>CM059971.1:0-659817 GCA_030490835.1 Annona cherimola | reverse complement strand
AAAAAAAAGCTTTAAACTTTTTTTTCAATCTCTTGAAGTAGCTTCAAGTATCACTTCTTAATTTCATTACAACATGTTCATTATTTTACTTATTATTTTTTATAAATATTATTTAAATTTTCATTTATGACCTCCCCAAAATATCTCACAATTTTAGTTGGTCAAAATTATATTTTTCTGTTTATTTTGTGAATTCCTAACTAATATAAGGTATGTTTGCAAACTATTTCATTTGAAGGGGATTTTTTGTAATTTTTAAAAACTTTTCTTATGAAATTTCTTCACAAGTCAAGAGGGTATTCTGTAATAATATTTTTAAAATATCTCATGTAAATTTTCTAGGAAGATTTAGGTTTTTCTATAATTTCTTTAAAATACGTACCTTTTTACAAAATCATAAATTCATGGGATTTTGTAAAATTTCAGTCAAAAATCAAAATTGCTACAATTTTCTTCTTCCTTCTTTCTTTGCTCCGTTTTCACCGGAACTACCCAAACAAATCCCAAATTTTCTTCTAGGTATATATTTGGATTCCTTATTTAATGTAAATTTGCCTAGTACTTTTCTTTTCGTAAATCTAGCTAATTTATACAGTTCGGGAAAACAGTGGATGAATTACATAAACTTAAAATTCTTATTGAATTCTCAACAATAAAGCATGAAAAATTTAACTTACCTAATTGGCGTACCCACGGAGGGACTTACCGAAACAAATTTGAAAAACATGCAAGTTTTCTTTCAAATCTCAACTCGACTGCCTCTGTTATTATCTCTGTCTTTAAAAGCGTCTTACTGCTCGCCAACGCTCTCTATTAATGTTCATAAATATATTAAATTATATTATTATTATTATTATTATATATTTACGGATATTACAAGAATAAGCATTGGAAGTAGAGCGGGTTAGAGTAGGATTTTAATTCCAATATGCATTGAATTTGTTCACCTCTTACAAGGTGTGTTAATACTTTTTCAACCCTTTGATTCCAATATCAGTTCACCTCTTACAAGGCGTGTCAATAATTTTCAACCCTTAAAACAGATCTTATCATACCTCGAGAAATAGAGAAAGTTTCATATTTATCTAGTCGGCAGCGCCCTAATTTTCACTTAAAAGTTGTAATTGTTTAGATCCTAATAGCTCAAATAATGTATGCGGTTCAAAGAAGATGTTAAATAAAATCTATCTTCTTATCTTAATTATTATTTAATATACCCAAATCGGAGGTGTGAAAGAAGGCAGCAAATCACATCTGAATCAAAGATCACAGATATAATTAAGGGGCATAAACCACCAAACATTCACACACACATGTATACATCAAAAGAGGGCCATACAGTCGACAACTCATATTAGGTGCCTCTCCTATTACAGCATTTATTATTATTATTATTATTATTATTATTATTATTATTATTATTGAAATGTTACTGTCATAGCATTTATTAGATTCGATGACATCACGTGCATGAAGAAAGATACATTCAGCTGGTAATCGTTTTCATGCGTCGAGGTACTCAGCTACAGGGACTTCTTTAGCCGGACCAAACCAGTCAATCAGGAGCCAGTTCTCAATGTCCAGTTTGTAGATCTGGAAGCCGTAGATCTGGAAACCAGGAAGGGAAAGTTAAAAGCTATATGTATATGTAATCATATAACTATTTCAAATTAATATGTAAATTTTTTTCTACCATTATTCTCGCATAATATGAAATCTTAATTAAATATAATAAAATTCAAGCCGATGCAATTTCTAGTTTTAAGAGATATATAGTATGAAATATTTACCTATGTATAACTAACTCTACATCTTTAAAGAGCCAGATAAAAATTATCAAAGCCTAGATTGATTATGGTTTTAACAACTTAGTAAATGTATTAAAAATTGAAGAAAATATATGCTAGTTAAAAATATGTCCAACGTCCAAATTTTATTTCAAAAAATTCAATGCCTCATTTCAATGTGATGACGATATACTTATTTTGAATTTGCTTTGTATTAGTAGGTAGCTATTGAAATGGAAAGACGAATACAATTATCTAATATCATTATAATTTAAATTATAGTTTTATGTACTCATCAGTTATCCTCAAAGCAAACAGGACACAAAGATATGGCATTCATAATTAATAAAAACACAGAAATTTTTTCATAGGGATTTATTAGGTTGCAATTTTTGCATGAATAGAATCATAGAATAAAATATTTTCACTTGTTACTTCTTATCCACAAATTGATATATTATTTCATAAATTTATATTATGTTATTGTTTTTCTTGTAAAGTTTAACATTTAATTGTTAAAGTTATTTATTTACATTTATTGACCTCATATCAATTTATGTTAATCAGGCACAACTTCAAGAGCTCATTGTTGAACAATCATAGGAAGGAGCCTAAAAACTAGATGATGAAATTTTTATGTAGATTTTAGGCACTCATTCAAAGTATTATTATAGTAAGCGTGTGGGTAAAAAAACTTAAAAAATATTATTATCAAAAGTAGAAGACGAACAAACGAAATTAGATTAAATGGAACAAGAAATAAAGACATTATAGGTATCAATGATAGAACAAGAGAAACAAATTTGAGATGAAATGGCAGAAAAAATCAAGCTATGTTTCAAGAGAAAATAGCATCCTTTTTTCTTCAATGTCACGACATTCTTCAAGTTAGTCAAAATGTTATATTAATTCCAATATATATTTTATTTTTCATTGATTATTTTAACAAATTTATATAATGAATTATAAATTATTCGGATGTTATATTCATTTTAAATACTTTTATCTTTTACGCAGGCTACATATGGATGCTAGTTAAATAAGCTAGATTTGTCAAAACTTCTTTTTCTCCAGTCGTGTTGTGAAGAAAAATTGTCTTAATTATTTTTGATTTAGCAGACTTTTGAACGATACTTGTAGGATTTTAGCTTTAAAGGATTATAGAAGACTAATGTATTTTTTTAATAGTCTATTAAAAAAGACTAATATACTTTGGTTAATTATCAAATAATTTTGTGAATGAAAACTATTTAATTGGCTGTGGATTGGTCGATATTATTGGGATAAAGTTATTTGATGTTTATTTATTTAAAAGAAGGTATTTGATAAAAAAAATTTTGAATTTGATAAAATTTTATTTATTATAAGAAATTTTAGCAACAATCGAGTATTATCACTATTATCAATTAACTCATGTTACATATATTATTTTAGCAACAAAATATTTTTATTGCTAACATTTTAATATGAGGCCTGATTTTGTTAGGCTGGGATAACTAAGGCCAAAAAATATTTTTTTTTAGTTTTTCATCGAACATGTAAAGATAGGTGTATTTAACATATAAATCAAATTTTACCATTTTTGGATAATTTAAATATTTTTTTGAATTTTTAAGCACAGTGGCATTTTTGCAAATTTCTGAACTTGTTCATGAATTAATGAAAAAATAAAAAATATGTTTTTTTTGGCCGGACTAACAAAGGCCTTAGTTAGCTCGGCCTAACAAAATTAGGCCTCTTTTGATATATGGCAACAAGATTTCAATGTTGTAAAAAATACTTTTAGCAATATAATTATATTTTTGCGAAAGTATTTTTAGCAAGAATAAAATTATAATGTTGCTAATACTTTTTGCAACAAAGATATAAGCAACATGCATGCAACAAATTAGAGTTGCTAAAAGCTTTTAGCAACATCTTTTGATAAATAGCAACAAAATATGTTATTGCCAAATGTCATTTTTCTTATAGTCGTTTTTCTCATTATTAAAATTATTTTTGGTAACATATATAATTGATGTAAATTATTTCTAAATATTTTTAATAATTAACATATTTTTAAAAAATTGAATATTATCCAGTTCAATATTTTATTTAAAAGAATTTTAATATTAAAAATAAAAATGATGTTGTAAAAATAAAATAGAGCTAATGAATGCGTCAACAGTGTAACATGATTAGAGCAGCATGCCAGTAGTGCTCTGGAGAGAGACACCCACCGGCCAAAAAATAATAGCGGTGCTATGTCTCCCTTGCCAAAGGGTACTTAATGTGCATTATACCAACTGCACGCCATCTCCACAGGTGAAGGCGTAGACACGATTGTCTCCTGTGTTCTCAGTTGGTTTCCTCACAGGAGCACAGATAGATGAGTTGGCAACAGATGAAAAATGTTAAGTTAAAATTTTTTTAATTTAAAACTTTTCACTTTTCATAAATATTTTAATTTTTTAAATATTTTTTATTTTTAAACATAGAAATTTTTTAAAAATTTTCTGACTATAAGAAAAAAAAAAGGTCTCATGTAGTCGCCCGAATGGGATCATCCCTTAATATATAAAGAGTATATTGCATTTTTAAGTTACCTAAAATGCAATATGTTTCTTCATACAAATTTCAATATGTTTATATACTCTTCCAATTATTTCAAAAATCTAGCTTGGTTTATATGTTAAATATACTTAGATAAACAAGTGCATGAGAAAAAAAGCAAAAAAAAAAAATATTATAAATGGATTTTCTGATGTGGGCTAAGCGGGACATTTGCTTAGTCTGGGTTAACAAGATTAATCGTTATAATTTATCTTTAAGACAATTCTTACAATATTCTCAAATAAGATTACAAGCTTCTAAATATTAATGGGAGAGACTACAAGCTCTCCAATATCAATAAGGAACGTACTCTTAAATTGCCAAAGCCTAAATTCAAAACTAAGACATGTGTGAAGCAGAGCCCTCCGTGATAACTTTCATTAGAACCTTAAATATTGTAAAAATTATATTTTCCAATGAATATATAACTATTACATTTTTACTTGTAAAAATATTAATATAAATATTAAATTTTTTGAAAAATGCATAGCATACATAAAGCGGTAGATAAAGTTTTCAATACATGTTTTAAGAGTTATAACTAAGTTTGTGCTTAGCAAAAGCAAAATCTTTTCGTTCATTATAACTATTTTATTTTTTAATTATTTCTTCATATTTTCTTATGCAAATATCTAACTTTTCACTGCACATATATGTAAACTTATTTATTTTAACTTTATTATCTTTACTTCTCATTATTATCTTTATCATATTGCATCATTTTATTTTATTTTAAAAATTTTTATATTAAAAATTTTTCATCTAAAAGTTTTAACATTTTCGAACCTACGCTCATGATAGATGGATAAAGGTGATCATAAATAATTTAAAATTTAAAATAAAATTAAACTAAAAGAACAAGAAACGTCATGGAACTGCACAATGAATAAAGTACAACAGACAGAGTGTCCATTAATCATGGACGCTAACTAATAGGCCCGCGGTTAATGTGTTCCACTCACCTCGTGATTTAAAAGAAATTAAAAAGGAAAAAGTTTTGAAAAATCTCGTAGATTCATTGGGATATGGACCCACTTATCTTCTACCACTATTTTCCAAAAATTAAAAATTTTCTACATAAATTGGGAAATTGAGGTCCACACTAAAAATATATATTGACTCTACTACATTGGCTGTGATGTCATCCTCCCTGACATCAGCAGCTGATGTAATTAATGCGCTATATTATATAATCCGCATTTGT
The DNA here is from genome assembly GCA_030490835.1 of Annona cherimola. Lineage (NCBI taxonomy): Eukaryota > Viridiplantae > Streptophyta > Magnoliopsida > Magnoliales > Annonaceae > Annona > Annona cherimola. The sequence continues at coordinate 654,234 of CM059971.1, read as the reverse complement.
ACTATCGGCCAAGACATGTTCCAGCTGGCAATATGCCCATGGACCAGAATTGAGGATCCAGCTGGCAATCGAACACATTATTTGTGTGGGATTTGTTGATTTACGAACCGTTTTCAAATGAAGATATTGACACTGCAGAACCGTACGACGTATATTAAATGATTTTGCATAGTCAAGTTCATTCATAATGTCTAATAATAAAATTCTTTGAACGTGGACATATAAGTTATCTTCCAAGATCTCTCGTATGGTTGGCCCAGTTTAAATCATGACTTAAGCATAACAGGACGAATAATTTAATAATTTGCATTTAAACAATAAAACAAAATAATATGAAGTTGGTAACTGTTATACAAACTTAACTTATTATAACCCATAATTAAGTTCGAGACTCAAATAAACAATAAAATAAAATGCATGCTCCACAGAGACATTGTGATCCACATGCTGCATTTTTTGTGGGACATTTTAAATACTAGAAATGAGTAAAACTTAATATATGAAGAATAAAATATATAAGAGGGGTAATCCCATGCATCCAGCCATGGGAGCCTTATAAAAATATTTTTTTTGATATTTGTATAAACATGTACAATTTGGTGGATTTAACCTATTAATCAAAATTTACCATTTTTGAGAGCTTTTAAATATTTTTTTATTTTTAAACACATCAATTTTTTTAAAATTTTCCAACTATAAAAAAATAGGTCTCATGTAGTTGCCCATATGGATCATCCCTCAATATATAATGAGTATCTCGTGCATTTTTAGGTTACCTAAAATGCAATATGTTTCTTCATAAAAATTTCAATATGTTTATATACTCTTCCGATAACTTCAAAAATCTAGCTTGGTTAATTCATCTACTAATTCAAAAATCTAGCTTAGTTTATATGTTAAATATACTTAGATAAACAAGTGTATAAAGAAAAAATTTTAAAAATTGTTATAAATGGATTTTTTGATGTGGGCTAAGCGGTACATTTGCTTAGTCCGGGCTAACAGGATTACTCCTCATTATAATTTAGCTTCAAGACAATTCTTACAGTATTTTCAAATAAGCTTACAAGCTTTTCAATATTAATGGGAGAGACTACAAGCTCCCAAATATAAATAAGGAACATGCTCCTAAATTGCCAAAGCCAAAATTCGAAACTAAGACATATGTGAAGCAAAGCTAAGGGTGCAACTTTGGTCGGTTTGGTTCGGGTAATGGTCTACCCTACCCATACCCTATTTGTAAAAGGCATACCCTACTCTACTCATTTGTTGATTCGGTTCCTAGTGTACCCTATCCTACTCATTACTCACAGGGTTGATTCCAGTTTCGGTTCCAAATTAGTTCCTTTAATATTCAAATATAATGTTTTTTTAAAATTTTTTATGTTATTTTAAATAATGTAAAATAATACTCATTTGTGTTTTAAAATCATATGTACATATATTATTGTTTATATTATTATATAAAAATATGAAGTATAGACCATAATGACTTAATAATTAAAACTATTAACATATTATAATCATAAGTCACAAGCGTATTTATAAGAGTCTTTCGGAAGTCAATTGCATATATAAATTCATTTAAATTTATACTTCACAAAGTACAAAATTCATTTAAACTTTAATTTATTAAAATATATGTGCACAAAAGATGTTAAAGATAAAGCATAATGCATACTATATAATATATATTAGACATGTATATAATTATGCACACATTAATTACCTATATGAGTACCTATGTGGGTCAGTTCTGGGTACCCAACGTATCTACCCTACCCGTACCTTATTTGATGAGGCGGGTAATAATTTGTACCCTACCCATACCCATGAGTAATATTTTTTACCCTACCCTACCCAAATTAGGGTCGGGTCGGTGGGTACCCTACGCAAGTTGCACCCCTAAGCAGAGGCCTCTATGGTAACTTTCATTAGAACCTTAAATCTTGTAAAAATTATATTTTTGAATGAATATATAACTATTACATTTTTACTTGTAAAAATATTAATATAAATATTAAATTTTTTGAAAAATGCATAGCATACATAAAGCGGTAGACAAAAGTTTTCAATACATGTTTTTAGAGTTATAAGTAAGTATGTGCTTGGCAAAAGCAAAAACTTTTCGTTCATTATAATTATTTTATTTTTAAATTATTTCTTTACATTTTCTTATGTAAATCTCTAACTTTTCAACACACGTATATGTAAACTTATTTATTTTAACTTTATTATCTTTACTTCTCATTATTATCTTTATCATACTGCATCATTTTGTTTTATTTTAAAAACTTTTATACTAAAAATTTTTCATCTAAAAGTTTTAACATTTTCCGACATACCCTCACTATAGATGGATAAAGGTGATCATAAATAATTTAAAATTTAAAAAAATTTAAACTAAAAGAACAAGAAGCGGCATAGAACTGCACAATGAATAAAGTACAACACAGTGTCCATTAGCCATGGACGCTGACTAATAGGCCAGCGGTTAATGTGATCCACTCACCTCGTGAATTAAAAGAAATTTAAAAGGAAAAAAGCTTTGAAAAATCTCGTAAATTCATTGGGATATGGACCCACTTATCTTCTACCACTATTTTCCAAAAATAAAAAAATTTCTCTATAAATTGGGAAATTAAGGTCCACACTAAAAATATATATTGACTCTACTGGATTGCCTGTGATGTCATCCTCCCTGACGTCAGCAGCTGATGTAATTAATGCACTAAATTATATAATCCGCATTTGTAGTATCAGCCAAGACAAGTTCCAGCTGGCAATATGCCCATGGACCAGATTTCAGGATCCAGCTGGCAATCGAACATATTATTTGTGGGATTTGTTGATTTACGAACCGTACGACGTATATTAAATGTCTAATAATAAAATCCTTTGAACGTGGACATAGAAGTTATCTAGCAAGATCTCTCGTATGATGGGCCTAGTTTAATCATGACTTAAGCATAAATGGACGAATAATTTAATAATTTGCATTTAAACAATAAAACAAAATAATACGAAGTTGGTAAATGTTATAAAACTTATTATAACACATAATTAAGTTCAAGACTCAAATAAACATAAAATAAAATGCATGCTCCACAAAGACATTACGAGCCACCTGCTGTATTTTTTGTAGGACAATTTAAATACTAGAAATTAATAAAACTTAATATATGAAGAATTTGTACGACAATTTAATTACTAGAAATGAGTAAAACTTAATATATGAAGAATTTGTAGGACAATTTAATTACTAGAAATGAGTAAAACTCAATATATGAAGAATAAAATATATAAGAGGGGTAATCCCATGCATCCAGCCATGGGAGACTTGTAAAATTTTTTTTTTGATATTTGTATAAACATGTACAATTAGGTGTATTTAACCTATAAATCAAAATTTACCATTTTTGAGAGATTTTAAATATTTTTTTATTTTTAAACACAATTTTTTTTAAAATTTTTTAACTATTAAAAAATAAAAAAATAACAAGTCTCATGTAGTTGCTTGTATGGAATCATCCCTCAATATATAATAAATATATCGTGCATTTTTAGGTTGCCTAAAATGCAATATATTTCTTCATAAAAATTTTAATATTTTTATATACTCTTCCAATTATTTCAAAAATCCAGCTTGGTTAACTCAGCTACTAATTCAACATGTAAAAGGTCTGAAATTGGATCATAGATAGGCCACAAACTAGTGGTTAATCCCTTAACATAGGGCTGCCCACCAAAACATTATCATAATGACATTTAATATAAATCTGATCCGTACATCATATTTAAAACATTCAAAAGCATAGAAATCGACTATTGATCATATAAATCGGAATCTAAGATCAAAAGAAATGAAAAATGGTTCTGGCCACTCAAGACGTGCCACGTGCCACTGCTGCTGGATCCAGCTCGTGGGCCAAATTTTATTTCTGGCCTCAGATTCTTCTGGGCTGTTGTCTTCTAACTTTCGTTTTTGGGCTACTGAAAGGGGCTTCTCAAGTCGAAGCCTACTCCAGAGTTAGACCATCTTATGTAGACTTATTTTCTGGGCTTAAAATACTGGGCTTTAGGAGGCTTGTTATTGGATTCCCATCTAGCTAAGAGCCAGGCCACATACGAGAAAGCCCAACCCGAAATATAGGCTAGAGAGTAGAGAAGGGCTGTTCTTAAATTTAATCTATCTGGACTTTTCCACATTTCATATAATTGGAGGGATTTTCCTAAATTATCAAAAAAAATCAGATGTATGATTCTTCTTCTCCGTTTTTCTCTGTTGAGTGAGGCGGTAATATTAAAAAAATCATATTAGGCTTATATATTTTATTAATATAGGTCTAATTTGAGAAATAACAGTAGATTTCTGTGGATCTAACAATTTTAAAAAATATCATTCTTAAATCCATCATTTAACACCAAAAAATTATAAATTCATACATCAAGAATCTATGTGTAAAAACTTAGAATTTCACAAATAAAATGATCAAATTTTTACTCACTTTACTTGTAGAAATAAAATCCATTTTCAAGAAGCTAGCTCCCCTTTTTTTCTTATCCAAAATTTTATCTCAATCATAGAAGTATTTCTAAACCAAATCTCTTCCTTCAAATCCCTTCTCTCCCTTTTTATGGCATCTCCTACCATAACTCTTCTTTGGAGTCTAAGCATAATGTACAAGTGCAATGGGTGGCAATGAATGGAAATACATGAAAGAATTTTTGAAAAATCTCGTAGATTCATTGGGATATGGACCTACTTACTAGTGGAGAATAAAATATGTTATCTTTTACCGCTATTTTTCAAAAATAAAAATTTTCTCTATAAATTTCTATAGGTCAAAAATTCAATAGTCAACAGCTTAACTTGTCACCTAAGGTCCAAATTGGATACATTATTTTTGGATATTACAATGTTTAACAATAAAATATGCTTTTCTATATAAATTTTTTTTTTCCTTAAATAACATAGGTTCTTCTTCTTGTTTTTTTTAATGAAAACATCTGTTTTTCATTCCATGAAAGAAGACCTGCCCAAAAACAAAAGATTTGCATGGAAACTAAGTAGGCATCTGTCAACTGGGTTATACCTGATTCGTCGTGGACAGTGCCATCCATAGAGTCTACGCAAAACCCTCACATGAGCGAAAAAATAGTAGTGAGAGCATGGTCTTCCGATAGGATTCAGGTAGGACTTTGTTGTATCCCTTGAAGATAGATGTTGAATTGTACAAATTCGAATAAGAAAAGGTAGGCATCTCCGCCAGGTTATACATCCTTCCACATTTGAAGCTGCATAGGCTGCTAGAGCTTCACTGTTCCCTGTCCTAAGAACACGTTTATATGAGATAGCAGAGATTTTCGTAGCTTGCATTCTAGTTTCTTGAAGAATGGTACCCACCGTCGACAGAACATCAGCTTCATCATTCGGAAAATTGATTAGTAATAACGAATCACTTTCCAATTCTTTGGGTGGTAGCTGTAATTCAACGCCCCATTCCACACCACACTAAATTGCTTTTGCCTTCACAGACAGAGCATCTGTAACTTCCTCACGTCTCCAGCATTGTGCTGCCCAGAAGTCTCTCCTTAATCTCATAGGACAGCTCCAATTCCTGTATATTCAATGGGTTCTGCTTCTATATATTAGGTTATATAGAAGTTTTCCGTTAACCACATTCATTTCGGCTCACCTTGATGAGATGTGAAAACTATATCATTTATTGAATATAGCATCATTTGTTTCTAGTTAGGAGACAAAGTTTAACCCAATTGGCATGGTCTATATTTCCTTCAAAATATATATTTTATGTATAAATTATAAAAAATCCTTAGATAAATTCACATATGCATTATAATGTAATAATACTTTACACAGGCAAAAATTCTTCATTGCAAAGGCAAAAAAAACATAGAAAAATATACGGATAGAAATAGATACCAGGCTCACTAAGGAGGCGCTACGTTTCCTGCTTGATTACAACAGAGAAAATGAAATCACATAGCAGATTGAAGAAGAAAATCTAGAAAGAGAGCGAGAGAGCATGAGAAAATTGGAGGAGAGATCTCGGTCATACCAAAATTGAGAAAAATATTCATGTTGTATTCAAGTTATTAGATTACAAAAAAAATTAATTTATATCATAGAACTATGTTTCAACATAAGCACACCAATTTCTATGGAAATTTAAAAACTTTGAGAAATCATTGAATTATTAATTACGTCGAAATTATCCCTTTGATGACACTAAAATCAATAAAAATGAGTAACTATCAAACTTCTAGCCATCTAAACTGTTAATCTACTTTTACGCAACAGGAGTATGATTTTCTAGCTAAAAATTTCACCATTGGCAAACAAATGAGATCCCTTGCCCTAGTTAAATTTTAAGCAGCAATTTGTTGCGAAGAAATATCATTTTCTCGTTAAAAGTTCATTATTGATAAGGAAATAAGGTTCCTTGCAAATGTTGAATTGTTATTCAACCATTTTTTTTACAAAGAAATATTATTTCCTTGCTAAAAGTTACCTATTAGCAAAGAAATGAGGTCCCCTGCTAATGCTAAATTTTGTATAACATTATTTTACAAGTAAATATTATTTCCTTGCTAAAAGTTCACTATCGGCAAGGAAATAATGGCCCTTGCTGTAGAATTTTATGAAAGGAAATATTATTTTCTTGCTAAAGGTTCATCATTTGCAAGGATAACAGGAAATAATTTTTCCTTGTAATGACCCCACTGGAGCAGCCATGGCTTCCACTAATAGGGAGTAGACATTGGTTGATTACTTTAGCATTTTGTAACAATACAACTTCCTTGGTCTTGCTATTGAGGCCTTCTTAGTATTATTGAGGCGTGCCCCATCTCGTTGGGCATCCTTTGCTCCACTGGCATTAGTAGCATGTCGCATAGTATAACTTTTGTTAGTGGCATTGTCTCCTCAAGATCGTGGGAGTGTCCACCAGTTAAAAATTAAGAATTATTATTAAAAAAATTAGAACGTTGAAGATTTCTATAAGAATATTGCTAAGAGTGTCACAGGGCCTGATTGTAACACTAAGTTGAGACAATTGTAACATATGAATATCCATAAAAAAATTCCTTAGTCAAAAAAAATTCCTTAGTCTTTGTTTATTAGCAGGTTTGCATCCTTATATTGCTCTCATTTTGTTCACTTTTAGGGGACATTTGGCATTAGATATTCATGGTAATTCATCGGATGACATGAGAATACTTTTTTCGAGACCAATCATTTATCAAATAATAATTATATTTTTAAATTTGTGATAAAATGTGAGAAAATAGATTAAAATAGTTTGTTCATATTAAATGGAGGCCTAAAATGACATTGGTTAGGAGGACAGAGTCGATCCAAGTAGAAGGTAGTAGGAGAATACCAGCAAGACAAAAAAAAAATGGATGAAAGTAATGAAAGTAATTAAATAAGAGTTAAAAATATTACAAATTATAGAAAATTTAGTCTTAAATTGCAAAGAGTAGCGCAACAAAATCCATATTTTTTTTATTTTTACCTCTATATTCCAATCATTTTTTGTACTAGCTACCTTCTATCATACCTATTTATTTCAACTTTAGCCCTATCATTTTCTATCACTTACACAATTTTCAAAATTTTCCTTTTTCCTATTTCACCAGATTCTACAGTTTTTTTCCCATTCATCATTTCCAAACAACCCCTTAGAATGGGATAAAAATGTAATACCAATAAAAAAGGAATGAGATAAAAATTTGATTAGGATGGAATACAATCTCTCATTTTTCAAAATTTTTTTCCATTATTAGAAAATAACAACTTACTTTTTTATTTAAGTTGTACTACATCTTTTCTCAATATCAATGCACTTTTTCTTATTCTCAATTTTTCTATCTTGCATTCTCAATTTAGCCTCATCTTATCTAAATTGTGTGCAGATGCATAACAACAAACCAGAGTTGGATACCTTTGGAATCCTAATAGCCATATGCTACAACAATTATTTTTGATCGGTTCTTTGACAAATTAGAACAAAGAAAGAATGTTACTTTCATTTACTTCTTATATTTGTCCGACTCGTATATTTACAGAGAAATTGTGAATAGTAGTAAAGATATATGTTATCTTACCTTTAAAAACACAAAAATAGAAATTATATAGGTCATCAGTGCTTTTTTACTATTAGATTATCTATGGAAGAAAAATAAAAAGTTTTTGCATAATAGAAAAGGAAAATGGAAATGCACCCCAACCTTTGACAAATAATGGAGTATTTCTATAGTTTAGATCTCTTCATCCAGCCATATTCGGGAAAATTATGAAGCCAACGCATGAAGAGTTATGTAGTGCTTATAATTGGCAAAAGAAAAGTATTTTTTGATCTATCATATTGAAAATCTCTCTTGCTACATCATAATTTAGATGTCATGCATATAGAAAGAAATGTAAATAATAATATTTTGAAAACTTTAATGAATTTACGAGGTAAACTAAGGATACTATAAAAGATCATTATAACATGATGGAGATGGGCATAAAACATGAACTTCATCCACATTTTTATGTCAACAACTTGTTACACTTTCTCATCCAATGAGATAATTGCTTTCGCAAGTTCTTAAAAGATATCAAAATTCTTGATTGATTCTCTTCCAATATCTCTCATCGTGTCAATGTAAAGGAATGTAAAATTTTAGGTACAAAACGTCATGATCATCACATTTTCATACAAATACTTCTTCCATATTCGTTACATGGATTGATGAAAAAGGAAGAGTTTTAGCCATTAGTTGAATCGAGCATTTTCTTTAGAGATTTATATTTGAAGGCATTGAAGCAGATGATTTGGGCCAAATTGAGAAACAAATTGTAATAACATTATGAAAGTTAGAAATGATTTTTCCACCGTTATTTTTTGACATTATGGTATATTTACCAGTTCATCTAGCGAGAGAAGCAAGATTGGCTAGGCCCAATCCAATACTGTTAGATGTATCCACTTGAGAGATAATATTTTTTAAATTATGGTGATTCAAAAGGGTAAAATTACAAATTTATCTTAAACTAATTTTTCGATTTATTTATTTTGATAAACTCATCTTGTAGTAGTTGAGGGTTATCCTACAAACGAGCATTTGACTATTTAGTCAAGATATCTACATGGCATTAAGATTATACTCAATTGAGTACCAAGAAATGATAAAAAGTGAATTATCTATTTTTATTGAAGTAGGGAGATCATAACAAGAAGGTAAATCATATGAACTTAATAAAGAAGAGTTCGATGGGCTTACAAATACATTTTAAATAATTGTGATGAAGTATTGCCCTTTATTGAGTAAGTTTAAATATTTTACTTGAGTTGTTTATGTTTACCATATTTTCCAATGCATTAATTATATACGTATTTACAAATATCACAAAAGAGAGTTGCAGAAAATGAACGTCAAAAATATCATTGAACGTTACAAAGTTGAATTCTCAACTTGGTTTTATCAACATGTAAGTAATTTATAAAGGTTAAAAGATTATTTTTATAAAGAAAACAATTTTCAACTTTCATTATCATCAGTTTTATATGGGTTTCCCATTTACATTTAGAAGGATAAACAAGTGGTGACCTTCTTAGCTTAGCCAATGAGCCATTAGTAATGATGAAAGGATATCAAATATTTCAAGTGAAAGACTTTAAATTTCAAACTAAAGATAATGAAAGTACATTAAAAACTCAAGATTATGGGGTCTTAATAAAAGAAGATGATAAAGACCCTAACAAATAGTATTATGGTATATTGATAGACATTTATCAAGTAAATTATGTTAGAAGATGATAAGTTTATTTGTTTAAATGTGTATAGTTGAATTGTTCTCATGGCAAGAGTTATAAAATTGATACTCTTGGATAGACAAATGTTAATGCCAAAAAATCTTAAGGAATAATGAACCTTCTATTCTCAGCATCTCAAGCAATACAAGTATTTTATGTGGAGAATCTTTAAGGAAAAATTAGTTTATATTTGTTAAGATAAAATCATGAGATTTATATCATTTTCCACATAAAATTGATATTCTTTTAGAAGATAATCAAATCATTGATGATGATGCATTTTAATAAGAAGAATTAAGTAATAAATTTTATATTGACTTTTCGATGTATGTTGATCAATCTAACATGATGTCAGCTAGCGAAGACGTTATGACTACAAAACAAAATAGAAATGAGAAACAAGCTATGACTAATAATATAAATGATTATATTGATAATCCTTAAAAATCCTAAAATTAATTTAAATGAAGATCCTATATTCTTTGATTATAATTTTGTTGGTTCTGATTCTTTAAGTCTTTTTATTTTCTTTGCTACATTATTTTTATTTACTATTTTGCTTTATTTTATATTCTATTTTATTTTGCTTAATAATTTGAAGGCAATCATTTACATTGTTAATATTTTTTAACTTGTCATGATTTTTGTGAGCATTATGATTTAAAATTTTAGATAATTTATGTCTAGGGTTTTTAAGGACTAATAGTTAGGGTGTGTTTGGTAATTTGCAAAAGTTGTCAAGGTAAAACTTTTCAATCTAAAACTTTTCACTCTTCATAACTACTATTTTTTAATTATTTTTTACATATCTTTCTATACAACAACCCTACTTTTCAATCATTTCTACACAACTACCAATGCAACTAACCTATTTATTTTAAATTTATTCTCTTTACTCCTCATCATTACCCCTACAATATCACATCATTTGACAACTTTTATTCTTCAAAAGTTTTATTCATTACCAAACACACCCTGTGTCTAAAACATAAGAGTACCACTATGAAAAAAGGAATGAATGTTCATAAGAGCTTGTTAGAGTCTCTAGCTAGTGAATGTTCAGGTCCGATTATATGAATTTTTATTTTTCTTTGCATGCTAAATTTACAACTAAACATTATTGTTAAAGTTATAATTTATTATTATTTTTTATTAATTTAACTATGATTACTAACTTTGTAATTCTTTAAGCAGGTCCATCCACTAATCATATGATTAAAGGACGTGGGAGGACTAAATGCTTCAAACTTGATTTGAAAATTAAAAAAGGCTTTTAAAAGTTACTTTCATGAAAGTACATCTCTAGCCACTAGAGACAATACTAAAAAACTTGTTAATTTTTGTTTGAAGTACTACATCTTTAGATGTGGATACTTAGATAGAAGTACATAGTCAATGTGGTGAAAGAATGTTAGCTCAAGTGCAGGTGAATAGCCATTTTATTATATATAAAGTTGTTAATGAAGTTTTTATTATAGAATCTAATATTGACCTTTATTCATCTTTAATTATCTTATTTTAATTTTTCAAGAAAGGTTTGAAGTATGATAATAATGTTCTTTTTCAAGAATTTGTAGTAGCTACTATGAGGTGCTTATACAAAGCATAGTGGCGTTGATGCTTATCACAGCATTATAAAAATCTTGAAACTGATGAAGAATGTCTTGATAATATTCCACATGAGATGAATACTGAATGTTGGATTTGTTTGGTAGAATTTTATAACAATGACAAATTTAAGGTACAAAGAAATTTTTTATCATATTTGTATAAATTAAATAATTTTATTATATTTTTATATTTAAATTCATATTTATTACAGGAAAGAAGTTCAAAAAAATTTTAAATCTTGAAAAAAATAACCTATTGAAACATACATGTAGTTGCAAACCTATGTTGAAGTTGAGGAGTTAATGGTTTATCTTTTTCTTTGACATTATTTCATTATAAATTTTTATTGCTTTCTTAATTCTCAATATTAAAATTCTAAATCATTTTATCTTTCTGCATTAAATTATAGAAAAAAATAAAAATAGTGGAGGTGAAGACACCAATAGATGACATTTGGTTTGCTTAACATACAGGGAAAACCAGGAAAGGAAAGTTCGAGTAAGTTGATCCTGAATTAGAAGCTACATGTATATGCAATCATATAACTATTTTAAATTAATATGTTAATTTTTTTCTACCATTATTCTTACATAATATGAAATCTTAATTAAATATAATAAAATTCAAGCCAACGATGCAATTTCTAGTTTTAAGAGATATATAGTATGTAATATTTACCATCATATAACTAACTCTACATCTGTAAAGAACCAGATATAAATTATTAAAGTCTAGATTTATTATGGTTTTAACAACTTAGTAAATGTAATAAAAATTGAAGAAAACATATAATAGTTAGAAGTATGTCCAACATCAAAACTTTATTTGAAAAAATTCAACATTTCATTTCAATGTGATGAAGATATACTTATTTTGAATTGTGCTTTGTATTAATAGCTAGCTATTGAAATGGAAGTACTGAATATAATTATCTAATATCATTATAATTTAAATTATAGTTTAATGCACTCATTAGTTATCCTCAAAGCTAATATGACACATAGATATGACATTCCTAACTAAAAACAACACCAAAATCTTTTCATAGAGATTTATTAGTTCACAATTTTTGCATGAATAGAATCATAGAATAAAAGATTTTCACTTGTTATTCCTTATCCACAAATTGATAGTATTATTTGAATAGATTTATATTATGTTATTGTCTTTTTTATAGTGTAACATTTAATTGCTAAAATTATTTATTTACATATATTGACCTCATGTCAATTTATGTTAAGTAGGCACCATTGTTGAACAATCACTGGAATGAGGCTACAAAACAGAAGATGAAATCTTTATATAGATATTTTTATATAGATTTTAGGCACTCATTTAAAGTATTATTATAGTAAAGGCGCGGGTAAAAAAACTTTAAAAATATCATCTCAAAACTAGAAGAAGAACAAACAAAATTAGTTCACATGCAACAAAAATAAAGATATTATAGGCATCAATGATAGAACTAGAGGAACAAATTCGAGATGAAATGACAGAAAAAATTTGAGCTAAGTTTTAAGACAAAATAACATTTTTTTCTTCAATGTCTCAACATTCTTCAAGTTAGTCAAATCTTATATTAATTTCAAGGTGTATTTTATTTTTCATTGATTATTTTTAATGAATTTATATAATGAATGACAAATAATTTGGTTGTTATATTTATTTTTAAAGACTTTTATTTTTTTATGCGGGCTAAATATGGGGCTAAATATGGATGCTGGTAAAATAAGTTGGATTTATCAAAAATTCTTTTTCTCTAGTCATGTTTTGAAGAAAAATTGTCTGAATTATTTTTGCTTTAGCTGACTTTTGAACAATACTTATAGTTTTTTTTAACTTCAAGGGATTGTAAAAGACTATTGTACTTTTTTTTAATAGTCTATTAAAAAATACTAATATATTTTGGTTAACTTCTCAAATAATTTTATTAATGAACATTATTTAATTGACCGTGGATTGGTTAATACTATTGGGATAAGGTTATTTGATGTTTATTTCTTTAAAAGAAGGTATTTGACAAAAAAATTGATTTTGACAAAATTTTATTTATTATAAGAATTTTTAGCAACCATCAAGTATTATCACTATTATCAATTAAGTCATGTTACATATATTATTTTAGCGGAAAAATATTTTTATTGCTACTTTTAATATGAGGGCGTGACAAACTAACGCCTTAGTTAGCCGGGCCAGAAAAACATATATTTTTATTTTTTTATTTTTTTCATGAACATGTAAAATTAGGTATATTTAACATATAAACAAAGTTTTATCATTTTTGGATTATTTTAAGTATTTTTTCAAATTTTTAAACAAGTTAGGTCGGCCTAACAAAATAAGACCTCTTTTAATATATGCCAACAAGATTTTAATTTTGTAAAAAATACTTCTACCAATATAATTATATGTTTGTGAAAGTATTTTTCACAACAACAAAATTATAATGTTGCTAATACCTTTTGCAACAAAGATACACGCAACATGCATGCAACAAATTTTATTGTCGTTAAAAGATTTTAACAACATCTTTTGATGAATAGCAACAAAATATGTTATTGTTAAATGTCATTTTTCCTATAGTCATTTTTGCAATATTAAAATTATTTTTGGTAAGATTTATAATTGATATAAATTATTTCTAAATATTTTTAATAATTAACATATTTTTAAAAAATTAATATTATCCAGTTCAATATTTTATTTAAAAGAATTTTAATATTAAAAATAAAAACAATGTTGTAAATATAAAATACAGCGAATGGATGCGTCAACAGTGTAACATGATCGGAGTAGGATGAGACATGCCAGCAGCGTCGGAGAGAGAGCAGGGTTTCACTGAAAAATAATAGCGCTGTTATGTCTCCCTTACAAAAGGGTGTTTAATGTGCATTACACCAGGAGCATAGATGAGCACAGATGAGTTGGCAATAAATGAAAAATGTTAAGTTAGAATTTTTTAATTTAAAACTTTTTTATTCTTCATAAGTACTCTGTTTTTAACAATTTTTTCACATTTTTTTATATAACAATCATATTTTTCAATCATTTTTACACAATTACTTGTACAACTCACTCACCTATTTTAACTTTAGAGTATTTTTTGAAACGAATAAAACTTTTAATGAAAAGTTTAAATTAAAAGTTGTGAAATGATATGATATGATAGAGGCAATAATAAAGAGTAAAAAAGATAGAGTTAAAATAGATAAATTAATTATGTAGGTAGTTGTATAGAAATAATTAAAAAATATGGTAATTATATAGGAAAATATGAAGAAACGATTAAAAATAGGATAACTATCGAGTGTGAAAAATTTTAACTTAATATTTTTTATACATTGCCAAACATACACTTATTATCTTTATTTTTTATCATTACTTCTATCATATCCTATCATTTTTCTTCAATTCTAAAAATTTTACACCTAAAACTTTTTATCTAAAAATTGATCACTTTTCAACACACCCTTTGGAAGGAAGTTGTTAGAGATAATTTGTGAATATATATGTCAAAAAACGTGGCTGCATTACTACGGAGCTGAATTTTTTCTTATAGGATTACATGTCATTTTCATATTACAAGGACGTCGTTAATTTATAGAAAAGCAATAAATTCTCATTTATCACAAATAAATAACTAGCCACCGCCCGTAGCAGCGATACAACTAATTTCTGTCCGAGTGTGTGGTGGCAACTGTGGCCACGTTCACGACCACTGTTCAGCTGAATTATCTGTGAGGGATTGTCCAAAACGCGTCATGCCAACTTTCCGACCGTACCCTTTGTTTTTAAAAGGAGCAGTCACGCACGGAGAGCCGGTCGTAGCCGAAGCGATCTGTCCGAGTAACAAACCAGGAAAATTTAATGGTCGGAAGAACTTTGCCCACCATAGCGTAAGGAGATGTCTGGTAGGGTAAAAAATTGTGATATCATTGGAAAGGGTACAAAATGGAAAATGAACTATTATGTAGGAAATAATAAGGATGAAATTTGAATAAATAAAGTCGATAGGAGTAGTTGGTAGGAAAAATAATTAAAATATAGAGATAAAAGTAAAATATATATTTATATAATTATTGAGGGGAAATTATTAAGCTTGGAAAACCAAATCCTACGTTCTCCCACCCCTCCCACTCATACATGTTAGCAATTGTAACCCAACACAGGTCAAATACAAATAGGCTACTGTATCTGCCTACAAAATTTGTTGAATGGCAACCAATGTCCCAGAAATAGTGTTTCAGAAATATGCATTGTTGCAGAGATAAGGAAAAAAATGTCTGGAACGTATGCTATAACTATATAAGATGTTATGTCAAATACAAAAAAGAGTAAAAGATAATAAAATTGGTTGTGCAAATTTTTTTTGATAAAAGAAATGATCATTACTATCCCATCTCTCTTTGTTCAAGAGAATTTTATTGGACGGAGGGAGGAGAGATAGTATAATCCTTATATTTCAGTTTCAAAAGATTATCTATGCATACTTTCTTTTAGTAGAAGAAGACTGTGGGTTGCCCCACCATTCTTGGGTTTACCATGAACTACAAGAAAGAAAATATGCCAAACAAGCCACAATGATGTTTCCCAGCCCCATGACCTGACAAAAGATGGAGATGACGCAAGAGCAATAAAGGCTTTTATCTTGTTGTTGATCGTTCCTACGGAATAGAAAATGGGTCTTTTGGCTTCAAAAAGATCAATGAGCTCGATTTATAAAACTTACATATTTATGCAAATTTTTTATATACAAATTTTAAAATTAGTAAAAAATGATCTAATATGACGATGTAATGATGAAAAGTAAAAATAGCAAAGTTAAAATAAATAAGTTAATTGTATGGATGACTAGGTAGAAATAATTGAAAATTGAAATAATTATATAAGAAGACACGAAGAAATACCTAAAACAAAGATAGGAATGGAGAATTTGATAATAGACAAATATATCTTAGCACTATTGGAGAATAGTTTTGCCCTTACCGTTCAATTCTTCTCATTTATTACTAGTACATATCATGGAGCCTTCATTAGTCTTGTGGACTTTTCCCTTAAAAATGATATATTTAATTAAGTAATGTATTTAATTTTTACAAATAAAATTTATATAATTTAACTATAATTACAAATAACTCTCATGTCACAACAATTAAGTAATAACGTCATATCGGCGTGAGGTTATTTGTCATTTTTGAAATCATGTGGATATATTTATGATTTTGACCGAACTAAGTGGGTTTAAAAAAAAGACAAAAGTCTTAAGTGTAAAATAACGTACCCTTCATGTACATCTTGGATTGGCTGGACATTGTTTTTTTTTTTTTTTCATGTGAACCAAGAATATCACTTCAGTTTCCAATTGGAAGGGCGAACTCACTCATTCGCACTTATGTTAAATAGCTTGCCGCCAGCCTCTATCCTATTGTTATCGTCGTTTCGGGTGAGTTTGCTAAAGTTTTTTAATTTCTACAATTATCATATATTTATTTATTTTTTCGTATGTTTCTACATAATTACTGTACTTTTTAATCATTTGTATGTAATTATTCATATAAATAACCTATTATTGTAATTTTATTATCTTTACACCTTATTATTATTTTTATTATATTACATCATTTTTTTCTATTTTAGAAATTTTTTAATACGTGTTTGTAGAATAATGAAAACTTTTTAATCAAAAAATTTTGAATTTAGAAAAAATGATATGATATAATAAGAATAATGATGATGGTTAAGAGAATAGAATTAGAATAGATAGTTATTTGTATAAAAATAATTGAAAGATAAAATAATTATATAAGAAGATATAAAAGAATGATTAGAAAAATAAAGCAGTTACGTTGAGGGAAAAAGAAATTTTAGTCTAAAAGCTTTCTAGTGCGAAAGAAATGTGCCCGGAAGCTTTGGAAATTTTTTTTATGAAACCAACACACTCCCAATGTAAAACTTTAGCACCCATCCAAAAAAAAAAATGTAAAACTTTAGCTTGGAGTGAGTTGCTTATTATAGTAAGGGCGAGGGTAAACAAACTTTAAAAGTATCCACCTCAAAAGTAGAAGAAAAACAAACAAAATTATATCAAATGCAACAAGAAATAAAGACATTATAGGCATCAATGACAGAACAAGAGGAACGAACTCGAGATAAAATGGCAAAAAAATTCGAACTATGTTTCAAGAGAAAATAACATAGTTTTTTCTTCAATATCTCAACATTCTTCAAGTTAGTCAAAATCGTACATTAATTTCAAGACGTATTTTATTTTTCATTGATTATTTTAACAAATTTATATTATGAATTACAAATTATTTGGATGTTATATTTATTTTTAAAGACTTTTATTTTTTATGCAGGCTAAATATGATCTGGTTAAATAAGCTGGACTTATCAAAACTTCTTTTTCTTCGGTCATGTAAAAATTGTCTAAATTATTTGTGATTTAGCTGACTTTTTGAAAGACGCTTGTAGTTTTTTAGCTTTGTAAAAGACTAATGTACTTTTTTTATATAGTCTATTAAAAAAGACTAATATACTTTAGTTAACTTCTCAAATAATTTTATGAACGAAGATTATTTAATTGACCATGGATTTGTTGATATTATTAGGATAAGGTTATTTGATATTTATTTAAAAGAAGGTATTTGACAAAAAAAATTTGATTTTGAAATTTTTTTATTTATTATAAGAATTTTTAGCAACAATCGAGTATTATCGCTATTATCAATTAAGTCAAGTTACATATATTATTTTAGCAAAAAAATATTTTTATTGCTAATATTTTAATATGAGCTCTGATTTTGCTAGGCCTGGCTAACTAAAGCCTTACTTAGTTGGGCCAAAAAAACATATATTTTTATTTTTTCAGTTTTTGCATGAACATGTAAAGCTAGGTATATTTAACATATAAACAAAGGTTTATCATTCTTGGATAATTTTAAACATAGTAATATTTTCACAAATTTTTGAACCTATTCATGAAAGAAATGAAAATATAAAAAAAATATTTTTTTTTGGCCGGGCTAACTAGTTAGCCCTGCCTAACAAAATCAGGCCTCTTTTAATATATGGCAACAAGATTTTAATGTTGTAAAAAATATTTTTAGCAATATGTTTATAATTTTGCAAAAGTATTTTTCGCAACAATAAAATGAAAATGTTGCTAATACTTTTTGCAACAAAGATACATGCAACATGCATGCAACAAATTTTCTTGTCACTAAAAGCTTTTAGCAATTTTTTGATAAATAGCAACAAAATATGTTATTGCTAAATGTCATTTCTCTTATATTCATTTTCCCATTACTAAAATTATTTTCGGTAACATATATAATTAATATAAATTATTTCTAAATATTTTTAATAATTAACATATTTTTAATAATTTAATATTATCCAGTTCAATATTTTATTTAAAAGAATTTATAATTAAAAATAAAAAATGTTGTAAATATAAAATAGAGCGAATGGATGCGTCAACAGTGTAAAGATAATAATGAAAAGTAAAGAAGATAAAGTTAAAATAGGTAAATTAGTTTTGTGGATAATTGTATAAAAACAATCCAATGCCACTTTATATAATTATTTGGATGTTAGATTTATTTTTAAAGACTTTTATTTTTCATGCAGGCTGAATATGATGCTGGTTAAATAAGCTGGATTTATCAAAACTTCTTTTTCTCCGGTGATATTTTGAAGAAAAATTTTCTAAATTATTTTTGATTTTGCTGACTTTTGAACGATACTTGTAGTTTTTTAGCTTCAAAGGATTGTAAAAGACTAATGTACTTTTTTTATAGTCTGTTAAAAAAAGACTAAATACTTTGGTTAACTTCTCAAATAATTTTATGAACGAAGATTATTTAATTGATCATGGATTGGTTGATATTATTAGGATAAGGTTATTTCATGTTTATTTATTTAAAAGAAGGTATTTGACAAAAAATTTGATTTTAATAAAATTTCATTTATTATAAGAATTTTTAGCAACAATCGAGTATTCTCGCTATTATCAATAAAGTCATGTTACATATATTATTTTAGCAACAAAACATTTTTATTTCTAATATTTTAATATGAGGCCTAATTTTGTTAGGGCCTTAGTTAGCCGGGCCAAAAAAAAATATTTTTATTTTTTCAATTTTTTCATAAACATGTAAAGCTAGATATATTTAACATATAAACAAAGTTTTATTATTTTTAGATGATTTTAAGTATTTTTTTGAACTTTTAAATGATTGGAACGTATACTATGACGTATATAAGATGTTATCTCACATACAAAATAAGAGTAAAAGATAATAAAATTATTTATGCAGATTTTTTTGATAAAAGAAATGACCATCACTGTCCCATCTCTCTTTGTTCCAGAGAATTTTACTGGACGGGGAAGAGGAGGGAAGCTATACACGAAGAAGATAACTAGCTGCCGGCCGTCGCAGCGGTAGAAGTAATTTCCGTCCGAGAGTGTCATGCAAACTGTCGCCACGTGCACGGCCACTGTTCAGCTGAATTATTTGCGTGGGATTGTCCAAAACGTGTCACGCCAACTTTCCGACGGAGGAGCACTCATGTAGAGTCAGTGGTGGCTGAAGATTCGCTGTCCATTGTTTTTTTTTTTTTTTTTTTATGTGAACCAAGAATATTATGCTATTCTCTTTCTTATAAAGTGTAACATTTAAGTATTAAAATTATTACCTCGTATCAATTTATGTTAATCAAGCAGGGTCGTTGAACGATCGCAAGAAGTAGCCCAAAAAAATAAACAATGAAATTTCTTTGTAGATTTTAGGCACTCATTTAAAGTATTATTATAGTAAGGGCGTGGGTAAAAAAACTTTAAAAATATCCACCTCAAAAGTAGGAGAAGAACAAATAAAATTATATCAAATACAATAAGAAATAAAGATATTATAGGCATCAATGCTAGAATAAGAGGACCGAATTTAGATGAATTGGCAGAAAGAATTTGAGCTATGTTTCAAGAGAAAATAGCATCCTTTTTTCTTCAATGTCTCAACATTCTTCAAGTTAGTCAAAATCTTATATTAATTTCAAGGTGTATTTTATTTTTCATTGACTATTTTAAACAATTTATATAATGAATTACAAATTATTTGGATGTTAGATTTATTTTTAAAGACTTTTATTTTTCATGCGGGCTGAATATGATGCTGGTTAAATAAGCTGGATTTATCAAAACTTCTTTTTCTCCGGTGATATTTTGAAGAAAAATTTTCTAAATTATTTTTGATTTTGCTGACTTTTGAACGATACTAGTAGTTTTTTAGCTTCAAAGGATTGTAAAAGACTAATGTACTTTTTTTATAGTCTGTTAAAAAAAGACTAAATACTTTGGTTAACTTCTCAAATAATTTTATGAACGAAGATTATTTAATTGATCGTGGATTGGTTGATATTATTAGGATAAGGTTATTTCATGTTTATTTATTTAAAAGAAGGTATTTGACAAAAAAATTGATTTTAATAAAATTTCATTTATTATAAGAATTTTTAGCAACAATCAAGTATTCTCGCTATTATCAATGAAGTCATGTTACATATATTATTTTAGCAACAAAACATTTTTATTTCTAATATTTTAATATGAGGCCTAATTTTGTTAGGGCCTTAGTTAGCCGGGCCAAAAAAAATATTTTTATTTTTTCAATTTTTTCATAAACATGTAAAGCTAGATATATTTAACATATAAACAAATTTTTATTATTTTTAAATGATTTTAAGTATTTTTTTTGAATTTTTAAATGATTGGAACGTATACTATGACGTATATAAGATGTTATCTCACATACAAAATAAAAGTAAAAGAGAATAAAATTATTTATGCAAATTTTTTTGACAAAAGAAATGACCATCACTGTCTCATCTCTCTTCGTTCAAGAGAATTTCACTGGACGGGGAAGAGGAGGGATGGTATCCACAAAGAAGATAACTAGCTACCGCCCCGTAGCACCGATAGAACTAATTTCTGTCCGAGAGTGTCATGCCAACTGTGGCCACGTGCACGGCCACTGTTCAGCTGAATTATTTGTGAGGGATTGTCCAAAACGTGTCATGCCAACTTTCAGACCGTACCCTTTGCTTTTAACAGGAGCACTCACGCAGAGTCAGTGGTGGCTGAAGCGATCTGGCCCAGTAACACACCAGGAAAACTTAATGGTCTGAACAACTTTGCCCAGCACAGTGTAATAATTCAGTTGAACGGTGATCCGAATACTCTTCGAGCGGGGCATGCTCAGGCTCTCACATCCTGCTCCCTGTCCGGCTCTGCTGGCATGTTCCTCCAATGATGCTAAAAAGTTTATGCATCCCTTGGCTACATAATATATTTACAGCATTGTTTCTTTTTTTAATATTAAAAAATTCTTCTAAATAAAATATTCAACTGGCCAATACCAAAAATTTATATCAATTAGATACCTTGTCTAAAATAATTTTAATAATGGGAAGAAAGACACCAGCGAACTCGTTTTTTTTTTTTTTTTTTTTCTCAAGACAAGCTTATCATTTCTTAAAGGGACTAGAGAAAGTTTTCCTCCACTTCAGTCAAAAAATTTTATGTGTTTCTATGTTTTACAGAGACTCTAAAAAATATACTCATACTAAAAGAATAAAGTTTAAAAAACTGTTGTGCCTTGTAATAATAAAAAAAATATATAGGAAAAAGGCTGGCGGCAAGCTATTTAACATAAGTGTGTGAATCAGTAAGTTCGTCCTTCCGATTTGGGAACTGAAATGATATTCTTCGTTCACATAAAAAAAAAAAAGGACAGCGAATCCAAGATGACTACGTGAAGGATACATTTTTTTACACTTATCTCTGGAACAATGCATATTTCTGCTACTCTTTTTCGGAGACATTGGTTGCCATTTAACAAAATTTGTTCGGTTGATGCATTAGCCTATTTGTATTTGACCTGTGTTGGGTTTGCAGTGGAAGAATATAGGATTTGATTTCCCAAGCTCAATAATTTCTTTATCAATAATTATATATTTTTTAACTTTTACTTTTATATTTCAATTATTTTTCTTACTAACTACGTCTATCAACTTTATTTATTTAAATTTTATCCTTATCATTTTCTGTACAAAAAATCATTTCCTATTTTGCACACTTTCAAACGACATCAGAATTTTCCACCCCACCAGACATCTCATTACGCTGTGCTGGGCAAAGTTGTTGCGACCATTAAATTTTCCTGGTTTATTACTCGGACAGATCGCTTCAGCCACCACTGACGCAGTGAGTGCTCCTCTTAAAAACGAAAAGTACACCAACCAAGCGTCACCGCAGGCCCGATAAAGCGGGCGCTGATGTGCGGTGCTTGTTCGACTCCCGTATACGGGATTTCGGCGGGATAAAGCGGGCGCTGGTTAGCAGGAGTTACGTCTCGTGTTTGTTTGTTGGAAGTTATAATTTTTTTATTCTTCGGTGTAGCTATATTTCCGGATGTCTTAAAAAGGAGCTGTGTGTCTCCAAATTTGTAAGAATGTCTCAGAACTTAGGATGTGTATGACAATTTACAAAAGTTGTCAAGTTAAAACTTTTCAATCTAAAACTTTTCACTCTCCATAACTACTCTTTTTTTAATTATTTTTTACACATCTTTCTATACAACAACTCTACTTTTCAATCATTTCTACACAAATACCAATACAACTAACCTATTTATTTTAAATTTATTCGTTTTATTCATTACCAAATACACCCTTAATATGTGTGGAGATGAGTGTAAAAATGTACCAAGTTTTATTCAGCTGAACAGTAGCCGTACACGTGGCTAAGTTGGCAAGAAACTCGGACAGAAATTAGCTGTATCGCGGCTACTGGCGGTGGCAAGTTATTGTTTTCCTATAAATTAACGACGTTCTTGTAATATGTAAATGACATGTAATCCTATATAAAAAAAAATTCAGCTGCGTAGTAGTGCAAGCACCTTTTTGATGTATATATTCATAAATTATGTCCATCAACTTCCTTCCAAAGGGGTGTATGGGAAGTGATACATTTTTAGAACAAAAATTTTTGATGTAAAATTTTTGGATTGAAAGAAAATGATAAGATATGATAGAGATAATGATAAAAAAATAAAGAGGATAAATATGTGTTTGACAATGTCTAAAAAATATTAAGTTAAAATTTTTCACACTTTATAATTATCCTATTTTTAATCATTTCTTATACACCCAATCGGAAGGGCAAACTCACTCATTCACACTCATGTTAAATAGCTTACCACTAACCTCAGTCCTATTATTATCCCCGTTGTTTTGGGTAAGTTCGTTAAAATTTTTGAACTAAAATTTTTTAATCTTTACAATTATCGTATTTTTTAATTTATTTTTTGTATTTTTCTATACAATTATTATACTTTTCAATCATTTATATAATTACTTATATAAATAACCTATTACTATAATTTTAATGTGGGTTTGGGGAGTGCTAAACACTTTTGAATGAAAATTTTTTAATATAATGATTTTTGAATTTGGAAAAATGATATAATATAACAAGGATATGATGATGGCTAAAGAGAATAAAATTAGAATAGATAGTTAGTTGTATAAAAATGATTAAAGATAATTACATAACAAGATATAAAAGAATTATTAGAACAATAAAGCAGTAACGTTGAGCGAAAAGAAAATTTTAGTTTAAAAGCTTTTTAGTGCGAAACAAACGTGCCCGGAAGCTTTGGAAATTTTTAAGGTTTTTCCCAAATATACCCATTACGTTTGACCGTATTTCCAAATCTGCCCACTACGTTTCGGAAATCTCAAATATACCTACTACGTTTTGCCAAAATCCCAGATAAGCCCACGCCGTCAGTGACCGTTACGTTTAGCAACGGAAACGTTGTACAGTTGCTGCTAATTTTTCAAATATGCCCAAATTACCCTTGCCATGAGTTATAAAAACTGAGCTCGGGTTTCACTTGAAGAGAGCAGCAGTAGGAGAGTGCCCAAGGAGGAAGGAGTTGTGCATCATACGACTGACCATTTGAGGTATTTATTTCATTTTTTTGATGCTTTTGGGCATATCTGAAATTGAAATATCAAATCCAGATGTAGGATCTTAGAGTGTGCGATATGGTATTTCTTTCATATCATTCCACTGAACCCAGTAGTAGGTTGTCATAAATGGTATGGATTATGTTAGCCATTGCGCAATGGTTCCGTCAATTAAATCCCACAATGATATTTTTCCTTCCGTCTATGCTGTTGTATTTTTGGTATTTGTTCCTGTTGGTTTCAAAAATAATAATTTTTTCCTTCTATTTATGCTATTGTATTTTTGGTATTTTTTACCGTTAGTTTTAAAGATGATAATTTTTTCCTTCTGTCTATGCTATTGTATTTTTGATATTTTTTCTAGTTGGTAAGAAAAATGATAATTGCAGAAAGGATGCATTTCATTCTTGTTATAACCCATTGGTTTCCATTGGATTTGTACATGGTGATAATTAGGGATTTCGGACGAGCCTGAATTCCCCCTTTTTGATTTAGCCCTTGCTCTTGGGCAGATGCGTCATTTCCCTTTCTTAGTAACGCCGTTTCTAAACGTCAGTGACGGCGTTGGCATATTTGGGATTTTGGCAAAACGTAGTAGGTATATTTGGGATTTCCGAAATGTAGCGGGCAGATTTGGAAATACGGTCAAACGTAATGGGTATATTTGGGAAATGCCCAAATTTTTATTATGAAACCAACACGCTCCCAATGTAAAACTTTAACATCCATCCAAAAAAAAAAATTGTAAAACTTTAGCAAGGACAGGCAAGACCAGAGAGGCACCAAAGTCCTATTCAATCTCAATGCTTCTGGTGCATCATCCGCGTTTCGTAGCAGATGCTCCATCTTCGGAGTGAGTTGCTTCTAATTTTCTCCACGTGGGCCATCTCCTCCTGCTCCATCTTGCATATACAAGCTTCTAGTTCTGAATTCTAAAGAGAAACGTGTTACTGGCCCTCTAAACATCTCTCCCCATAAATGGAGCCGCGCATATATCCGTTGTATAACTATCAAAGGCAATACGACGAGATGACTCACGAGGGGCTGAGGAGGGATTTCGGTGGTTCTTATCGGCAGCAAAAAGGTGTCTGAGCGCGAGGGTGGGATTTTGATTGCAATTGCTATATACATGAGAGAAAAAAAAAAAAAAAAAAAAAAGGTGAGTGGGAGTAGCATCTTAGGTGTCGGGAGATTGAAAAGAGGGAAAAGAAGAAGAAGAAGCGGTGGCAGTGGGATTTTGGGTGTTGAGAGAGTGGGAATAGGACAAGTGAGTAGCTGCTGTTGTGGTCTGGCCTTTGAAAGTGGCTATGTGAGTCTCGATACAATTATCAAATACAATACAGAGGGGGATCTTGGGTGGTGCCAGAGAGAAGGGGGAAAATTTGAGCGCGAGTGGTAAAAATGGAAGTTGCTATATCAGCTGTTTCATTCCTTGTGGGTAAGCTCCGTGAGGAGCTTAGTGAGGACATCATTCTGCTGCGCAATGCGAGGGCACAGATAGAGTGGGTGGAGACTGAATTCCGGAGGATGGGGTGCTTCTTAAAAGATGCAGACGGGATGGAGGAGGAGGAAAGTGAGGTGACAAAGAACTGGACGCAAGAGGTGAGAGATCTGGCGTACCGTGCTGAGGATGCCATCGACGTCTTCTTCCTGAGAATCGCGTACGCGAGGGAGGCAGAAGGATGCTGGGGTCAGTTGAAGAGGTACGTTTTCATCTTGAACGAGGTGGCAGCTTGCCGTGAAGTGGCTTCCGAGGTGGAATGGATGAAACAGAGGCTTCGTTCCATTTCGGAGAGCCAAGGCATTTACTGTTGGGATTTTAGG
The DNA here is from genome assembly GCA_030490835.1 of Annona cherimola. Classification (NCBI taxonomy): domain Eukaryota; kingdom Viridiplantae; phylum Streptophyta; class Magnoliopsida; order Magnoliales; family Annonaceae; genus Annona; species Annona cherimola. The sequence continues at coordinate 627,934 of CM059971.1, read as the reverse complement.
CTATCCCCTTCTTGTGTAGATTAAATAGGAATGATTAATCACAGACAATAAATATTGCAAATAATAAGCAATCAAACCACGAAAAAAACACACCACAATTTTTACATGGAAAACCCCTTTTTACCAAAGGGGAAAAACCACGGGACCCAGTCCAGGTAAATCTTCCACTATAAAATAATGGGATTACAACTCAATGTCTTCTCTAGTCAAAACTAGAGGATTTCATCATCACAATAAGGATGGATTTCAATACAGGAAATAATCAAGGGTAGATCTCACCAAATCTGAGATGACGGCAGAATTTTCTCTCTTAATGGCCGGAAGAGATAACTGCCGTAGAAGCCTTGAGCATATGACGATAAAATCCGGAGCTGCTGCTGCTGCTTCTCTGAAATCTGAGAGGGGAAGAGAGACTCTCTCTCTGACGAATGAACGTCGCTGCCGAGAGAGGAGACGCAGAGAGGAGAGGAGAGGAGAGAGATGTGATATCACTCTCTCTCTCACACGCCGAAAGCAGAAAAAGGAGGGAGCAGGTGGGGCATTATTGAATAATGCCAAATGGGTGGGCCCCCCCACTTTTGACTTCACGTGGGAGGAACCCACCTAACAAATCTCCCCCTTCCGACTACGTGGAGGGATTTGCCATCCCAACGATAGAACGACAAACTTCAAGCTTCTCCCTTGGTAGAGCCTTCGTCAACATATCAGAGCTATTATAATCGGTATGGATTTTCTCAAGTTCAAACAACTTGTCATCAATAGCTTCTCTTATCCAATGATACCTCACATCAATGTGCTTTGATCTTGCATGAAAAGAAGAATTCTTACCAAGGTGAATTGCGCTTTGACTATCACAAAATACTATATATCTCTGTTGTTTGAAGTCAAGCTCATGTAAAAACCTCTTCATCCACAACATTTCTTTGCATGCTTCAGTTGCTGCAATGAATTCTGCTTCGGTTGTAGAAAGTGCAACACATTTCTGTAGCCTTGATTGCCAAGCTACAGCTCCCCCTGCAAAAGTAATCAAGGAACCAGAGGTAGACTTTCGAGTGTCCACATCTCCTGCCATATCTGCATCTGTGTAGCCAATTAGTAAGGGTTTCTCATTGCCAAAACAAAGTCTCAAACTGGAAGTACCTCGTAGATATCTCATAATCCACTTAACTGCATTCCAATGCTCTCTCCCAGGATTAGACAAGAACCGGCTTACAACACCAACTGCATAAGCTATGTCTGGTCTTGTACATACCATTGCATACATCAAACTTCCCACAGCTGAAGCATATGGAACCCTTTCCATGTCTTTCTTCTCTGCATCTGTAGAGGGACACTGCTCAATGTTTAGCTTAAAATGAGTAGCAAGAGGAGAGTTAACCGCTTTAGCTCTGTCCATGTTGAACCTCTGAAGTACTTTCTCAATGTACTTCTCTTGTGACAGATATAACTTCTTGGCATTCCTCTCACGATGAATGCTTATGCCAAGAATTTGTTTTGCTGGCCCTAAATCCTTCATAGCAAAAACTTTACTTAGCTGCATCTTCAACCTGTCAATCCTCAAAGAATTTCTGCCAATAATCAACATATCATCGACATAAAGAAATAGTATAATAAAATCATCATCAGAGAATTTCTGCACAAAGACACAATGATCTGAAGTTGTTTTCCGGTAGCCATATTTCCCCATAACTGACTCAAACTTCTTATACCATTGTCTTGGTGCTTGCTTCAAACCATAAAGGCTTTTCCTCAGCTTACACACATAATCCTCTTTTCCTTTTTCCACGAAACCTTCTGGCTGCTCCATATAAATTTCCTTGTCTAATTCACCATGGAGAAAAGCAGTCTTTACATCCATCTGTTCAATCTCCAAATCAAGACTAGCTGCTAGACCCAAAACCACACGAATAGATGACATTTTAACAACTGGAGAAAAAATCTCATCAAAATCAATACCTTTCTTTTGATTGAATCCCTTGACGACCAATCTAGCTTTGTATCGAGGTTGAGTGGTAACTTGTTCTTGCTTCACTCTGTATACCCACTTGTTCTTCAAAGCTCTTTTGCCCATAGGCAACTTTACCAACTCAAATGTATGATTTTCATGCAGTGACTTCATCTCATCTCGCATGGCTTCAACCCACTCCTTCTTATGTTCATCTTCTATGGCTTCTGCATAACATTCGGGCTCTCCCCCGTCAGTCAGTAACACATATTCATCAACAGAATATCGTGTAGAAGGATGACGATCTCTAGTAGACCTCCTGAGTGGAACATCTGGTGGAACTTCTGGTACTGGTGACTGCTCAACAATGCCATCATTAATCTCAACCTGTGTATGAGTATCAACATCAACTGTACCATCCTGGTCATCTTGAACTTCATCTCTAACCTGTACTGGCACATGTGTCAAAGGAACTGGATCCAAGTCTGTTAAATTATCATAATATTGAGAAACTGTTTTAACTGTTTTCTCAATATCTTGTATGGTTTGGTCTTCCATAAACACAACATCTCGGCTTCTTACAAGCTTTTTCTGTACTGGATCATAAAACCTGTAGCCAAAATCATCTTGGTCATAGCCGATAAATACACACTGTCTTGTCTTGACATCAAGTTTAGACCTCTCATCTTTGGGAATATGCACAAAGGCCTTACATCCAAAGACACGCAAGTGACTATAGGATACATCTTTTCCCAACCAAACTCTGTTTGGAACATCAAAATTTAAAGGAACACAAGGCGTGAGATTTAACACATGTACAACGGTACTCAAAGCCTCACCCCAAAAAGATCCTGGCAACTGTGCATATGAAAGCAAACATCTTACCCTTTCAACTAGTGTTCTGTTCATCCTCTCAGCTAGCCCATTTAACTGAGGAGTCTTCGGAGGTGTCCTTTGATGCCTAATACCCAGCTGTTTGCAATATTCATCAAAAGGACCACAATACTCACCTCCATTATCAGTTCTGATACACTTTAACTTCTTCCCAGTCTGTCTCTCAACTGAGGTCTGAAACTGTTTAAACACATCTAACACTTGGTCTTTTGTCTTCAAGGTATAGACCCATAACTTCCTTGAATGATCATCTATAAAAGTCACAAAATAGAGAGCACCACCAAGTGTTTTTACTTTCATGGGACCACAAACATCAGAATATACTAAATCAAGTATACCCGGCTGTCTTGAAGGAGGGGATACTTTAAAGGCAACTCTGTTTTGCTTCCCTGCTAAGCAATGAGCACATTTCTTCAATGCTGTATTCTTCAATCCAGAAAGAAGATTCTTCTTTGCCAAAACCATCAAACCCTTCTCACTCATGTGACATAGTCTTTTATGCCATAGCTCTGTTGTACTTTCATTCTCCATTGCATTGATAATACAAGAAGAAACCTTTGCCTGCATGAAGTACAATGAGGAGCACTTCTTGCCTCTAGCCACAATCATAGAACCTTTAGTAAGCTTCCAATGACCATCATTGAAGGTGTTGCAAAACCCCTCATCATCAAGTTTACCTGCTGAAATCAAATTCAAGCGAATATCAGGAATATGTTTAACATTTTTCAAAAGCAACATCGTACCATTGTTGGTCTCCAAGCTCACATCTCCCATGCCTACGGCTTTAGCTACACCATTGTTACCCATCTTAACATTCCCAAAGTCTCCGGATGTATAAGATGTAAAGAAGTCTCTTCGTGATGTAGCATGAATGGAGGCACCGCTATCAATCACCCAACTGGTGTCATGGCATGCAAGGTTGACAACATCATCATCATACACAACAAGGAAGTCATCTGTGATGGCAGAAACTCTATCAACATCATTACTATCATCAGTTTCCTTTACTGTCCCTTTTTCATTTTTGTAGTCTCTTTTGAGTTGTCGACAATACTTCTTTATATGCCCCTTTTTACCACAGTGATAACATTCAACATTGGCAAACCTGTTTGACTTGCTTTTGCTTCTGTCTCTGTTCATCGGACCTTTACTCTTGCTCCTCCCCCTCTTTTCCATGACTAAGACATCTGACTGTGACGGACCCTGTGACTTTCTTCTCATCTCTTCATTTAAAACACTACTCTTAGCCAAGTCCATAGTGACTATGCCATTTGGAGCTGAGTTAGATACCGACATTCTAAACGTCTCCCACGAGTCCGGCAATGTGCCTAGAAGCCATAACCCCTGCACCTCATCTTCAAACTTGATATTCATCCCGGCCAACTGATTAAGAATTCCCTGGTAAGCATTCAAGTGATCTGATAAAGGAGTTCCATCCCTGTATTTCAAGCCCATCAACTTCTTTATTAGAAACAACTTGTTGTTTCCGGTTTTTCGAGCATACAGCTGTTCAAGCCTGTCCCATAAAGAACGCGCATTTGTTTCTTCACTGACATGGTTTAAAACATTATCATTCACCCACTGCCTGATATACCCACATACTTGACGAGGAAGTAAAGTCCATTCAGCATCAGTTTTTTCTACGGGTTTCTGTTCCGCAAACACAGGCAAATAAAAATCTTTGACATATAGCAGGTCTTCCATTTTTCCCTTCCACATATGATAATTTGAACCATTCAAATTAATCATTCTACTTGTATTAACCTCCATCGTTCAACACAAGGCACAAGATTACTAAAACCTCGCTCTGATACCACTTGTTGGGATTTTAGGCTATCCCCTTCTTGTGTAGATTAAATAGGAATGATTAATCACAGACAATAAATATTGCAAATAATAAGCAATCAAACCACGGAAAAAACACACCACAATTTTTACATGGAAAACCCCTTTTTACCAAAGGGGAAAAACCACGGGACCCAGTCCAGGTAAATCTTCCACTATAAAATAATGGGATTACAACTCAATGTCTTCTCTAGTCAAAACTAGAGGATTTCATCATCACAATAAGGATGAATTTCAATACAGGAAATAATCAAGGGTAGATCTCACCAAATCTGAGATGACGGCAGAATTTTCTCTCTTAATGGCCGGAAGAGATAACTGCCGTAGAAGCCTTGAGCATATGACGATAAAATCCGGAGCTGCTGCTGCTGCTTCTCTGAAATCTGAGAAGGGAAGAGAGACTCTCTCTCTGACGAATGAACGTCGCTGCCGAGAGAGGAGACGCAGAGAGGAGAGGAGAGGAGAGAGATGTGATATCACTCTCTCTCTCACACGCCGAAAGCAGAAAAAGGAAGGAGCAGGTGGGGCATTATTGAATAATGCCAAATGGGTGGGCCCCCCACTTTTGACTTCACGTGGGAGGAACCCACCTAACATTTACAACATCTCATTTAAACGCCGCGGCGGTTCAAGCGAAGAACGAAGACTCTCGTCTCCCCAACATAACCCGCTGCATGGATCAGGAGCTGAAGATGAAGAGTTGGTTGGTTTTGAGAAGGAACTGCCCAAGTGGGTGGAACTGCTGACGAAGACGACGGAAGATGCAGATCAAGAGAAGCGGAGGGTTTTGTGTATAGTTGGCACGGCCGGTCTGGGAAAATCCACCGTCGCCAATAAGCTCTATAAACACGACAGCGTCAAGGAAAGCTTCCCCGTGCGTGCCTGGGTGTTTGTTTCGCCGCAGTGCTCTCTGGAATCCAGTTACGATAGTCTTCGTACTCAGGTCGGCTTGAAAAAGATGGAAGATACGGAAGCGGAGGTGGCGAAGGTTCTGAGAAACACGAGGTATCTCATCGTGGTAGACGATGTGTGGCATAACAAGGCCTGGGACGAATTGGCGGGTTTGTTCCCCGATAGTAAGAATGGTAGCAGAATCATCCTCACCACCCGTGACGCAGACGTCGGCCGTCACGCGGCAAGGGGTGCGAGCAACTGGAGCCTTTGGGTTATAAATCTGCAGCCTTTGAGCGAAGAAAACCGTTGGAAACTTTTCATGAAGAAAACAAATATGGGAGGGATGGACGAGGCCCGCTGTAAGAAACTGAAGCCTTTGGGAGAAGAAATCGTGAAAAAATGCGAGGGCGTGCCCCTCGCGATCGTTTCCATTGCAGGGGTGTTGGCCGGAAAGGTGGAGGATTCGGCTTGGGAGCACGCGAGCAAAAGCATTAGCTATCTGTTGACTGAGGGGGAGAAGAGAACGTCCGGGATCCTGCATTTGAGCTACAGGTATCTCCCCTACCAGCTCAAGCCATGCTTTCTGTACCTGGCGGGCTTTCCCGAGAAGGTCCGTGCCAGGAAACTCATTCGCATGTGGGTTGCAGAGGGGCTGCTGGAGGAGCGAGGGGAGGAGAGCTTGGAGGATGTGGGGGAAGATTGTCTACTGGGGCTGGTGCAGAGAAGCCTGGTTCGGGTGGTGGAAACGAGTTCCACCGGCGGAATCAAGAGCTGCTGCATTCAGAGTCTCCAGCACCACGTTGCCATCTCTGAAGCAAAGACCAATAACTTCCTGCAAGTCCATCATCATCCTCAGAATTCCACAGCTATTGTAAGTAGATTCCCCACTAAAGATCGACGTTTAGCAATCCATGGCAGTAGAAAGAGTGGCGGCGCAAGCGCAGATCATGAGGAAGAGGAGGAAGAGGATATTCCAATTTCAGGAGGCAGAAGAGGCCTGCGGTCGGTGCTTATCTATCCGGAAAAGGGGAAGGAGAAAGTGGGAAAGCAGCTGCTCAAGTTGGTATTTGGTGAGTACAAATTGCTGAGGGTGTTAGATCTGCAGAAAGCAGAAATCGAAGAGGTTCCAAGCCAAATAGGTCATCTCGTCCACCTGCGCTACCTTGCATTGACTTTCGCCTTCGTACAAAGCAGCAACAGCGGTCTCGACCGAGAGTGTCGTCCCATCACTCTTCCAGGATCGATGGACAAACTGCGCAGCCTGCAGACACTAGAATGCTATTATCCTCATGGAATCCGAATACCCAACAGCAGCTGCTCCATCCAAAAGATGCAAGCACTGAGACATGTGCTGCTCAAGTCTCCCTGCGGCTCCAAATATCCAGTGATTGGCGCCAGTCGCATTCTGGAAGATGAGCAGAGATCAGCATCCAAAGCTGTTCGGCTTCTCCTGCGTAACCTCCACACCCTTACCAACGTATTTGCAGGTGAATGGCTGAAAAACTGCCGCCGCCTTAGAAAACTTGGCATCACCATCGATCCGGATAATATTAAGTACTGTGAATATGTTGCCAACTTGGTATCCCTCCAGTCTTTGTCCATTTCTGTTCAGGACACCGAGCAGCCAAAGCAGCCAATCCCAAAGTTACCACCTCTTGACAAATTGCCGGTTCTTTGCAAGCTTTCACTCAACGGCCCGCTCGAAAAATTGCCTGAACCACATGAATTTCCCTCCAGTCTCATAAAGCTTACCTTCACATATTCCCAATTAGAAGAAAAGGATGTGGGGACGTTAGGCAAGCTGGACAACCTACGCATTTTGAGATTGATGGAAAAATCGTACAAGGACTCCCGCATGACTTGGCCTAGTGGAGGAGGGTTTCCTGCTCTCGAATACTTGCATCTGGAGAAGTTGGAGCACTTGAAAAAGTTGACATTCGAGGGGGAGGCAACCCCCAAGCTTTTGCGCCTAAATATCTATTTCTGTAAAAGAATGCCCATATATCGGCGGCCTGAAGGAGTGGTACGCCTGAAGAAGAAGAATCCCAATTTCAGAATGGAGCGAAAAAGTGAGGGAGGGTTGCTTGGCATATTCCCACTTAGGCCTGGTTGGGATAAAACTTTTAATGAAAAAATTTAGGTAAAAGTCATCAAAATTGATAGAAAATAATGTGATATAACAGGATAATTAGGAGGAATAGAGAGAATAAAATTCAAATAGATAGATTATTTGTATGGATAGTTGTCCAGAAATAAGTGAAAAATAAAATAGTTTGTATAAGAAAAATTGAAAAAATAATTAAAAAATAAAATAGTTAGAGAGAAAAAAAAAAAAAAATAATTAGAGAGGGAGAAAAATTTTAAATTAAAAAATTTTAGTTAATATATATATTTTTTTTTACAAACAAACGCACCCTGGGAGAAAAATCGTACAACTCGCCTCAATATCTATTTCTGCGCGAAAATGACTGAGAGTGGCAGATGGAGTGGAATACCTGAAGTTGGATGTGAAAAAGTACGACTCGCACTATTTTAAGCTATTCGCAGCAATATGATTACATATATGTAGCTCCAAATTCTGCACCGGCTGAGCTCAAATAAGTAACTTCTTTCCTCCGCTAATTTCTTCATTTATTTTTCTTGTTTTTGTAAGATTTGTTAGGTCTTTCTCCATAGTCTTCCATCCATGCATAATATGCATACATATTCAGAGGCATATGCTATTTGGTGCTCAATCAATCCTGAAATTAAAATTTAACCTCCTAATCATATTTAAAATTATTTATTCATTGAACATAATTTTCATCCAAAATTAGCTTCTACGTTCTAATAGATTCAGCATTTTGTGGATGCATAGTCTAACTAATAATTCAATTCCCTAGTAGCTTGTTAAAGATTGAAAGTGAAAGAGAATGGGGGTTATGGATGATGAGTTTTGAGAAATACGATTGTTTTTTGTATACCTTATCCATGTACATATGCTAGATTGTGAATTTGTTGTTCTATATTATATTTGTTCCAATGCATTTCGCAAGGCCTGGATTAATGCTTAATGGGAATATAACTAGCATTATTCAACTGGTGATAGGCATTGACTGATTGATCTTGTGAGAGTTTTTCCTGTTTATCCTCATAAGCACTCTATCATGAACATTTTTGCAGAAGCAGGTGTTCTTTCTCTCCTTTTTTCTTCTTTTAATTTCAGTCATTCTCGTTATTATTCTTGGGTTTGACAAATGTTCATAATTGCAATCTTAATGGTTCAGGTCTTTGCAAGAACTAGTTAGTAAACGGCTTATGTAAGACTAAGTTTTCTAGTGCACCTTAGGAGATATTCTCAGGAGATATTTTCTGCAAACTCATGAAGCTGCTGCTTTTTAATACGTGATAATCTTTACCGGATGTAGGAGATAGGAGATATTTACACTTATGTTTATGTTTACTGAATATATATAAAAAGAGAGAGAACATTTCCTATGCATTGAACTGCACCATAATTAACGGTACATTTGGCTCAAACTAGGCCCCACGTGTACTTTGGAGTCTGCAAAGCTTCTTGTGTATCCCACCTTGGGCCGAGGGTGCCCAACCAATGTTAGATTCTTCAAAGTTATTATAGCTCTCTTTGCTTATCCCTTTGTACCAACACTCAACGTAGTAATAACACACTGGGGGGAGGGATTCCCAAACTAATGTTGGTTTCTTTAGAGTTATTGTAGATCTCTTAGCTTCTCCCCCAACTACTATTGGTACATGTGTACCAATGCTTAACATAGCGATAACACGTTGCGGGGGAGGGGTGGGGGTTGGCTCTCTTTGCTTCTCCATCAACTAGTTTATGTCCATGTGTATTAGCGCTTAATGTAGCAATAATACATCGATAGGTGTGTGTGTACCCGAGTTTGAGTTCTAATAGGAGCATAAAACTTCGTTGTTACAAAATATCAATCCAGAAAAGTGGTCTTGAGCCGTGTATTTAATGAAAATTTTCGAGAATAATTACACGTATATAGCATAATCAAGACACAATAAAATAAAATACGTGTCCACTATTTGCAATACATGCCTTTAAATACTTTTGATTAAAATAAAATAATCATTCTTAAATCTTTTGGTAGTCAAAACTTTAGTGACTCGTTTGATTTGGTTCACTTGTAAAAATAATAGATTAGTCACAACATGATTAGCAAGTAGAAAATTATTTGAAAATAGATAATGACCCAATTAAAAGTTAATTAAATAATAAAATTAATCTTTTAATTCAATAATTTAAAATTTTGGCCTTATTTGCGAAATTAAATCCTTCTAATGAGTCTAAAAGCATTCAAAATATAGAAATGGACTATTTGATCATTAAATTCTAATTCAAAATTATCAAGTAATAAAGAATACGAAGTAGACGGTTGCTAAATTACCGAACCATCATCAGGTTTCCTTAGCTCATCTTTCTGTATTAGACTTCCTCCAATATTTGCCTAGCCTAATCATTGACCAAAATAGAAAGGTACAATGGCCAAAGTGTAATTTATTTCCAATATGTGTTTATGTAATTAATACAATAATTGGTTCTTTTCTGCAAAAATTTCTCCATAGTGGACCTGTTTGCAAAAATCCAAAACACTAGGTATGTAGAGATGAAATACAGATCTGGAAAAAATTTTCACAATCCGTCGGATCATCCAACTTGCTAAAACGTGTCATTCAAATAATCAGAATTTTATATATTCAAATAACGCCCATGCATGCTGGAACCTGGATGCTCTGACAAGAGCATTAAATAAGTCTTTTAAAAGCAACTAAATAATGATTGCCAATAATGGCTTGGATCCAACTTGCACTCATTTCACGTACTCGATCTAAATAATGAATTCTATTCAAAATCATGCGCATAATACGGTCCGTATATATTTCACAAAAATTAAAACAATCATAGTATCAATGATTCTATTAGTCCATATTAAGTAAATGCTGCACTTAGCCTACTTCAAAAAATTCATTTATAAAATTTTTTATTTTTTCTTTATATACTTGTTTATCTAAGTATATTTAATATATAAACCAAGTTTTAATATTTTTGAATATTTGTATATATTTTTTTTAGATTTTTAAAAATATATATATATGTATTTAAAACACTCATATCTTTAATGTCAACACTCTAACAACTTGTAAAGGTCAAACTCGAGTTAAGTCGGTTTGGGCATCTTTAATGTCAACACTCTAACAACTTGTAGAGGGTCGAACACAAGTTAAGTTGGTTTGGGATGAGGTTAATCTATTTTTAATTAAAATTGAAAAGGCTATAGCCAAACAAAATAATAATCTATTTTCTAGAGCCCAAATCTAAACCAAACCAAGTTTATAAAATAGAAACTAAAATTCAATTGAAATGGATTAAATGCTTCAGTTGATAATCCGGGTTAATGCATTAAAATTTCAATTTTTTATAAAATATTGTATGCTATCATAAGTGTTATTCAATATTGTTAATTTTTGAAAAAATTATTTAATATTATTAGTAATCAGTTAATATATTAAGTTACTATTTAATTAAAAGCCATTTGTTTTCATAGAAATATGAAAAAAGGCAATAAAAACAAAAAACATTTTAAATAAGATCTAGTTTATGGTTCATTAAAAATATAATAAATTTAGTTTATATTTAAAGTCAATATAAGATGTAAGATTACCCCTAAATATATTGAAATTATTGGAGTTATTTGATCTAAATAATTTGAATTGTTTAGCTGATGTAATTTGGTTCAGAGTACACTTAACCCAAACTAAATTGTATTGGAATTCGGTGCAGGTTAAACCCGAATTCACTATCCGAAACCCAACTAATATCAATCGAAAACCATTTAAAAGTTGGGTTTACTTGGGTACGTACTCTAGTAACCGAACTTGCACCCCTAGACCTATATGGACCGTGGTTCAATGCACCCGGGTGCATTGAACCTCAATGCACCTGGGTGTACTTCACCCATTTTTTTTTATTTTTTTTTGAAACTTGTTTTACAATAATGTTAATATAAGTGTGTTTAACATGTGTATAAATTTTTATAATTTTTGGAGATTTTTAGATATTTTTTTTGAATTTTTTAAAATCAGTGGCATTTTTAGTAATTTAAAATTACTAATAATGCCACTGATTTTAAAAAAATCCGAAAAAATATCTAAAAATATTTAAAAATGGTAAAAATTTATACACATGTTAAATAGACTTAGATTAGCATTTTCATAAAAAAAAGTTTCAAAAAAAATAAAAAAAAATGGGTGAAGTACACCCGGGTGCATTGAGGCTCAATGCACCCGGGTGCATTGAACCACGGTCCGACCTATATAGCGTTGAGTTTTTTTCTTTTGTTAGGTATATAGTGTTTAGGGTTGCAACTAGGGTCAGTTCGTTTTGGGTAGTAGTCTACCCGACTCGTACTTTATTTGCAAAAAATCCTACTTTGCTTTACTCATTTGTCGATTTGGTCCCTAATGTACCCTGCCTACCCATAATCCCAAAACGTCCATTCCAGTTTTGGTTTCAAATCGGTTCATTTAATATTCAAATATAATATTTTTTAAAAAAATATTTCTATGTTATCTTTAAAAATATAAAGCAATACTTATTTACATTTCAAAATTGCAGGTAAATATGTTATATTTTACATTATTATATAGAAAATATAAAATATAGATTGTCACAACCCAGACATTAAAACTATTAATATATTAATCACAATTGACAAGCTTGTTTATAAAAGATTTTCGTAAGTCAATGACATATATACAAAAAAATTCAATTGGTTTCTTACTTCACAATCCATAACTCCACAAGTCACAAGATCCATTCGAATTCGAATTTGTTAAAATAAGAGTGTACACAAGACATTGCAAATAAGATACAACATATACTATATAATATATATCATATGCATATGTATAATTATATCCATGTACGTCGGTTTCGGGTACCCAATGTATTTTTTCTACCCACACTCTATTTGAGAGGGTTGATAATAATTTTTACCTTACCTATACCCACAGGTAATATTTTATATTTTATCTTACTCAAATTAGGGTTGAATAGATGGTTATTCATGGATACCTTACTCCAAGTTGCACATTTAAATTAGTATTTAGCTTTTTAAGAATAGTTGTCATGGCTTATCCATTCCCTCCCAAAATTTTCCTTTAAAATCTCATAAGGGTGAACTCCAAGTTGATAGGCCGTTAAAGAGAACCGGCCTGAGCGCCTTATTTCTCATGTCATTGCCACCATAGATTGCATACCTCTCTTTCAGTTCACCACAAGTGAACTGATTCAATGCACCTAGTTGCATTGAAATTTCAATGCACCCAGGCCCAAAACTTATTTTATTATTTTTTTGAAAATTTTTGATGAAACTGTTAATTTAAGTGTATTTAACATATGTATCAATTTTTATCAATTTTAGATATTTTTTGTTTTTTTAAAACTAGTGGCATTTTCATAATTTTAAATTACTAAAAAAGCTATTGATTTTTAAAAATCCGAAAAAAATCTAAAAATCTCCACAAATAATAAAAATTGATACACATGTTAAATACACCTAATTTAATAGTTGCGTGAAAAGTTTTCAAAAAAAAAAAGATTTTACACTAGGATGCATTGAATCAATTCACCTCTTACAAGGAGTTGATCAATAATGTATGCGACCCAGAGAACATGTCAAATAAAATCTATCTTCGTATCTTATTATTTAATATACCTGAATCATAGATGTGAAAGATTGCAACAAATCCCATCTGAATCAGAGATCACAGATATAATTAAGGGTCATAAGTCACCAAACATTCAGTCACAAACACACACACACACACACACACACACACACACATATATATAAGGAGGCCTAAAGTAGCACCTGTTAGGAAAACAGAGTCTATCTAAGTAGAAGGTGGTAGGAGAATGAGAGGAAGACCCAAAAAGACATGGATGGAAGTAATTAAACAAGATTTAAAAATATTACAAATCATAAAAAATTTAGTCTTAAATCGCCAAAAATGGTGTAACAGAATCTATGCGGTCGACCCCACCTAAGTGGAAAATGACTGATGATGATGATAATGATCCGTACAGTTGGTTCGACAACACATATCAAGTGCATCTCCTATCATAGCATTTATTTGTTTATTTATTATTATTTTTGAAATATTACGGTTGGGTGTGTTGGTCTTGGTTCACGCATTGGCTGGGTGACATCTTGTGATTGAGTTGTTTGCGTAGAAGCTTATGAAGCTGAGTTCTTCATTGGAGGCCTTGGCCGACTTGTTGTACTTGGTCATTTGTTAGGACAACACCATCAATTGTGCCCTTCTCTCTTGCATAAGCTGCAATGTACCTTTTCAGAAGTTCTCTTCACATGTTGTGGGGGTCCTACTTTTGGACCTCTCCGTCTTTCAGTTTAGGGTCGACCCTTTGTCTTCTCAACATTCGGGGGTAAAACAACCAAATCTGTGTAAAAATTAAATGGAAAATGTTAAATTAAACCACAAAACAAAAACAAATATAATAAATGAGTGAAAAATCAATAAATTCTCAAGTAAATAAGACAAGTGGTAAGAAAAAAGTATACTATCAATATCAGATTCCCAAAATTGTCTACTAGGCATTGCATGGAACCCATGGCGGTAGGTCTTTCGATGCGAATTTGTCGTATGAAACTAACTGCAATACGAAATCGGGTCTTCCCGTCACTAAAGAATAACCCTATATGCATGTAAACATGGCATTCCTTCCAATTGCTATTGCCTACAATTGCATTTTTTCTCACCAAACTGAACCACATGCGTGTTGACACCATAGGAAACCTCATACTCTTCATTCTCCCTCAGCATATGTAGCGCCCTGACCCGCGGGCGTGCCACACCCTGTCGTGGAACCTTACTCCAGGATCTTTTTAGGTGGTGAAACTTATGAATGAAACCGAAAGTTTCATTGCTTATACTAGCGGAAACTTTTCCTAATTGTCAAGAAATCAGCCTGAATTTTTTTTTCTTTTGAACCTACATTGATTCGATTTTCTTAACTAAAATCCGGCAGCATGACGTCTATAATTAAGACATTTGGGCGATTACAAAACCTGATAGACATTACATAATCTAGCATTCTCTATTAAATTCATTCACAACTACTTAAATTCATCTAATCTCTCACTTATAAAATCATACTTTATATAGGAAGCTAATTATTACATTTAACATTCATATAAAACATTTAAATATAATACATACTCACATTTATAATAATTACAATCCCATGAATCCAAACTCATCAAAAATATTAAAAGTCATACCTTCACTGCTCAACTAGCAGTGAAGCATCTTCTATCAAATCTGCATCATCTGCACTCACTGATTAGTTAAAAACAATGAGTATAAAATACTCAGCAAGCAAGCATTTAAAAATATATATTGTTCAAAACCTGTGGCATTAACCAAAATCATAAAATTCTTAAAATCTCATTATGCATGTGTGATAATGAGATGATTGCACACACATGCATCATTCTATGGCTTATTCCTCATTTGGCAGATAACACTTATAAAGTGATCACCCGCCCATACGTCGGACGCACCGACCAAGTAACGTCAAGGACAAACTACCTGTCCAATTATAACCTTGACAAAGCCTCATGCATGAGTTTCATTCACACGCGCATCATATGCATTTATGACATGAATTGAGTTTCGCCAACTCAACATAATAGCAGAGTTTATATATGGAAATCAAGTTATAAAACATAATTCAAATACACATTCTTTTTGTAAAACCTATGCACAGGGTAACGGTCATCCCTAAGTACCTTTTCAATGCATGTCAATTTCAAGACACATTTAAATAAAATAAACTCACTTGAAATATAAAGGCAAGAATAGATTTTTCTTACCATTACATTCTTTTGAACAAAAAGAATCTTGAAGAGCTTACTTACCTTTTCCTTTTAGCATTCCTTCATTTTTCCTTTATACTTTCTTTCATCTTTTCTTTACCCCTCCCTAGCATAATCAATAGGAAACAATGTCTAAATGTATCATTCTCATTATCATGTATGTCAATCTACATGCCTACTTATTTCCTACTTGCCCCTCTCTTTTTTTTCACAAACTTTTAATAAGAAATTCAAGCATTTCCTTGCTTGAAAATCTCATTTAAATATATTTTATCATACACTGAATAAACTTCCTATTCCCACTCTAGACTTTCAAATATGGAGTCCATCTTGAGTTCATCAGAAAATTAAATTTCATAGCATCATAAAATTAGATTTCATTGGGTATCATAAACCCAATATGCTCAAAAATAATCTTTTATAAACATAGACCAATTTAAAAACTCATAGACTACAGACTATTCTAGTCTTTTAATCATTCTGTAAATGAAATGTTCTTAACAATTCTTATACATTTTGTACATATTGCTTTTAAATAACTCATATAAAAGGTATGATATCTTCTTACACATATAAAACAAGTTTACTACTAAAAAATGTCATCACACAGACTAATTCATACAAAATCTTAACCCATTTAAGATAGATGATTAGAAATCATCCCCATCAAACACAACTCAAATTCTTTTACATATATATAAGAATACTTTCCTCATGACTTATGAATTCATTTATTCCAAAATTGAATAATTCAAACTCATATCATAAATATTACTTCTTATATTTGTGTGATCACTACACTTGAACCTAAATCCAAAATTCAGTCCACACAGCCTATCCGCATGGCTGCTTGGCTAAACTCTCTTTTATTTTATATTTAACATCATATCATAAGATTTTCATTATGCTATTTGCGATAATTTTAGCAGTCATAATTTATGCTTTAAAATCAGTAATTTAGTAAAGGAATTATACAACAGAACTATTTTACTTTATTTCCTCTATTTTCTTGATTTCAATTGTTAAAACTTTACATTCCACTTCAAATTCACTAACTTTTACATTTGGAATTTGTAATCCACCCATTTTATTTAAATTACATGGGCAAACACCCAATTAATTTGGCTGTTCCACTTGAATCTCTACATCCATATCTTAACTCATATACATCTTATCCTCATTTAAAACATTAATACATGAAATTCAACACAGTGACATCATGAAAATTAAGTTAATTTTAATCTTATAGATCTTTTATGCTTAGAATTTATAAATTTTTAAACTATATCATATCTAAAATTTCATGTATTATAGGCTATTAAATTCTTTTCATCCTTTTGTATTCAAAAATGCACGTAGATAACTCATATATGCGTAAACTTTACATTTAATATATAAATTAAGACATATGGAATAATAGACTTTTCACACGATATATAAATGACAACATGAGGCCATTTGAAAATTTTTTTTGATGGAAAGGAAACACTCTATTCCCTCTCCCTTACATTATGAGGAGAGGGAGGGATAAGGAGATCCAAGCATATCATTGCCAAAAAAATTATCTGTACAAAGTTTTTCCAGAATAGCTTGAGGAGGGGTACCCCACCACTCTTGACAATCCAACAAAAAATTAGAAACAAAATCTGCTAAAGCATGAGCTACAACATTTCCTTGTCTTAACACATGATGGGCCGAGAGATGTTGGAAGGGAGATAGAAGGCACTTGATTTCTGCAACGAGGATCCCAACAGGAGAACGAATGGGTTCATCCTTCCAGATGTAGTTAGCTAGAAGAAGAGAATCAGTTTCAATCTGGACCCTCCCCAGCCCAATGTGGTGAGCCCATTTGAGTCCCAAAAGAAAAGCAGTCGCCTCCATGGACAAAGGTCCCCTGATACCACTCCGTCTCCAGCCCTTTGCGGCAATGAAACACCCATTAGAGTCACGGATGACCGCAGCAAAACCCAGGGCATGGTTGTGATCATGTTTCCTTGCATCGACATTCATCTTGAGGACGCCCGATGGTGGCTTTGACCATCTTGTCACTAGAGGCCCATCAATCGCCCCACCCAGAATAAGGGATTTTGCTCTCCTGTGTTGTTCAAGGTAGTCCTCACACCATTCAATGATATTGTCGAAGATCGGTTGGACCATCTCTTCCCTGAGCTTATTACGCAAATACCACACCCGCCCACAGAAGAGGATGAAGAAAGCAAGGCTCCCCGGCCTGTTCCTTGCAACCAGGGACCGAAAGGTATCTTGTATCATTGACCCAGGATTGGGAAGTCGAACAGCTCTCAGAAAAGAATCCCTAATATACTGGCACCTCGTGAATATGTGGATAGCATCTTTCGATTCAGACCTGCAAAAAAGACAGCATGGATCTACATCGATACACCTTGACAGTAGATTACTCTGCATTGGGAGAGCATCTTCGAAAAGTCTCCAATCAAAAATAGTAATTTTACTCGGCAGCTTGGTCTTCCATATCGCCTTGTAAATGCCCGCACTGGGCGGGTTATCCCCAGCCACACACAACATCCTGTAGGCGGATTTCACAGAATATATGCCATTTGGTTCGTATATCAAGAACAGTTTGTCCTCCTCATCAGTGTGGGGTAGAGGAACTTGACAGATTTGTCGCCTTCCCACTTCCCCCGCGGCCGCCACAATCCTGTTCAGATACCATGAATGCCCAGCAGGATTAATGAAATGATTGACCAGCACATCATCCGGGATCGTCCGTGGGAGGGGCCCCACTTTGATCAACCGGTCATCTAGCCAAACGTCTCTGAAGAAATGCACCCGCTGCCCATTACCAATACGCCATTTGCAACCATGACGGATCATCTCCTTGGCCTTCAGGATACTCTTCTAGGTAAATGAGTCAGATGGTTTTGCTTTGCAGCTCCAAATGTCATCATACGGGAAGTATTTGGCTTTAAGAACTTGATGGAAAAGAGAATTTGTTTGCGAAATGAGGCGCCAAACCTACTTGCTATGGAGAGCATAATTGAAAGCATGTAACTCCCTAAACCCCAGACCGCCCGATAACTTTGGTGTGCACGTTTCCTTCCAGGAAACCCAGCTCATTTTCCGTTTATTTTCCTGTTCCCCCCACCAGAATCTGCGAAGCATTCCGTTGATTTCGTTGTAGAATGATTTTGGAAGCAAAAAGATGCTCATCGTATTGGTCGGAATGGCTTGGGCGACTGCCTTGATTAGGACCTCTTTCCCCCCCCCCAAAAAGAAGCCTACCCTTCCATCCTTGGATTTTGTTCCAAATACGTTGTTTTAGTCCATTGAACATGTGCATTTTGGACCTACCAAGCCATGCAGGAAGCCCCAGATAGTGGTCAAAGTCATGACACGTAGATCCGAGCAGATGGGTGAGGTCGCTCCTCAAGTTACTCTTGACATTTGAGCTAAAAAACACTGCTGTCTTATCCACATTTACCACTTGACCCGATGCCGCCGAATATTGGTGAAGAATCTCCATGAGATGTTGGACATCTCGTCTCTCCGCTTGAGTGAAAATAAGAGCATCATCCGCGAAGAGAAGGTGGGTGATGGGTGGACCCCCTTGGATTTATTTTGATTCCACGGATGCTCCCACGGTTTGCCACATTTGCAATGAGAGCAGATAGACCTTCAGCACATAAGAGGGAAAGGTAAGGGGATAGAGGGTCACCTTGCCTTAGTCCTCTGAGGCCATTTGAACTTAAGATAGCCTTTATAACTTTTTTTTCACTTCCCCTTAAAACATAACCATTAAATCTTAAATACCCATTGAAAAAAATAACTTAAGTAACTTGATATTTTAAATTACCCAACATGCTCCTCAATTTCATTTACTCCTATTTAACACTCTCACTTACTTAAAATGCGTCATTTATTTCACTTCATTTCAATTTTATTTTCTTTCTACATAAAGCATACGATTTAATCTAATAAATTTATTTTCATGGCCAAATAACTTATTAATCAGGTTATTTCACTTAAATCTTCAACAATCGTAGCTTAACATATAATACCTCATCATCTAATCATTAAACTAATAATAATTATACAAATACAATAATTAAATGCCTCAAAATTAATATCCAAACTCATAATCTCAATTTAATAATTGGGTTTTCCCCAACTTCCCTTTACTTTCATTTATTTAACTTATAATTTATCATTTCATCATCATTCATGTGTACTGTATTTTTTTAAATAATAATTATAACCCATTTATTATAGCCAAATTCATCATATATGTTCATGCCTAAATTTTATCTTTCATTAAGGCTTCCTTGAAATTCTTAAGTATATATATTTAATAATTACAATTTTGCTTAACCACAACCCATTTATCATAAATAAATTATATATCATGCTCATAAAATTAAAATTAATCATTTATGAGCCACCTTTAAACCCAAATTTTTAAACCCAAATTCATCACCCATACATTGCCCAACTTTGGCCAATTAGATGAGAGGGTTTTAAGCTTTAAAATTAAGGAATTTTACTCCCTTTCATTTTTGCATGATTTATATACAACAAGTTTAATATTTTTAACTCTCCAACTGTTCATATACATGTTATACAATTATCACTTATTCACTCATTTTTTTATACCAAAATTATATAAAATTCAGCCATACATATTTAGTTAAAAGAAATCTCATACCTCCATATAAATTTCCTAACTACCAAATTTCATTTGGCATATATGTCTACATTTTTGCTTTAATATGCACTAAATCCATGTTCATATATTATTAAATTACTAAACTTATTATTTACAAGCAACAACACATACCAGTAACATATATACCCACCTGTCCTCATTTTTTTTCCACTCATTTTCACATCCGAACGGGTTCAAAATTATTTATAAATTACCTTATATATGAATAATATAAAAGCCCTATGCCTAGTCCATGTTTTTAGGGCTTCACCACATTCAAGGTATGAAGGAACTTTTGAATTTCCTTTCCTACCCAAGATTATACATGTAATTTTATAAATAATACATCCCAACATTATTTAAATAGCATATACAGAAATTTGGAGTATAAATCTTAAAATTTTCAACTCTTGAATTTTCGAACTCATACATAGGATTCAATTTTCACATTCCATATACATTATTTGGCTCCTAAAATAAAGATCTACACGAAGCTGTGAAAACCCCCATGATTTGCACAACGATTTGGATAGAAAAATCAAAACCCTAACTCACCATAGCTATGGATCCGAATTTCCATCCTCTTTCTTATGATTTCTCCCTTCATTCTTATAGATCTACCCATATTGAACAAAAGCCTCGTGATTTTCCTATGCTTGGAAAGAAAATTTCAAAAATTATCAAAAACCCATCTCCCCTCTCTTACCTCCGGCCACCGGCGATAGGTTGGACGACGACGACGGTGGCAACGGCGGCCGGCTCCTCCTCGTCTCTCCCTCCTCTCCTCCCCTTCTCTTCTCCTCTTCTTCTCTCCTTTTTTTTCTCCTCTGCTCTCCCCTGCTCGTTCTCTCCCTCCCTGTTCGTGCGCTTCCCCTTCTTAATTCTTTCCCTTTTTGGTAGTCCGCATGTACACACATGCGGCTACCCCTCTCAATATATATATTTTTATTTTTTATAAATATCCATATTAAATATATGTCATAAATCATAATATTTTAAATTTTATAACTTATACCCGCCATATGCATTTAAACCATTAAATCATAGCCATTCACTAATTTAAGCAATTTAAATCAATTAATCACTTAAATTAAACCATTTGATAGAAATTCATTAATTAATCTAAAATTAAATAATACACTTTGTTATTACTTCATTCAACAATAACACTTTAAATCATCATTTTTTTATTTATTATTTCTCCATTTCCTTACTTTATAATTTTAAGTCATTAATAAAATTCTAATTTTATTAATTTTATGACCTAAAATTTTCATTTATATATGTCACGTACTTATGGGTTGCAAACCTAAAAATTACAGATACTACAGCGTATACCTCACAACCTTCCTCTATGTCGTACACAAATCTGCCCCCGTAGTGCCACCACAAAATCACATCAACCTCAGATGCCTTCCTGCATATTATCCATCATAAAAACATCATAAATAAATGATTGATCATAAAAATAATGAAACAAGAAACGATTTAAATCTTATAAATCCACAATATCGTACAGAGATAGTAGTTGTTCAAAAAATAGTCATCAATCATGCAATGCACATCATTTTGTTAGTACTAGCTGTTTCAATTAGGAGCTCAAAGGAAGCTCTCCATCATAGGAAACTGTACAATATTCAGCATAGATGATTATGCTGAGCTATTTGAATTAGGGACTCAAAGGAAGCTCTTGATTGTAGAAAATGGCACAACAATCAGAGAAATCCAACAACACTTTTACATTATCCATGGCAGACATTTTTTAATCACCACATGGGACCACCGACCCTACGAGGGCAGCTAGGCAACGACAAATCAAACTAGTTATAACAAATCGAACAAACTATCTACATAAAAGCCACATTTTTAATCACCACATGGGACCACCCACCCGGCAGGGACATCCAAGCAACGACAATTCCTAAAAAACAAAAGCATATTTCCATACATGGGACCACCTCCCCTGCGTCTTCCACCACACGACAAAGAAGCATACCACACTGACAACTCACCATCCAAGCAAATGTGCATAAAATAATATTGACTTTACCATATATATATAATTTATCAACCAACTTACCTCTCTTCTCTGCCCTTTTCCAACCATTATTGTAGAAGATGATACTCAGTGATGTCCCACAGCGAACGTAAGCACGATTGCAATTTGGGGTTTTTTGTGAAAGCAAAGGGGTTTCAATTTGGGGGTTTCAGTTCAGGCTTCTGTTAGGTTGGTTGTTCGATTTGAGAAGGATTTTCTCGTTTGGACGACGGACACAGGCAGTATATCGGTATTTTTCCTCCAATTTGCAATTCTCGGACTGGGATTTGGGAGTTTTTTGATAGCAAAGGGCTTTCGATTTTGGGGGTTTTGGTTCGGGCTCCCGGCCGGCCGGCTGTTCGATTTGGGAAGGATATTCTCGTTAGGGCTATGCTTTCATCTTTATCGATGGGTATTTTCGTTATTGCACACGGTTAAGTGGTGGGAGACTGACGGCGTTAGGGCGCAGGGTTTAAAATGCACAAGATGAAACTTTTCGGGGTCCAAAATGCTAATATGCAAACGTCGGGGGTTTAAAATGCTAATTCGCAAACTTAGAGGGGGAATGACGCAAATTCCCCTGTTCTTGGTGCTCAATCAATCCTAAAATCAAAATTTAACCTCCCAATCATATTTAAAATTAATTAATTATTTATTTAACATATTAATTTTTATCTAAAATTAGCTTCTACGTTCTAATAGATTCAGCATTTTGTGGATGCATAGTCTTAGGGGATTTTTTCTGCAAATTCATGAAGCTGCTGCTTTTTAATATGTGATAAGCTTTTTCGGATGTAGGAGATATTTACACTTATGTTCATGTTTACCGAATATATATATAAAGAGAAAGAACATTTCCCATGCAGAGAAGCTGCACCATAATTAATGGTGCATTTGGCCCAAAATGGACTCCACATGTACTTTGGAGTTTGCCAAGCTTCTTGTGTATCCCACCTTGGGGCGAGGGTCCCCGACCAATGTTAGATTCTTCAAAGTTATTATAGCTCTCTTTGCTTCTCCCTCTGTATAAGCACTCAATGCAGTGATAACACACTGGGGGGAGAGGTTCCCTAACTAATGTTGGATTCTTCAGAGTTATTGTAGATCTCTTAGCTTCTCCCTCAACTACTTTCTGTCCATGTGTACTAGCCCTTAACGTAGTGGTAACATGTCGATAGGTGTGTGTGTACCCGAGTTTGAGAGTGGAAGCATAAGGCTTCGTTGTTAGAACATACCGATCCAGAAAGGTGATCCCAAGCCGTGTATTTAATGCAAATGTTCAAGATCGATCACACATATATGACATAATCAAGACAATAAAATAAAATAAGTGTCCACTATTTGCAATACATGCTTTTAAATACTTTTGAGTAAAATAAAATAACCATTCTTAAATCTTTAGGTAATCCAAACTTTAGTGTCTTGCATGATTTGGTTCACTTGTAAAAATAATAGGTTAGTCCCAACATGATTAGTAAGCAGAAAATTATTTGAAAAGAGATAATAATCCAATTAAAAGTTAATTAAATAATAAAATTAATCGTTTAATTCAATAATTTAAAATTTTGGCTTTGTTTGCAAAATTAAACCCTTCCAATGAGTCTAAAAGCATCAAAAATAAAGAAATGGGCTATTTGATCATTAAATTCTAATTCAAAATTATCAATTAATAAAATACGAAGTATGTGGTTGCTAAATTGCGGCACCATCATCAGGTTTCCTCAGCTTATCTTTCCGAATTAGACTTCCTCCAATATTTGCCTAGCCTAATCATTAACCTAAATAGAAAGGTACAATCACCAAGGTGTAATTTATTTTCAATATGTACTTGTGTAATTAATACAATAATTGGTTATTTTCTGCAAAATTTCTCCATAGTGGACCTGTTTGCAAAAATCCAAAACACTAGGTATGTTAGAGATGAAATACAGATCGGGAAAAATTTTTCACAATCCATCAGATCATCCAACTTGCTAAAACGTGTCATTCAAATAATCAGAATTTTATATATTCGAATAACGCCCATGCATGCTGGAACCTGGATGTTCTGACAAGAGCATTAAATAAGTCTTTTAAAAGCAACTAAATAATGGTTGCTTAAATAATGGTTACCAATAATGACTTGGATCAAAATCAAAGCAACTTGCGCTCATTTCACATACTCGATCTAAATAATGAATTCTATTCAAAATCATGCGCATAATACTGTCCGCATATATTTCACAAAAATTAAAACAATCATAGCCACCAATATGTACGAAGAATGATTATGTTAGCCCAAATTAATTAAATACTGCACTTAGCTTACCTCAAAAAATTTATTTATAATTTTTTTGTTTTTTCTTTATATACTTGTTTATCTAAGTATATTTAACATATAAACTAAGTTTTCTATTTTTGGATATATGTATATTTTTTAAAATTTTTAAAAATATGTGTATATATGTATTTAAAACAATCCCATCTTTAAAGTCAACACTCTAATGACTTGTAGAGGGACGAACTTGAGTTATTTCAGTTTGGGATGAGGTTAATATATTTTTAATTCAAATTGAAAAGCTATAGCCAAACCAAATAATAACTTATTTTCTAAAGCCCAAATCTAAACCAAACAAGTTTATAAAATCGAAACTAAAATTCGATTTAAATGGATTAAATGTTTCAGTTGATAATTCGGGTTAATGCATTAAAATTTCAATTTTTTATAAAATATTGTTTGCTCTCAAAAAATGTTATAAGTGTTATTCAATATAGTTAATTATCAAAAAAATTATTTAATATCATTAGTAATCAATTAATATATTGAGTTACTATTTAATTAAAAGTCATATGTTTTCATACAAATATGAAAAAAAGCAATACAACCAAAAAAATTTTAAATAAGATCTAGTTTATAGTTCATTAAAAATATAATAAATTTAGCTGTATATTTAAAGTCGATATAAGATGTAAGATTATGCCTAAGGGTATGTTTGGTAATGAATAAAATTTTTGATGAAAAGTTTTGGAAAGTAAAAGTTGTCAAATGATGTGATATGATAGGGGTAATGATGAGTAGTAAAGAGGATAAAGTTAAAATAGATAGGTTAGTTGTGTGAATAGTTGTGTAGAAATGATTGAAAAGTAGAGTAGTTGTATAGAAAAATGTGAGAAAATGATTAAAAATGTGATAATTGTGAAGAGTGAAAAGTTTTAAATCGAAAAGTTTTAATTTGACATTTTTTGTCAATTGTCAAACACACCCTAAATATATTGAAATTATTTGAGTTATTTAATCTAAATAATTTGAATTGTTTAGATGATGTAATTTGGTTCAGAGTACACTTAACCCAAATAAATCGTATTGGAATTCGGTTTGGGTTAAACCCAAATTCACTATCCGAAACCCAACTAATATCAACCGAAAGCCATTTAAAAGTTGGGCTCACTTGGGTCCGTACTCGAGTACCAGAACTTGCACCCTTAGACCCATATAGTGTTGAGTTTTTTTTTTTAGGTGTGTAGTGTTTAAGGTCGCAACTAGGGTCAGTTCGTTTCGGGTAGTAGTCTACCCGACTCATATTTTATTTGCAAAAAGTCTTACCTTGCTTTACTCATTTGTCGGTTGGTCCCTAGTGTACCCTATCTACCCATTACCCATAACGTCCGTTCCAGTTTAGGTTCTAAATTGGTTCATTTAATACTCAAACATAATATTTTAAAAAAATATTTCTATGTTATCTTAAAAAATATAAAACAATACTCATTTAAATTTCAAAATCGTAGGTACATATGTTATATTTTACATTATTATGTTGAAAATATAAAGTATAAATTGTCACAACCCAATCATTAAAATTATTAATATATTAATCACAATTCACAAGCTTATTTATAAAAGATTTTTGTAATTCAATAACATCTACAAAAAAAATCAATTGGTTTCTTACTTCATAATCCATAACTCCACAAGGCACAAGATACATTTGAATTTGAATTTGTTAAAATGAGAATGTAAACAAGACATTGTAAACAAGAGACAATACATACTTCATAATATATATCATATACATATGTATAATTATATCCATGCAGGTCAGTTTCGGGTATCCAACATATTTGCCCTACCCACATTCTATTTGAGAGGGTTGATAATAATTTTTACCTTACCTATGCCCACAGGTAATATTTTATATTTTACCTTACTCAAATTAGGGTCGGATCGGTGGTTACTAATGGATATCTTGCCCCAAGTTGCTCATTTAAATTAGTGTTTAGCTTTTGAAGAATAGTTTCCATGGCATATCCATTCCCTCCCAAAATTTTCCTTTAAAACCTCATAAGGGTAAACTCCGATTTGATAGGCCATTAAAGAGAACCAGCCTGAGTGCCTTATTTCTCATGCCATTTCCATTGTGGATTACATACCTGATTCAATGCACTTGGTTGCACTGAAATTTCAATGCATCCAGGTGCAAAACTTATTTTTTATTTTTAAATTTTTTTTTTCATAAAACTGTTAATTTAAGTGTATTTAACATGTCTATTAATTTTTACCAATTTTGGAGATTTTTAGATATTTTTCGAATTTGTAATAACCAGTGGCATTTTAGTAATTTTAAATTACTAAAAATGCTATTAATTTTTAAAAATCTGAAAAAAATATCGAAAAATCTCCAAATATGATAAAAATTAATACACATGTTAAATACACCTAGTTTAGCAGTCACGTGAAAAGTTTTAAAAAAATATAAAAAAATAAGGTTTCGCACTTGGATGCATTGAATCAATTCACCTTTTACAATGCGTGTTAATACTATTCCGAATTTGACCCTTAAAATAGATCTTATCATATCCTGAGAAATAGAAAAGGTTTCATATTTATCTTGTCCACGATGACATAATTTTCACTTTCAAATTGTAATTGTTTAGGTCCTAATAGCTAACAGTGGCATAGCACTTGTTAGTAGTCGATCAATAATGCATGCGGCCGAGAGAACATGTCAAATAAAATCTATCGTCGTATCTTATTATTTAATATGCCCGAATCGGAGGTGTGAAAGATTTCAGCAAATCCCATCTAGATCAGAGATCGCATATATAATTAAGGGTCATAAACCACCAAACATTCACACACACACACACACATATATATATATATATATATATATATATATGAAAAGAGGTCCGTACAGTTGGTTCGGCAACTCATATGAGGTGCCTCTCCTATCATAGCATTTATTTATTTATTATTACTATTATTTCTAAAATATTACTGCCATAGCATTTGTTAGATTCGATGACATCACATGCATGAAGAAAGATACATTCAGCTGGTAATCGTTTTCATGCCTTGACGTACTTGAGGTACTCATCTACAGGGACTTCTTTGCCTTGTGGTTGCGGTACTCAGCTACATCGACTTCTGTGGCTTGACCAACCCAGTCAATCAGGAACACCTTCTCAATGTCCAGTTTGTAGATCTGGAAGTCGTGGCCCTCATGCGAACCTGTAGAACAACAGAAGAAAAGCAGAAAGATTAGTTAAAATGCAAGGTGCATCTTCAGACGGTCCTTCATGCTAGGATGCTAAATTTCCAGGTCATTTAAAATTGAGTATTGTACTAACCCTTCATGTTAGGATGCTTTGCCAAAGCATCCTTTGCAAATGTTGCCTCTTTGGAGTTTGCATCAACCAACTTCAGCTGAAATATTAAATATCAAGCAAAGAAGAGACAAAGCATATATATATATATACATATTGTTGAAAAAAATAATCCAGAAAAATCTGGATACTAGCAGCAATGTGAAAATTCTACATGTCAGATAATGACGGCATGCAAGTTGGCTAAGTCGGCAACACAAATATTTACGCATACATGAACTTTATATTAAACGGTGGAATAATACAGCAGTATAAATGTATGCAATTTGCACGCACAAAAATCCGTGCAAGTCAGTGATTAAATATCATAGACTGCGGTTAGATTTTTTTGAAATTAACCGACTGAAGTTAGCTATAAAAAGGGGACCGCACTCTTTCATTTTGTAAAAAAAAATCATATATGCATGTGACGATCCATACCTTGTGCTCGATAAAATTTTCTTCTCTTCCAAATATTTTTTAACCGTACTTGTGTGTATCCATTCCATTTCTATCCTATTTCATA
The DNA here is from genome assembly GCA_030490835.1 of Annona cherimola. Classification (NCBI taxonomy): domain Eukaryota; kingdom Viridiplantae; phylum Streptophyta; class Magnoliopsida; order Magnoliales; family Annonaceae; genus Annona; species Annona cherimola. The sequence goes on along the minus strand of CM059971.1, from coordinate 599,560 downwards.
AATCCAGTAGTGGTATTACAGCTACATTATCCTGAGCCGTGGAAGCTGTTATTTCGCTACTACGCTACTCCTGCAAGGCGATATTTTAAGGTACGCCACCAATGGCCTCCATCGCCATATTTAATTACACCCAAACATCGGTCCCCATATTTGAAGGTGAAGCCAAGGAATTTTAGAGTATACAAATGAAGACACTGTTTATATCACACGGATTTTTAGAGTATACAAATGAAGACACTGTTTATATCACATGGATTATGGGACTTAGTCCAATATGACTATGAGCAACCCAAGGATGACATAGAACTTGTATCCTGAGATAAAAATAAGAAAAAATAATCTTATGAAAATCAAATGCGAGATGCAATAACCTTGTTATATATTCAACAAGGATTAGGCAAGACAACATAACCAAGAATTATGGCATCTACAGCATCAAATGGGGCATGGAATATTTTGAAAAATGAATTTAAAAGCTATGATAGAGTAATTTTCATCAAGCTCCAATCATTATGAAAAGATTTTGATATTCTATTAATGAGGGAAGGAGAAACAGGCAAGCATTTTTCTCCCATGTTTCTAATATTATAAATCAAATTAGAAGCTATGGGATACAATCGAAGATAAAAGAATTATTTCAAAAATATTAAGAAGCTTTCCTCATAAATTTGATAATGTGATGGCTGCTATAGAAGAATCCATAGATTTATCTATGCTCTCCTTAGTTGAATTATGGGTTCTCTTCAAGCCCACACAGAAAGAATGTGTAGAGCAAGCTTTTCAATTAAAATTCAATATTTCAAAAAGGGATGGAGAAAACAAAATTCAAGAAAAAGGAGAAAATAGCCATGGAGCTAAATTTCAAAAAAAACCACCAAATTACCATGGCAAGGGGAGAGAAAAATTCCAAAATCAAGAAAATAAGAAAAATTCTAAATTTCCTTCTTATCGCAAATTATGCAATAAAAGTGGCCATAACTTAAATAATTGCCACTATAAATGCACAAGGTGCAAGAGGGCCACTCATTTTGATAAAGATCACTGGTACAAAGATGAGGCAAATTATTTAGAAAATAGTGGCTCAAATGATCAAGCATTCATTTCCTATTTAAATCTTCAAAAAGAGCCACATGATGTCTGGTATCTTGATAGTGGTTGTTCAACTGGTGATAAAAATTATTTTGTCAAAAGTGATGAAAATATGAAGTCCAAGGTGACTCTTGGGGATGGTAAATCCCAAAATATTGAAAGAAAAGACATTATTATAGTGAAATCAAAATATAGAAACTATAAATTTATTCATGATGTTATTTATGTACCTGGACTAGTCCAAAATTTATTAAATGTGGGCCAACTAGTTCAAAGAGTCTATTCGGTGAAATTCGAAGATGGCAAATGCCTCATTATTGATAAGCAAAAGAGGCAATTAATTATTATAGTAAAAATGGCTTCCAACAATGTATTTCCTCTTATTATGCCTCCAGCTCAAAAATATGCATTAAATTGCAAAAATGTGGATGACTCTACATTATGCCATCTGAGATTTGGACACTTGAACTTTAACAGTCTGAAAGTGCTCGAATAAAAAGGTATGGTTATTGGGCTTCCATTTAGTACTATTAAGAAGAAAGTATGTGAAGGTTGCATTTATGGCAAATTGCAAAAACTGCTATTTTCCAAGTCATCCTGGAGAGCTAAAGTACCTCTGGAGCTCGTTCATGCTGATATATGGGGGCCTTCTCAAAATATATCTTTAAACGGCAAAAGGTATTTACTTCTCTTTGTTGATGATTTTACTCGTATGATGTGGGTATATTTTCTTGAGCAAAAGCAGCTTTTTCTTATTTTATTCAATTCAAGGCCTTTGTTGAACAACAAAGTGGATATTATTTGAAAATATTAGGAACTGATCATGGGGGAGGTTATTAACACAATCATTTATATTCTCAACAGGTCTCCAACAAAGGCAGTTCCAAATATGATACCCATGAGGCTTTGTACAAAAGAAAGCCAAAAGTTGAGCATTTTTAAATTTTTTGGGTGTGTCACATATGCACTCATACCAAATGAAAATAGAAAAAAAAAGGATAAACAAGGAGAAACGTATATATTTCTTGGCTATAGTAATGAATCTAAGGGCTATCATTTCTATAAGCCTAATGCCAAACAATTAATTATTTCAAGGGATGTCATTTTTTATGAGATGGAATCTTGGCCTTGGAATGAGTCTAAAAAATTAGGGCCACAATTACATCCAGAAGATGAGAAGAAAAATGATCAAAGTCTAAATTCTCCAATAGCATCTCCAAGGGCTGATTCAAGTTCTAATTCTTGTTATATCTCATCTCCAGGCTCATCTCCTCGAAGGAAGTGGCGATCCTTGGAAGATACTTATGAGCATTATGATGTGACATTCTTTGCTTGTAAGCCACAAAAATTTCAATATACTATAAAAGAAGAACATTGGATAAATGCTATGAATGAGGAGATGAGAATGATGTGGCATTCTTTGCTTATAAGCCACACAAATTTCAAGATGCTATAAAAGAAGAACATTGGACAAATTCTATGATTGAGGAGATGAGAATGATCGAGAAAAATAAAACTTGGATGTTAGTTGACGAACCACAAGACAAGGAGATTATTGGATTGAAATAAGTTTATAAAACCAAATATAATGAAGGTGGCTCTATTCAAAAATATAAAGCTAGGCTGGTTGCCAAAGGCTATTCTCAGTTGCCTGGAATTGATTATATGGAAACATTTGCTCTGATTGTTCGTATGGAAACTATTCGAACCATGCTTGCTCTCATTGCACAACTAAAATTGCAGGTTTTTCAGCTAGATGTCAAATCAGCTTGAATGGAGAAATTGAAGAAGAAATATATATAGAGCAACCGGAACGTTATATTATATAAGGCAAAAGAGACAAAATATATAAATTGCACAGGAGCTTATATGGTCTAAAGCAAGCTCCAAGAGCTTAGAATAGTAATATTGATAATTATCTTCTTCAACATGGCTTTACTAGAAGTTTGAGTGAGCCATCACTCTATATAAAAGCACAAAGAGCTTGAGATTTTCTTATTTTATGCTAATATGTGGATAATCTTATCTGTATGAGTACTAACCCACAAATGGTTGAAGATTTTAAGTAGTCTATGATGCAAGAATATGAGATCACAGATTTAGGAATTATGAAATATTTTCTCGATATGTAAATAAAATAATATCCAGGTATGATATTTATTTCCTAAGAAAAATATGTAGATGATCTATTGAAGAGATTTAATATGAAAAACTACATGCCTATGTCCTCGCCAATGGTCATAAATAAAAAATTATTTAAAAATGATGGAAAAGAAAAGGAGGACGAGACAATTTACGGCAACCTAGTTGGATCTCTCATATGTTTGACCAATACGAGGCCAGATATAGTTAATGCAATCAGTATTGTCTCAATATATATATATATATAGGGAAATGATCCAGTGCATGCGACTGCACCGTGCAGTCCATGCACTGTGGGCCCCACCTGATCATTTCTCATAAATCCACCCCACTCATTGTATTTAGAATTATTCACTTTATTACCCTACCAATTTTCATCCAAATCCAACATGTGTGTAGTCTCCATCTTAAAATGGTGCAAAATCAACGTAATAAAATAGTTTAATGTAAATATCAAGTTTAAAGTGGTTTTTTCAACATCTAAACCGTCTAAAGTATGATTTATATATGGATAAATGAGTGTATAAAGTTTCATTACAATCTAATATGTGTGGGGTCCATTTTACAGTGGACTGCACCGTAATTACGGTGCAGTCCGACTGCACACGATCATATCCCATATATATATATATATATATATATATATATATATATATCAAAGCTAAGTAAGCTATATTTTGCAGCTGTGAAGAGAATTTTAAAATATATCCAAGGTATGAAAATCATGGTATTTTCTCTCGGATCGAATATTATCGCTTGGTCATCAAAGAAAGAAAATATAATGACACTATCTACAACGGAAGCAGAATACGTAGCAGCAACAAGTGCAGTATGTGAAGCAGTATGGCTGAGAAGAGTTCTATAAGACCTACACTGCAAAGCAAAGTCTCCTTTAATAATTTATTGTGACAATATGTCATCCATTGCTATGACCAAGAATCCAATTTTTCATAGCTGTTCGAAGCACATTGATATTCGTTGTCATTTCATTCGAGAGCTCATAAAAAAAGGTGAAATTCAACTCTAATTTGGCAGAACAGATGAGCAGCTAGCGGATATCTTCACCAAAGTCATTCCAACAAAGAAATTTTTGAACCATTTTACGGTTCAAAGAACAACTTTGAGTTATAGATTTTTCTGAATTAAGGAGCGTTGAAAAAAATAATCCAGAAAAATCTGGATACCAGCAGCAACGTGAAAATTCTACATGTCGGATAATGATGGCATGCAAGTTGGCTTAGTTGGCAACACAAATATTTACCATACATAAACTTTACATTAAATGGTGGACTAATACGGCAGTATAAAATTTCTTTTGTAAATAATAATAATCCTATATGTAACGACCCATAATTTTGCTAAATAAAATTTTCTTCTCTTCCAAATATTTTTTAACCATCCTTGTATCCATTTCATTTTTATCCTATATCATAAATCCATCATATATGTCATCCTATTTAATTGGTTGGCAATGGAAATGTATATAATCCAGCTAGTTTGCAGTGTTTGTTTTTTTGCCGCATACCTTCCCTGAAAGAGTAAGTATGGCGCAGGTTCGGTTCTCAGTATCTTTTTGGCCACAAGTTACAAGGGCATCGTCACAGACAGTAAGTGAAGTCCTTGGAAGTGAAGTGCTTGGATCCTTGGCGGCATCTGTTAGACTACGATCCCGAGCAGAGAGATAGAAGTAAGGGATTCCACTCCCACGCGCACCATCACTAAACCAAACTACGTTTCTGCAGGTTTTTGCGTTGTCAGGAGAAAACAGAGACAATCGTCAGTTAAATGCTGCATTGAAAATCAGGACAGAAGCATATCTTCCAAGCTTACTGCTATTAGCTGGTGACAACAAGGAATTTAATTATTTCCGCAGAATGATTGCACAAATGTAAAACCACAAGCAAGGCCATCCCACTTATCCAAATCGACTTTCAACAGAAACAGAATCAAACTCCATCAAGTGCTTAGTGTGCAGGCCAAACAGCTACATGGGCAAAGTAGGCTCAGTTACAATACCTACAATGCATCCACGGCTCTTTTGTTCAAATGGGAAATTTTCTTTTCGGTTCTAAATTACCAACACCAAAGCTAAAAACTTAGCTGAAATGAGTACTGTACCCAAATGGAGAGCCCCCCGTATGAATCGTGCTGCAACCACAAAAACACAGTGACATCAGGTAGGAATATTTCAAACTTAAAAAAAAGAAATATCCAACCATATGGCCTGGCACAGGCGTTGCGATGCTCAGATAAAATCAAGCCCAATATTCTCATATCGGGTCTGAACTAGAACTCCCAGAACCAGAGAGTCGAGAGAGTGAGTGAGAGAGACCTTAAAACGCCCCAGTTGACGCCCTGGTTCTTCTTAGCGATGAGCTGCCGGGCCCTTGCAGCATCGTTTTCCAGGGATGGTTTGTGACGGGGAGAAACAGAAAGCAGGGGTTTGTTTTTGGAAGCCATTCTCTCTTGACAAGCTGCTGTTCTGTTGGGCAAAACGCTAAAGTGGTGTGAATGTGTTGCTTGGTAAAGCGCTGGCAGGCGTCTAAATAAACAGAAGTTTGAAGGTTATGCAGTTAAGATTTACAAGAAATTTTATAAATTTATATATTTAATTATTGAGGAATGAATGAAAATTTTAAATTTTCGTAATTCATCAATTTTTTTTCCTAAACTCTATATATTCGTAAGATTTACGAAAAGAAAGGTACTTGGCAAATTTATATTAAATAAAGAAGTCAAATATGTGCTTATTTACGAAAAGAAAGGTACTCGACAAATCTATATTAAATAAAGAAATCAAATATGTGCTTAGAGAAAAAACCGGACTTGGACTCGTTTGTTAGAAACCATGAAGAACCAATTTGGACTTGAGGATAATTTTACAGAAAACTGCCCATAATTATGATTTTGAAAAATAGAACACTAATAAAACAAAACAGGTACAACAACCAAAGCAATAATGAAATTTTTTTTTGACGGAAGCAATAATCAGATGAGTACTAGAAAAAAAAGTCACGGACATGGCAGCGTGGCTGCGAAATCTCATGTTGATTGAATGAAAAATTGTTAAATATTTAGAGAGCCATGATGTTGTTAGCATTTTTTTTATCAGATCAGCAATTGTTAGTTTGTGCCCAAAAAACTTTTTTTTTTCATTTTTTGCTTTTTTTTTTTAAATATAAAATCTACGCATGTCTTTATGAGTGCTTGCACTGAATTTAGAGATGCATAAACATGATTATGAGTGATTTAAATTTAAAGAAATATTTGATATATTTGTCAATCACAGAATCATTGCCCAATAAAGAAGTACAAATGAGTCCTTCCATAAAAAGGTACAAATGGTTTTATTTGATTCATTCGTTATCAACCAGATAACATCATGCAATTATGATAGAATGCAGCCGACATGTAGGTTTTTTTTTTTTTTTTTTTTTTTTAATGGAACAGCCAACATATAATAATATCTCATAAAGCCATCGTTGAAATAAATTAGAAAATAGAGTCCAAATTAAAAATATATATTGATTCTACTACATAGCATGTGATTTCATCCTACCTGACTTCAGTAGCTGATGTAATTAATACATAGATATAAGAACTACGAAGCATTAAAGAAAGAGAACTACTTTAACAAAACAATAAAAGTACAAAGTACAAAGTAAAAACTATAATTAAGAAAATTTATTTTACCTCAAGAATTGCTTGAAGACTACTACTCTTGAAGAGCAATCCAACCCTAGATTTGGAGTTTGCCAAGCTTCTTGTGTGTCCCATCCTTGTGAAGGGTTCCTTATTTATAGATGAACATTAAAGGGCAGAAGAGGTTACCAACCGGTGTAAATTCTTTGGAGTTACTGTAGCTCTCTTTGATTCTCCATCAACTACTTTTCTTCCATGTATACTAGCCAGCCATTATAGATAGCCGGTGATATCGTCCTCCCTGACGTCAGCAGCTGATGTAATTAATACGTACAAAAATATATGATCTGAATTTATTCCCATCGGCCAATAGAAATACAAGTTGCCCATATGTTCATGGACCAGATCAGCAAACCGAATTGGTCAACCACTCTAGCTTGCAAGGTTGTATCACATGCTTCCCAACAAAATTAAAAATTTGCAACCCTTCCCTCTCGAGCACATTATTTGGGGGATTTGTCGCATTAGACCGGTTTCAAAATGGTATTGTGGAACCAGTTTGGTACGAGGCACATCAAATGGTTTTGAACCATGAGTTCCATTCATAGTGTTTAATAAAATCGATTTCCCTATTATGGAACCAGAAGTTTTATGTAATTTTTTCATTTTTAATATTTTAATTATTGATTAAAAATCTAATCTGTTCAATGTATTTAACATCTTTTGTATAATTCAAATACCAAATTTCATCGAAATCAAGTATTGGCCTTGATCCTTTTATATATACATGGCAATATAATAATACTTTATAAAATCATTTATCTATATATTAAAAATATTTAAGACAATTTTGATATTGAAAATATAATTTTAAAATTAGTATTTATTATCAACCTATTTTGTTACACTGATCTTAGATATTTTTTAATGGGTTACACACAATGATACTAGAAAAAGCTTTTCAATTATTTCAAAAAAAAAAGAAAAAGTAAAAGCTTTTCAAGACTATAACATAAAAACCTTTAAAATAATATATGCAAACCTGAAGGTGGATGAGGAAAATTCTGTTGCCTATCTTTAGGAGTTTTATCAAATGTACAATCATCCAACCAATACAAATGTGAAGCATATGTTAAAATTACAAGTGATTGTAATATTTTGTGTTGTGCAACCTTTTTTACTTGTATATCATGCTTGTTTTTCTTAAAAAATTATTAATTTACAATGACATGTGATATTACAACTTTAAACCCATTCATAGTTTTTCTCTTGAAGACAAAGCTCCACTCATATTATAGAAGATAAACCTCCCAAAGCCACAACCTTGCAATTGAGGGAAAATTAGAAACTCCTACTGATGGAGAGAAAATGAATCAAAGACACAACAACAGCTTTATTGCCCAATGCGCCTACCAACTGGGCACTCCCAGTTGGCGAATATCATGCTTGTTGACTATAAGGAACCACATAGAAAACACTTCCAGGAGTGTAATCATAGGAAACACTTGCAAGGGTGTAATTGGGCTAAGGCCAATCTGCAACCCAGTTAATTTAACCCTGTTTTTAGTTGATTAGAGCAGAAATTTTCAATCCACTGATCTGGTCACACAACTCATGCAAATCTTTTAATTAAACGAATTGGTCATGGGTTGAGCTTGTCTAACCTGATACTTCCATCAACCTGCATAATTTGCCTATAATTCATGAAGAATTAATACTTTTTAATATTTATTTTATAAGTAATCCATAACTATTAACAATGGAATCAATTTTTTAATGACATATATATATATATATATGAAAGTTGATTTTTTAAATGCAATTAGATGATTAGTGTTAGACCTCTTTATTGATTATATTGAATTATATTTTGAGTTGTTTCTCATTTTATTTTTTATTATTCAACTGATTTGGCTCTTATATAACCAGAAGTCATTCTAGGTAATATCTTTCATTTTTAATATTTTAATTATTAATTAGAAATCTACTCTATTCATTATATTTAACATCATTTGTGTAACTCGGATACAAAATTTCATCAAAATCAAGTATGTGCTTGGCCCACATTTACTTAAAAATATATGTTCTTAAGTAAATTATGAAAAATGTCTTGATCCATTCATATATACATTGCAATATAACAATACTTTATAGAATCCTTTATTCATGTATTTATGATATTTAAGACGATTTTGATATTAAAAATATAACTTTAAAATTGGCATATAACATCAAACTATTTTATTATGCTTATTTTAGATATTTTTAAATGAATTACTCACAATGATACTAGGAAATGCTTTTTCAAAGCTATAACATAAAAACCTTTAAAATAACATATGCAATCATGCAAACCTGAAGTGGATTTTCTTATCCTTAAGAGTTTTAGCTATATATGTTCAGCATTCCTTCCTTTCCAACGAATACAAATGTGAAGCATATGTTACTAACATGTTAAATAGATTAGAGCTAGAATTGAGATTTTTTACCAACATGTTAACAAACTGCAATCCAATCTATGTATATTAAATGGATTACAGTTAGAATTGAGATTTTTATGATTAGATTATAAAATGAATTAAGGTTGAAATATTTTAAAGAAATTAGAGTTAGGATTTGCCTCCAACTCGAATAACCTAACTAGTTACACCCTTAAATATGTGCACCATCACTAACTCCTACATAATAATGCACAATGATACTAGAAAAAGCTTTTCAAGAACTATATAACTTTAAAATTGGTGTATAACATCAAACCATTTTATTATGCTTATTTTAGATATTTTTAAATGGATTACGCACAATGATACTTGGAAAAGCTTTTCCAAAGCTATAAGATAAAAACCTTTAAAATAACATATGCAATCATGCAAACCCGAAGTGGATGAGAAAATTTCTGTTGCCTATTCTTAAGAGTTTTTCCAAATATATGATCATCATTCCTTCCCTTCCAACCAATACAAATGTGAAGCATATGTTACTAACATGTTAAATGGATTACAGTTGGAATTGAGATTTTTTACTAACATGTTAAATGGATTACAGTTGGAATTGAGCCTTAAATCTTTTTTTCTAATTTCATCACAACATGTTCATTATTTCGCCTTATTATTTTCGTATAAATATTATTTTAATTTTTATTTATGACCTGTCCAAAATATCTCACAATTTTATTTGATCAAAATTACTTTTTTCTATTTATTTTATGAATTCCTAACTTATATAAGACATTTTTGCAAACTATTTCATTCGAATGGGGCTTTTTATAATTTTTCTAAAACTTTTCTTATGAAATTCCTTCACAAGTCAAGAGGGTATTTTGTAATAATATTTTAAAAATATCTCCTACAAATTTTCTAGCAAGATTTAGGTTTTTCTATAATTTCTATAAAATAGGTACCTTTTTGCAAAATCATAAACTCATTGGGGTTTCTATAAAAATTTTCATCAAAAGTCAAAATTGCTACAGTTTTCTTCTTCCTTCTTTCTCTGCTCCATTTTCACCAAAATTACCCAATACTTTTTTAAAAAGTCAAAATTAATACAATTTCTCTACTTCCTTCTTTATTATATATTTGCTTAGTACTTTTCTTTTCGTAAATCTAGCTAATTTAAAGAGTTTGAAAAAAAGTGGATGAATTACATAAACTTAAAATTTTTATTGGATATTCAACAATAAAGCATAAAAATTTTCACTTACCGGATTGACGTACCCATAGAGGGATTTACTAGATCGGATCTGAAAATCTCGTAAGATTTCTTATAAACCTCAACTCGACAACCTTCATTTCTTTCCTTCTGTGTCTTCTCTCTGCTCCCGCGTTCTTGAAAAAGATCATGTTGTTACTCACCAACACTCTCCTGTCAACGATCTCTATTAATGTTCATAAATTATATTATTATATATATTTACGTCTATTACATAAACCCTGATAACTGCCTTTTTTACCAATATTTTAATTAATTTTCACTTATTTAAGCATGAAAATTTCATTTAAGGAAAGTCCTTTAAAAATTAAATATCCATATTTTTCTCACTAACAATGCATTAAAATATTTCTGGGTCAAATTTTTCCATCTAATTTTCTCTCTCAACTTCTGCTTTTAAGCTCACAAGTCTGGAGAAACTTTGGGAGAGACGAGATCTCTTTCATGCAAGCCATCCAGATTTGTTTTATTTTCTTTTTCTTTGTTAAATTTTAGAATTTTATTTTTATTTTCTTTGTTTTTAGTTGAATTTTATTTTTAGTTAATTTTATTACACTTTAATTCTTGAGTGTAATTTTATTTTAGACAATTTGGTTTAATAAAATTTTTCTTTCCCAGTTTATTCAAACTTCTATTGCCTATCTGTGGATTCAACCCATCTCACTATTCTACACTATTGTTAGTTGTTAGTTTTAATGTGATTCAATATAATATGAGATTGGTGATCATGAGTGCCTAATAACATACCCGTGGTTGTACACCATACTCACAAGATTTATATAAAATTACAAGTATATCTCTTCTTTTAGGGTGCTTTTTGAGCTAATATCAACCGAAAACTAATTAAAAATTTGGCTTACTTGGATTCATACTCGGGTTACATTGAACTTGCACCCCTAGACCAATATAGTGTTTAGTTCCAAACTTAGTAAATAATCACACTTTATAGCAAATCATAATATTCAACACAATATTTTTTAAAAGTCATGATTTGGTAAAAATTTACTAACCCCTAAAAATGCTTTTAATTTTTTTTTCAATCTCTTGAAGTAGCTTCAAGTATCGCTTCCTAATTTCATCACAACGTGTTCAGTATTTTACCTTATTATTTTTTTTATAAATATTATTTAAATTTTCATTTATGACCTCTCCAAACATCACGTGCATGAAGAAGGATACATCCAGCTGGTAATCGTTTTCATGTGTCGAGTAGGGGTGCAACTTGGGTAGGGTACCGATGGGTGCCCACTGACCCGACCCTAATTTGAGTAGGGTAGGGTAGAAAATATTACCCATGGGTATGGGTAGGGTACAAATTATTACCCGTCTCATCAAATAGAGTACCAGTAGGGTAGATACGTTGGGTACCCAGAACCGACCCGCATAGGTACTCATATGGGTAATTAATATGTGCATAATTATATACATATATAATATATATTATATAGTATGCATTATGCTTTATCTTTAACATCTTATGTGCACATATATTTTAATAAATTAAAGTTTAAATGAATTTTGTACTTTGTGAAGTATAAATTTAAATGAATTTATATATATGTCATTGACTTCCAAAAGACTCTTATAAATAATATATTAATAGTTTTAATGATTTGGTCATTATCGTCTATACTTCATATTTTTATATAATAATATAAACAACAATATATGTACATATGATTTTAAAACACGAATGAGCATTATTTTATATTATTTAAAATAACATAGAATTTTTTTAAAAAAATATTATATTTGAGTATTAAAGGAACCGAAACCGGAACCGACTCTATGGTTAATGGGTAGGGTAGGGGTATACTAGGAACCGAACCGACAAATGGGTAGAGTAGGGTATGACTTTTACGAATAGAGTATGAGTAGGGTAGACCACTGCCCGAACTAAACGGAACCAAGTTTCACCCCCTACATTTGGTTCGAAAACTCATATTTGGTGCCTTTCCTATTATAGCATTTATTTATTTATTATTATTATTGTGGTTGAAATGTTACTGTCATAGCATTTATTAGATTCGATGACATCACGTGCATGAAGAAAGATACATCCAGCTGGTAATCGTTTTCATGCGTCGAGGTACTTAGCTACAGGGACTTCTTTAGCTAGACCAAACCAGTCAATCAGGAACAAGTTCTCAATGTCCAGTTTGTAGATCTGGAAACCAGGAAGGGAAAATTGAAGTAAGTTGATCTTGAATTAGATGCTATATGTATACGTAATTATATAACTATTTCAAATTAATATGTTAAATTTTTTTCTACCATTATTCTAGCATAATATGAAATTTTAATTAAATATAATAAAATTCAAGCCAATGATGCAATTTCCAGTTTTAAGAGATATATAGTATGAAATATTTACCTATCGTATAACTAACTCTACATCTTTAAAGAGCCAGATATAAATTATCAAAGTCTAGATTGATTATGGTTTTAACAACTTAGTAAATGTATTAAAAGTTGAAGAAAATATATGCAAGTTAGAAGTATGTTCAACGTCCAAATTTTATTTGAAAAAATTCAATGACTCATTTCAATGTGATGACGATATACTTATTTTGAATTGTGCTTTGTATTAGTAGCTAGCTATTGAAATGGAAAGATGAATACAATTATCTAATATCATTATAATTTAAATTATAGTTTTATGTACTCATCAGTTATCCTCAAAGCAAACAGGACACAAAGATATGGCATTCCTAATTAATAACAACACAGAAATTTTTTCATAGGGATTTATTAGTTTGCAATTTTTGCATGAATAGAATCATAGGATAAAATATTTTCACTTGTTACTCCTTATCCACAAATTGATAGTATTATTTTAATAAATTTATATTATGTTATTGTTTTTCTTGTAAAGTGTAACATTTAATTGTAAAAATTATTTATTTACATTTATTGACCTCATATCAATTTATGTTAATCAGGCACAACTTCAAGAGCTCGTTGTTGAACAATCATAGAAAGGAGCCTAAAAAATAGATGATGAAATTTTTATGTAGATTTTAAGCACTCATTCAAAGTATTATTATAGTAAGGGTGTGGGTAAAAAAACTTAAAAATATGATTATCAAAAGTAGAAGAAGAACAAATGAAATTAGATTAAATGGAACAAGAAATAAAGACATTATAGGCATCAATGATAGAACAAGAGGAACAAATTCGAGATGAAATGGCAGAAAAATTCGAGCTATGATTCAATAGAAAATATCATCCTTTTTTCTTCAATGTCACGACATTCTTCAAGTTAGTCAAAATTTTATATTAATTCCAAGACATATTTTATTTTTCATTGATTATTTTAACAAATCTATATAATTAATTATAAATTATTTGGATGTTATATTTATTTTTAAAGACTTTTATTTTTTACGCAGGCTACATACGGATGCTGGTTAAATAAGCTAGATTTATCAAAAGTTCTTTTTCTCTAGTCATGTTTTGAAGAAAATTTGTCTTAATTATTTTTGATTTATCGGACTTTGAACGATACTTATAGGGTTTTAGCTTTAAAGGATTATAGAAGACTAATGTACTTTTTTTTAATAGTCTATTAAAAAAGACTAATATACTTTGGTTAATTATCAAATAATTTTGTGAATGAAAATTATTTAATTGGCCATGGATTGGTTGATATTATTAGGATAAAGTTATTTGATGTTTATTTATTTAAAAGAAGGTATTTGATAAAAAAAATTTGAATTTGATATATTTTTTTTATTATAAGAAATTTTAGCAACAATAGAGTATTATCACTATTATCATTAAGTCATGTTACATATATTATTTTAGCAGCAAAATATTTTTATTGCTAATATTTTAATATGAGGCCTGATTTTGTCAGGCTAGGCTAACTAAGTTCAAAAAATATATTTTTTATTTTTTTTAGTTTTTTGTTGAACATGTAAAGTTAGGTGTATTTAACATATAAATCAAATTTTACCATTTTTGGATAATCTAAATAATTTTTTGAATTTTTAAGCACAGTGGCATTATCGCAAAGTTCTAAACTTGTTCATGAAATAATGAAAAATAAAATTTTTTTTTTTTTGGCCGGAATTATGAAGGCCTTAGTAAGCCAGGCCTAACAAAATCAGGCCTCTTTCAATATATGACAACAAGATTGTAATGTTGTAAAAAATACTTTTAGCAATATAATTATATTTTTGCAAAAGTATTTTTTCACAACAATAAAATTACAATGTTGCTAACTTTTCACAACATGCATGCAACAAATTTTCTTGAATTTTCTTGTCACTAAAAGCTTTTAGCAACATATTTTGATAAATAGCAAAATATGTTATTGCTAAATGTCAATTTTCTTATAGTCATTTTCCTATTACTAAAATTATTTTTGGTAACATATATAATTAATATAAATTATTTCTAAATGTTTTCAATAATTAACATATTTTTAAATTTTAATATTATCTAGTTCAATATTTTATTTAAAATAATTTTAATATTAAAAATAAAAACAATTTTGTAAAAATAAAATAGAGTGAATGGATGCGTCAACAGTGTAATATGATCGGAGCAGCATGCCAGTAACGTGGGAGAAAGAGCAGGGTGTCCGAGGTACCAGCCAACAAATAATAGCGGTGCTACGTCTCCCTTGCCAAAGGGTACTTAATGTGCATTACACCGACTGCACGCCATCTCCGCGGGTGAAGGCGTAGGCACGATTGTCTCCTGTGTTCTCAGTTTGATTCCTCACAGGAGCACAGATATATGAGTTGGCAACAAATGAAAAATGTTAAGTTAAAATTTTTTAATTTAAAACTTTTCACCCTTCATAAATATTTTAGTTTTTTAATTATTTCTTCATATTTTTCTATACAATAATTTTATCTTTCAATCGTTTTTATATAATTACTTATACGACCAACCTATCTATTTTTAACTTTAAGATGTGTTTAAGAATGAATAAAATTTTTAATGAAAAGTGTAGATTAAAAGTTGTAAAAATAATAAATACGATAAAGATGATAATGAAAAGTAAAGAAGATAATATTAAAATAGATAAATTAGTTATGCGGATAGTTATATAAAAATGATTAAATGCCATTTTTTACAGGATTACATGTCATTTTCATCTTAGAAGGACGTCTTTAATTTATAAAAAAACAACTAAGTTGTCATTTATATTATATTATATTATATTATTATATATATTTATATCTATTACATATACCCTGATAATTGCATTTTTTACCAATATTTTAATTAATTTTCACTTATTTAAGCATGAAATTTTCATTTAATAAAGGGTTTTTGTGGAAAATTATTTAAAAATTATACATACATATTTTTCTCACTAACAATGCATTAAAATATTTCTGGGTCAAAATTTTCCATCTAATTTTCTCTCTCAACTTCTGCTTTTAAGCTCATAGGTCCGGAGAAACTTTGGGGGAGAGGAGATCTTTTTCGTGCAAGCCATCCAGATTTCTTTTCTTTTCTTTTGCTTTGTTAAGTTTTAGATTTTTATTTTTATTTTCTTTGTTTTTATTGAATTTTATTTACAGTTAATTTATTACACTTTAATTCTCAAGTGTAATTTTATTTTAAACAATTTGGTTTAATAAAATTTTTCTTTCCCAATTAATTCAAACTTTTACTGCCTCTCTATGGATTCAACTCGTCTCACTATTCTACACTATTATTAGTTGTTAGTTTTAATGTGATTCGTTATAATATGAGATTGGTGATCATGAGTGCCTCATAACACACCTGTGGTTGTACACCATACTCACAAGGTTTATATAAAATTACAAGTGCATCTCTTCTTTTAAGGTGCTTTTTGAACTAATATCAACCGAAAACTAATAACATTTGATTTATTTGGATTCGTACTCGGGTTACACTGAACTTGCACCCCTAGACCCATATAGTGTTTTCTTCCAAACTTAGTAAATAATCACACTTGATAGCAAATTATAATATTCAACACAATATTTTTTAAAAGTCATGATTTGGTAAAAATTTACTAACCTCTAAAAAGGCTTTTAATTTTTTTTTCAATCTCTTGAAGTAGCTTCAAGTATCACTTCCTAATTTCATCACAACATGTTCATTATTTTACCTTATTACTTGTTATAAATATTATTTAAATTTTCATTTATGACCTCTCCAAAATATCTCACAATTTTATTTGATCAAAATTATATTTTTCTGTTTATTTTGTGAATTCCTAACTAATTTAAGGTATTTTTGCAAGCTATTTCATTCGAAAGGGGCTTTTTTGTAACTGTTTAAAAACTTTTCTTATGAAATTCCTTCACAAGTCAAGAGGGTATTCTGTAATAATATTTTAAAAATATCTCATGTATATTTTCTAGAAAGATTTAGGTTTTTCTATAATTTCTTTAAAATAGGTACCTTTTTACAAAATTATAAATTCATGGGATATTTGTAAAATTTTTGTCAAAAGTCAAAATTGCAATAGTTTTCTTCTTCCTTCTTTCTCTGCTCAGTTTTCACTGAAACTGCCCAAACAAATCCCGAGTTTTCTTCTAAGCATATATTTGGATTCCTTATTTAATATAGATTTGTCCAGTACTTTTCTTTTTGTAAATCTAGCTAATTTATACAGTTCGGGAAAACAGTGAATTAATTACATTAACTAAAAATTCTTATTGAATACTCAACAATAAAGCATGAAAAATTCAACTTACCTAACTGGCATACCCATTGAGGGATTTACTGAAACAGATTTGAGAATCATGCAAGTTTTCTTTCAAATATCAACTCGACTGCTTTTGTTATTATCTCTCTGTCTTTAAAAGCGTCTTGCTGCTCGCCAACGCTCTCTATTCATGTTCATAAATTATATTAAATTATATTATTATTATTATTATATATTTACGGATATTACAAGAATAAGCGTTGGAAGTAGAGCGGGGGAGAGTAGGATTTTGATTCCAATATGCATTGAATCAGTTCACCTCTTACAAGGCATGTTAATACTTTCAACCCTTAAAACAGATCTTATCATACCCTGAGAAATAGAGAAGGTTTCATATTTATCTTGTTGGCGGCGCCCTAATTTTCACTTAAAAATTGTAATTGTTTAGATCCTAATAGCTTGAATAATGTATGCGGTCCAGAGAAAATTTCAAATAAAATCTATCTTCTTATCTTAATTATTATTTAATATACCGGAATCGATTGCAGCAAATCCCATCTGAATAAAAGATCACAGATATAACTAAGGGTCATAAACCACCAAACATTCACACACACATGTATACATCAAAAGAGGGCCATACGGTTGGTCCAACAACTCATATTAGGTGCCTCTCCTATTACATTATTTATTTATTTATTTATTATTGGTGTTGTTGAAATGTTACTGTCATAGCATTTATTAGATTCGATGACATCACGTGCATGAAGAAAGATACATTCAGCTGGTAATCATTTTCGTGCGTCGTCCGTCCAGGTACTCAGCTATAGGGACCACTTTAGCCAGATGAAACCAGTTAATCAGGAACAAGTTCTCAATGTCCAGTTTTTAATAAAAAGTGTAGATTAAAAGTTGTAAAAATGATATAATATGATAAAGATAATAATGAAAAGTAAAGAAGATAATATTAAAATAGATAAATTAGTTATGCGTATAGCTATATAAAAACGATTAAATGCCATTTTTTTTACAGGATTACATGTCATTTTCATATTAGAAGGACGCCTTTAATTTATAAAAAAACAAGAAGTTGTCATTTATCACAAAGAAGATAACTAGCTACCACCCGTAGCAGCAACACAGCTAATTTCTATCTCACATTCGAGCACAGGGAGGATAATATCATATCTAATAACTTATGGGTTCTTATAAATTATTTATTTATATGCGATTCAATCTACATGGTACAAAGGAAATCAGCATCACAAGATGTAAAATCTCTTCATCTTTTGGAAATAATTTCCAATATATATTTATTCTTTCACAATCATATATTGAACAAGTTATTTTATTATTTAGTTTTCTTTTTCCTGTTATCTTATTCACATCATTTCAGTCTTATTCTATTCATATAAATATAAAGGAATATGGCATTCAAATTGTGGTTGGTACACATACACCACCAGCTGAACACAATTCTTTTGATATGGAATATCCCATGATATGGAACCAAGGCCACATGCAGAGGGACACTGACCAAGCATTTGTCATAGGTTGGTCCGGGGTTGCTGTTACATCTATGGTATTACACAATTGAAATGGTTTGTCCCTACTGCATTTTTATATTGAGTCTTGTTATTATCCTTTATGTCTCATCCTGCATGATGGGTCCATGTTTCGTGTTCATATGCCATCCTAATCGTGTTCATAAGCTAGCAGTGCTCGGCAGAGGGAACAAATTATCTGATATCATTATAATTTACATTATGGTTTTATGTACTCATCAGTTATCCTCAAAGCAAATAGGACACAAAGATATGACATTCTCAATTAAAAACAACATAGAAATCTTTCATAGGGATTTATTAGTTTGTGATTTTTTCAAGAATAGAATCATAGAATAAAAAATTTCACTCGTTATTCCTTGTCCACAAATTGATAATATTATTTTAATAAAATTATATTATGTTATTGTCTTTTATTGTAAAGTGTAACATTTAATTGTTAAAATTATTTATTTACATATATTGACCTCATATCAATTTATGTTAATCAGGCACAACTTCAAGAGTTGGTTTTTGAACAATCACATGAAAGAGCTTAAAAAAACAAATGATGAAAATTTTTTGTGGATGTTAGGCACTCATTCAAAGTATTATTATAGTAAGGGTGTGGGTAAGAAAACTTTAAAGATATCAACCTCAAAAGTAGAAGAAGAACAAACAAAATTAGATCAAATGGAACAAGAAATAAAGGCTTTATATGCATTAATTTGTAGAACAAAAGGAACAAATTCCGGATTAAATGGAAGAAAAAAATCAAGCTATGTTTCAAGAGAAAATGGCATCCTTTTTTCTTCAATGTCTCAACATTCTTCAAGTTAGTCAAAAATCTTATATTGATTCCAAGACATAATTTATTTTTTATTGATTATTTTAAAGAATTTATATAATGAATTATAAATTATTTGGATGTTATATTTATTTTTAAAGATTTTTATTTTTTATGTAGGATAAATATGGATGCTGGTTAAAGAAGCTGGATTTATCAAAACTTCTTTTTCTCCAGTCATGTTTTGAAGAAAATTTGTCTGAATTATTTTTGATTTAGCTAATTTTTGAATGATACTTATAAGCTTTTAGCTTCAAAGGATTGTAAAAGACTAATGTACTTTTTTTAGGAGTCTATTAAAAAAGACTAACATACTTTGGTCAAATTCTCAAATAATTTTATGAATGAGGATTATTAAATTGACTTTGGATTGGTCGATATATTATTGGGATAAAGTTGTTTGATGTTAATTTATTTAAAAGAAGGTATTTGACAAAAAATTTGATTTTGATAAAATTTTATTTATTATAAGAATTGTTAGCAACAATCAATTATTATCGCTATTATCAATTAAGTCATGTTACATATATTATTTTAGCAACAATTTTTATTGCTAATATTTTAATATGAGGCTTGATTTTGTGAGGATGGGCTAACTAAGGCCTTAGTTAGCTTGGTAAAAAAACATATATATTTTTATTTTTTCAGTTTTTTCATGAATATGTAAAGCTAGGTGTATTTAACCTATAAACCAATTTTTACCATTTTTGGATGATTTAAATATTTTTTTGAATTTTTAAACACGGTGATATTTTCACGAATTTTTGAACCTGTTCATGAAAAAAATGAAATAAACAAATATATATATATATATATATATATTTTTGGACTCTCAGCCTAACAAAATCAAGCCTCTTTTAATATATGACAACAAGATTTTAATCTTGTAAAAAATACTTTTAGCAATATAATTATATTTTTGCAAAAGTATTTTTCGCAACAATAAAATTATAATGTGCTGATACTTTTTGCAACAAAGATACACGCGACATGTATGCAACAAATTTTATTGTCGCTACAAGATTTTGGCAACATCTTTGATAAATAGCAACAAAATATGGTATTGCCAAATGTCACTTTTCTTATAGTCATTTTCTCATTATTAAAATTATTTTGGGTAACATATATAATTGATATAAATTATTTATAATTTATTTCTAAATATTTTTAAAAATTTAACATTATCCGGTTCAATATTTTATTTAAAAGAATTTTAATATTAAAAATCAAAACAATATTGTAAAAATAAAATAGAGGGAATGGATGCGCCAACAGTGTAACATGATTGGAGCAGCATGCTAGCAACGCCGGAGAGAGTGTAGGGTGTCCGAGGCACTAGCGGGTGAAGGCGTAGCGATGCATATCAAGTGCTTGTCGTTAAGAGCACGATGATCACCAGTTTAATTAAAATTAACCGAAACACATTAAAGCTACTACTATGCGGGCGATAGTGTAGAATAACGGTGAGTCAGATCGAATGCACAGAGAGGCAATGTAGTTTTGAATTATTTTAAAGAGAGAGAGAGAGAGTATAGAGAAGAGATAGAAAAAAATTAGAGAGAGAAAGGGGAATAGAGAGATAGGAAAGAGGAGAGAGAAAGAGAGGTTAGAGAGAGAAGAAAAGAGAAAAGAGAAGAAATTGGAGAGAGAGAAAGAGAAAGATATAATAGAGAGACAAGGTTATAAGAGTTGGAGAAAAAGAAAGGGAGACAAGAAGCTAAAATGAAATAAATTATAATTAACTAACAACTTAATTAAAATTATTCTAAGAAAGCAATTAAAAGCTATGAAATTCAACTATTAAAGCAGGAAAGAAAACTGTATTAAATTTACTCTAAAAATTACAAAGCGAAAAAATAAAGCAGTAAATCTAATCTAGGAATTAAAACTACAAATTAATAATTAACAACTATAAAACATTAGAAACTATAAAGTAGAAAATAAAATTTACATCACCTAAATATGAAGAGCAAATCTCCACTTAATGGTAATTTTATTGCTTGGCCCCACCTCCTTGCTAGGGGTCCCACAAGAAGGGTCCCACCCAAGGGAGAGGATTGGTTTTTGGTGTGTTTTTCAAGGTGGGAAGGACCCTCCTTTTATAGTTTTGGAGAATCTCTTCTTGACATTTTGGCTTTTGATGTGGGATTCATTTGCACTAGGCCTACCTTGAATATGTTGATGCTTGCGGCTTTGGACTTCAACGACGGCAAGTTTTCTGGATTGGAGCAGGTGGGTAATGAGCAATGGTTGACCGTTCAATTGTTTGGACATCAGTCCTTATGACGATGCTCGAAACGACAACAATATTCGCGCTGCTTGAAATTGGAGATTGACTGAATTGATCGTGGGCAGCTTGGATTTTCCTGGGTTACTGGAAGATGGCTACCAGATGGAGAAGTTGCTGCTTAAAGGGCCATAGTTTTTGGGTGCTTGGTTTGATAGCTGGAGGCGTTCAGTTCTGTTGCCTACAGTGAAACAAAGGACTGCAATGGGTGCTGTGAATTCGGTGGAAGGCTTTTACTAGAGATAGCTGCTGCAATTGACGGCTTGCCTGGCTTGGAGAAGACAGTGCTTAATCAAGCAGGTTCCCTGTCCTTTGCTCGTTAATTCAATTGCGAGTTGTTGAAAATTGCTGGTTTTGGAGAAGGCAACCATTGACGGTCAAGTTGGGGAAGAAGGTGGAGATTAAAACTTGACTAGACAGTCGTTGCTGCCATTCGGTTCCATCTTTGGTGGTTGGAATTTGGAGTCGCTGCCATGGATATTTTGGCCGAGCACAACAACTGCAATTGATTTTCATGGCCGCCTACTTGGATTTGTTCGGACGGTGGTAAGAGGCTTGGATGAGGTATGAAGAGCTGGAGCTTGGTGCGGCTGAAGTAGATGGAAGGTAGGTCTATTTGGTCTTGCTTAGGGGTGAAACTTGGTACCGGGTTGGTCCGAACCCGCCTGACTCGACCCAATACCAAAACAAAAAATGGGTTTTATTTTTAGATTTTTTTTCAAAATATACCCGGTTTCAACCCGACTTGTAGAAACTCGAAAACAAAATCGGGTTCGGACCAACCCAGTACAAAAACCAAAAATGGGTTTTATTTTTAGATTTTTTCAAAAATAAACCCGGTTTCAACCTAACCTGTAGAAATCCGAAACCAAAACCGGGTTCGCACAAACCCGGTACCAAAACCCGACTCGATCCAAACCCAGTGTAATTTATATAATTTTTTAATAAACTATATATTTTTTGTAATATTAATATATAGGTGGTTAATTGATTTAATATATGTAAGTTAAATAGTTTAATTTAAGTGATTAATTGATTTAAGTTTTTTAAATTAATGAATGACTATGATTTAATGATTTATAACATATAGTTAATATGGATATTTTAAAAAAAAATTTAAAAATATATGAAGGGTAGCCACACATGTAAGAACTTGATATTCGAAATGCAGATGGAAATCAAGGGAGAACTTACTTGGAAGTCTTCGAATAGTTTTTTAGTTTTTTTGGAAACTTTGGAGACATAACTCATTTGAATTTTGAATTTGTTTAAAAGTGGATATAAACTTATTTAAACTTGAGATTTGTTTATTTGTCATTTTAAATTTGGATTGCACTTAAATTAGATTGGAATGTTGAACCATTATGCTTAGTGTATTTAGATTTAGTTGCTTTGAATAACTGTTATGTGGATTATGTTTGAATTTGAGTTGGGATGATAAATCTATTTCATATTATACTTTCTGTTAGTATGAGAAATCTGTTAGTTTGAATTTCAGATTGTAGTATAAATTTGATTCATATTTTAAGTTTATTGGTATGATAAGTGTTCGATTTCTATTTTAGCAATTTGTATGATAAATATTCAGTTTGAATTCAATTTCAGCAATTTGTATGATAATGTTTAGTTTCAACTACAATAGTTGGTATGATATGTTCATTTTCTATTTGCTACACTTTAGTCATTTCCATTAGTTATTTGCTACACTTGACTTCATAAACACAGGTATGTATATTTCAATAATTTTCTTTTAGATTACAATTAAATTAGGAAAAAAATAGTTTATTAGTAACCCGAATTCTAACCCGAAATCAAACCACAACCGATGCGAACCCGGTTCAAACCCGAATTAAATTCTTAGGGTTTGGGTTTGGGTTTACTCCAACCCAGTTGGCTAAGGGTTTAGGTTCACTCCAACCCAGTATAACCCGACCCGAGTTGGTTTGCTTTGCTGCACTTGCTGGCGGTGATTTGCGACTGTTTTGGTTTACCGGAAAATGGTTGCCAGTTCTGTGAGAACAGAGATGCTGGCCAATGATGGAAGATGCGGCAGTGGGTTTTTCCGGATAGGTGCTGAAATTGTTGTTGTTCATGTGTGGGATGGAAGCTGCCATGATTGCGTTGGGCGATTTGGTGGAGAGAAAGATGTAGCTGAGCTTGCTGTTGAAGGAACAACCACCTGTATTGCTGTATGGTCGGATTCAGGCCAGGGAGGTTTAGTTTTTGAAGAGGGTAGGGGCAGAAGCTTGGTCGTGAAGCCATGTCTGCTGAATTTGGGGAAGATGATGGAGCACCGAACTGGTGCTCTGGTGGTGTATGCTCATCGATGTGCCTGCAGTGCATTTAAACACGAATTTAAATATTAGTTCTTTGATAAATAATTTCAACAACATCATATATCATCTTAGTTTTATCCTTTAATTTATTTTATATAATGATTTACTTTGTTCCCCATATATAATTGTATATGTATGATTTTCCCAATTTAAATAGGCTTCCACATATTTCAAAGTTAATCTATTTAATCTCTTTTAACAAGTATAATTATTTTTATAATTTTATATTTTCAAAATATATTGCAAAATGACGCATTTATAGCAAAATTAAAGATTTTATGAAAAATATAACTTTCACGAAATTTCACTTAAAACGTGTATTTAATTAACATATATTTAATTGTGTGAATTTAACAAATAAAATTTTTTAGATTTATCACGTAGGCACAACTGTCTCCAGTGCTCTTAGTTGGATTCCTCACACAAGCATAGATGAGCATAGATGAGTTGGCAATAAATGAAAAATGTTAAGAAAAATTTTTTTAATTTAAAACTTTTCACACTTCATAAATACTCTATTTTTTAATCAAAAAATCTTATTTTTCAACCCTTTTTACATAATTACTTATAAGAATGACCTATCTATTTTAACTTTAGTGTATGTTTAGGAATGAATAAAAGTTTCAATGAAAAGTTTAAATTAAAAGTTGTAAAATAATGTGATATAATAAAGGTAATAATGAAGAGTAAAGAGATAACAGTAAAATAAATAGATTAGTTATGTTGGTAGTTATAAAGAAATGATTAAAAATTATGGTAGTTATATAGAAAAATATGAAGAATTAATTAAAAATAGGATAATGATAAAGTTTGAAAATTTTTAATTTAACATTTTTACACATTGCCAAACACACATTTATTATCTTTATTTTTTTTTTATCATTACTCTTATAACCTATTAGTTTCTTTTGATTCAAAAATTTTTACACCTAAAACTTTTCATCTAAAAATTTATCACTTCCTAAATACACCATTCGTAAGGAAGTTGATGTAGATAATTTATGAATATATACATCTAAAAGGATGCTTGCCTTACTACGCAGCTGATTTTTTTTATAGGTTTACCTGTCATTTTCATTTTACAAGGACATGGTTAATTTATAGAAAAACAACAAGTTCTCATTTATTCACGACCACTGTTCAGCTGAATTGTTTGGAGCCCAATTCAGTGCACCCGGGTGCATTCAGCCTCAATGCACCCGGGTGCACTGCACCTATTTTTTTTTATTTTTTTAAAATTTTTTTTCATGAAGCTGTTAATATAGGTTTATTTAACATATGTATCAATTTTTACTATTTTTGGAGATTTTTAGATATTTTTTTTAGATTTTTTAAAATCAGTGGCATTTTTCGTAATTTTAAATTACCGAAAATGCCACTGATTTTAAAAAATCTAAAAAAAATATCTAAAAGTCTCCAAAAATAGTAAAAATTGATACATATGTTAAATAAACCTAGATTAACCATTGTATAAAAAAAATTTAAAAAAAATAAAAAAAAATAGGTGCAGTGTACCCGGGTGCATTGAGGCTGAATGCACCCGGGTGCACTGAATTGTTTGTGAGGGATTGTCCAAAACGTGTCATGCCAACTTTCCGACCGTACCCTTTGTTTTTAAGAGGAGCACTCACGCAGAGTCAGTAGCAGCTGAAGTGATCCGTCCGAGTAGTAAACCAGGAAAATTTAATGGTCGGAAGAACTTTGCCCATCATAGCGTAATGAGATGTTTGCTAGGGTGAAAAATTGTGATATCGTAGGAAAGGGTACAAAATGGAAAATGAAATATTATCTAGAAAATGATAAGGATAATGTTTGAATAAATAAAGTTGACAGAGGTAGTTGGTAGGAAAAATAATTGAAATACAGAAGTAAAAATAAAATATATATACAATTATTGATGGAGAAATTAAAAAATATATATAATTATTGATGGAGAAATTATTAAGGTTGAAAAACCAAATCCTACATGTTACCAATCATAACCCAATACAGGTCAAATACAAATAGGCTACTATATCAACCGACAAAATTTGTCAAATGGCAACCAATATCTCGGAAAGAGAGCAGCAGAAATATGCATTGTTGCAAAGATAAGGAAAAAATGTTTGGAACGTATGCTATGACGTATATAAGCTGTTATGTCAAATACAAAAAAGAGTAAAAGATAATAAATTTTTTTATGTAATTTTTTTATAAAAGAAATGATCATTACTATTCCATCTCTTTTTGTTTAATAGAATTTTATTGCACGGAGGGAGGAGACATGGTATAGTCTTTATATTTCGTTTTCAAAAGATTATCTGTACATACTTTCTTTTAGTAGAAAAGACGGTGGGTTGGCCCACCACTCTTGGGTTTGTCATGAATTACGAGAAAGAAAATATAATGTTTCCTAACCACATGTAACATCCCACGTTGGTTTTCGATGAAGGAGGGATCCTGAGTTCTAAGTGGAGGCCGCTGGTAACTCTATCGAGATGTCTTTTGGGGTACATTCGGGGTACCCAAAAGAACAAAACCGTGCTGGCTAAGGCCCAAAGAGGACAATACCTGTGATAGTTGGGCTGAGGCATTAGAAATGTTATCATAGCCGACTCATAATATCCTGCCCGTGTGTCCAGCGGGAACTCATCCAGCGAGGATGCTGGAGCCCCAAGGGGGGTGGATGTAACATTCCACATTGGTTAGGATGAAGGAGGGATCTTGAATTATAAGTGGAGGTTGCTGGTAACTCTGTCGATGTGCCAGCAAGCGAACAATAACTGTGACAGTTGGGCCGGGGTGTTAGACCATATGACTTGACAAAAGGATAAAGATGATGCAAGAGCAATAAAGGCTTTTATCTTGTTGTTGATTGTTCCTACAGAAGAGAAAATAGGTCTTTTCACTTCCAAAAAATCAATGAGCTTGATTTATAAAAATTACATATTTATGCAAATTTTTTATATAAAAAATTTTGAATTAATTGAAATGATATAATATGACAATGTAATGATGAAAAGTAAAAATAATAAAGTGAAAATAAATAAGTTAATTATATGAATGATTATTATCTAGAAATAATTGAAAATTGTAGTTATATGAGAAGGCACAAAGAAATACCTAAAAAATAAGGTAGTTACTTTAGTACCCGCAATTTTTAGATTGCAACCCATAAGCACATGGCATATATATATATATATATATATACACACACACACACACACACACACACACACACACATTTTGGGCTATGAAATTAATAAAATTAAAATTTTATTAATGACCTAAAATTATAAAGTAAGAAAAGGGAGAATTAATAGATAATAATGATAAGTTAAAGTGTTAATTTGAATGGAATAATAATAAAATGTATTATTTAATTTTAGATTTATTAATGAATTTTAGTCAAATGGCTTAATCTAAGTAACTAATTGATTTAAATCGTTTAAATTAATGAATGACCATGATTTAATGGCTTAAATGCATATGGTGGATATAAGTTATAAAATTTAAAATATTATGGTTTATGACATATATTTAATATGGATATTTATAAGAAAAAATAAAAAATATAGTATGAAGGGTAAACGCATGTGTGTACGTGCTGACTACCTTAAGTGGGGCCACATAAGGTAGCCCCTTTTCTCCCACTTACGAATAGAGCGGGGAAAACGAGCAAGGGAGAGGAGAGAAGGAAAAAAAAGAGGAAAGAAGAAGAAGAGGAAGGAGGAGAAGGGAGAAGAGGAGGAGGAGAGGAGGAGTTGGCTGCCTGTTGGCATTGCCACCATCACCACTGTCCAACCCATCACCAATGACTGGTGGTAAGAGAGAGAAAGATGAGTTTTTATAATTTTCCAAATTTTCTTTCCGAGCATGGGGAAATCATGAGGCTTTTGTTCATTATGGGTAGATCTATAAGAATGAAGGGAGAAATTATAATAAAGGGGAGGAAATTCGGATTTGTGGCTATGGAGAGTTAGGGTTTTAATTTTTTTGTCCCAAATCATGGTAGAAATTATGTGATTTTAAAGAGATTTATGTATATAATGATGATTAGAGTGTAAAACATGTAAATAAAAGTCTTAAATTGATCCCATGTATGAATTCAAAAATTTAAGAGTTGAAAAGTTTAACATTTTTAGCCTATATTTCTGTATAATGTATTTAAATGATGTTCGAATGTATTATTTACGAAAATTATATATAACATCTTGGGTAGCAATGGAAATTCAAAATTTTCATCATACCTTGAATATGGGAAAGCCCAAAAAATGTGGCCTAGGCACAGGGCTTTTGTATTATTCATATATGGGGTGATTTATTAATAATTTTGAACCTGTTTAGCTGTAGAAATGGGTGGAAAAAAATGAGGGCAAGTCTGTATATATGTTACAAGTATGTCTTGTTGTTTGTAAATATTAGTTTAGTAATTTAATAATATATGAACATGAATTTAAATCAAAATGCACAAATCTTGAAGCCAAATGATAACTAAAATTAGGTGGTTAGGAATTTATATGGAGGAATGAGTTTTGTGTTAACTAAATATGTACGGGGTGAATTTTATATAATTTTGGTATCAAACAAATGTGAAAAAAAAGAAAGAATAAATAAATGACAATTGTATGATAAATATATGAATGGTTGGAGGGTTAAAAATATTAAACTTATAGTATATAAGTCATGTGAAAATGAATGGGAGTAAATCCTTTAATTTTAAAGTTTAAAACCCTCTCATCTAACTGGCCAAGTTGGGCAGCGTACGGGTGATGAATTTAGCTTTAAAGATAGCTCATAAATGATTAATTTTAATTTTAAGAGAATGATATATAATTTATTTATGATAAATTGGCTGTGGTTAAGCAAAGTTGTAATTATTAAATATATATACTTAAGAATTTTAAGTAAGCCTAAATGAAGGTTAAATCTAGGCATGAGCATATATAATGAATTTGGCTACAGTAAATGGAGTATAATTATTATTTTAAAAAATATATATTACATATGAATGATGATGGAATGATAAATCGAAGTAAAGTGAAGTTGAGGAAAATCCAACTATTAAATTAAGATTATGAGCTTGAATATTAATTTATAGGCATTTAATTGTTGTATTTATATAATTATGACTAGTTTAATGATTAGATGATGATGTATTATACGTTAAGCTATGAGTGCTGAGATTTAAGTGAAATAACTTATTTAATAGGTTCTTTGCGCATGAAAATAAATTTATTAGATTAACTCATATGCTTTATGTAGAAAGGAAATAAAATTGAAATAAAGTGAAATAAATTATGCATTTGAAGCAAGTGAGAGAGTTAAATAAGAGTAAAATAGAATGAATTATGAAATTGAGGAGCATGTTGAGTAATTTAAAATATCAAGTTACTTAAGTTATTTTTCAATGAGTATTTAAGATTTAATACTTATGTTTTGAGGGGAAGTGGAAAAAAAAAGAGGCCGTAAAGGCTATCTTAAGTTCAAATGGCCTTACAATATGAAAATGTCATTTATATTTCGAGTGAAAGGTCTATTATTCCATATGTCTTAATTTATATATTAAATACGAAGTTTATGCATATATGAATTATCTAATTTATTTTTGAATAGAAAAGGATGAAGAAGCTTTAATAGCCTATAACACATGAAATTTCAGTTATGATATGAGTTTGAATCATTCAATTTTGGAATAAATGAATTTATAAGTCATGAGGAAAGTATTCATATATATATATATATATATATATATATGTAATAGAATTTGAGTTGTGTTTGATGTGGATGATTTCTAATCATCTAAACGGGTTAAGATTTTGTATGAATTAGTCTCTGTGTGATGAGATTTTTGGTAGTAAGCTTGTTTTATGTGTGTAAAAAGATCTCATACCCTTTGTATGAGTTATTTAAATGTAATATATACAAAAATTTGTAAGACTCGTTAAGAACATTTCATTTACAGAATGATTAAAAGACTAAGGTAGTCTGTAGTCTATGAGTCTTCAATTTGGTCTACGTTTATAAAAGAGTATTTTTGAGCTTATGAAATCAATTTTATGATGAACTCCATATTTCAAAGTCTAGAGTGGGAATAGGAAGTTTATTCAAGTATATGATAAAATATATTTAATGGAGATTTTCAAGCAAAGAAATGCTTGAATTTCTTATTAAAAGTTTGTAAAAAAATGGGGAGATTGGCAAGTAGGAAATAAGTAGGCATGTAGATTGGCATGCTTGATGATGAGAATGATATGTTTAGATATTGTTTCCTATTGATTATGCTAGGGAGGGGTAAATAAAAGATGAAGGAAAATATAAAGGAAAAATGGTGGAAAGCTAAAGGAAAAACGTAAGCAAATTCTTCAAGATTCTTTTTGTTGAAAAGAATTTCATGGTAAGAAAACAATTTGTTCTTACCTTTTTATTTCAAGAAAGGTTATTTGCTAATGAGTTTATTTTATTTAAATATTTCTTTAAATTGACATGCATTGAAAAGATACTTAGGGATGACCATTACCCTATGCACAAGTTTTACAAAAAGAATATGTACTTGAAATATTTTTACAACTTGATTTTCATGTACAAACCCTATTATCATGTTGAGTTGGCAAAACTCAATTCATGCGATAAATGTATATGATGCATGTGTGAATGGAACTCATGCATGAGACTTTGTCAAGGTTGTAATTGGACAGGTAGTCCATCCTTGACTTTACCTGGTCGGTGCGTCCGACATATGGGCGAGCGATCACTTGATAAGTGTCATCTGCCAGACGAGGAATAATTCGTGGAGTGATGTATGTGTGTGCATTCATCTCATTATCACACATGCATAATGAGATTTTAAGATTTTTATGATTTTGGTTAATGCCATAGATATTGAACAATACGTATTTTTAAATGCTTGCTTACTGAGTATTTTATTCTCATTATTTTTAATTGATCAGTGAGTGCAGATGATGTAGATTTGATAGAAGAGCTTTCACTGCTAGCTGAGCAGTGAAGGTATGATTTTTGATGTTTTGATGCATTTGGAGTCATGGAATTGTAATATTATAAATGTGAGTATGTATTATATTTAAATGTTTTACATTTTTGTTAAATGTAATAATTAGCTTCCTATGTGAAGTATGATTATATAAGTAAGAGATTAGATGAATTTAAGTAGTTGTGAATGAATTTAATAGAGAATGCCAGATTATGAAATGTCTGTCAAGTTTTGTAATCGCCCAAATGTCTTAACTACAGATGGCATGCTGCCGGATTTTAGTTAAGGAAATAGAATTAATATAGGTTTAGAAGTGAAGAACAGAGAAAAAAATTTAAGCTGATTTTCTGACAAATTAGGAATAGCTTCTGCTTGTATAAGCAATGAAACTTTGGTTTCATTCACATGTTTCAGCACCTGAAAAGATTTGTGGAGTAGGTACCATGCGGTTTGGAGTGCACGCGAGTCGGGGTACTACAGAAGTGGTATCAGAGCAAGAGTGGTGAACAGTATGTAGGAAAAAAATGTTGAGAAATAATAAAAGAATAAAAGCGCTCTTGCTTAGCTTAAAAAAATAGGAAAGGGGTGAAGCATGATATATCTACTTATAAATTTCATGTTTAGAAGGTATAGGGTGAGCTAAAGCTGGAGGATTTAATGAGATAGGGCCTTACTTAATATGTCTCATGGACCTCTAAATGCTTGAATAGCTCTATGTCGGTGTAGATCTTCTTAGTAAATTTTAATTGAATAATATCCATTCTTAAGAAGTTGAAGAATGGATTACGATAGAAAGTAAGTAAATTAAGTGCTAGGATTTAATTTACTCATTGTTGATTTTACCTTTGGCTAAAATATTGAATAAGAAAAAAAATGAATGTTAAGGGTTATATAATAAAGTTAGGAAGTGAAAGGTTAACTGAAAAAAAAAACAAGAGGCTAAGTGTCTTTTGTTTGGGTGAGTGACCAAGAGCCTACCCAAATGATTCATGAAAAATAGGAATTATAAAGATAAAATTTATATGAAATCTATGTATGTAAACATTTTTATTTATGACTGTATGTATGTGTGTTTAGGCACATATTTGTTTTGCATAAGCATGTATATATGAGTATAGGAACCGTCAACAAAAGTTTATGAATCAAAATGTTTAATATGATGTTTTAGGAGTTATCAAAGTAATAGTTGACTATGATGGGTGATATATATATAAAGTACTAAGAATAATATTAGAAAAAAACGTCATCACAACAAATTACGAATATGGAAATGGTTTCAAGACAAAACCTTTTTGTAAGGAGGGGAGAATGTAGTACCCACAATTTTTAGATTGTAACCCATAAGCACATGACGTATATATGAAAATTTTGGGCTATAAAATTGATAAAATTAGAATTTTATTAATGACCTAAAATTATAAAGTAAGAAAAGAGAGAATTAATAAATAAATAATGATAAGTTAGAGTGTTAATGTTGAATGAAATAATATTAAAAGATAAGATAATTACAAAAGAAGGTATAAAAGAATGATTAGAAAAATAAAGCAGTCGCGTTGAGTTGAGTGAAAAGAAAATTTTTGTTTAAAAGCTTTCTAGTGCGAAACAAACGTGCCGGGAAGCTTTGGAAATTTTTATTATGAAACCAACACACCCAACGGAAAACTTTAGCACCCATCCAAAAAAAAATATATGTAGAACTTTAGCAAGGACAGGCAAGACCAAAGAGGTACCAAAGTCCTATAATATCTCAATGCTTCTGGTGCATCATCCGCGTTTCGTAGCAGATGCTCCATCTTCGGAGTGAGTTGCTTATAATTTTCTCCGTGTGGGCCATCTCCTCCTGCTCCATCTTACATATACAAACTTCTACTAGTTCTGAATTCTAAAGAGAAACGTGTTACACTTAATTTTACTACACTTTAATTCTCAGCTGTAATTTTATTTTGTACAATTTAGTTTAATAAAATTTTCCTTTCCCAACTAATTCAAACTTCTATTGTCTCTATGTGGATTCAACCCATCTCAATATTATTCTCCACTATTATTAGTTGTTAGTTTTAATGTGATTTGCTATAAGTTGATATTGGTCATCATGAGTGCTTAATGACACACATGTGGTTGTACACCATACCTACAAGGTCTATATAAAATTACGAGTGTATCTCTTTGCAAAAAATCAAATATAATAATATTATGTAAAATATACAAAATAATGAAAAATAGCAGATATGTCTAAAATATTTGGAAACATAGCAAGTGTATCATTTAGTTTAAATGATTTTTTGTCATTTTAGAAAGATCAAATGATGCCCTGACAGATGGGACACACTTGCAGTTTTTTGCAAATCTTATGGGTATATTTGTAATTTTGATAAACTTAGGAATATAGATGCAATATTGGTCAAATTTTGTATGCATATTTAAAATTTTCAAAAAAATAAAAATAGACTTTGCATCCGGATATTTTTGAATTTCAAATTCTCATCTTTATCTCATTTATTAAAAGAACACTCTTCAATTAAGAGAAATTTGTAAATATTCTCAAAATCAAGGAAAAATTGCAAAGGATAATTTACATATATACCCACATAGTTTGATGCTAATTGCATATATACTCACGGAGTTTCAGAAGATGCATATTACCCCCCACATAGTTTCACTAAAATTGCGCATTATCTCACACTGTTAACTGATGTTAATATCTGCCGTTATATTTTCAAAAATGATGAAAGTACCCTCATCCATAGTTTCACGAATTGCAAATTACCCCACATAGTTTTACCAAAATTGCATAATACACCCATGAAGGTGGGGGCATTTTCATCATTTTTGAAAATATAACGGTAGATATTAACGACAGTTAACGACGTGGGGGTAATACGCAGTTTTGGTAAAATTATGTGGGGATAATATGCATTTCGTGAAACTATGTGGGTATATCTGTAATATCGGTGAAACTATGTAGGTATATACATAAATTACGCAATTGCAAATTCTCTCCTACATAAGAGGAGGCTCGAATAGGAGCCCTTGAGTCAAATATGTCACCCCGCTGCCATCAGGGCAAGCCTTTAGTGGTTGTTTCAAGCTTTTGTTGGCATTCCTAATTACAACATTTTTTCTTTCACTTACCTTTCTATTAATGGACATACATTTTTTATGGTATTAACAGACATATAATTAAAAGAAAAGAAAGGGAAAAAAGGAGAATTATGTTATTCCTTATCCACAAATAGATAGTTTTATTTTAATAAATTTATATTATGTTATTGTCTTTATTACAAAGCATAACGTGTAATTGTTAGAATTATTTATTTACATTTATTGACCTCATATCAATTGATGTTAATCAGGCACAACTTTAAGAGCTTGTTTTTGAACAATCACAGGAAATAGCCTAAAAAAAACAAATGATGAATTTTTTATGTAGATTTTAGGCACTCATTCAAAGTATTATTATAGTAAGGGTGTGGGTGAAAAAGCTTTAAAGATATCCAACTCAAAAGTAGAAGAAGAACAAACAAGATTACATCAAATGGAACAAGAAATAAAGACTAGGAATTAATTTGCATAACAAGAGGAACAAATTCTGGATGAAATGGAAGAAAAAATAGCATCCTTTTTTCTTCAATGTCTCAACATTCTTCAAGTTGGTCAAAATTTTATATTGATTCCAAGACGTAATTTATTTTTCATTGATTATTTTAAAGAATTTACATAATGAATTATAAATTATTTGGATGTTACATTTATTTTTAAAGATTTTTATTTTTTATGCAAGATAAATATGGATGTTGGTTAAAGAAGTTGGATTTATCAAAAACTTCCTTTTCTCTTGTCATGTTTTGAAGAAAAATTGTCTAAATTATTTTTGATTTAGCTAACTTTTGAATAATACTTGTAGGTTTTTAGCTTAAAAGGATTGTAAAAGACTAATGTACTTTTTTTGAATAATCTATTAAAGAAGACTAATATTCTTTGGTTAACTTCTCAAATAATTTTATGAATGAGGATTATTTAATTGACCATGGATTGGTCGATATATTATTCGAATAAAGTTATTTGATGTTTATTTATTTAAAAGAAGGTATTTCAAAAAAATTTGATTTTGATAAAATTTTATTTATTATAAGAATTTTTAGCAACAATCAATTATTATCGCTATTATCAATTAAGTTATGTTACATATATTATTTTAGCAACAACATACTTTTATTGCTAATATTTTGATATGAGGCTTGATTTTGTTATATCTGGCTAACTAAGGCCTTAGTTAGCCTGGTAAAATATATATATATATATATATTTTTACTTTTTTCAGTTTTTTCATGAACATATAAAGCTAGGTGTATTAACCTATCAACCAAGTTTTACCATTTTTATATGATTTAAATATTTTTTGAATTTTTAAATACGGTGAAAATTTTACAAATTTCTGTACCTGTTCATGAAAAAAATGAAATAAATAAAAAAAAATTTTTTGGCCGAGCTAACGAAGGTCTTAGTTAGCTCAGCCTAACAAAATCAAGCCTCTTTTGATATATGACAACAAGATTTTAATTTGGTACAAAATACTTTTAGCAATATAATTATATTTTTGCAAAAGTATTTTTCACAACAATAAAATTATAATGTGCTAATACTTTTTGCAACAAAGATACACGTGACATGTATGCAACAAATTTTATTGTTGCTAAAAGGTTTTAGCAACATCTTTTGATAAAGAGCAACAAAATATGTTAATGCTAAATGCTATTTTTCTTATAGTCATTTTCTCATTATTAAAATTATTTTTGGTAACATATAATTGATATAAATTATTTATAGTTTATTTCTAAATATTTTTAATAATTAACATATTTTTAAAAAATTTAACATTATCCGATTCAATATTTTATTTAAAAGAATTTTAATATTAAAAATCAAAACAATGTTGTAAAAATAAAATAGAGTGAATGGATGCGTCAACAATGTAACATGATCGGAGCACCATGCCAGCAATGTCGGAGAGAGTGCAGGGTGTCCGAGGCACCGGCGGGTGAAGGTGTAGGCACAACTGTCTCCAGTGTTCTTAGTGGGATTTCTCACAGGAGAAGCATAGATGAGCATAGAGGAGTTGACAATAAATGAAAAATATTAAGCTAAAATTTTTAATTTAGAACTTTTCACTCTTCATAAATACTCTATTTTTTAATCAAATAATACTATTTTTCAATCATTTTTACACAATTATTTGTACGACCAATCTATCTATTTTAACTCTAGGATGTGTTTAAGAATTAATAAAACTTTGAATAAAAAGAGTAAATTAAAAGTTGTAAAATGATGTGATGTGATAGAAGTAATAATGAAGAGTAAAGAGGATAAAGTTAAAATCGATAGATTAATTATGTCGGTAGTTGTATAGAAATGATTAAAAAATATGGTAGTTATATAGGAAAATATGAAGAAATAATTAAAAATAGGATAATTATAGAGTGTGAAAAATTTTAAATTAAAATTTTTTTACATATTGCCAAACACACATTTATTTTCTTTATTTCTTATCATTATCCTTATTATTTCCTATCATTTTCTTTCAATTAAAAAATTTTTACACCTAAAACTTTTTAACTAATTTATCACTTTCCAAACACACCCTTGGGAAGGAAGTTGATGGAGATAATTCGTGAATATATATATACATCTAAAAGGATGCTTGCATTACCAACTGCAGGCAGCGCAGTTGGTTAGAGCCGTGGGCGTGCATATCTGCTGCCCAGGTTCGAATGTGCAAGCTGCCAAGTGGGAGTTTGATCTCCTTTTATGTGCTGGCGTGGGAGCTGGTGTCTCCCTTTGGGCCGGAGAGTGGGGAGCAGTTGTCTCCTTGATTCTTTAGTGGAGCTATGTCTCCAGATTTCTTTGGCGGAGTTGTGTATCTCCGTATTTGTAAGAATGTCTCAGAAGTACAATGTAATATATGTTGAGATGTATGTAAATATAACAATAAAAAAAAAAAGATGCTTGCATTACTACGCATCTGATTTATATATTTATTTTTTTGATAGATTTACATGTCATTTTCGTATTACAAGGACGCGGTTAATTTATAGAAAAACAATAAGTTCTCATTTATTCACGACCACTGTTCAGCTGAATTATTTGCGAGGGATTGTCCAAGACGTGTCATGCCAACTTTCCGACCGTATCCTTTGTTTTTAAGAGGAGCAGTCACGCAGAGTCAGTGGTGGCTGAAGCGATCTGACCGAGTAATAAACCAGGAAAATTTAATGGTCAGAAGAACTTTGCCCAGCATAGCGTCATGAGATGTCGGTAGGGTGAAAAATTAGTAGGAAAGGGGAAAAAATGGAAAATGAAATATTATGTAGGAAATGATAAGAATAAAGTTTAAATAAATGATAGGGATAAAATTTGAATAAATAAATTTGATAAAGGTAGCTGATAAAAAAAATAATTGAAATATAAAGGTAAAAGTAGAAACAATATAA
The DNA here is from genome assembly GCA_030490835.1 of Annona cherimola. Taxonomy (NCBI): domain Eukaryota; kingdom Viridiplantae; phylum Streptophyta; class Magnoliopsida; order Magnoliales; family Annonaceae; genus Annona; species Annona cherimola. The sequence continues at coordinate 561,864 of CM059971.1, read as the reverse complement.
TTATTAATGAAGAAATTATTGAGATTGGGAAACCAAATCCAACGTTCTCCCACCCCCTCCGACTCGTACATGTTACCAATCATACCCTAACACACGTCAAATACGAATAGGCTACTGTATCGACCGACAAAATTTGTTAAATGGTAACCAATGTCTCAGGAAGAGAGTAGCAGAAATGTTCATTGTTGCAAAGATAAGGAAAAAAATATTTGGAACGTATGCTATAACGTATATAAGATGTTATGTCAAATACAAAAAAGAGTAAAAGATAATAAATTATTTATGCAAGTTTTTTTGATAAAAGAAATGATCATTACTATCCCATCTCTCTTTGTTCAAGAGAATTTTATTGGACGGAGGAAGGAGAGATAGTATAGTCCTCATATTTCGTTTTCAAAAGATTATCTATACATACTTTCTTTTAGTAGAAAAGACGGTGGATTGCACCACCATTCTTGGGTTTGCCATGAATTACGAGAAAGAAAATATGCCAAACAATCCACAATACTATTTCCCAACCACATGACATGACAAAAGGACAGAGATGATGCAGGAGCAGTAAAGAGTTTTATCTTTTTGTTGATTGTTCCTACATAAGAGAAAATAGGTTTTTTCACTTCCAAAAAATCAACGAGCTTGATTTATAAAAATTAGATATTTATGCAAATTTTTTATATAAAAATTTTTGAATCAGTAAAAAATATGTAATATGACAAAGTAATGATGAAAAGTAAAAAATAGTAAATTTAACATAAATAAATTAATTGTATGGATGACTATGTAGAAATAATTGAAAATTGAAGTAGTTATATAAGAAGACAAGAAGAAATACCTAAAAAATAAGGCAGTTATAGATAATTTTTATGATAAACAAACGTACCTTAGCACTATTGGAGGATGGTTTTTCCCGAACCGTTCAATTCTTCTTATTTATTACTCGTACATATTATTGAGCCTTCACTAGTCTTGTGGACTTTTCCCTTCAAAATGATATATTTAATTAAGTAATATATTTAATTTTTGTAAATAAAACCTATATAATTTAACAATAATTACAAATAACTCTCATGTCATGATAATACAGTAATAATGTAATAACAGCGTGAGATTATTTACCATTTTTGAAATCATGTGGTTATATTTGCGATTTTGACCAAACTAAGTGGGTTTAAAAATAAATTGAAAAGTCTTAGTGTAAAAGAACGTATCCTTCATGCAGTCATCTTGGATTCACTGTCCATTTTTTTTTTTTTTTATGTGAACCAAGAATATGGCTTCATTTCCCAATCGGAAGGGCCAACTCACTCATTCACACTTATTTAAACAGCTTGCCGCCAGCCTCTTTCTTATTGTCATCCCCATCGTTTCGGGTGAGTTTGTTAAAAAAATTTAATTTCTATAATTATCATATTTTTATTTATTTTTTTCGTATTTTTCTATACAATCACTGTAATTTTCAATCATTTGTATATAATTACTTATATAAATAAGCTATTATTGTAAATTTATTATTTTTACGCCTTATTATTATCTTTATTATATTATATCATTTTCTTTTATTTCAAAATTTTTTTAATGTGTTTAGGGAATGATAAAAACTTTTTAATAGAAAATTTTTGAGGTAAAAATTTTTGAATTTGGAAAAAATGATATAATTTGAATAAGGATAATGATGATGGCTAAAGAGAATAAAATTAGAGTAGTTGTACAAATATGATTGAAAGATAAGATAATTATCCAAGAAGATACAAAAGAATGATTATAAAAACAAAGCAGATATTGAGCTAAAAGAAAATTTTAGTTTAAAAGTTTCTAGTGAGAAACAAATGTGCCCGGAAGCTTTGGAAATTTTTATTATGAAACCAACACACTTCCAATGTAAAACATCAGCACCCATCCAAAAAAAAAAAATGTAAAGCTTTAGCAAGGAAAGACAAGGCCAAAGAGGCACCAAAGTCCTAATCAATCTGATTCTTCTGGTGCATAATCCGCGTTTCGTAGCAGATGCTCCATCTTCGGAGTGAGTTACTTATAATTTTCTCTGTGTGGGCCGTCTCCTTCTGCTCCATCTTGCATATGCAAGCTTCTAATTCTGAATTCTAAAAAGAAACGTGTTCCTGGCGCCAGTCGAATATCTAGTGACTGGCTACTGGCGCCAGTCGCATTCTGGAAGATGAGCAAGGATCAGCATCCAAAGCTGTTCGGCTTCTCCTGCGTAACCTCCACAACCTCACCAACGTATTTGCAGGTCAATGGCTGAAAAACTGCAGCCGCCTTAGAAAACTCGGCACCACTATCGATCCAGAAAATACTAATATTAAGTACGATGAATGTATTGCCAACTTGGTATCCCTCCGATCTTCGTCCATTTCTGTTCAGGACCCCGAGCAGCCAGCCAATCCCAATGTTGCCACCTCTTGACAAAGTGTCAGATCTTTGCAAGCTTTCACTCAATGGCCCGCTCGAAAAATTGCCTGAACCACATGAATTTCCCTCCAGTCTCGTAAAGCTTACCTTCACATATTCCAATTAGAAGAAAAGGATGTGGGGACGTTAGGCAAGCTGAACAACTTCCGCATTTTGAGATTGATGGAGAGATCGTACAAGGACATCCACATGACTTGGCCTAGTGGAGGAGGGTTTCGTGCTCGCGAATGCTTGCATCTGGAGAAGTTGGAGCATCTTGAGAAGTTGACATTCCAGGCCAAGGCAACCCCCGAGCTTTCGCGTCTAAATATCTTTTTCTGTGACAAAATGACCGAAAAGCCAGGAGTAGTGGAACACCTGAAGAAGAATAATCGAAATTTCAAAATGGATGTGAAACAGTACGACCTCACTCGTTGCTTCAACGAATTGGAGCACTATCTGAAGCTATTAGTAGCAATATGATCATACATATGTAGCCCCAAATTCTGCACTCGCTAAGCTGAAATAAGTGACTTCTTTCCTCCGTTACTTTCTTCATTTTTTTTTTTCTTGTTTTTGTAAGATTTGTTAGTTCTTTCTCCATAGTCTTCCATCCATGTATAATATGCATACATATTCAGAGGCATATGCTAGTCGGAAATGCTACTGGTGCTCAACCAATCCTGAAATTAAAATTTAACCTCCTAATCATATTTAAAATTATTAATTTGTTTAACATATTAATTTTCATCCAAAATTAGATTCTACGTTCTAAGAGATTTAGCATTTTGTGGATGTATAGTCTAACTAATAATTCAATTCTCTAGTAGCTTGCTGAAGATTGAAAGCGAAAGAGAATGGGGGGTATGGATGATGAGTTTTGAGAAATACGATTGTTTTTTGTATACCTTATCCATGTACATATGCTAGATTGTGAATTTGTTGCTCTATATTATATTTGTTCCAATGCATCTAGCAAGGCCTGGATTAATGCTTAATGTGAATATAGCTAGCATTATTCAACCGGTGATAGGCATTGACTGATTGATCTTGTGAGAGTTTTTCCTGTTTATCCTCATAAGCATTCTATCATGAACATTCTTGCAGAAGCAGGTGCCCTTTCTCTCCTTTTTTCTTCTTTTAATTTCAGTCATTCTCCTTATTATTCTTGGGTTTGAAAAATGTTCATAATTTCAATCTTAATGGTTCAGGTCTTTGTAAGGACTAGTTAGTAAATGGCTTATGTAAGACTAAGTTTTCCAGTGCACCTTAGGAGATTTTCTTAGGCAATATTTTCTGCAAATTCGTGAAGCTGCTGCTCTTTAATATGTGAAAATCTTTACCGGATGGAGAGGATATTTACACTTATGTTTATGTTTACTGACTATATATATATATAAAGAGAGATTTAACCTTTTCTGTGCAGCGAACTCCACCATAATTAACTGTGCATTTGGCCTAAAATAAGCCCCACATGTACTTTGGAGTTTGCCAAGCTTCTTGTGTATCCCACCATGGGGTGAGGGTGCCCAACCAATGTTAGATTCTTCAAAGTCATTATGGCTCTCTTAGCTTCTCCCTCAACTAGTTTTGGTACATGTGTACTAATGCTTAATGTAACGATAACACGTTGCGAGGGGAGGGGTGAGAGTTAGCTCTCTTTGCTTCTCCCTCAACTACTTTTTGTCCATGTGTACTAGCGCTTAACGTAGCGGTAACACGTTGATAGGTGTTTGTGTGCACCTAAGTTTGAGTTCCAGTGAGAGCATAAGGCTTCGTTGTTGTAACATATCGATCCAGAAAAGTGATCTTCAGCCATGTATTTAATGCAAATTTTCAAGATTAGTCACACGTATATGGCATAATCAAGACACAATAAAATAAAATACATATCCACTATTTGCAATACATGCCTTTAAATACTTTTGAATAAAATAAAATAACCATGCTTAAATCTTTAGGTAATCTAAACTTTAGTGTCTTGTTTGATTTGATTCATTTGTAAAAATAATGGGTTAGTCCCAACATGATCAGTAAGCAGAAAATTATTCGAAAATAGATAATAATCTAATTAAAAATTAATTGAACAATAAAATTAATCGTTTAATTCAATAACTTAAAATTTTGGCCTTGTTTGCAACATTAAACCATTCCAATGAGTCTAAAAGCATAAAAAATATACAAATGGATTATTTGATCATTAAATTCTAATTCAAAATTATCAAGTAATAAAAAATACAAAGTAGATAGTTGCTAAATTGTCGAACCATCATCAGGTTTCCTTAGCTCATCTTTCTGTATTAGACTTCCTCCAATATTTTTCCTAGCCTAATCATTGACCTAAATAGAAAGGTATAATGGCCAAGGTTTAATTTATTTTCAATATGTATTTATGTAATTAATACAATAATTGGTTCTTTTCTGCAAAAATTTCTCCATAGTGGACCTGTTTGCAAAAATGCAAAACACTAGATATGTTAGAGATGAAATACAAATCAGGAAAAAAAATTCACAATTCATGGGATCATCCAAATTGCTAAAACGTGTCATTCAAATAATCAGAATTTTATATATTCAAATAACTCTCATGCATGCTGGAACCTGGATGTTCTGACAAGAGCATTAAATAAGTCTTTTAAAAGCAACTAAATAATGGTTGCTTAAATAATGGTAGCCAATAATGGCTTGGATCCAAATCAAAGCAACTGGCACTTATTTCACATACTCTATTCAAAATCATACTCATAATACTGTCCGTATATATTTCACAAAAATTAAAACAATCATAGCCCCAAAATAAATACGAGGAATCTGTTAGTTCATATTAAATAAATGTTGCACTTAGCCTACTTCAAAAAATTCATTTATAAATTTTTTTATTTTTTCTTTGTATACTTGTTTATCTAAGTATATTTAACATATAACTAAGTTTTACTATTTTTTTTCATCAAAAAAAAAAAGTTTTACTATTTTTGGATATGTATATATATATTTTTTAGATTTTTAAATATATGTATAGATGTATTTAAAACACTCCTATCTTTAATGTCAACACTCTAATGACTTGTAGAGGGTTGAGCTCGAGTTAAATCGGTTTGAGATGAGGTTAATCTATTTTTAATTCAAATTGAAAACTATAGCCAAACCAAATAATAATCTATTTTCTAAAGTCCAAATCTAAACCAAACCAAGTTTATAAAATCGAAACTAAAATTCAATTTATATGGATTAACTGTTTCAGTTGATAATTCAGGTTAATGCATTAAAATTTAAATTTTTTTATAAAATATTGTATGCTATCAAAAAATGTTATAAGTGTTATTCAGTATAGTTAATTATTGAAACAATTATTAAATATTATTAGTAATCAGTTAATAAATTAAGTTACTATTTAATTAAAAGCCATATGTTTTCATAAAAATATGAAAAAAGGCAATACAACCAAAAGACATTTTAAATAAGATCTAGTTATGGTTCATTAAAAATATAATAAATTTAGTTTATATTTAAAGTAAATATAAGATGTAAGATTATGCCTAAATATATTGAAATTATTTGAGTTATTTGATCTAAATAATTTGAATTGTTTAGCTGATGTAATTTGGTCTGGAGTACACTTAATCTAAACTAAATCGTATTGGAATTCGGTTCGGGTTAAACCCGAATTCACTATCAGAAACCCAACTAATATCAACCGAAAGCCATTTAAAAGTTGGGCTGACTTGGGTCCGTACTCTAGTACCCGAACTTGCACCCCTAGACCCATATAGTGTTGAGGTTTTTTTTGTGTATAGTATTTAAGGTTGCAACTAAGGTTGGTTCGTTTTGGATAGTAATCTACCTGACTTATACTCTATTTACAAAAAGTCCTACTTTACTTTACTCATTTGTCAGCTTGGTACCTAGTGTACCCTGCCTACCTATTATCCCATAACGTCTGTTCCAATTTCGGTTCCAAATTGGTTCATTTAATACTCAAATAATATTTTAAAAAATTTCTATGTTATCTTAAAAATATAAAGCAAGACTCCTTTATATTTCAAAAGCGCGGGTAAATATGTTATATTTTACATTATTATATACAAAATATAAAGTATAGATTGTCACAACCCAATCATTAAAACTATTAATATATTAATTGCAATTCACAAGCTTATTTATAAAAGATTTTCCTAAGTCAATGATATGTATACAAAAAAACTCAATTGGTTTCTTACTTCTTAATCTATAACTCCATAAGGCACAAGATCCATTTGAATTCAAATTTGTTAAAATGGGAGTGTACACAAGACATTGCAAACAAGATACAACACATACTATATAATATATATCATATACATATGTATAATTATATCCATGCAAGTCAGTTTCGGGTACCCAACATATTTGCCCTACCCACACTCTATTTGAGAGGATCGATAATAATTTTCACCTTACCTTTACCCGCGGATAATATTTTATATTTTACCTTACTCAAATTAGGGTCGAATCAGTGATTACTTATGGATACTTTACTCCAAGTTGCACGTTTAAATTAGTGTTTAGCTTTCTAAGAATAGTTGCCATGGCTTATCCACTCCTTCCCAAATTTTTCCTTTAGAATCTCATAAGGGTAAACTCCAAGTTGATAGGCCGTTAAAGAGAACCGACTTGAGTGCCTTATTTCTCATGCCATTGCCACCGTGGATTACGTACCTCTCTTTCAGTTCACTTGTTCACTACAAGTTAACTGATTCAATGCCCCTAGTTGCATTGAAATTTCAATGCACCCAGGTGCAAAACTTATTTATTTATTTTTTTTAAAATTTTTCATGAAATTGTTAATTTAAGTTTATTTAATATGTGTATCTATTTTTATCAATTTTAAAAAAAAATTAGATAGTTTTGGATTTTTAAAAACCAGTGGCATTTTAGTAAATTTAAATTACTAAAAATGCTATTGATTTTTTAAAAATTTGAAAAAAATTAAAAATCTCCAAAAAAATAAAAATTAATACACATGTTAAATTGTAATAGTCGTAAATATTTAATAATTTAATTTAATTTAATTTAATTTATAAACATTAATGGCAAGCGTTGGCAGGCAAGTGTTGGCAAGCAACGACACGCTCTTTTTAAAGAATAAAAAGAGCGTGAGTGTAGAGAGAAGACATAAATGGCAAGAAACGGATGCTGTTGAGTTGATATTTGAAAGACAACTTACATGATTCTCATATCTATTCCAGTAAATCCCTCCATGGGTACGCCAATTAGGTAAGTAAAAATTTTCATGCTTTATTGTTGAAGATTCAATAAGAATTTTAAGTTTTTATGATTCATCCACTTTTTTCCCAAACTTCATAGATTTGCTAGATTTACGATAAGAAAAATATTGAATGAATCTATATTAAATAAGGAACCCAGATATGTGCCCAGAGGAAAATTTCGGGTTCGTTTGGGCAATTTATGCAACTACCGAATGTTAACAGAAGAACTATAGCAATTTTGACTTTTGACAAAAATTTTATAGAAAACCCCATGAGTTTATGATTTTGCAAAAAGGTACCTATTTTGAACAAATTATAGAAAAAACCCAAATTTTGCTAGAAAATTTGCAGGAGATATTTTTAAAAAGATTATAACCTCTTGACTTGTGAAGGAATTTCATAAGAAAAATTTTAGAAAAATTATGAAAAATCCCCTTTTAAATGAAATAATTTACAAAAATGCATTATATTAGCTAAGAATTCACGGAATAAATAGAAAAGTATAATTTTCACTAAATAAAATTTTGACATATGTTGGAGAGGTCATAAATGAGAATTTAAATAATATTTAGAAAAATATATAAGGTGAAATAATGAACATATTGTGATAAAATTAGGAAGAGAGACTGAAGGCTACTTCGAGAGATTAAACAAAAAAGTTTAAAGCCTTATTAGAGGTAAGTAAATTTTTATCAAATCATGACTTTAAAAATATATATATATATATATATATATTATGTTGAATATTATGATTTGCTATGAAATGTGATTATTCACTAAGTTTGAAATTTTCATTCAAGTTAGTTTATTTAAACATGAGCATGATTATTTTAAAGTTTTCTAATTATGTTAAGCAATGAATTTAAGTGGTGCATCGATCATAATGCATGAGCATTATGCATATTTGGGTTTTCCGCCAAAAAGTAAAAGTGGTATGGTAGTACCTGGGTAGCGACATCAGGACTACCAAAAAAGATGAATTAGCTTACAAATGTGTAGCACGGCTGCACACAAGCACAAGTAGATGACAATACCTACAGTGTGAATGCATGGTTTGAAATTTGACATATGTGAGCACATGTATTAAGATGTTTTAAATTTTTATTAACTACAGTTTGTTGTGCATAGAGATAATATAGATGTTGTCCTTGTTGTTGAAAAAAAATCAAAATGATTGCGAAATGAATTTAGTAAAAGCATATTTTTACTTACTGAGCTTTCAGCTCATATAATTTTGTTTTTAGTGGAAACATAGGGATACAATGCTAAACTAGAGCCTCTATCAACATGGAAAAAGGCGAATCTAGCAGAACAAAAGATAAAGAAATTTATATTTTTATTGAAATTATCTTATAATGCTTACTTTCTTCATTATAGACACTGAATATGTATAATAATTCCATGATGAGCAAACTTAAGATATATTAATTAAGATTTTTTATGGTTTTGCATCTTGGTATCTATTTCCATCTCGGGAGATTTTATTTGTCACGGTATTCTCAGCTTTAACACAGTAGACCGCGTCTATGACACCTCGATGGTGGGGTGTTACATAAATATACCTAGTTTAACAGTTGTGTGAAAAGTTTTCAAAAAAATATTAAAAAATAGGGTTTTGCACTCAAATGCATTGAATCAATTCACCTCTTACAATGCATGTTAATACTATTCCAAATTTCAACCCTTAAAATAGACCTTATCATATCCTGAGAAATAGAAAAGGTTTCATATTTATCTTGTTTGCGGCGCCTAATATTTATCTTGTCCGTAGCGCCCTAATTTTCACTTAAAAATTGTAATTTTTAGACCCTAATAGCTCAAACAGTGGCATAGCACTTGTTAGGAGTCGATTAATAATGTATGCGGCCCACAAAAGATGTCAAATAAAATCTATCTTCGTATCTTGATTATTATTTAATATACCCGAATCGGAGGTGTGAAAGATTGCAGCAAATCCTATCTGAATCAGAGATCACAGATATAATTAAGGGTCATAAACCACCAAACATTCACACATATATATATATATATATATCAAAAGAGGTCCATACAGTTGGTTCTACAACTCATATGAGGTGCCTCTCCTATCATAGCATTTATGTACTTATTATTATTATTCAAATGTTACTATCATAGCATTTATTAGATTCGATGACATCACGTGCATGAAGAAAGATACATTCAACTGGATCATTTGCATGCCTCGAGTTACTCAGCTACAGGCACTTCTTTAGCTGGACCAAACCAGTCAATCAGGAACAAGTTCTCAATGTCCAGTTTGTAGATCTGGAAGCCGTGGTCCACAGGCCAATCTGTAGAACACCCGAAGAAAAGCAGAAAGATCAGTTACAATGGAACATGCATCTTCAGACAGTCCTATGTCATGCTAAATTTCCAGATCATGTAAATTTGAGTACTATACTAACCCATCATCTCAAGATGTTTTGAAAACAAAGCATCCTTTGCAAATGTTGCCTCTTCGGATTTTGCATCAACCAACTTCAGCTAAAATATTAAATATCAAGCAAAGAAAGAGACAAAGCATATATATATATATATGGGAAATGATCTAGTGCATGCGACTGCACCGTGCAGTCCATGCACTGTGGGCCCCACCTGATCATTTTCCACAAATCCACCCCACCCATTGTATTTAGAATTGTTCACTTTATTACCATACCAATTTTCATCCAAATCCAACATGTGCGTAGTCTCCATCTTAAAATGGTGCAAAATCAACGTAATAAAATAGTTTAATGTAAATATCAAGTTTAAAGTGGTTTTTTCAACATCTAAACCGTCTAAAGTATGATTTATATATGGATAAATGAGTGTATAAAGTTTCATTACAATCTAATATATGTGGGGTCCATTTTACAGCGGACTGCACCGTAATTACGGTGCAGTTCGACTGCACAGGATCGGTTCCCTATATATATATATAGGGAAATGATCCAGTGCATGCGACCGCACCGTGCAGTCCATGCACTGTGGGCCTCACCTGATCATTTCCCATAAATCCACCCCACCCATTGTATTTAGAATTGTTCACTTTATTACCATACCAATTTTCATTCAAATCCAACATGTGTGTAGTCTCCATCTTAAAATGGTGCAAAATCAACGTAATAAAATAGTTTAATGTAAATATCAAGTTTAAAGTGGTTTTTTCAACATCTAAACCGTCTAAAGTATGATTTATATATGGATAAATGAGTGTATAAAGTTTCATTACAATCTAATATGTGTGGGGTCCATTTTACAGCGGACTGCACAAGATCGGTTCCCATATATATATATATATATATATGTCATCCTATTTAATTGGTTGGCAATGGAAATGCATATAATCTAGCTAGTTTGCAGTGTTTGTTTTTTGCCGCATACCTTCCCTGAAAGAGTAAGTTTGGCACAGGTTGGGTTCTCAGGATCTATTTGGCCACAATTTCCAAGGGCATATTCACTGACAGTAAGTGAAGTCCTTGGATCATTGGCGGCATCCGTTGGACTAGGATCCCGAGCAGTGAGATAGAAGTAAGGGATTCCACGACCGCTCCCAGGCACACCATCACTGAACGAAACTACGTTTCTGCAGGTTTTTGCGTTGTTAGGAGAAAACAGAGACAATCGTCAGTTAGATGCAGCATTGAAAATTAGGACAGAAGCATATCTTCCAAGCTTACTGCTGTTAGCTGGTGACAACAAGGAATTTAATTATTGGCACAGAATGATTGCACAATTGTAAAACCACAAGCAAGGCCATCCCACTTATCCAAATCGACTTAACAGAAACAGAATCAAACTCCATCAAGTGCTTAGTGTGCAGGCCAAACAGCTACATATGCAAGGTAGGCTCAGTTACAATACCTACAATGCATCCACCCCTCTTTTCTTCAAATTGGAAATTTTCTTTTCGGTTCTAAATTGCAAATACCCACGCTAAAAACTTAGGTACTGCACCCAAATGGAGAGCCTCCCAGATGAATCGAGATGGTGCTGCAACCGCAAAAACAGAGGGACATCAGGTAGAAATATTTTCCAACTTCAAAAACAGAAATATCCAACCATACGGCCTGGCACAGGATGCTCAGATAAAATCAAGCCCAATATTCAATTATTGGATCTGAACTAGAACTCCAAGGTCTAGAGAGTCTAGAGAGAGAGAGAGAGAGCTCAGAACGCCCCACTTGTTCTGAGCGACGAGCCACCTGGCCATTGCAGCATGAAGCCATTGCGAAACTCAATTTATGTTATAAATGCATATGATGCATGTGTGAATGGAACTCAAGCATGAAGCTTTGTCAAGATTGTAATTGGACAGGTAGTCTATCCTTGACGTTGCCTGGTCCGTGCTTCCGACGTATGGGCAAGTGATTACTTGATAAGTGTCATTTGTCAAACGAGAAATAAGTCATGGAATAATGGATATATGTGCATTCATTTCATTAGTACACATACATAATAAGATTTTAAGAGTTTTATGATTTCAGTTAATGCCAGGGATTTTGGAAATTATTTATTTCTAAATGCTTGCTTACCAAATATTTTATACTCATTGTTTTCAACTAATCTGTAAGTGCAGAAAAGAAGATTTGATAGAACAACGTTCACTGTTTGTTGAGTTGTCAAGGTGTGATTTTTAATATTTTGATGAATTTGGATTCATGGGACTGTAATTATTATAATTGTGAGTATTTATTATATTTAAATGTTTTATGTTGTTGTTAAATGTAGTAGTTAGCTTCTCATGTGAAATATGATTATATAAGAAATGTATTAGTTTGAATTGAAGTAAATGTGAGTAAATTACTAGAAAATGTTAAAATTGTATTGACTATCAGGTTTTGTATTGCCTAAACATCCTAAGTATAGACGGTCTGTTGCCGGATTTTAGTTAATAAAATAGAACTAATGTAGGTTCTAAAGAGAAGGGAAAAAATTTCAGACTGATTTCCCAACAAATTAGGAACAGCTTCCGCTCGTATAAGCATAAGTTTCACTACCTAAAAAGATCCGTGGAGTAAGGTACCACGCAGTGTGGCGCACCCGTGGGTCGAGGACACTACAGACTCTCACTAAGGGAATGAAGAGCTCAGAAGCTTTCAACATATTATTTGATACTAGGAACTAATCTTTATTTTAGTCTAGTGGTAGAATCAAGTTGATACAAAGTCAAAAAACAAAATATAGGTCCCTTCATATTATGTTTATATAGTTGCAACCTCACAATCAATTGCCATGATTGTTTTCGTTCTCCTTTAATAATTCAGTGGATCTTTTTCTATTATTGTTGGCATGTCTCATTTGCTCTTGTAAAGAAACTGCGGTTATGTAAGACACCCATTACTGATAAACTAATATAACTTCTTCTGTTTTTTTCATATTTTAGTATTCTTATGGATGATAAAAAAATTTACTCTATCTATTATATTTAGTATTATTTATAGTATTTTAGAAGATTTTTATTTATCTAATATCATTGGGCATGGGCCCATTAAAATTCAACGTAATAACTATACAGATGCAGATTGGGCGGGACCTGGAGGATAGAAAATTAACTACAAAATATTGTAATTTTGTTGATAGAAATATTGTAATGTGCATACTGAAAAATAAATTGTTGTAGTAAGATAAATTGCTAAGGCAGAGTATAAGGTCATGACTTTTATGATAAGTGAATTAATTTGGTTAAAATCCATTTTACAAGAACTGAATTTTGAAACACAAAAGTTAATGAAATTATTTTGTGATAATCAAGTAGAAATACATATACCATAAAGTTTAGTTTTTCATGAAAGAACTAAACAAATAAAAGTTGCTTATCATTATATTTGAGACAAAGTTCAAGTAAAGATTGTCGAAACTTCATATATAAGAAGTTTTGATCAACTTGCAAATATCTTCACTAAAGTAATATCAAGAAAACACTTTGAATGGATATTTGAAATAATGAGTTTGACTTACCAATTTGATGGGAAGTGTTGACAACCAAGCTTGACTAGTCCTAACTTGCAAAATGCAATAAGTTAGTGCGTTATATAATTTATGTAAAGTTCATTTTTAGTATCTTACAATATGTTATAAATAGTAAAACTAGATAACCCTAAGAGCATAATGGAATAGCCTTTGCTTCCGTGAAGTAGGTTAAGTCGAATCATATAAATTTGTATCTCTTTCTACTTTGTAAATGTTATTTTCTCAACATAGTAGAACAATGACATTAAAAACAAGTAACCACATGAACCTATCTTAGGGTAGTTGATGTCACACGGGGCCTTGGTTGCCTGACCCTTGGGACTCATTTACCGTGTTCAGTAAAAAATCATTGAGCAATGGATCTTGCAAAATGTCTTTTAAAAAAATAGAGGCCACAATCTTCTCTTGCCAAGATTGGCCTTGCCATTATTATACCAGTTTATTATTATTAGTGAAGCTTCCATCTTCTTCCCCAAATCTAGTAGTCATTGTTGCTTTACTGCTCAACTTTGAGGAATGATGATGCCACCATATTCCTCACCTCCGACTCTACAAGATCTACATTTCCTCCATGAAATCTGTTGTTGCACATTGTTGTTGTTAAAATTTTTCCTCTTCTCCCTATTGGCAAATGCCAACAGAAATCCGGAAGCCTCCTTTTTTCCTCATCATTGTCTAACATCAAATCAACGAAACCGCAACCTTAAATGCAATTTATGGTTGGAGGACAAGGAGATGGGCATGGGGAAGAAGGGCTACAGTTGGGGTAAAAAAGAAGAGAGAAACCCTAATATAATCATAAGAGCAACGAACTAGAAAACGATTCCAATAATTAGCACAGTTGCAACAAAATACATTGCCATTGCTATTTTCTGGTTGCAATTGAAATTTTTTTTGTCCTAGTGATGTTCATTTGATAGACTTAAATCTCAATTACCACTCTATATCAGTGGTGGAGCTAGAACCTTTGTGAGGGAAAACTCATATAGAAAGGGCATAATATTATTTCATAAGGCAATCATATAAAAATGAATTATATTTTTAAGTGGATTGTTTGGATTTTCAAAAATTCAAAGAGGGCGCTTGCCGCCCTAGGTCCATGTGGCTCCACCTATGTCACTAATACATATTGGCATAAAGCATTGAGTAGTGGCTTCTTACAAATGTAAAAATTTTCCTAATATTTATTTACTTTTTAGAAGATATCACACTTTGGTGCTCATGCAAACACTAGGGGAGCATTTGGTCTCTCTTTTGATAATAAGAAGTGAGCAGTCCTTATTGTTTTCTTTGGAGTAGAATTATTTAGCATGATTGTAATATTCAATGAGATTTTTTACAAAGTAATAAAAAAACAAAAAAAGAAATCTTGATGTTAAGCAAATGAACCTCATGATTGATTCAATCACATAACCTTTTCCGAACATCCCAGAAGGGTTGGAATAGACCTCATTTTACACTGTTTGCTTTCTACCAAGATTTTAGTAGTAGATTGAACATAAAAATTGTAGGAATGCCCATTCCAGCTGATCCATTTATCCTTGTTTAAATTCCAAAAGCAGTGGAATTGAGGGTTTCACATTTTAAAACATTTAATTTTGCATGTGGTCATGCTAGTAACATCATGAATCTATGAAATGAGTTACATATATTGTAAAATGAATGAGATTAACTAAAAAATAGTTACACGCGACATACCTTTAGTTTCCTCTTCTTCTTCCTTGTCGGTCTCCCTGTTTGGTTTCTTTCTCTATTTTTTTAACGACGTAACCCATCTCCTTCTCCCCTTCTTATACTAATGCATTTGCTAAACGGTTGAGCTTAATGCCATTAATCTCCACCATTTTCTTTTAAAAAACGGCTCTCTTCCCCTTCAAGTGCTGGCCGTTGCATTTTAATACGAGGCCTGATTTTGTTAGGCCAGGCTCATTAAGGCCTTAGTTAGCTCGGCCAAAAATATATTTTTTTTTTATTTTTTCATGAACATATAAAGCTAGGTGTATTTTGGGTATTGAAAAAAAAAAACTTTTTTTGAAAAAATGTGAGCGGGTGGGAGTAAGATTTTGATTACAATTGCTATACACGAGAGAGGTAAAAAAGTAAGTGGGAGTAGCATCTTGGGTGTCGAGAGATTGGGAAGAAGAATTATGACACCCCACCCTTGGGATGTCATAGATGTGGTCTACTGTATCAAAGCTAAAAATACTATGATAAATAAAATCTTTCAAGATAAAAATAAATACCAAGATGTAAAACCATTTAAATCTTAAAGTCTACTTCTCATGGAGTCATTATGCATATTTGGTGTCCATTATCAAGTTCTCTTCGTGGATTCAACCCATCTCACTATTAATCTACACTATTATTAGTTGTTACTTTTAATGTGATTCGGTATAATATGAGATTAGTGATCATGAGTGCCTAATGACACACCCGTGGTTATACACCATGCCGCAAGGGTTATATAAAATCACGAGTGTATCTCTTCTTTTAAGATGCTTTTTGGTTGTTCTGTAAAATAATAGTAAAGCCTTTTAAGCCAATATGCTTGTAATTTTTGTAAATGTTGTAAACATATTTTAAAAAAATCTAATACAATAATATTATGCAAAATATACAAAATAATGAAATAGCAAATATGCCTAAAATATTTGCAAACATTGCAAGTGTATCATTTGGTTTAAAGGATTTTTTTGTCATTTTATCAAAAGATCAAACAGCACCCAAACAGAAGGGACGCGCTTGCAAATTTTTCACAAATTTTACGGGTATATTTGCAATTTTGATAAACTTAGGAATACAAATGCGTTGTTGGTCAAACTTTATGGATGCATATTTAAAATTTTCAAAAAAAAAATAAAAATAGAACTAGCATCTGTATGTTTTTGAATTTCAAATTCTCATGTTTATCTCATGTATTAAGAGAATACCCCTCAATTAAGAGAAATTTGTAAATATTCTCAAATCAAGGAAAAAATGCAAATTCTCTACTACATAAGAGGAGACTTGAATAGGGGCCCTTAGGGCAGATATGTCACCACGCTGCCATCACGGCAAGCCCCTAGTGGTTGTTTCAAGCTTTTGTTGGCATTCCTAATTACAACATTTTTTTATCACTTACCTTTCTATTAATGGACATATATTTTTTTATGGTATCAACAGACATACATTTAAAAGGAAAGAAAGGGAAAAAAGGAGAACTATGTAATTGACGAACATTGATAATTAAAAAACAAAGATTTACCAAAATTTTTAAACAACTATCCAAAACCTAACTAATATCAACCGAAAACCATTTAAAAATTCGAGGGAATCAATAAATACCCCTCAATTAAGGAGAAATCTGTGAATACGCTCAAATCAAGGAAAAATTGCAAATTCTCTCCTACATAAGAGCAGACTCGAATAGTAGCCCTTGGGGCAAATATGTCACCACTGCTACCATCAGCTACCATCAGGCCAAGCCCCTAGTGGTTGTTTCAAGTTTTTGTTAGCATTCCTAATTACAACATTTTTTTATCACTTATCTTTCTATTAACGGGCATCCAATTTTTATGGCATTAATTGAAATACATTTAAAAGGAAAGAAAGGGGAAAAAGGAGAACTATGAAATTGACGGACATAGATAATTAAAAAAATTAAAGATTTATCAAAATTTTTAAACAAACATCCGAAACTCAACTAGTATCGATCGAAAACCATTTAAAAATACGACTTACTTGGATCCGCACTCGAGTTACCCGAACTTGCATACTTACACCCTATTTGCAAAAGGTCCTACCCTACATTATCCATTTGTCAATTTGGTCCCTAATGTACCCTACCCTACCCATCACCCATAAGGTCAATTCCAGTTGTTCAAAATGAGTTTTTTTTACACTCAAATATAATATTTTTAAAAAATATTTTTATGTTATCCTAAAAATATAAAACAATACTCATTTATATTTCAATATTGCAGGTACATATGTTGTATTTTACTTTATCATATAAAAGATATAAAGTATAGATTGTCAAAATCCATATTGTTGGTTTTGGGTACTCAACATATCTACTCTATCCATACCTATTTAAGGGAATGCGTAGTAATTTTTACCTTACCCATACTCACTGGTAATATTTTGTACTCTACCTTACCCAAATTAGGATCGAGTCGGTCGTTACCCATAGATACCTTACCCAAGTCACACTCTAAAATTAGTGTTTAGCTTTTTAAAAATAGTTGCCATGACTTATCCATGCCCTTTAAATTTTTTTTTCTTTTCAATCTCATAAGGGTTAACTCCAAGTTGACACTTGTCCTCATCGCAAGCCGGCAGGCTAGATAGGCCATTAAAGAGAACTAACGTACATGCCTTATTTCTCATACCATTGCCAACACGGATTACATACCTCTCTTTCAGCTTATTCAATGCACCCGGTTGCATTAAAATTTCAATGCAACCAGGTGCAAAATTTTTTTATTTTTTGAAAATTTTTTCATGGGACCATTAATCTAAATGTATCTAACATGTGTATCAATTTTTACCATTTTTGGAGATTTTTAGATATTTTTCGGATTTTTTAAAAACCAGTGGTATTTTAGCAATTTTAAATTACTAAAAATGTTATTAATTTTTAAAAATTCAAAAAATAGCTTAAAATCTCCAAAAATAATAAAATTTGATACGCATGTTAAATACACCTAGTTGAACAGTTGTGTGAAAAGTTTTCAAAAAATATAAAAGAAAATGACTTTTTGTACCAGGATGCATTAAATCAGTTCACCTCTTACAAGGAGTGTTAATACTGTTCTCAATTTCAACCCTTAAAACAGATCTTATCATATCCCAAGAAATAGAAAAGGTTTCATATTTATCTTGTGGGCAGCGCCCTAATTTTCATTTAAAAATTGTAATTGTTTAGATCCTAATAGCTCAAATAATGTATGCGGTCTACAGAAGATGTCAAATAAAATCTATATTTGTATCTTAATTGTTATTTAATATACCCGAATGGGAGTTGTGAAAGATTGCAGTAAATCCCATCTGAATCAAAGATCACAGATATAATTAAGGGTCATTAACCACCATACGAAGTATATGGTTGCAAAATTGCGGCACCATCATCAGGTTTCCTTAGCTCATCTTTCTGAATTAGACTTCCTCCAATATTTTTCTGGCCTAATCATTAATCTAAATAGAAAGGTACAATCGCCAAGGTGTAATTTATTTTCAATATGTATTTATGTAATTAATACAATGATTGGTTATTTTCTGCAAAAATTTCTCCATAGTGGACCGGTTTGCAAAAATCCAAAACACTAGGTATGTTAGAGAAGAAATACAGATGGGGAAAAAATTTTGACAGTCCATAAGATCATCCAACTTGCTAAAACGTATCATTCAAATAATCAGAATTTTATACATTCACATAACGCCCATGCATGCTGGAACCTCGATGTTCTGACAAGAGCATTAAATAAGTCTTTTAAAATCAACTAAATAATGGCTGCTTAAATCATGGTTGCCAATAATGACTAAGATCAAAATAAAAGCAACTTGCGCTCATTTCAAATACTCGATCTAAATAATGAATTCTATTCGAAATCATGCGCATAATACTGTCCATATATATTTCACAAAAATTAAAACAATCATAGCCACCCAATATATATGAGGAATGATTATGTGAGCCCAGATTAAGTAAATGCTGCACTTAGACTACCTCAAAAAAAAAAATTTCTTTATATACTTGTTTATCTAAATTATTTAACATATAAACCAAATTTTCTATTTTTGGATATGTGTATATATTTTTTAAAATTTTTAAAAATATGTGTATATATGTATTTAAAATACTCCTATACACTTGAATGACTTGTCGAGGGTCGAACTTGAGTTGTCTCAGTTTGGGATGAGGTTAATCTATTTTTACTTCAAATTGAAAAGCTATAGCCAAACCAAATAATAACCTTTTTTCTAAAGCCCAAATCTAAACCAAACCAAGTTTATAAAATCGAAACTAAAATTCAATTTAAATGGATTAGATGTTTCAGTTGATAATTCAGGTTAATGCATTAAAATTTCAATTTTTCATAAAATGTTGTTTGTATCGAAAAATGTTATAAGTGTTATTCAATATAGTTAATTATCAAAAAAATTATTTAATATCATCAGTAATCAGTTAATATATTGAGTTACTATTTAATTAAAAGCCATATGTTTTCATACAAATATGAAAAAAGGCAATACAACCAAAAGACATTTTAAATAAGATCTAGTTTATATTTTCATCTAGTTTATAGTTCATTTGTATATTTAAAGTCAATATAAGATGTAAGATTATGCCTAAATATATTGAAATTATTTGAGTTATTTAATCTAAATAATTTGAATTGTTTAGCTGATGTAATTTGGTTTAGAGTACACTTAACCCAAACTAAATCGTATTGGAATTCGGTTCGGGTTAAACCCAAATTCACTATCCAAAACCCAACTAATATCAAACGAAAGCCATTCAAAAGTTGGGCTTTCTTGGGTCCGTACTGGAGTACCCAAACTTGCACCCCTAGACCTATATAGTGTTTAGGGTTTTTTTTTTAGGTGTATAATGTTTAAGGTTGCAACTAGGGTCGGTTCATTCCGGGTAGTAGTCTATTTGACTCAACTAAGGTTGCAACTAGGTGTACCCTGCCTCCCCATTACCCATAACGTCCGTTCCAATTTCGGTTCCAAATAGGTTCATTTATTACTCAAGTATAATATTTTAAAAAATACTTCTATGTTATCTTAAAAAATATAAAACAATACTCATTTACATTTCAAAATCGTATGTACATATGTTATATTTTACATTATTATGTAGAAAATATAAAATATAGATTGTCACAACCCAATCATTAAAATTATTAATATAGTAATCGCAATTCACAAGCTTATTATAAAAGATTTTTTAAGTCAATAACATATACAAAAAAAAAACTCAATTAGTTTCTTATTTCATAATCCATAACTCCACAAGGCACAGGATCCACACAAGACATTGCAAACAAGATACAATACATACTACATAATATATATCATATGCATATGTATAATTATATCCATGCAGGTCAGTTTCGGGTTTCGAACATATTTGCCCTACTCATACTCTATTTGAGAGGGTCGATAAAAAATTTTACCTTACCTGAATCCATGGGTAATGTTTTATATTTTAACTTACTCAAATTAGGATCGGTGGTTACTCATGGATACCTTACCCGAAGTTGAACATTTAAATTAGAGTTTAGCTTTTTAAGAATAGTTGTCATGACTTATCCATTCCCTCCCAAATTTTTCCTTTAGAATCTCATAAGAGTAAACTCCAAGTTAATACGCTTTTAAAGAGAACCGGCCTGAGTGCCTTATTTCTCATGCCATTGCCATTGTGGATTACATACCTCTCTCTCACTTCACTTGTAGTGAATTGATTCAATGCCCTTGTTGCATTGAAATTTTAATGCATCTAGGTGCAAAACTTATTTTTTTATTTTTAAAATTTTTTCATGAAACTATTAATTTAAATGTATTTAACATGTGTATCAATTTTTACCAATTTTGGAGATTTTTAAATATTTTTCGGATTTTTAAAAACCAGTGGCATTTTAGTAATTTTAAATTACTAAAAATGCTATTTTTAAAAAAAATCTGAAAAAATATCTCCAAAATTGACAAAATTAATACACATGTTAAATACACATAGTTTAACAATTACGTGGAAAGTTTTCAAAAAAATATTAAACAATAAGGTTTCGCACATGGATGCATTGAATTAGTTCACCTCTTACAAGGAGTGTTAATACTATTCCGAATTTCAACCCTTAAAATAGACCTTATCATATCCTGAAAAATAGAAAATGTTTCATATTTATCTTGTCCGCGGCACCCTAATTTTCACTTAAAAATTGTAATCGTGTAGATCCTAATAGCTCAAACAGTAGCATAGCACTTGTTAGGAGTAGATCAATAATGTATGCGGCAAAGAGAACATGTCAAATAAAATCTATCTTCGTATCTTAATTATTATTTAATATACCCAAATCGGAGGTGTGAAAGATTGTAGCAAATCCCATCTGAATTAGAGATCAGAGATATAATTATGGGTCATAAACCACCAAACAAACACAATCACACACACACACACACACATATATATATATATATATATATATCTCAAAGAGGTCCGTACAGTTGGTTCGGCAACTCATATGAGGTGCCTCTCCTATCATAGCATTTATTTATTTATTTATTTATTTATTTATTTATTATTATTATTACTATTATTATTATTATTATTATTTCTAAAATATTACCGTCATAGCATTTAGTAGATTCGATGACATCTGATGCATGAAGGAAGATACATTCAGCTGGTAATCGTTTTCATGCCTTGACGTACTTGAAGTACTCTTCTCGATCGACTACTGTAGCTTGACCAACCCAGTCAATCAGGAACACCTTCTTAATGTCCAGTTTGTAGAACTTGAAACCGTGCGAATCTGTAGAACACCAGAAGAAAAGCAGAAAGATTAGTTAGAATGCAAGGTGCATCTTCAGACGGTCCTATGTCTTGCTAAATTTCCAGGTCATTTAAAATTGAGTACTATACTAACCCGTCAACTTAAGATGGTTTTTCAAAGCAGTCTTTGCATCTTTTGCCTCTTTGGATTTTGCATCCTCGGATTTTGCTTCAACCAACTTCAGATGAAATATTAAATATCAAGCAAAGGAAGAGACAAAGCATATATATTGTTGAAAAAAATTAACCAGAAAAATCTGGATACCACCAGCAATGTGAAAATTCTACGTGTCAGATAATGACGGCATGCAAGTTGGCTAAGTCGGCAACACAAATATTTACGCATACATGAACTTTTTATTAAATGGTGGACTAATACAGCAGTATAATATTCAAGAAGGCTGTATGCAATTTGCACCCACAAAAATGTGATTAAATATCATAGATTGCGGTTAGATTTTTTTGAAATTAACCGACTGAAGTTAGCTATAAAAAGGGGACCGCACTCTTTCATTTTGTAAAAAAGAAAAAAAAATTCTATGTGCATGTAACGACCCATACCTTGTGCTCGATAAAATTTTCTTCTCTTACAAATATTTTTTAACCGTACTTGTGTGTATCCATTCCATTTCTATCCTATTTCATAAATCCATGAGTGGTATTAGAGCTACATTATCCCGGAGCCGTGGAAGCTGTCATTTCACTACTACGCTACTCTTGCAAGGAAATATTTTAAGGTACGCCACTAATGGCCTCCATTGCCATATTTAATTATACCCAAACATCGGTCCCCATATTTGAAGGTGAAACTAAGGCTTTTTAGAGTATACAAATGAAGACCCTGTTTATATCACACGGATTATGGGACTTAATCCAATATGGCTATGAGCAACCCAAGGATGACATAGAACTTGTATCCTGAGATGAAAATAAGAAAAAATAATATTACGAAAATCAAATGCGAGATGCAATAGCCTTGTTATATATTCAACAAGGAGTAGGCAAGACAACATATCCAAGAATTATGGCGTCTACAACATCAAATGGGGCATGGCATATTTTGAAAAATGAATTTA
The DNA here is from genome assembly GCA_030490835.1 of Annona cherimola. NCBI lineage: Eukaryota > Viridiplantae > Streptophyta > Magnoliopsida > Magnoliales > Annonaceae > Annona > Annona cherimola. The sequence continues at coordinate 538,621 of CM059971.1, read as the reverse complement.
AAGGCCATGATAGAGTAATTTTCATCAAGCTCCAATCATTATGGAAAGATTTTGATATTCTATTAATGAGGGAAGGAGAAACTGTGCAAGCATTTTTCTCCCATGTTTCTAATATTATAGATCAAATTAGAAGCTATGGGAATACAATCGAAGATAAAAGAATTATTTCAAAAATATTAAGAAGCTTTCCTCATAAATTCGATCATGTGGTGTCTGCTATAGAAGAATCCAAAGATTTATCTATGCTCTCCTTAGTTGAATTATGGTTCTCTTCAAGCCAACAAAGAAAGAATGCATGGATTCTCAGAACAGCCACTGGAGCAAGCTTTTCAGTTAAAATTCAATATTTCAAAAAGGGATGGAGAAAACAAAATTCAAGAAAAAGGAGAAAATAACCATGGAGTTAAATTTCAAAAAAAGCCACCAAATAACCATGGCAAAGGGAGAGAAAAATTTCAAAATCAAGAAAATAGGAAAAATTCTAAATTTATTGCAAATTATGCAATAGAAGTGGTCATAACTTAAATAATTGCCACTATAAATGCATAAGGTGCAAGAGGGCCACTCATTTTGATATAGACTACTGGTACAAACATGAGGCAAATTATTTAGAAAATAGTGGCTCAAATGATCAAGCATTCATCTCCTGTTTAAATCTTCAAAAAGAGGCACATGATATCTGGTATCTTAATAGTGGTTGTTCAAACCACATGACTGGTGATAAAAATTATTTTGTCAAAAGTGATGAAAATATGAAGTCTAAGATGACTCTTGGGGATGGTAAATCCCAAAATATTGAAAGAAAAGACATTATTACCGTGAAATCAAAATATAGAAATTCTAAATTTATTCATGATGTTATTTACGTACCTGGACTAGTCCAAAATTTATTAAATGTGGGCCAACTAGTTCAAAGAGTCTATTCGGTGAAATTTGAAGATGGCAAATGCCTCATTATTGATAAGCAAAAGAGGCAATTAATTACTACAGTAAAAATGGCTTCCAACAATGTATTTTCTCTTATTATGCCTCCAGCTCAAAAATATGCATTAAATTTCAAAAATGTGGATGACTTTACATTATGCCATCTGAGATTTGGGCACTTGAACTTTAATAGTCTCAAAGTGCTTGAATAAAAAGGTATGGTTATTGGGCTTCCATTTAGCACTATTGATAAGAAAGTATGTGAAGGCTGCATTTATGGTAAAATGCAAAGATTGTTATTTTCCAAGTCATCCTAAAGAGCTAAAGCGCCTCTGGAGCTCGTTCATGTTGATATATGTGGGCCTTCTCAAAATATATCTTTAAGTGGCAAAAGGTACTTCCTTCTCTTTGTTGATGATTTTACCCGCATGATGTGGGTATATTTTCTTAAGCAGAAGTCAGAAGCTTTTTCTTATTTATTCAATTCAAGGCCTTTGTTGAACAACAAAGTGGATATTATTTGGAAATATTAAGAACTAATCATGAGGGAGGTTATTAACACAACCATTTATATTCTCAATAGGTCTCCAACAAAGGCAGTTCCAAATATGATACCCATGAGGCTTTGTACAAAAGAAAGCCAAAAGTTGAGCATTTTAAAATTTTGGGTGTGTCACATATGCACACATACCAAATGAAAAATAGAAAAAAATGGATAAAACAAGGAGAAACGTGTATATTTCTTGGCTATAGTAATGAATCTAAGGGCTATCGTTTCTATAAGCCTGATGCCAAACAATTAATTATTTCAAGGGATGTCATTTTGACGAGATGGAATCTTGGCCTTGGAATGCATCTAAAAAATTAGGGTCACAATTACATCAAGAAGATGAGAAGAAAAATGATCAAAGTCTAAGTTCTCCATTAGCATCTCTAATGGATGATTCAAGCTCTAGTTCTTCTTATATCTCATCTTCAAACTCATTTCTTCTAAGGAAGTGGCGATCCTTGGAAGATATTTATGAGCATTATGATGTGGCATTCTTTGCTTGTAAGCTACAAAAATTTCAAGATACCATAAAAGAAGAACATTGGATAAATGCTATGAATGAGGAGATAAGAATGATGTGGCATTCTTTGCTTGTAAGCCTCACGAATTTCAAGATGCTATAAAAGAAGAACATTGGACAAATTCTATGATTGAGGAGATGAGAATGATCAAGAAAAATCAAACTTGGATGCTGGTTGACGAACCACAAGACAAGGAGATTATTGGATTGAAATGAGTTTATAAAACCAAATATAATAAAGATGGTTCTATTCAAAAATATAAAGCTAGGTTGGTTGCCAAAGGCTATTCTCAATTGCCTGGAATTGATTATACGGAAACATTTGCTCCGGATGTTCGTATGTAAACTATTCGAACCATGTTTGCTCTCGTTGCACAGCTAAAATTGCAGGTTTTTCAGCTAGATGTCAAATCAGCTTTTTTGAATGGAGAAATTGAAGAAGAAATATATATAGAGCAACCGGAACGTTATATTATAGAAGGCAAAAAAGACAAAGTATATAAATTGCACAGGACCTTATAAGGTCTAAAGTAAGCTCCAAGAGCTTAGAATAGGAATATTGATAATTATCTTCTTCAACATGGCTTTACTAGAAGTTAGAGTGAGCTATCACTCTATATAAAAGCACAAAGAGCTTGAGATTTTCTAATTTTATGCTTATAAGTGGATGATCTTATCTATATGGGTACTAACCCACAAATGGTTGAAGATTTTAAGAAGTCTATGATGCAAGAATATGAGATGACAGATCTAGGAATTATGAAATATTTTTTCGGTATGTAAATAAAACAATATCCAGATATGATATTTATTTTCTAAGAAAAATACGCAGATGATATATTGAAGAGATTTAATATGACAAACTACATGCCCATGTCCTCGCCAATGGCCATAAATAAAAACTATCTAAAAATGATGGAAAAGAAAAGGTGGATGAGACAATTTACCGCAGCCTAGTTGGATCTCTCATATGTTGGACCAATACGAGGCCAGATATAGTTAATGCAGTCAGTATTGTCTCAATATATATATATATATATATATATATATATATATATATATCAAAGCGAAGTAAGCTATATTTTGCAGCTGCGAAGAGAATTTTAAGATATATCCAAGCTATGAAAATCATGGTATTTTCTCTTGAATTGAATATTATCTCTTGGTTGTCAAAGAAATAAAACACTATCTACAATGGTAGCAGAACACGTAGCAGCAACAAGTGCAATATGCAAAGCAGTATGGCTGAAAAGAGTTCTACAAGACCTACACTGCGAAGCGAAGTCTCCTACAGTAATTTATTGTGACAATATGTCATGCTGTTCGAAGCACATTGATATTCGTTATCACTTCATTCGAGAGCTAGTAAAAAAAAAGGTGAAATTCAACTATGATTTTGCAGAACAAATGAGCAGCCAGCGGATATCTTCACCAAAGTCATTCCGTCGGAGAAATTTTTACGATTCAAAGAACAACTTGGAGTTATAGATTTTTCTGAATTAAGGAGCGTTGAAAAAAATAATCCAGAAAAATCTGGATACCAGCAGCAACGTGAAAATTCTACATGTCGGATAATGATGGCACACAATTTGGATAAGTCGGCAACACAAATATTTACGCATACATAAACTTTACATTAAATGGTGGACTAATACAGCAGTATAAAATTCAAGAAGGCTGTATGCAATTTGCACGCACAAAAATCTGTGTAAGTCGGTGATTAAATGTCATAGATTGAGGTTAGATTTTATGAAATTAACCGACTGAAGTTCGCTATAAAAAGGGGGCCGCACCCTTTCATTTGTAAATAATAATAATAATCATAATCCTATATGCATGTAACGACCCATACCTTTGTTAAATAAAATTTTCTTCTCTTCCAAATATTTTTTAACCGTCCTTGTATCCATTCCATTTCTATCCTATTTCATAAATCCATCATATATGTCATCCTATTTAATTGGTTGGCAATGGAAATGTGTATAATCTAGCTAGTTTGCCGTGTTTGTTTTTTGCCGCATACCTTCCCTGAAAGAGTAAGTGTGGGCCGGGTTCGGTCCTCAGTATCTTTTCGGCCACAAGTTACAGGAGCCCGATCGTATGCACCCGGGTGCATTCAGCCTCAGTGCACCCGGGTGCATTGCACCTATTTTTTTTTATTTTTTTTGAAAATTTTTTCATGAAGATGTTAATATAAGTTTATTTAACATATGTATCAATTTTTACTATTTTTGGAGATTTTTAGATATTTTTTTTAGATTTTTAAAAATCAGTGGCATTTTCCGTAATTTAAAATTACCGAAAATGCCACTGATTTTTAAAAATCTAAAAAAAATATCTAAAAGTCTCAAAAAATAGTAAAAATTGATAAATATGTTAAATAAACCTAGATTAACCATTGTATGAAAAAATTTTCAAAAAAAAATAAAAAAAAATAGGTGCAGTGCACCCGGGTGCACTGAGGCTGAATGCACCCGGGTGCATACGATTGGGTTCCCAAGTTACAAGGGCATCGTCACAGACAGTAAGTGAAGTGCTTGGATCCTTGGCGGCATCTATTAGACTAGCAGAGAGATAGAAGTAAGGGGTTCCAGGACGGCGCGGAGACGGACCTTCACGAAACCAAACTACGTTTCTGCAGGTTTTTGCGTTGTCAGGAGAAAACAGAGATAATCGTCAGTTAAATGCTGCATTAAAAATCAGGACAGAAGCATATCTTCCAAGCTTACTGTTGTCAGCTGCCGACAACAAGGAATTTAATTATTGGCACAGAATGATTGCACTAGTGTAAAACCACAAGCAAGGCCATCCCACTTATCCAAATCGACTTTCAACAGAAACAGAATCAAACTCCATCAAGTGCTTATTGTGCAGGCCAAACAGCTACGTGGGCAAAGTAGGCTCAGTTACAATACCTACAATGCATCCACGGCTCTTTTGTTCAAATGGGAAATTTTCTTTTCGTTTCTAAATTACCGACACCAAAGCTAAAAACTTAGCTGAAATGAGTACTGTACCCAAATGGAGAGCCCTTTTTATCAATCATGCTGCAACCACAAAACACTGACATCAGTTAGGAATATTTTCAAACTTCAAAAAAAAAAAAAAGAAATATCAAACCATACGGCCTGGCACAGGCGTTGTGATGCTCAGATAAAATCATGCCCAATATTCTCATATCGGGTCTGAACTAGAACTCCCAGAACCAAAGAGTCGAGCGAGCGAGCGAGCGAGCGAGAGCGAGAGAGAGAGAGAGAGAGAGAGAGAGAGAGAGAGAGAGAGAGAGACCTTAGAACGCCCCAGTTGACGCCGTGCTTCTTACCAGCGACGAGCTGCCGGGCCCTTGCAGCAGGGTTTTCCAGGGATGGTTTGTGACTGGGAGAAATTTTTTTGGGAGCCATTCTCCGGCCTCTCTCTTGACAAGCTGCTGTTCTGTTTATATATTTAATTATTGAGGAATGAATGAAAATTTTAAATTTTTGTTATTCATTAACTTTTTTCCCAAACTCTCTATATATTCATCAGATTTACAAAAAGAAAGGTACTGGGCAAATCTACATTAAATAAAGAAGAAGTCAAATATGTGCTTAGAGAAAAAACCGGACTTGGACTTGTTTGTTAGAAATCATGAAGAACCAATTTGGACTTGAGGATAATTTTACAGAAAACTGCCCATAATTATGATTTTGAAAAATAGAACACTAATAAAACAAAACAGGTACAACAACCAAAGCAATAATGAATTTTTTTTTTTTTTGACGGAAGCAATAATCGGATGAGTACTAGAAAAAAAAAGTCACGGACATGGCAGCGTGGCTGCGAAATCTCATGTCGATTGAATGAAAAATTGTTAAATATTTAGAGAGCCATGATGTTGTTAGCATTTTTTTAATGAGATCAGCAATTGTTAGCCTATGCATTTATTTACGAGTGCTTGCACTGAATTTAGAGATGCATAAACATGATTATGAGTGATTTAAATTCAAAGAAATATTTGATATATTTGTCAATCACTGAATCATTGCCCAATAAAGAAGTACAAATGAGTGCTTCCACAAAAAAGTACAAATGGTTTTATTTGATTCATTCGTTATCAACCAGATAACATCATGCAATTATTATAAAATGCAGCCAACAAATAGTTTTTTTTTTTTATGGAAAAGCAAACATATAATAATATCTCATAAAGCGATGTCTTCTGCCGTGTAGGTCCAACAGGCGACAGGGTCGTGCTTGGAGCTGGCGGAAGGGAACAGAGAGGGGGAACGGTGGTCGTGGTGAGTAGGGTGGTCTGAAGGCAGTAGAGTCGGTGTCGCGTCTGTCTTCTACGGCCGAAAAGGAAGGGGTTAGGGTGAACTGGGTTTTGCACAGACAGAGAAGATGAACAAATCGACAGAGGAATTGCTGGAATCGGAACTCCGAACAATGACCATTTCAAATGATGCGATCAGAACGATCAAGATGGGGGCAGAAGCAGCTCTTCTCTGTACTCTATGGACGGCAAAGACTTACAACAAGGAAGTTTTCAAATCGATGATGCGCAGACTGTGGAAAACAAAGGGAGGGTGTCAATTCACCGAATTGGGAGAGAACTTGTATCTGATTGGATTATCGGATAAGGAGGATAAGATGCGTATTCTACAGGGTCGTCCTTGGTGCTTTGAGCGACAATTGGTTTTGGTTGAGGAGCAGAAACAAGAGCTGGAACTTGCCAATATAATGCTTGTTAAAACTCCAATGTGGATCCTCATTTCTGGAATCCCGTTTATTGTCGATAAAACGGTGCTGGGAAGAGACATTGGAGGCACATTTGAGGAGACAATGGACATGTTGGCGACAGAAACAGACCTTAAGCTGAAGGTAAAGATTGATTGCCGCCAACCCCTCAGACGCGGAATGTTCATCCAGCTGGGCACCCAACAGAGGAAGTGGATTGCCTTCCAATACGAAAGACTCCCCTTGTTCTGCTATCTTTGTGGATGCTTGGGGCATGCTTATCGGGATTGTGATAGGAAGAGAACCCACCAACTAAATGAGGATGATATGCCCTATGGAAGCTGGCTGCGAGCTGGCTTGAAACCCATTCAATTCCGGGAGGGGCAGAAATACATCAACAGAGCTTACCCAGTCAGATATGTGGGAGAAACTCAGTGTATGGAGGGTGAGCAGTGGGCTGATGAATCGGGGAGAAGGTCAGGAGATGCGAGCAGTGGTGAGCATGACAATGAAAGCAGTAGTAATGGCAGAAGCGTGGCTGGTCGGGGATTGGAGGAGGACGCGGGGCAAAAATCAGCCCCGGGAATCCATTCAGACAGGGAGATGTACCTACAGGTTGCCAGGGAAACCCGAATACCAACTCTAAGGGGCCGACAGCTAGCAGTTGACCCCCCCAAACAGCAACTGGTGGTCCCTTTGAGCAAACTTTTCCAGCATAAGGGGGTATCCACCCAGCAGGCTCTCCCGGGAGCAATGGCAGATCAGCAACAATGGGAACTGTGGGAACCAAATCGAATTCCGCTGGATGGAAGGGGAGCCAAGCTGACCCGCGGGGATCCTGTAGGAAGTATGAATGAGGGGGTAGGGAAACTATGTGGGCAGATGGGGCGAGTAGTAAGGGGGACTGTGATCCAATGCAAACAAAGGAAATCTGGGGTGACGAAGAGGAGGGACAATTACAATGTGTGGGAGAGGAAGAGAAGGATGAACCTAAGGATCAAGGGGTCATAGGGGCTGTGATCGGGGCACATGACTTAACTGATGGGAATGGGAGGATGGATGGGGGAAGTACAACTACTCGACTGAGAGGAGGCAAGTGGAAGAGAAGAGCTAGAGGAAGACAAGATGATAGAATGGCGGACCAAAGGGAGAGTAGTGCTTCAGGAAATGGAAAGAGATGCTCGAATGGAGATCTGAATGACGAAAGGGGGTCGTTCAAATGCATGAAGGGTCATGACAACATCGACAATGAAGAGGTGGAGGCTAGGGGAGGTCCCCAGCCCCACCTCCATTAATATGGCCCTCCTAGCTTGGAACTGTCGTGGGCTTGGGAACCCACGTGCAGTCCGTAGTCTTCTTGACTTGGTCAGGACAAAAGATCCCTGTTTGGTCTTCCTATCTGAAACAAAGTGTAATTCTAAGGAGATGGATGGCATAAAAAGGAGACTTAAGTTCGATTGCTGCTTTGTGGTGGAACCTTTTGAGAGAAGAGGAGGCTTGGCTCTTCTATGGAATAATGACAGACCGGCCTGCATCAAATCCTTTTCTGTTCATCATATTGATGCAGTTTTTGATGGATGGCATTTCACGGGGTTTTATGGCCATCCTCAGACTCACCAGCGTCAGCATGGATGGAATGTCCTCAAATCGCTATCTGCTGGGCGAAACGACCCTTGGCTCATCATGGGAGACTTCAATGAAGTATTGGGCCCTAGCGAATATATCAGTGAAAGAAGTCGGCCCCAAACTCAAATGGACCTCTTTCGTGAGACCATGGACAAATGCAATGTGTTAGATATTGGCTTCTCGGGTTCGATCATGACTTGGAGAAACAATAGAAGGGGACGACAGAGAGTGGAAGCAAGGCTAGACAGGGGGCTGGCGTCGACAGCATGGCTAAGCTTGTTCAACTGTGCTAAGGTTTACCATCTCGCGGCCCCAACCTCTGATCACTCCCCAATCCTACTCAAGCTTGATTCTAACAGAGACGGGAGGAAACCGCCATGGGAATTCAAGTATGAGCTATTTTGGGCTCGGGATAAAGAAGCCACCAGAATTATTCATCAAGTATGGGGGTCCGATCATCGGAGGGGCTTTAATCAAGGGGATCGTCTCTTTTGGAAGATAAATCGGTGCGGTATCGAACTGGCCAAGTGGAACCGGAGCAAAAGAGGGAATATTCGGAGATCCATTGATCGAAAACAGAAGGAGCTTCAGGCAGTCATGAGGATGAGCCCCAGTGATGAAAGAGACGAATCTATGCAAAAACTTCGATCTCAGATAAATATTTTGCTGGAAGATGAGGAGCAGATTTGGAGAATGCGAGCTAAGAGACATTGGCTCAGGGAGGGGGATAAAAATACTCATTTTTTCATCGTATTGCATCGAACAGGCGTAGAACAAACCGAATAGAGGCGCTGATGGACCAGAACGGCGAATGGATCCGGGATCAAGACTTGATGATGAATATGGCTGTCTCTCACTTTCAGGAGGTCTATGCAACATCTGCACAGGGAGAGGCGTCATGGTTGGATAGTGTTATTTCTAAGCGAATTTCGGAGATACAGAAACAGTCTTTAACCAGATCGCTGCAATCTGAGGAGGTGATCACGGCAGTTAAAGGGATGGGCCCAACAAAGGCCCCGGGGCTGGACGGGATGTTGGCGGGGTTCTATCTGCAACACTGGAATATTGTGGGGAATGAAATAACTTCTTGGTGCAAAAAATTCTTCGAGGAGGGGGATCTTGCCACCCTTTCTAACCATATTGGGGAGTCCAATTCCACTACTCTGATCCTTGTTCCAAAAAGGTCGGGAGCGAACATGCTTTCTCATTTCAGGCCGATCAGTCTATGCAATGTGGTGTATAAAATCTTGGCTAAGGTCCTTGCGAATAGATTAAAATTGGTCCTCCACGACATCATAGGGGATGAACAGAGTGCCTTTGTTCCGGGCCGACTCATTACGGATAATATGCTGATAGCCTATGAGGCTATCCATTCCCTCAGAAGACGCAAGAATGGTAGAAAGCATGAGATGGCCATTAAACTTGATATGTCGAAGGCATATGATAGGGTGGAATGGAATTTTCTCGGCAGGATGTTGGAGGCTATGAATTTCTGTCCGAAGTGGACTAATTGGATGATGAGCTGCATCTCTACGGTCAGGTACAGAGTTAATGTGAATGGTTTCAAATCATCTTTTTTCAATCCCCAACGGGGATTGCGCCAGGGGGACCCTCTTTCTCCGTATCTGTTCCTCATTTGTGCAGAGGGGCTCTCAGCACTCATATCTCATGCTGTCACCAGGGGCTCTATCCGCGGCATCAAACTCAATGCGCATGGCCCTACGATCACTCATCTGATGTTCGCGGATGACGCAATAATATTCATTCGGGCGGACAAATGGGACTTGAGGAACTTGTTGGACACTCTCAACCAGTATGCGTCTTCATCGGGCCAAAAGGTAAATGTCGATAAGATTGCCGTCTTCTTCAGTGCAAATATGGATGACAGTGCTAGGGGAGAGATGATCCACATGTTGGGGTCGGGTGGAAACGACTTTCACAAATATCTGGGCCTTCCAGCTTGGCTCGGAAGATCCAAGGTGGGAATCTTTTCTGATCTCAAAGAACGCATTTGGAAAAGGATTCAGGGGTGGAAAGGAAAGCTATTGTCGTGGGGAGGTAAGGAGATTCTAATCAAGGCGGTGGCGCAGGCTATTCCTTCATATGCTATGACTATCTTCCTGCTACCAAGATCTTTCTGTCGGGACATTAATGGGATGCTTAGCAAATTCTGGTGGGGAGAGAAGAATGGAAACAAGAAGATGAGCTGGGTGGCATGGGATGATATGTGCAAACCAAAGCGGGCGGGGGGTTTGGGATTCAGAGATTTTCACAAGTTCAATTGTGCGCTCTTGGCAAAGCAAGTGTGGAGATTGGTCTCATGCACCACGTCCTTATGCCACAGAGTCCTCAAGGCCCGATACTTCCCAAACTCTGACATTTGGAAGTGCAAGGTGAAGTCTACGGACTCATATACATGGAGAAGTGTGCTAAAGGCGCGGGATGTCATACAGAGTGGATGCAGATGGAGAATTGGCGATGGTTCAAGGGTAAAATTTTTTGGTGACAGTTGGTTAGATTCTGTGATTGTGAAGGCGGGTCCCCTTCCTTACTCGATCCCGGAGGATGCAAGGGTGTGCCACTTCATCGATAGATCTGCAAACTCATGGATTAGAGACAGGGTGATCGCGGCGGCGGGGGAAGCTACTTGGCAGTTGGTTAATAGGACTCCTCCCCCTAATGGGTCCATGACCGACTGTATTTTTTGGAAGCACGAGCCACACGGAAGGTACACGGTTAAATCGGCATACAGGCAGTTGGCTTCAGATATTGAGAACCCTTCCCTTCTTGGCTGTTATAAGGCATTATGGCGATTGAAACTTCCAAGTAAGATATTAATTTTTGGTTGGAGACTCCTTTTAAATGCTATCCCGACTCTTCTTAATCTTACCAAAAGGGGCATTGGCGTGGAACCTTGCTGTATCTTATGTAAACGGGCGCCTGAGGATGCAAACCATCTGTTTCTGAGGTGCGAAAGAACTGAAGGGATTTGTCAAGGGGCGGCTAGGGTTGGGGGGGGCGGGGGTTACTCTGGAGATGATATTTGTGACTCTTGTGCAGGATAATAGGATTCACGACCTTACTCTATTCCTCTTGTGTTGCTGGAGAATATGGTATATGAGGAACAAGCTCAGGGAGGAGGGTCTGCAGCCTAACTTCTTGAACACAATCGCATGGTGCAGGGAGTTTCTTCTCCAGCTTCGGGAAGCTCCATCGGTGGTGCAATCGGGCATTTTGGACGGGCCATTGGTGCCTCGGTGGACTATGCCGCCGGAGGGATTTGTGAAAATTAATGTCGATGCGCGGACTCATGGGAATATGGGTTCTTTTGCTTGCGCAGCGGTAATCAGGAACTCCAGAGGCTATTTCGTGGCAGCTAAGGGGTGGAGACAGATGGGTGGAAGGGACCCTTTGTTCATGGAGGCTACGGCTTTTCTGCTTGGGTTGAAATGGGCCATTCAAATTAACGCTGTCTGTGCTCAGGTTGAAACTGACTCACTCACACTTTGCAACTACCTATCCAACAACATCTCAATTTCCTCTCGTGTGGGCTACGTTGTTGACGAAATCAAGGCCATTCTAAGGGATGTAGTTTCTTTCTCTGTACACCACGTTCTTCGGCAAGGAAATGAAGTTGCCCATTCCCTTGCCGAAGTGATTTTAAATTCTTCTGCGATTTAGTTGTGCTGGTGGGACTACCCCCCTCAGGCTATTTGTGACAAAATCTGTACAGACATTTTTTTGGCTATGGAAAGCTCGGATTACTCTACCCTTAATCCCTATAACGTTGATGGGGAATAGGGTTAGAGTGACTCCTCCCTTTATCAAAAAAAATAAAATAATATCTCATAAAGCCATCATTGAAATAAATTAGAAAATAGAGTCCAAATTAAAAATATATATTGATTCTACGACATAGCCTGTGATTTCATCCTCCCTGACTTCAGTAGCTGATGTAATTAATACATAGATATGTGGTCTGGATTTGTTCCCATCGGCCAATGCAAAGTCCAGCCGCCCACATGTTCATGGACCAGAACAGCAAACCGAATTGGTAAACCACTCTAGCTTGTAAGGTTGTATCACATGCTTCCCAACAAAATTAAAAATTAGCAACCTTTCCCTCTCGATCACATTATTTGGGGGATTTGCCGCATTAGACCGGTTTCAAATGGTATTGTGGAACCAGTTTGGTACGAGGCACATCAAATGGTTTTAAACCATGAATTCCATTCATAGTGTTTAATAAAATCGATTTCTCTATTGTGTAACTAGAAGTTGTTTTATGTAATTTTTTCGTTTTCAATATTTTAGTTATTGATTAAACTATGCAACTAGAGCCGCCGGGCAGTTGCGCAACTTTTGGAAGCCATTCTCCGGCCTCTGCTGTTCTGTGAATGTGTTGCTTGGTTACTGTAGTGGCCGTAATAAAATTTATGAACATTTATGGAGAGTTGGCGGCATTAATGGCAAGCTGTTGGCAGGTGAGCGTTTAAATAACAGAAGGAAAAAAGTTGAGATTTTCATATCTGATTCAGTAAATTCTTTCGCGGGTATATCAATTAGTTAAATTAAAATTTATATATTTAATTACTGTAGAATTTATGAAAATTTTAAGTTTTTATAATTCATCTACTTTTTTCCCGAACTCTATACATTGGTTAAATTTACAAAAAAAAAAAAAAAAGGTACTGTGGTAATCTATATTAAATAAAGCAGCTAAATATATGCCTAGAGCAAGAATCCAAACTTACCGTCGAATATAGACAGAAAACTAAACGATCAAAAACCAAATTTGACTTGACGGTAATTTTACAGAAAATCGTCCATAAACTTATGATTTTGCAAAATAAAACACTAACAAAACAAAACAGGTACAAAAACCAAAATAATGATGAAAAACTTTTTTTGAGGGAAGCAATAATCAGATTAGAACTCGAAAAAAAAAGTCACGGACATGGCAGCGTGGCTACAAAATCTCATATCGATTGAATGAAAAATTGTTAAATATTTGGAGAGCCATGATGTTGTTAGCATTTTTTTATGAGATTAGCAATTGTTAGCTTGCGCAGAAAAACTTATTTTTTATTTTTTGCTTTTTTTTATTTAGAAAACGGTTAATCTATGTGTGTATTTATGAGTGCTTGACTCTACTAGATAGCCGGTGATCTCATCCTCCCTGACTTCAGCAGCTGACGTAATTAATACGTACACAAATATATGCTGTATATTTCCCATCGGCCGATAGAAATTCCAGCTGCCAACATGTTCATGGACCAGGTCTGAATTTATGATCTGAATTTATTCCCATCGGCCAATAGAAATACAAGCTGCCCATACGTTGATGGACCAGATCAGCAAACCGAATTGGTCAACCACTCTAGCTTGTAAGGTTGTATCGCATGCTTCCCAACAAAATTAAAAATCAGCAACCCTTCCCTCTCCAGCACATTATCTGGGGGATTTGTTGAATTAGACCGGTTTTGTAATGCCCTAGGCCTAACAGTAAGTTATTGTCTGCTTTGGGCCTTGCCCCGCACGGTTTTGCCCCTCTGGGTTTACGCGCATCCCGTCCTTCCCCAAAAGGCGCCTCACTGAGGTACCTGGCGACCTCCACTTATAACCCAGGTTCCCCCCATCATTCTAACTGATGTGTGATATCACATTCACCCCCCCTTGGGGCTTCGGCGTCCCCGTTGGACACTATCGGCCGAAGATCGGGAGTCAGCTCTGATAACATTTGTAACGCCTCAGGTCTATCAATAAGGTATTGTCCACTTTGGGCCTTGGCCCCCACGGTTTTGCCCCTCCGGGTTTACGCGCATCCCGTCCTTCCCCAAAAGGCGCCTCACTGAGGTACCTGGCGGCCTCCACTTATAATTCAGTCTCCCTCCCTCATCCTAACTAATGTGGGATATCACATTCACCCCCCTTGGGGCTCCAGCGTCCCCGCTGGACACCATCGGCCGGAGGTCGGGAGTCGGCTCTAATAACATTTGTAATGCCCCAGGCCTAACAGTAAGGTATGGTCCGCTTTGGGCCTTGGCCCGCACGGTTTTGCCCCTTTGGGTTCACGCGCATCCCGTCCTTCCCCAAAAGGCACCTCATTGAGGTACCTGGCGGGCTCCACTTATAACCCAGGCTCCCCCCTCATCCTAACTAATGTAGGATATCACAGGTTTCAAAATGGTATTGTGGAACCAGTTTAGAACTAGGCACATCAAATGGTTTTGAACCATGAGTTCCATTCATAGTGTTCAATAAAATCGATTTTGCTAATATGTTACCAGAAGTCATTTCATGTAATTTTTTTATTTTTAATATTGTAATTATTGATTAAAAATCTAATCCGTTCAATGTATTTAACATCGTTTGTATAACTCAAATACCAAATTTCATCAAAATCAAGTATTGGCCTTCGTCCTTTCATATATATACATGACAAAATAACAATACTTTATAAAATCATTTATTTATATATTAATAATATTTAAGACAATTTTAATATTGAAAATATAATTTTAAAATTAGTATTTAACATCAAACTATTTTATTACGCTCATCTTAGATTTTTTTAATGGGTTACACACAATGATATTAGAAAAAGCTTTTCAATTGGACGACGTGTGGGATAATAAGGACTGGGACGAGTTGGCGAAGTTGCTCCCGATTCTAAGAATAGTAGCAGAATCATCCTCACCACCCGTGACGCAGACGTCGGCCGTTACACGACGGCAAGTGCGAGTAGCGATGAAGACGGTTGGAAACTGTTCGTAAAGAAAACAAATATGGAACGGATGGACAAGTCCCGCCGTAAGAAACTGGAGCCTCTGGGACGAGAAATCGTGAAAATATGCAAGGGCGTGCCCCTTGCGATCGTTTCCATTGGAGGGGTGTTGGCCGGAAAGGAGGAGGTTTCGGCGTGGGAGCACGCAAGCAGAAGCATCAGCTATCTGTTGACTGAGGGGGAGAAGAGAACTTCTGGTATCCTGCATTTGGGCTACAGATATCTCCCCTACCAGCTCAAGCTATGTGTACCTGGTGGGCTTTCCCGAGGAGGTCCGTGGCAGCAAGCTCATTTGCATGTGGGCTGCAGAGGGGCTGCTGGAGGAGCAAGGGGAGGAGAGCTTGGAGGATCTGGGGGGGAGATTGTTTGCTGGGGCTGGTCCAGAGAAGCCTGGTTCGGGTGGTGGAAACGAGTTCCACCGGAGGAATCAAGAGCTGCCGCATTCAGTCTCCAGACCATGTTGCCCTTTCGGAAGTCCATCATCATCCTCAGATTTCCACAGCTATTGAAAGTAGACTCTCCACTAAAGCTCGACGTTTAGCAATCCATGGCGGCGGCAGTAGCAGTAGTGGCGGCGCAAGCACAGATGATCAGGAAGAGGATATTTCAATTTCAGGCGGCAGCAGAGGCCTTCGGTCGGTGCTTATCTACCGGAAAAAGGGGAAGAATAAAGTGGGAAAGAAGCTGCTCAAGTCGGTATTTGGTGAGTACAAATTGGTGAGGGTGTTAGATCTGCAGAAAGCAGAAATCGAAGAGGTTCCAAGTCAAATAGGCCATCTCGTTAGAAGAAAAGGATGTGGAGAAGGGTTTATTACGTTAGGCAAGGTGAACTAGCTACGCATTTTGAGATTGATGGAAAAATCGTACAAGGACGCCCACATGACTTGGCCTAGTGGAGAAGGGTTTCCTGCTCTCGAATACTTGCATCTGGATAAGTTGCAGCATTTGAACAAGTTGACATTCGAGAGGAAGGCAACTCCGGGCTTTTCCCGGCGCGATCCTACTCCCAGGTGCACGTACCTTTTTTTTTTAATTTTTTTAAATTTTTTTTATAAAAATATTAATATTGGTGTATTTAACATGTGTATAAATTTTTATCATTTTTGAAATATTTGAAATATTTATTTTTTATTTTTGAAAATCAGTGGCATTTTAGATAATTTTAAATTACTAAAATACCACTGATTTTCAAAAATCAAAAATAAATATTTAAAAATCTCCCAAAATGGTAAAAATTAATAAACAGCTTTAATATACTTGAGTTAACAAGTTTATAAAAAAAATTTCAAAAAAAATAAAAAAGATAGATGTATAAGTCGGGGGCAGGCAAGTGCAGGAGTTCGCGCCAACTTTTCCGCCTAAGAGTGTATTTTGTTAAAGGTAAAACTTTTTGATCAAAACTTTTCAGAGTAAAAGTTGTCAAGTTGATAGAAAATGATGTGATATGATAGAGGTAATAATGAGATATAAAAAGAATAAAGTTAAAATAGATAGGGTAGTTGTATGGATATTTGTGTGGAAATAATTGAAAAGTAAGATTGTTTATATAGTAAAATGTGAAAAAATAATTAAAAAATAAGGTAGTTATGGAGAGTGAAAAGTTTTTTATTAAAAAGTTTTCATTGACATATTTTGTGTGTAACCAAACACACCCTAAATATCTATTTCTGTGATAGAATGACCATAGTGCCAAAAGGAGTGAGACACCTGAAGAAGAAGAATTGCAATTTCAAAATGGACGTGGCAGCTTCATGGATTTGGGAAGTTAGCCGCCTTCTCCTGGACTCGTTGAGCTGATACAAGTAATTTCTTTCCTTTATTAATTTCTTCATTTTTTTTCTTATGTTGTAAAATTCATTATTTCTTTCTCCGTAGTCTTGTTGATGAAGGATTGGAAGGTGAAAAGAAAACCGCTCTTTATCAGATCAAGAGAAGTTTGAATCCGTCAATTCACTACGCATCAAGATTCATATTTTGCATTACCAATATATATTGTGAAAATGTGTCAGGTCTGGCTTGCTTGCTATATCGCTCATTCGATAGATTTGCAAAAAGAAAAGTATTGGGTTAATTTATAAATAAAGAAGCCAAATATGTGCTTAGAGCAAAAATTCAGGCTTGGGCTTATTTGTCAGTCAAAACTAAACGATCAAGAACTAATTTTGACTTGACGGTAATTATATAGAAAACTGCCCATGAATTTCCGAGTTTGCAAAATATAACACCAATAAAACAAAACAGGTACAACAACCAAAGCAATAATGAAAATTTATTTTGAGGGAAGCAATAATCAGATTAGTACTCCAAATGGACATGGCAGCGTGGCTACAAAATGTCATATCGATTGAATGAAAAATTGTTAAATATTCACAGAGCCATGATGTTGTTAGCATTTTTTATGAGATAAGCAATTGTTAGCTTGCTCCGAAAAACTTATTATTATTATTTTTTTTTATAAAACTGTTAGTCTATGTGTGTATTTATGAGTGCTTGCACTAAATTTAGATATGTATAAAATGAGAAATTAGAGAAAGACGAGACGAAAAATAGGGAGAAAGAATTGAAAGAAAGAAAATGAAAGATAAATTCGAGAAAGGAACAAAAGCACAACTAAATTGCAGCTAACCATAACTGAAGATTTTCTAATTCTATTTTGAAAACTACACACCTGTGGTTGTACACCATACTCATAAGATTTATATAAAATTACGAGTGTATCTCTTCTTTTAGGATGCTTTTTGGTTGTTCTGTAAAATAATAATAAAGCCCTTTAAGCCAATACGCTTGTAATTTTTGTAAATGTTGTAAACATATTTGAAAAACATCTAACATAATAATATTATGTAAAATATACAAAACAATGAAATAGTAAATATGCCTAAAATATTTAGAAACATTACAAGTGTATCATTTGGTTTAAAGGATTTTTTTGTCATTTTACCAAAAGATCAAATGAAGTCCTAACAGAAGGGACATACTTGCAATTTTTTTGCAAATCTTATGGGTATATTTGTGATTTTGATAAACTTAGGAATACCGATGCAATATTAGTCAAACTTTATATGCATATTTAAAAATTATAAAAACAAATAAAGATAGAATTTGCATCCGGATGCGTAGGGTAACCTTTTCAAATTTCAAATGCTCATCTTTATCTCATTTATTATTCTCTCCTTAGTACCTTCAAGCCTTCAACCATCTTGTCAATAGCCAGCATATTGATCAACGCCCTCGAGTCGCTCTCCAATATTACATTATCCATTCCAATTCTTCCAACCATTTCAATCCCAAATACAGCTGCAGCCTCCATTTGTAGTGACTCTGGAATCCCCTATTTTGCAGCCTCCATTTGCAGTGACTCCAGAATCCCCTGTTTTGCCTAATACTTTGCTGCAATGTGATTTCCATTCTCGCGTCACGTAAAATTGGGCCATACCGATAACAGCTCCATGGATCTTCCTTCTTGTTTCAAGCTTCTTTTTTTTTTGTTTTTTACTAGTATTTATACATCCTGACAATTAATATTACAATCACGCACATTTACAACCCTCACACGATGGAGTAAATATCCCTCGATTAAGAGAAATCTGTAAATATTCTCAAATTCTCTCCTACATAAGAGGAGACCCGAACAGGAGCCCTTGGTGCAGATATGTCACCTCGCTACCATCAGGGCAAGCCTCTAGTGGTTGTTTCAAGCTTTTGTTGGCATTCCTAATTACAACATTTTTGAATCACTTACCTTTTTATTAATGGACATACATTTTTTATGATATTAACAGACATACATTTAAAAGGAAAGAAAGGGGAAAAAAGAGAACTATGAAATTGACGGATAATGGTCTACCCTACCCGTACTCTACCCGTACGTTATTTGCAAAAGGCCCTACCCTACTTTATCCATTTGTCAGTTCGGCCCTTAATGTACCCTACCCTACCCTACCCTGCCCATTACCTATAAGGTCAATTCCAGTTTCTGTTCAAAATTAATTTTTTTAACATTCAAATATAATAATTTAAAAAAAAAAATTTATGTCATCTTAAAAAATATAAATCAATACTCATTCACATTTCAAATTCACGAGTACATATGTTGTATTTTACTTTATCATATAAAAGATATAAAACATAGATTGTCACGACCTAATCATTAAAACTATTAATATATTAATCGCGATTCACAAGCTTATTTATAAAACTCAATTGGTTTCTTACATCCCAATCCACAACTCCACTGGACACAAGATTCATTCGCATTCAAATTTGTTAAAATGGGTGTATACACAAGACATCACCAACAAAACACGATACATACTATATAATATATACCATATTCATTTTTATCATTATATTCATATGGGTTGGTTCTGGATACTCAATATATCTATCCTATCCATACCTATTTGAGGGAGTGTATAGTAATTTTTATCTTACCCATACTCACAGGTAATATTTTGTACTATACTTTACCCAAATTAGGGTCGGGTCGATTGTTACCCATCGATACTCTACCTAAGTTAAACCCTGAAATTAGTGTTTAGCTTTTTAAGAATAGTTGTCATGGCTTATCCATTCCCTCAAAAAATTTTCCTTTTGAATCTCATAAGTTTAAATTCTAAGTTGATATCCGTCCTTGCCGCAAGCCACCAAGCTAGATAGGCTGATAAAGAGAACTGGCCTGTGTGCCTTATTTCTCATGCCATTGCCACTGCGGAATTCATACCTTTCTTTTCGTTCACTACAAGTGAACTGATTCAATGCACATGGTTGCATTGAAATTTCATTGCATCCAGGTACAAAACTATTTTTTTAATTTTTGTGAAAAATTTTTCATGGAATTGTTAATCTAAATGTATTTAACATGTATATCACTTTATCATTTTTGGAGAGTTTTAGAATTTTAAAAACCAGTGACATTTTTAGTAATTTGAAATTACTAAAAATGTCATTGATTTTTAAAAAATCCTAAAAAAATTAAAAATGTTCAAAAATGATAAAAATTGATACACAAGTTAAATATACCTATTTTAACAATTGTATGAATTTAAAAAAATATAAAAAATGGAGTTTTGCAACTAGATACATTGACTCAGTTCACCTCTTACAAGGCGCATTAATACCACTCTGAATTTAAACCCTTAAAACAGATCTTATCATATTCTGAGAAATTGAAAAGGTTTCATATTTATCTTGTCCGCGGCACATCTGAATCAGAGATCACAAATATAATTAAGGGTCATAAACCACCAAATAAACACATGTAGTTGGTTCAACAACTCATATCAGGTGCCTCTCCTATCATAGCATTTATTTATTTATTTACTTATTGATTATTATTACTTTTTTGAAATATTTTTGTCATAGCATTTATTAGATTCGATGACATCGCATGCATGAAGAAAGATACATTCAGCTGGTAACCGTTTTCTCATTCAAAGGATTTTCACTCAACTGGGCCATAAAAAGATAGGATCAGCAATTGTTAGCTTGCGCCAAAAAAACTTATTTTTTTATTTTTTGCTTTTTTTTATAAGACTGTTAATCTACGTGTGTATTTATGAGTGCTTGCACTAAATTTAGATATGTATAAAATGGGAAATTAGAGAAAGAAGAGACGAAAATAGGGAGAAAGAATTGAAAGAAAGAAAATTAAAGATAAATTAGAGAAAGGAACAAAAGCACAACTAAATTGCAGCTGACCATAACTCAAGATTTTCTAATTATATTCTAAAAATTACACACCGTAAGAACTTCGAAGCATTAGAAAAAGAGATTTATTTTAACAAAGCAATACAATTACAAAGTACAAAGTAAAAACTACAATTAAGAAAATTTATTTTACCTCAAGAATTGCTTGAAGACTACTCTTGAAGAGCAATCCAACCCTAGCTTCGGAGTTTACTAAGCTTCTTGTGTATCCCACCCTTGTGAAGGACCCGTTATTTATAGATGAACATTAAGGGGGAGAAGAGGTTACCAACCGGTGTGAATTATTTGAAGTTACTGTAGCTCTCTTTGATTCTCCGTCAACTGCTATCGGTCCATGTATACTAGCCAGCCATTGTAGACCTGCTGCCTTCATTCGTCAAGGTTATGATGATAAAATAGAACACTGATAAAAAAAACAGGTACAACGACCAAAGTAATGATGAAAAATTTTGATTCGTACTCGGAAAAAAAAAAAAAAAAAAAAAAGTCACGGACATGGTAGCACCAAGTTCCATTCAATCTCATGCTTCTGGCGTATAGTTCATACGCCTTAAGAGCAAATGCAATGTATCTTATGATGACAATAAATGATTAATTGAATAGTAATGAGCGTCACCAATAAAAAACAGTAATGAGCGTCTTATATATCCATAGCTTCTGCAAGCGTGCACACGCCAGCAACAATAGAAAAAGACCCGGCAAATTATTGCATGGGAATGGAATCAGTAAGGCAATTGTATTCGGCCAGCACACGTTGCACCTCAATATTTTCCATCCCATGTATATTAATCAGATGTTTGAAATATTATTCTATTTGTTTTTGAGAATATTAGTACATCATCTATATATACTATTGAGAATTTAGGGTGTGTTTGTTTGGGGCAAAAAAGTGTCAACTAAAACTTTTCAATCTAAAACTTTTCACTCTCCATAATTACTCTATTTTTAAATTTTTTTTACATTTTTCTATACAAACTACTCTACTTTTCAATCATTTTCACACAATTACCCATACAACCAACATATCTATTTTAATTTTATTCTCTTTACTCCTTGTCAGTATCCCTATTATATCACATCATTTTCTATTAATTTGACAACTTCTACTTCAAAAACTTTTCATCAAAAGTTTTACTTTCAACCAAACATACCCTTAGTATAAGGGTTCAGTATGTCATTAATAATTTTTTAGAATTCTGATGGTGCATTTTTAAGTCCAAATGACATTACATTCCATTCATATTGTCCAAATGGGACTGTGAATGCTATTTTATACTTATCCTTTTCTTCAATTTGGATTTGTTTGCGGTTATTATCCTTTGAAAAATATCCTTTTTATTTGGGATTGGATACCTAATCCATTTTAAGGTTTTGTTTAAAGATTTATAGTTTATCACTAGTCTTGGGCTTCATCTTTCTATTTCAGAATATATATATATATATAGGAAAATAATCTAGTGCATGCGACTGTACTGTGGGCCCCACTTGATCATAAATAGAAAATCCACCCCACCAATTGTATTGAAACTGTTCACTTTATTAGCATACCAATTTTCATCAAAATCCAACATGTGTGTAGTCCCTATCTTAAAATGGTGCGAAATCAACGTAATAAAATAGTTTAATGTAAATATCAAGTTTAATGTGGTTTTTTCAACATCGAAGCCGTTTAAGTATGATTTATATATAGATAAATGATTGTATAAAGTTTCATTACAATCTAATATGTGTGGGGTTTATTTTACAGCAGACTGCACAGGATCGGATCTCATATATATAAGGAATAATTAGGTGCAGTGGTGTTGCACTGAAAATTCCGGTGCAGCACTGCTGAAATGAGCCCCACATGATAATTAAACTATAATCTACTTTACCCATTGTATTTAGAATCATGTATTCTATTACCATACCAATTTTCATCTCAATCGGATATGTGTATGGACCCCATCTGAAAATGGTACAAATTCAACGCAATAAAATAGTTTAATATAATTAACAACTATAAAGTGATTTTTTCAACATATAAACCATTTGCTATAAAATTTATATATGGATAAATAATTGTATAAAGTTTCATTCCATTTTAATATGTATGGGACCTATTTTTGGGCAAATGTACCACTATGTTGTTCCAGTGCAGCACAACTACATAGGAATAAAGGTGCAATTGCCTGAAAAATGAGCCCCATATATATTAAAATATAATGAAACTTTAAATACACCTAAATTAACAGTTGCATAAAAAAATTCAAAAAAATATTAAAACTTAGTTTTTACACGTGTATGCAGCGAAACTAAGTGCACCCGAATGCACGGTAAGATGATCCCTTTTTCCGTCTATTTCCCCCTCCTCCTAGTTCGTACGGAGAGGAAGCATTTAAAATCTACAAGAGGCCAGAGTCATGCGTCAACACTCAAGTCTGGACAGAAAGCAATTTTTCCCGAAATGGTCCACCACGGTTCAAATCAAACAAATAGGCCACTGGATTGATTAAGACAGTTTTTAAAGGAAATGTCTCCACTTGAAAAAAAAAGATAAGCAGAAATATTACATTTATATATATAAAGATGTAAAAATTAAATAAAAAAAAGGATAAGAAGTAGCAAAAAAGCATCGTAAACTTTTGTATTTTTTTCCTCTTCCATAAACACGTAATTGAAAAATAAGTAGAATGCACGAATCAGAAAAAATGTGTAGAATGCAATGCCAATGATTCACGCATTAATATAAAGGATATCTAGAAAAATAGTTGTAAAATTTTATAATATAAAATTTATATTGTTACAAAATATTCAAAAGTTTTGAATGAAATACGATTTTACAATTCGAAAATTACTTTGTCAATCTCTAATAATCTCTGATTCTCAAATACAACCTTTTTACATTTCAAATATTATTTTTCTATTTAGAATTTACTGTTAGAGTTATACTCCTATAAGGTGTCCTAATTAGATGATAAGTCTTGGATTTAAAGATAGCCTAGTCATATCTGAATTGCATACGCAATCTGAGTTCAAGTAGAACTACACTTCTAGTTGAGTCATGATGGGAAGAGCTCTATAAATAAAGGAGTCTAGGTCCCTCTCTCACACGGTTTTTTATCATTAGTAGTTCCCATCTACTGCAAGTATTATAGAAAGAAGTGTTGAGGGAGAAGACCTCGTGCTCTACTCGGTCTACTGGTGGAATCTACACACACATGGATTCTGGTACGCTTCCGCATCACATGATTTTAAACATGTGGTATCAGAGCTCACATTTCGATTTTAGGTATTATAGATTCTACCCATAATTTGTATGAAATATTTATCCGTGAAATTATTTTGTTACGGATTAATTACTTATTATTTTTTTTCTTCATGCCATATGAATGCATGTATATGCCGAATCGTGTTATCCGGAATATTCATTATTGGATTCAGAATATTCATTATTAATATTGGTTCTATTAATGAATGCATTATGCTATAAATATTTTATGAAGGCATGCTTAAATCTGTTTAATGTGATTTTAAATTCTGGTTTCATTAAAGACGCAAAACAAATTTTTTTTACGCCGCTTGAAGACATGCATTCAATGCTTGCAACGATTGGAATAAAAAATTCATGTCTTCCGTAAAAAACAAAAAACGCTGGAAGACAGGCTGTTGACGTGCATTCAATGCTTGCACGGATTTCATATTACAGATTAATTTTTTTTTTAGATTTCATAATATTTTAAAAAAAAAAACAATTAATTATGCCCGATACCTGCCATGCCCGATGCCATGTTGGAGGTGACCATTGCTGTCGACATATTAATTAAAAATATATATATACATCGTCCCGTTTGCTGCTGCACACCGAAACCCATGCCGACATGCCGACGATCTGGATGAGAACGCAGCAGCGAGCTGCGATGCAGCTGATCCGGAAAGCTGCTGGAGACGAAGACAGCTGCCGGAGAAGGCATGCCTATAGGCTTGTTCATTAACAGGTGCGGTAATCATGTTCTATACAGGCTATACTCCATCAATCCAAGCCGCTCATCTGTCCTGCAGATGATTAGACTCCTCATTAAGTCTCCACAAGCATATTCAATGCGAGCCATCGATTGTGCCTGGACATGTACAGACAGGTGGAAAGCTATGTTTTTGTCACTGATGACTTTTCAATTCGCGGACGATGGCTACTGTTAATAAAGTAGAACACCAATCAACGAAAACGAGTACAACAATCGCATCAATTGCCATATAATTAACGAGGCTCAGCCTATAGGAAGTGCTTCCTATCGTAGGAAGCCTAATATGAACCGTCCAGATTGAATCGACGGCTTTGATTTTACAGGACATTTTTGGTAGTTGAAAATGCGTTTCTCCTCCGTTTCCATGCTCTGCTTTTCCATGCTTCTCTCTTGCCTTCGTTTTCATCCCCATGCTTCTCCCTTCCTTTGCATTTTCCATGCTCTGCTTCTCCCTTCCCTTGCGACTCGTTGCGGAGCTTAGCCGGATTTGCTTGAAAGCCGGCGGGACGGAGAAGGTGGAGACGACACGGTGAGATCTGAGATCATGGGTTCCGCCTAGGAGACGGCGCGCTGCCGACGAACTGCTACTGCCAACGATTTGTTGCTGTTGCCGACAACGTTCCATTGCAGCAATGAAGCGGGTGGGTTCGAACGGCAATGGCAGCATCGACCGGCAGAAGAGAAGAAAACTCGCAGCATTAGTTTTTTTTAGATTCAGGCGATTGGAGAAGAGGTCTGTCCGGCGAGTTAGGCATCACAGTTAGCAAACCCTTGGCGAGTCATCGGTCTGTTCTGATTGGCGATCCAACGGCCGACGGCTGGTGGGTTTTGAGGCAGGGGCGCGGCTGCCGGCTAGGTTCGGCTGTGATCTGTAAAGGGTGATGCACCGTGTCTCATTTGTCGCAACGGATCCGTAGAGGGTGATGCACCGTGCGTTATTTGTCGCGACGGACAGAAATTAGAGCGCTAGTGGTCTAGCAGACCACACGAATTCCACCTGAATTCGTACACATGCAGATTGTTATTTTTCAAAACAATTTTACAAAAAAATTTCAATAATCTAATAGAATTCCCAAATTATATAAATATAATATTTGTGTAAAAAATATATAAATATCATACTTTTGCATCAAAACCTCAATTTCAATATAATTTCTCTTAACATTTTGTGAAAATGATATAAAACAACTACAAAAAAATGTAAATTTTTTTATAAAGTTTCTATTTATATATTTTAAATAAACTTGTAAAAATATATATGTGTCCCGCGGGCGTCCAAAAATGAATATTTTATTTTCTAAAATATATATATGTATACCGCGGGCCTCCAAAAATGAATGTTTTTATTTTTTTAGAATATATACATATCCTGCAGGCGTCCAAAAAATGAATATTTTGTATTTCTAAAATACAAATGTGTCCCGCCGGCTTCCAAAAATGAATATTTCATTTTCTAAAATATATATGTGTGTCTCGCGGGCATCCAAAAATGAATATTTTATTTTCTAAAATATATATGTGTCATACGGGCCCGCAAAAATAAATATTTTGTTTTATATAATATGAAGATTTTCTATAAATTTTTAATTCAATGTAAATATTTATTAAACTGATAATTTGACTTGAAGTAAATAAATTTTTATTTTTATTTTAAATTTATTAATTATAGTAACAATAAATCACAATTAGTATATTAATATGTTAAATTTGTAATATAAACTATAATAAATTTAGAGGTGTTCTATAACATGAAATTTTCTATATATATTTTGTTCAATTAAAATATTTATTAAATTGTTTGTTTACATTGATTTCACTTGAAGTCAATAAATTCGTATTTTTAGTTTAAATTATTTAATTACAGTAACAATAAATTAAAATTATTATATTAATACTTTAAATTTATAGTATAAACTATAATAATATTATTTTATAATTTTAAAAAAATTTCTTATAAAATTTCTATTAAATATGGTTGCTTGCGAAATTGATAATTTAACCAGTCCCAAAAAGTAATATATATTTACATATTAAATCTAGGTCACGGTCATATATAATTTATCAAAATTTTGGTTTTACAACGTCATATATATAATATTTTTTACTGTTTTATTTCTTTATGTAAATTTCTATTTCATTTAATCAAGTGGAGTTAATATTTTTAATTATAACTTTATATATTTATTTAGTTCTAAAATTATTTAGTCCTCGAATAAATATTAAATTATATACATTTTGCAAAATACATAGATTAGGTAAACATTCATAAATTATAAAAAATTAGATTCAGTTAGACACGGTTAGAAGCGGTTAGACACGATTAGACGCAGTTAGACACGGTTAGACATGGTTAGACACAGTTAAATTAGGTGATTTTATTAAATCATATTATTTGGGTTCCAAATTTAGTTGTTAAGATATAAATGACCTTATAAAAGCCCTAGGATCATATTACAGGTGTTAAATTAGGATTAAATTATTAATTTCAAAAATTAGACATTGTTAGACACGGTTAGGCACAGTTAGACGCGGTTAGACACGGTTAGATACGGTTAAACTCGGTTAGACACGGTTAGATACGGTTAAACTCGGTTAGACACGGTTAGACACGGTTAGATTATGGTGATTTTATTAAATTATATTATTTGGGTTCCAAATTTGGTTATTAAGATATAAATGACCTTATAAGGGCCCTAGGATCATATTACAGGTGTTAAACTAGGATTAAATTATTAATTTTAAAAAGTAGACACGGTTACACGCGATTAGACGCGGTTAGACGCGGTTAGACACTGTTAGACACGGTTAGACTCGGTTGACACGGTTAGACACGGTTAGATTATAGTGATTTTATTAAATGATATTATTTGGGTTCCAAATTTGGTCGTTAAGATATAAATGGCCTTATAAGGGCCCTAGAATCATATTACAGGTGTTAAATTAGGATTAAATTATTAATTTCAAAAATTAGACACGGTTAGGCATTATTAGACGCGGTTAGACACGGTTAGATACAGTTAGATTATGATGATTTTATTAAATTATATTATTTGAGTTCCAAATTTAGTTTTTAAGATAAAATGGTCTTATAAGGGCCTAGGATCATATTACAGGTGTTAAATTAGGATTAAATTATTAATTTTAAAAATTAGACATGGTTAGGCACGGTTAGACGCGGTTAGACACGATTAGACGTGGTTAGACTTGGTTAGACACGGTTAGACACAGTTAGATTATGATAATTTTATTAAGTCATATTATTTGGGTTTCAAATTTGGTTTTTAAGATATAAATGACCTTATAAGAGCCCTAGGATCATATTACAGATGTTAAATTAGGATTAAATTATTAATTTGAAAAATTAGATACGGTTAGGTACGTTTAGACACGGTTAGACTCGATTAGACAGGGTTAGATTCTATTATATTCAGAAAATAAAAAAATATTAAATTTTTTTCACAAAATCAGGAAAAATATAAGAAATTGTTATTCTTGAGAGTACCTTAATTACATTAACTTTAAATAATATAACATAACTTCGAATAAAAATTATATTTTTCAACTTTACCAATTATAATGAAATCTTATTAAAAAATTGTTTTTTGTACACTAATAATTTTAAAAATTGTCAAATAATGAAAAATTATGTTTACGTACGTTTTACTAATTGATCTATCGAATGAATGGAATAGATTGAGATTTTATATGTATATAATACAAAATTTATCAAAAAAAAAAACATACTCACGGTTTTAATCAAACATACTCACGATGAAAAATTACCACATTGCCCCTGCTTCCTTTTTTTTTTCTCATGAGAAGTGCTTCCAATGGATTGACCCTCATAATTAATAACACGAGAGGAAAGAAACAATGAAACTTCAAGGAAAAAATCTTATCATTTTTATTGGTATTTTTATATTAAGATTATTGATATTACAAATAAGTACATTTATAATCCTTATACCATTGAAGGAATTTTTTCTGTAAATTCCTTCACAACAAGAGAAAATTTATAAATAGCCCCCAAACCAAGGGAAAAATATAAAAGGCCCTCATATCTAAGAAATTTTGTAAAAATATCCCCACACTAAGGAGAGAATCGAACACCCATTTTGTGGCAACCATGCCAAGAGTGTTATCACTAGGGCAATCCCCCCGTGGCAAAATTTTATTTTATTTTTTTGAAGGGAGTGAGGGTGTGTTTCCTATGTGATAAAAATTTTTCAATGAAAAGATTTTGGTAAAAAAGTTTTTGAAATGCAGAAGTGATGTGATATGATAAGGATAAAAATAAGGGGTAAGAAAAATAAAGCTAAAATGAATAGAATGATTGTGGAAATGATTTAAAAGTAGGATAATTATATGTGAAGGTGGGAAAAATGTTTAAAAATGAAGTGGTTGTGGAGAGTAACCATGAGCTATTTTTTAAAATCTTCAATAATCCAAGCCGTTCGTCCGTCCTGCTGATGATCATACTCCTCGTATGAGTCTCCATCATTAATAAGAAGTGAGCAGTCCTTATTGTTTTCTTTGGAGTAGAATTATTGGGCATGATTGTAATATTGGATGAGATTTTGTACAAACTAATAGAAAAAGGAAAAAAGAAATCTTGATGTTAAGCAAATGAACCTCATGATTGATTCAATCACGTAAACTTTTCCAAAAATCACAGAAGGGATGGAATAGACCTCATTTTACACTTGTTGCTTTCTACCAAGAATTTAGAAGTAGATTGAACATAAAATTGTACTCATGCCCATACTAGCTGATCCATTTATCCATTTTAAAATTTATTTTTAAATTCCAAAAGCAGTGGAATTGAGGGTTTTTTCACATTTTAATTCATTTAATTTTGCTTGTGGTTTGCATTTTAAACACCGAAAATTTTATTTCTATGCATTTGAAACCCTAACCTGTAAGGATGTTTGGAACTACCATTAAAACTCGTGAAGCAAAACCTACGACCTGAGAGCGGGAGAGGGAACTCAAACAACTCAGATCTTGAAGCATCATTGAGGAAAGCAGAATTGATGGCTGTAGTCCTCCAAATTGATGGCTTGAAGAAGGAGGTTGCTACTAATATGAAGTATGAACTTTGTTCTTATATTGTTTTGTTTTGAATAATATTTGATTGCAGACTTGTAGTAGATCCCATGCTTCTTTGTTCCTTATGTCATCCAGGACTATGAGATACTTACGTTGTTTTCGTCCATCGATAAGGCATGCCTGCAGGCTTGTTCATTAACAGGTGCGGTAATCATGTTTTATACGGGCCATACTCCATCAATCCAAGCTGTTCATCTGTCCAGCAGACGATTACACTCCTGATATAAGTCTCCGCATGCATATTCAATGCGAGCCCTGGATTATGCCTGGACATGTGGGGTTACTGGCAGGGAGGGTGGAAAGCTATGTTTTTGTCACTGATGACTTTTCAATTCGTGGACGATGGCCACTTTCAATGTTCAGTAAAAAACCATTGAGCAATGGATCTGGCAAAATAAAAAAAATTAATGGCCACAATCTTGTCTTGCTAAGATTGGCACATCATCGAAACACACCACTGATTTGCCTTGCGATTATTGCACCAGTCTGCTATTGTTAGTGAAGCTTCCATCTTCTTCACCAAATCTAGTAGTCCTTGTTGCTTTACTGTTCATCTTTGAGGTCTTCAAGGAATGATGATGCTACCATATTCCTCACTTCCAAATCTACGAAATCTACCTTTCCTCCTTCCCCTATTGGCAAATGCCAACAGAAATCTGGAAGCCTCCTCTGTTCGTCATCACTTTCTAACATCAAATCAGCGAAACCGCAACCTTAAATGCAATTGATCGTGGGAGGACAATTAGGGTGTGTTTGTGAATGAGTAAAATTTTTGATGAAAAGTTTTGAAGAGTAAAAGTTATCAAATGATGTGATATAATAGGGATAATGATGAGTAGTAAAGATGATAAAGTTAAAATAGATAGGTTAGTTGTGTAGATAGTTGTGTAAAAACGATTAAAAAGTAGGGTAGTCTAGAAAAATGTGAAAAAATAATTAAAAAATATGATAGTTATGGAGAGTGAAAAGTTTTAGATTGAAAAGTTTTAACTTAATATTTTTTAAGCATTGCCAAAAATATCCTTAGATGGGCATAGGGAAGGAGGGCTCTGGTTGGGATCAAAAAGAAGAGAGAAACCTTAATGGATATATTGTATAAATATTGTAAGAGTCTAGAATTGGGGCAAGTGAGAACAAGGTTCAGTGAGAGAAAATTTGGATTTCTACCAACTGCAATGAATTTTAAAAATTATTGCAATTAGTTGTTCAATTACAACAAAATATACAATGATAAAAAATTTTGTTGGAGATGTAATCATAATTGCAACAAAATTTACTATGATAAGATTTTCATTGCAGATATAATCATAATAGCAACAAATTGGAAAACGGTTCCAATAATTCGCACAATTGCAACAAAATAGATCGCCATTGCTATTTTCTGGTTGCAATTGAAATTTTTTGTCGTAGTGATGTTCATTTGATAAGCTTAAATCTCAGTTATCACTATATATCATTGGTGGAGCTAGGACCTTTAGGAGGAAAAACCCACATGAAAAGGGCATAATATTATTTCATAGGGCAATCATATAAAAATGAATTATATTTTTAAGTGGATTGTTGGGATTTTCAAAAATTCAAAGAGGACGCTTGCCGCCCTAGGTCCATATGGCTCCACCTCTATCACTAATACATATTGGCATGAAGCATTGGGGAGTGGCTTCTTACAAATGTAAAAATTTCCCTAATATTTATTTATTTTTTAGAAGATATCACACTTTGGTGCTCATCCAAACACTAGGGGAGCATTTGGTCTCTCTTTTGATAATAAGAAGTGAGCACTCCTTGTTTTCTTCAGAGTAGAATTATTTAGCATGATTGTAATATTTGATGAGATTTTGTACAAACCAATAAAAAAACGAAAACAGAAATCTTGATGTTAAGCAAATGAACCTCATGATTGATTCAATCACGTAACCTTTTCCGAACATCCCATAAGGGATGGAATAGACCTCATTTTACACCGGTTGCTTTCTACCAAGAATTTAGTAGTAGATTGAACATAAAATTGTACGAATGCCGATACCAGTTGATCTATTTATCTTTTTAAAATTTATTTTGAAATTCCAAAAGCAGTGGAAGTGAGGGTTTTTCACATTTTAAATCATTTAATTTTTCCTTTGGTTTGCATTTTAAATACTAAAAATTTTATTTCTTTGCATTTGAAACCCTAACCTGTAAGGATGTTTGAAACTACCATTAAAACTCGCGAAGCAAAAGTATTCACACACAATATGTTTCTAAAACAACACAAATAACGTACGACCTGCGAGCGGGAGAGGGAACTCAAACAACTCAGATCTTGAAGCATCATTGAGGAAAGCAGAATTGATGGCTTTAGTCCTCCAAATTGATGGCTTGAAGAAGGAGGTTGCTACTAATATGAAGTATGAACTTTGTTCTTATATTGTTTTATTTTGAATAATATTTGATTGTAGACTTGTAGTAGATCCCATGCTTCTTTGTTCCTTATGTCATCCAGGACTATGAGATACTTACGTTGTTTTCGTCCATCGATAAGGCATGCCTGCAGGCTTGTTCATTAACAGGTGCGATAATCATGTTTTATACGGGCTATACTCCATCAATCCAAGTCGGTCATCTGTCCTGCAGATGATTATACTCCTGATATAAGTCTCCACATGCATATTCAATGCGAGCCTTCGATTGTGCCCGGATATGTACAGGCAGGTGGAAAGCTATGTTTTTGTCACTGATGACTTTTCATTTTGTGGACGATGGCCACTTTTAATAAAGTCGAACACCAATCAGACGAAAACGAGTACAACAACCGCATCAATTGCCATATAATTAATAACACCAAAGGAAAGAAATAATGAAACTCTTATAAATTTTTTATTGTTATTTGTGCATCAAGATGATTGATATTACAATTAAGTACATTCACAATTTTCATACTGAAAGAATTTTCTATAAATTCCTTCACAACAAGAGAGAATTTATAAATACCCCCCAAACCAAGGAAAAAATATAAAAGGCCCCCACATCAAGGAAATTTTGTAAAAATATCCCTACACTAAAGGAGAGAATAGAACACCCATTTTGTGGCAACCATGCCAAGGGTGTTACCACCAGGGCGATCCCCCGGTGGCAAAATCTTTTTTTTTTTTTTTGAAGGGAATGAGGGTGTGTTTCCTATGTGATGAATTTTTTTAATGAAAAGATTTTGGTAAAAAAGTTTTTAAAATGTGGAAGTAATGTGACAAGATAAGGATAATAATAAGGGGTAAGAAAAATAAAGCTGAATTAAATAGAATGGTTGTGGAAATGATTTAAAAGTAGGATAATTATGCGTGAATGTGGGAAAAAATGTTTGAAAGTAAAGTAGTTGTGGAGAGTAATCATGAGCTGTTTTTTTAAATATTCAATAATCCAAGCCGTTCATCCATCCCGCAGATGATCATACTCCTCATATAAGTCTCCATCATAATTTTTGTTTATCCATATAAGTCTTTATCAGGAATTTTTGGTTATCCATAAATTAAATTTGAGCCTTTAAATCTACAAGCAGGTGTTGGAGAGCCTTTTTTTTTTCGAACTAAAACATTTTAATTTAAAACTTTTCACACTTTTATAAATTTCTATTTTTGATTTATTTTTTTTACATTTTCCTATATAACTAACATGTTTTTCAATTATTTCTACACAATTGCTCATACAACTACTTATTTATTTTAATTTTATTCTTTTTATTCTTCACCATTACTCTTATCACATCGCATTATTTTCTCTTAGTTTAAATGCCTTAGCAACACTTTTCCATTTTTCACTACATCCGGGCTCCGATGTAGCATGTCACTTCTGAGAAAATGCCCTAGCAACCCTTGCTTATTTCTCACTACAGCTGGGCTCCACTACAGCGCGTCGTTTACCGAGGATACCCTATTATTAACAACTTTTAATATACTTTCAGAATCCATAAGGGATGTGGCGGTGATTTTTAATTGCATTGGCTGCCAGCTTTATATGCCAACCCTCGCTTTTTTCCAGGCTTGGGTCAAGCAGTAAGATAGAAATTCTTACAAACAAGGTTAGGGAATGCATTTCAATGGTTAAGAAAATTTACACATTGCTGTATACAATATAGGGCAATAATGTATGAATTGTCACCTAGTTGCCACCCTGGTGGTGAGACCACTTGCCAGCAACGCTGCAAGCACGATTGCAAAATGGGTTATTCGAGCTTTGTCGTTGTTCATTTATTCGGACTCGCTTTTATATAATTGGGTTACATAGATCAGTTTTATATAGCTCCCTCAATTTTTAAAAATTTAACGTTTTATGAAAAATCTAATCCATTCATTGTATTTGAAACTATTAGTTTAGTTAGGAGACTAAGTTTCATCCAAATCCGATATGTTCGCAGGCCATATTTGCCCAAAAATAAGTATATTCATGTGTAAATTAAAAAAATATTTAGATTCATTTATATGTATATTAGAATTTAGTAATACTTTATATAATCTTTATTCAAATATTTATAATATTTTAGATGGTTTAGATGTTGAAAATACTACTTAAAAATTGATATTTAATATAATATTATTTTATTACGTTGATTTTACACATTTTGTAGATGAGGCTCATATACAGTGATGCTAGACAAATAATTTTTTTGTAATAATACAAATAATATTAAATACAATGGAGAGAGTGAATTTTACATCAACTATCCAAATATTAAAAATAGAAAAGATTACATTAAAAAGGGGTTTCATAGAAGTTCTAACACATTTATTCAAGAGCTATGTCATTTTATTTAGGAACTATGTCTCTAAGTTTAGAAGATGAAGTTGTATCTTTAAATATTTGTAAGAATGTAATAGGCGTTGTTCTGAGAAATATTTTTTGATCATATTATAAGAAATATTTTTTTGAGATAACATATTATAAGAAATATTGATATGGATGGAAATATACAAAAAAATAATGTATGAATTTGATTTGAAAAATAAATAATTAATATTATAAAATGAACAATTAACATTATAAAAAATATTGGATACGCATTTAACCATTTAAATCTGATTTCTGTATGCTAGTTTTGACCGATTATACATATATCCA
The DNA here is from genome assembly GCA_030490835.1 of Annona cherimola. Classification (NCBI taxonomy): domain Eukaryota; kingdom Viridiplantae; phylum Streptophyta; class Magnoliopsida; order Magnoliales; family Annonaceae; genus Annona; species Annona cherimola. Next base: position 503,588 of record CM059971.1, on the reverse strand, counting down.
ATATATTTTAATTTTTATACAGTGATTTTAACAAGAAAACATAATCAGCAAGACGGCTTCGGATGTTTTATTACCCGTTAGAAAATGTTTATTTTCGAAAAGATTCATGGAAAAAGCTCTCGCCCTTTAAAGCCCGGGTTTGGCTGAGATGATTCTGATAAAAGTTGGTGTAATTTAGAATCAATGTAATGAATTTACCTATTAACAATCAAGGTAAAAGATTTAATAAAATTACGTGAAACTACTATTTAAAATTTAATAAAAATGACACTTATTATCTCGTAGTTAATAAGTATACATGTAATAAGTTTAAAGAGTTAGTGTATTTGTAATTATTTACAAATAAAGTTAATGTAGATGTAATAAATTCAACTTTTATGAACAAATAATTTTCAAAAAAATTTTTGTGAACAAATGTAGATGACATTTATGTTTTAGAATAAATATTTATAATTTAATTAGTTTATCATTACATAGAAAATCTTTTATTATAATTATAGTTAAAATGCTTAAAGTATAAACAAATATAATTGTTTTAATAAATTAGTGAGAATATTGAGTTCGGATAAGATGAGTTTTGATACTAGGTTGATGTAAATCCAATATTGGTTTTGGGTTCTCCCAGTTGGGTTGAAACTGGGTTTAATTTGAAAAGATTTCAAAAACCAAATTCAATTTTGGTTTTAATGAAATTGAGTCAGGTCGAGCAGGTTCGAACCGACCCGGTAGAGAGGTCTCTCTCTGTGTTTTTTTTTTCTTTTGGAGGCAAACGATTTAGAGCCTAACTCAATCCATAACGGATAACTGCATTGACTTAGCATATTCCCCTAATCTATGGGCAGCAAAATTCCCTGACCTGTGTACATGAGAGAAAATATAGGATTGACTTAGCATATTCCTCTAATCCATGGGCAACAAAATTCCCTGACCTATGTACATGAGAGAAGTTACAGGAATGCCCTCAAAAGATGTTTTGATCTTTCAACCAACTCGCCCACTCGAGATCTGATAACACCTTTCTCATTAAAGAGTTTAATGTAGGGGTGCAACTTGGGTCGGGTACCCACGGGTCAACCCGATGGGTACCCTAAATAGGGTAGGTTCGGTTCCACCATAGTTACCCATAGGGTTGGTTCGGTCCCGGGTAAAAAATACCCGGGGGGTATTTGGGTAGGGTCGGTTCCAGGTAATGGGTACCCGAAATCAACCCGAATTTTGTATAATCTTATTATAATATATATATTATTAGGTTAACAGGCTGTCGCCTGTCGGGCGTCGCCTCCTGTCGTGTCTTGCCTCAGTCCTCACCACTCACGCCTGCTGGCTGTTAGAAATCAGAAGAGGCAGCGTGAGCGTCTGCCGTCCGATCGTCTCAATCGTCTCAAAGAAAGGGAGACACTGGGTAGATGGTAGTGGGTATTGCTATATTCGACACCAGAGAAGCAACTGGAGAATGAAGATGAACCCTGTTGGCGTTCCTCTCGTCTCGTCAGTCATCATCGACTCACTGGATCGGCGAATCCTGCGAGCCCGTGACCAATCCCGATCCCGAATCTGCTTGCCTTGCAGGCTAACAGGCTTGCCGCTTGCAGTTGCAGCCCTTCCCGGCTTCCCCTTTCAATCACATGCTTCTTCTCGCCTTCTCCACTACCGGCAGATCAGATCCAGAAGACTCCAGGCAGAGCCGCACCTTGAGACAGAGTTCGTGGGAAATCAAAATCGTCGTCTTCTCCGTCTTCTCATCAACCATGCCTGCTCCGTCTTCTCGTCAGCGTCTTCTTCGTCTGCTAGGCTCTCACTTGGCTCGCACGGTCGGCGGTCACACCCCTCTAGGCTCCAGTTTGGAAGGCTTGCCCATTAACCATCCCCTCAGGCATATCCCAAATTCCCAATCAAATCTACTTTCCTAGTTTCCTTTCTATCTTTCCTTTCAACTTCATGCATCCATAATTCCACACTGAGTTACGGCTGAGAATTACACCTATAGATCTATGGCATTCATCCGTTTGGGAAGGAAAACCAAGTACAAGTTTGGTTCTTGACTTCTTGTTCTCTGTTCTGTGCATTTGTTTGGCAACGTGTATTCTTGCTCATGATTTTTATCCATTTTCAATGGGTAAATGATTTCTTATTAAAAGTTTCTTGCATTCGTTAACTATTTTATGAATTTCTTGCAACTATTTGGAACAGATTTGGTAAATTGTTTATACTTGGTTATGATACTCAAATTTCTAGACTTGCAAATAGATTTTGCCAGCATGCTTGAAGAATTTTTAATGGAACTGATATGGAACCAGAACCGGAACTGGAACTGACCCGGCCTTAAAAAATAGGGTAGGGTATGCCTCGAATCGACCCGGCATAAAATAAGATAAGGTATGAGCTTTTTAAAATAGGGGAAGGATGAGGTCGACACCTACCTGGACCTACCCGACCCAAGTTGCACTCCTAGTTTAACGACAGCTAGCGAGCTAGAGTTTAATGACCGTAAAGAGTCTCTTGGCGCCATCGTTCTCATGTGGGCTTTTATGTCCGGTTCTCGGTGCTCCTAATGTAGGGTGTGCTTAAAAATGAATAAAATTTTTAAATAAAAAATTTTTGATATAAAAGTTATTAAATTGGTAAAAAATAATGTAATATGATAAGAGTAATGATAAGGTGTAAAGAGAATAAAATTAAAATAGATAAATTAAGGGTCCGTTTGGCAATCGCAAAAACTTATGCGAAAACCAGTCATTTCAGTGCGTTTTTATCCCAACTTTGCTGTCGACTGTCGGCTACTAGTTAAACCGCCTTTTGCGTTGCTGATACATAAGCCATATAGCATCAAAACCTGTGAGTCCCACAATTGCCTGTCACGGACATTTAATGCATGCACTTGCATTTCATTGATGCTGACATTTTTTAAAAGGTAAAAAATATCACTGCAATTTTTCAAGAATCCAAACAGCCCCTAATTGTATTTGTAATTATGTATATTTAATTAGAAAATATGATAATTATATAAAAAATGTGAAGAAATACTTTTACAATAAAATAATTATAAAGTGTAAAAAATTTTAGATTAAAAAGTTTTACTTCTACATTTCCTTTTAAGTGGCAAACCACATCGTGATAAATATATATATACATATATATATATATATATTTTGACCGTGCCTTTTGTTTTTAAGAGGAACCGCCCGTAGAGTCAGTGGTAGCTGAATTGACGTGTCCCAGTAATAAGCCAGAAAATTTTAAGATTTAAAAGTGGCAACGACGTCGTTGTCCTCGTATTTGTCTGGCCGTCAATAAATGGAACGTTACTACTTCACCTGTTTTCACGGTGGAAATATTTATTGTTTTCTTTTTTTTTTATTGGTATATATTTATAATATACCTCAGCTCATATTATATTCAAAGTTCTGAAATAATTATTATAATTTATTAAAAAAAAACTATAAGTTTCTGAATATCAACAGAAGAGATAACAAACTTCTAACATAATTTTAAAAAAATAAATACTCCTATCTAGAATTTGGTTCGAAATTTCCCCGAGGGGATTCGAACACGCACGGGCACACTAGACGACGATCCCATTTCTCATAGATACTGCACAACATTCATGAGCATATTGGCATTCATCATAGCGCTCGGATTACAAAATCGTAAACATATTCCACAGACTTATTTTTAGAGCGTGAAGGCGAGTGATTATATTTGGGATCAAAGTAGGTACTTTGGTGGGATTTTTGGCGGAACGCATTTCAAGTGCTGCTATCTTTGGGTCATATTTTGCGGTTTCTCCCCATTATGTGGGAGTTTTACAAATTCCTTCTTCAGTAGCCGTATTTTGTAAAATCTTCCCTGGTCATGAAAAAATGTCCCTCCGTTTGTCAGGGTCGTGAAGATAGTAGATTGTAATTTCAGATGTCACAATTGTATACCACCAATTCAAAAAAGTAGGCATACTTGAAAAAAGCTCCTGTTTTATTAAAAGTGGTCGTTGTCCAAGAAATGAAAATTTATCAATGATAAAAACAAGGCTGTCCACCTGCTTGTAAATACCGCACATGTCCAGACACGACCAAAGACGGATGGCCATAAACTCTGATGAAAATTTATATCCGGAATATGATCCGCATCAGAACGGATGAGCGGCTTGGATTGATGAAGTTCGGCCCTCTCCCATGTCTCACAGCGAAAGCATTTCAATGGTGAAGAAAATTTACAAATTGCTGTATACGATATAGGGCAATAATGCATGAATTGCCGCCTGGTTCCCACCGACGGGGTGAGACCGCTTGCCAGCGACGCTGCGGGCACGGCTGTAGTATATGCTGGGGTTAAATTTGGGCGAGGAGAAAAGAAAGACAGTTGTAGTATATGCTGGCATCTATTCAAAAATGAATCATCTTCATCATCCTGATCGAAAGAGGAGCTACTTCAGTCGACAATTAGTGATTGAAGGAGATGTGCCTGCTAGTAGTTTGAGGAACCTAAAATTGGAGGCGATGTTTAGAAGAGCGGAGGTGTTATGGTTGCGTGAGAATGGAGGATCGGTTGAGGACCTGAGGGGTTCGTTGTGGGAAGTACTGGTAGATCTGAAGGAATGCTGGGTAGAGAAATGTCATAAAATGGAGAATCTTCTACAAGCTGTGCCGACGGGCGAAGAGATTCGATTCCACAGGTTGTGGGTGTCTGAGATGGGAAGCCTCAAGAGCGTGTATGACGGATACGATCATTTCCCCTTCCTCAAACACTTGCATATCCAGTATTGTCCGAGACCTGACGCTCTGTTTCCTTCCGTTTCCTCTTTGCAACATCTGGAAACGCTCCACATCAGATTCTGTGCTCGACTAAAGTACGTCATTGGGAGCAATTCTAAGGAACACGAAAATCTAAAACTCTATGCGGAATATGAATTTCCAGAACTCTGCGCTCTCCATCTGTGGGAGATTCCAAATCTAGAGCGCATCTGCAGTAGTTCTCTCATCTCTCTCCAACAACTCAGAGTCCGAGCCTGTCCACTCCTGCACCTACCCCCTAATCTTGATCCTAAAAAGGTGAAGATCGCGAATGACTGAAGGTGGTTTTCCAAAAAAGATTGAAGGTGGTTTTCCACTCGAGACCTGATAACACCTTCCTCGTTAAAAGAGTTTAATGACAGCCAACGTGCCAGAGTTTAATGACCGTAAAGAGTCTCTTGGCGCCATCGGGCTTTTATGTACGGTTCTCGGTGCTCCTCATGTAGGCGAATGGATAAAATTTTTAAATGAAAAATTTTTGATATAAAATTTGTTAAATTGGTACAAAATAATGTAATATGATAAGAGTAATGATAAGGTATAAAGAGAATAAGATAAAAATAGATAGATTAAGGGTTCGTTTAGCAATCGCAAAAACTTAAAACTTTTTATAAAACTTATCATCGCCAATAATACAGGCAAAAACTAGTCATTTCAGTGTATTTTTATCTCAACTTTACTGTTAACTGTCGGCTATCGTCTTCAGTCAACCCACCTCTTGCGTTTGGTGATACAAAGCCATGTAGCATCAAAACCTATGGGTCACACAGTTGCATGTCACGAACATTTAATGATGCACTTTCGGTTCATTGACGCTGACATTTTTTATACGTAAAAAACATCACTGCAGTTTTCCAAGAAATCAAACAGCCCCTAATTGTATTAGTAATTATGTATATTTAATTAGAAAATACGATAATTATATAAAAAATGTAAAGAAATACTTTTAAAATAAAATAATTATGAAGTGTATTAAAAAGTTTTACTTCTACATTTCCTTTTAAGTGGCAAACCACACCCGTGAAAAAAAAAAAAAAAAAGTTTTCAACCGTGCCTTTTGTTTTTAAGAGGAACAGCCCGTAGCGTCAGTGGTAGCTGAATTGACGTGTCCGAGTAATAAGCCAGAAAATTTTAAGATTTACAAGTGGCAACGACGTCGCCGTCCTCGTATTTGTCTGGCCGTCAATAAATGGAACGTTACTACTTCACCTGTTTTCGCGGCTTCATGGAAAAAGCTCTCGCCCTTTAAAGCCCGGGTATGGCTGAGATGATTCTGATAAAAGTTGGTGTAATTTAGAATCAATGTAATGAATTTACCTATTAACAATCAAGGTAAAAATTTTAATAAAATTACATGAAACCACTACTTAAAATTTAATAAAAGTAAGACTTATTATCTCGTAGTTAATTAGTATACATGTTTTAAGTTTAAAGAGTTATAATTCAATTAGTTTATGATTGCATAGAAGAATTTTTATTATAATTATAGTTAAAATGCTTAAAGTATAAACAAATATAATTGTTTTAATAAATTGGTGAGAATATCAAGTTCAGATAAGGTGAGTTTTGATACTAGGTTGATATAAATCCGATATTGGTTTCGGGTTCTCCCAGTCTGGTTGAAATTGGGTTTAATTTGAAAAGATTTCAAAAACCAAATCCAATTTTGGTTTTAATGAAATTGAGTCAGGACAAGGAGGTTCGAAGTACTAAATTGCACTGTTACAAAATGCATATCGTGCCAAGTTTCCAACCATAGAGAGGTCTTTCTCTCTGTTTTTTTTTTTTTTTTTTTTTTGAGTCAAATGATTTAGAGCCTAATTCAATCTTCCTGAGATAAAGAGTTTAATGACAGCCAGCAAGCCAGAGTTTAATGACTGTAAAGAGTCTCTTGGCGCTATCGTTCTCATGTAGGCTTTTATGTCGGGTTCTCGGTGCTCTTGACATAGGGTGTGCCTGAGAACGAATAAAATTTCGAAATGAAATTTTTTTTATATAAAAGTTGTTTAATTGATAAAAAATAATGTAATATGATAAAAGTAATGATAAGATATAAAGAGAATAAGATTAAAATTGATAGATTAAGGGTCCGTTTGGCAATCGCAAAAACTTAGAATTTTTTATAAAACTTATCATCGCTAGTGATGCAGGCGAAAACTAGTCATTTCAGTGCATTTTTATCCCAACTTTGCCATTGACTGTCGGCTAACGTATGCAGTCAACCCACCTTTTGTGTTGCTGATACACAAGCCCTATAGCATCAAAACCTATGGGTCCCACAATTGCCTGTCATGGACATTTGATGCATGCACTTGCGGTTCATTGATGCTGACATTTTTTATATGTAAAAAACATCACCGCAGTTTTTCTAGAATACAAACCGCTCCTAATTGTATGAGTAATTATGTATATTTAATTAGAAAATATGATAATTATATAAAAACGTGAAGAAATACTTTTAAATAAAATAATTATAAAGCATTAAAAATTTTAGATTAAAAAGTTTTACTCTTACATTTCCTTTTAAGTGGCAAAACACACCCGCAATAAATTTTAAAAAAAAAAAGTTTTCGACCGTACCTTTTGTTTTTAAGAGGAACAGCCCGTAGAGTCAGTGGTAGCTGAATTGATGTATCCGAGTAATAAGCCAGCAAATTTTAAGATTTAAAAGTCGCAACGACGTCGTCGTCCTTGTATTTGTCTGGCCGTCAATAAATGGGACGTTTCTACTTCACCTGTTTTCGCAGTGCATGAGTGTCCCTAACAGGTGGAAATATTTATTGTTTTCTTTTTTTATTGTTATATATTTATAATATACCTCAACTCATATTATATTCAAAGTTTTGAAATAATTGTTTTAATTTATTCAAAAAAACTATAAGTTTCTGAATATCAACAGAAGAGACAACAAACTTCTAACATAATTTTAAAAAAATAAATACTCCCATCTAGAATTTGGTTCAAAATTTCCCCGATGGGATTCGAACACGCACGGGCACACTAGACGAAGATCCCATTTCGCATAGCTACTGCACAGCATTCATAAGCATATTGGCATTCATCGTAGCGCTCGGATTACAATCGTAAACATATTTCACAGACTTATTTTTAGAGCGTGAAGGCGAGAATGTGGGTGTCTTGTTTTTCCTCTACAACCTGACATGCATGATTCCAGTGGAAGAATTTTTGTTTTTCTATTTTTATTTAAGAGTCATCATTATCAAAGGTTTGTCATAGTCGTTTGGGTAATTGTGCATCATTATCAAAGGTTTGCTATAGTCGAATGGGTAGTTGTTTACAGTCTATGAATTACAAGTGAGTAATGTTGTCAAAATGGAACAAGTTAACAGACCATTCAAGCAACTTGTTCTAGTTCAAACAGTTTAATCGTTTGTAAAAACCGATTGAGCTGGAATACTAAATGTTGAAAATAATATAAATCAGAATCATAATAAATATTTCATGACTACAAAATTTAATTTTCATTTTTCATTACTCATATAAAAACAAAGACCATAATAGATATAAATATTCATGAGGTTTGAAATGAACACAAAATAACAACGACATCTAGTAAAATCTGGGCAACTTACAAGATTCACATCATCAAAGCAAAATCTGCGCAACTTGAACTCACTAATGTGTTCACAGCGTCCCAAAACATAGAAATCTATACTTGGAACACAAAATTCTGACATCAAGATTACCAGATTTGAGCCGCATGCACACAATGATTTGTACACTGTTGATGTACCATACTTGCGACCTTTCTTCTCGGAGATGAATCGTCCGGACGCCCTAACATGGCACGAACCATCTTGCAGCTGCCATTGCTACCTTATAGCACCACCATCAGCGATCCATTTGTGCTGCCGTTCCGACCAGGAATCCGCCGGATTAGTTACTGTCCGTCCATCATTGTCTCCGTCCGTCATCTCCAGTGAATGCTAATGGAAAATCCTCGTTATTGTTGCCGTTCTTGTTTCACCAAATAGCTAACCGATTTGATCGGCCGATCTGAAAACTGCTTAGATCGGCAGTTAAACCAGTTCTCACCGGCTATATTGGACCAAGTTGATAACTGGTTCTTGGTTCCAACGATCGTATGATTTTCCTAACATTTTACAGCATCCCATTATCAACCGATTATCAAAAGATCCCATTTCGCCGACCGTGACCAAATGAGGCGTTGCTCGTTTGGCTATTGTTTTCTTCTCGACGTAGAGGTTGATGCATAGAAAAATAGTTTCTTTATGTAAGAGCTAAATATGATAGAATCTAATATCACATGTTATTGTACTGCGACACATGACTCCTGCAGCCTTTGGTTTTGCGGGACTTTTCCCTTAAAAACAAAGAGAAGAGTGATTATATTTCGGATCAAAGTAGGTGCTTTGGTGGGATTTTTGGCCGAACGCCATTTCAATTCCTGCTATCTTTGGGTCATATTTTGCGGTTTCTCCCCATTATGTGGGAGTTTTACAAATTCCTTCTTGAGTAGCGGTATTCTGTAAAAAACGTCCCTGGTCATGAAAGAAATGTCCCTCCATTTGTCAGGGTCGTGAAGATAGTAGATTTTAATTTCAGATGTCACAATTGTATACTTCCAATTAAAAAAAGTAGGCATACTTAAAAAGAGCTCCTGTTTTATTAAAAGTGGTCGTTGTCCAAGAAATGAAAATTTATCAATGATAAAAATAAGGCTGTCCACCTGCTTGTAAATACCGCACATGTCCAGACACGACCAAAGTCGGATGACCATAAAACTCTGATGAAGATTGATATGAGGAATATGATCCACATCAGAAAGGATGAGCGGCTTGGATTGATGAAGTGTGGCCCACAACATGGTTACCGTGCCGTGATGAACGAGCATTCCATGCCCTCTAGATGGACAAAAAGTGGAAGCCATGGCCCATGTCTCGCAGCGAAAGCATTTCAATGGTCAAGAAAATTTACAAATTGCTGTATACGATATAGGGCAATAATGTATGAATTGCCGCCTGGTTCCCACCCTCGTGGTGAGACCGCTTGCAAAATGGGTTGTTGGGGCTTTGTACCCGTTCATTTATTCGAACCCGCTTTTGTACAATTGGGTTACGATGGATGTAGTTTAATATAACTCCCTTAATTTTTTAAAATTTAAAGTTTTATGGAAAATGTAATCGATTTATTATATTTAAAACTATTTATTTAATTAGAAGACTAAGTTTCATCCAAATCCAATTGTAGGCACCCCAACCTTGGGACTAAAACAGTTCATCTGTCCTGAAGATGATTAGACTCCTCGTATAAGTCTCCACATGCATATTCAATGCGAGCTTTCGATTGTGCCGGGACATGTACAGGCAGGTGGAAAGCTATGTTTTTGTCACTCATGACTTTTCAATTCGTGGACGATGGCCAGTTTTAATAATGCCAAGGGTGCCAACCATGCCAAGGGTGTTACCACTAGCGCAATCCTCGGTGGCAAAATCTTAATTTTTTTTTAAGGGAGTGAGAGTGTGTTTCCTATGTGATAAAATTTTTAAATGAAAAGATTTTGGTAAAAAAGTTTTTAAATGTTGAAGTAATGTGACAAGATGAGGATAATAATAAGGGGTAAGAAAAATAAAGCTAAAATAAATAGAATGGTTGTGGAAATGATTTAAAAGTAAGATAATTATGCGTGAAAGTGGGAAAAATGTTTGAAAATAAAGTAGTTGTGGAGAGTAACTATGAGCTATTTTTTTCAATCTTCAATAATCCAAGCTGTTCATCCATCCCACAGATGATCATACTCCTCATATAAGTCTCCAGCATAATTTCTTTAGTTATCCATATAAGTCTTCATCAGGAATTTTTGGTTATCCAAAAATTAAATTTGAGCCTTTAATACTACAGGCAGGTGCTGCAAGTGTTGGAGAGCCTTTTTTTTTTGAGATAGGTGAGTGCCTTGTTTTTGCCATTGATTTACTGGACAACAGCAACTATTAATAAAATAGAACACCAACCAATCAAAAAGAAGTATAACAACCCCTCAAATTATTAAATAATTTAAGAACATATGAGGAAAAAGCTCAAATGCAATAATGAAATGTTCTTTCAAGGCATGTGGATAGCCTTGTTTCTTTTGGGTGAATTCCATAAGAAATGAAAGAAAATGATATGACATAATAGAGGTAATGATGAAAAATAATTACAATGAAGTTAAAATATATAGTTTAGTTGTATGAGTAGCTATATACAAATTATTGAAAAGTATAGTAGTTTGCCAAAGAAGATGTGAAAAATAATTAAAAATAGAGTATTGTACATAGTGAAAATTTTTAGATTGAAAAATTTTAAGTGAAAAGTTTTATCTTTTAACAAACACATCCAAGAGGTATATTTGTTTAACATCAAAACTTTTTGAACTAAAATATTTTAATTTAAAACTTTTCACCCTTTATAACTTTCTATTTTTATGTTTTCCTATACAATTAAGCTTTTTTCAATTATTTCTACATAATTGCTCATACAACTAATATATTTATTTTAATTTTATTCTTTTCATTCTTCATTATTACTCTTATCCCATCGCATTATTTTCTCTTGGTTTAAAAAATTTTTCATCCACAAGTTTTATCACTTTTCAAATACACTTGAAAAGTTTTTAATGAAACCATTTTTTGAAATGTGAGAAGTAATGTAATATAAAAATGATAATAATATAAAAGCAAGAAAAATAAAGTTAAAATAAATAGGTTGGTTGTATAAAAAGTAAAGAAGAAATAATTTAAAAGCATGATAATCATATAGAAAGGTATAAAGAAATGATCAAAAAATAAAATACTTACGAAAAGTGAAAAATTTCAATGAAAAAACCATAAGCAAATTTTTTCAATCTTCACTAATCCAAGTCGTTCATCCGCTCTCTCTAAAAATAATCATATTCCTGAGATAAGTCTACGTCAGAAGTGTTTGGTTATCCATCCATTCAATCCGAGCCTTCAATTTTGTCTCCACATGTGGGGCATCCTCGTTTTTGTCATTGATAGCTTTTCATTTACAGTACAACGACCACTTTTAATAAAATAGAACACCAATCAGATAAAAACAAGTACAATAACCACAGAAATTATCAAATAATTAATAATATCGGAATAAGAAGCTTAAATGGAAAAATGAAATTTCTTTCGAGGCAAGTGGATAGCCTCCTCATTTCTTTATTCCATATTTTTGGGAAGTAACTGATATTCTTATTTTTTTCTCTATTTAAACTAACATCTAATGCAAAATGTTTGTGTGGAGTATCATTTAGTAAACTATAAAAGTAATTTTTTAATCTTTCTTTAATATCATCATCTTTGACTAGAACTTTTTGGTCCTTACTATTAATATATTGAACATGTGTTAAATCTTTGTCTTGATTTTTTCTTAATTTAGACAACTTAAAAATATCTTTTTCACCTTGTCTAGTTCATAATCTGTCATATAAGTTGTCATAAGCTTTATGTTTAGCATCGCTAATAATCTTTTTAGTAATTTTTTTATAATTTGTATTATTATAAGTTTGTATCATTTTTATTTCTCCGTCATATTTTAAACTTTTCTTATTTAGCATTTATAGCATTTTGAATATTCTCATTCCACCACCAAGTTTTCCTATGTGAGGATCTACGATTTTTATATATACTTACAATACCTTGTCTTATTTCTTTTATTTTAATTATCAATTTATACCACATTGATTTTACTTCATCTTCTTGTGTGTCCCATTTTTCTTTTTCTATTATTCTTTTACTAAAAAGCTCCGTGTTGTTTTCCTTCACATTCCACCATTTAATTTTTAGAATTATATTGTCTTTATTTTTTGTTGACTCTTTTTGTGTGTATATATCCATCACTAATAATCTATGCTGCATAGCTGTATATACCCATTATGTGGGAGTTTTACAAATTCCTTCTTGAGTAGCGGTATTTTGTAAAAACTTCCCTGGTCATGAAAAAAATGTCCCTCCATTTGTCAGGGTCGTGAAGATAGTAGATTGTAATTTCAGATGTCACAATTGTATACCACCAATTCAAAAAAGTAGGCATACTTGAAAAAAGCTCCAGTTTTATTAAAAGTGGTCGTTGTCCAAGAAATGAAAATTTATCAATGACAAAAACAAGGCTATCTATCTGCCTGTAAATACCGCACATGTCCAGACACGACCAAAGTCGGATGACCATAAACTCTGATGAAATTTTATATCGGGAATATGATACACATCAGAACGGATGAGCGGCTTGGATTGATGAAGTGTGGCCCACAACATGGTTACTGCGCCGTGATGAACGAGCATTCCATGCCCTCTAGATGGACAAAAAGTGGAAGCCATGGCCCATGTCTCACAGCGAAAGCATTTCAATGGTCAAGAAAATTTACAGATTGCTGTATACGATATAGGGCAATAATGTATGAATTGCCGCCTGGTTCCCACCCTCGTGGTGAGACCGCTTGCCAGCGACGCTGCGGGCACGGCTGCAACATGGGTTGTTGGGGTTTTGTGCCCGTTCATTTATTGGGACACGCTTTTATATAATTGGGTTACATCGATATAATTTGATATAACTCCCTCAATTTTTGAAAATTTGAAGTTTTATGGAAAATTTAATCCGTTCATTATATTTGAGACTATTTGCTTAGTTAGGAGACTAAGTTTCATCTAAATTCAATTATAGACACCCTTACTTTGTAACCAAATAAATATAATATTACAAAGTAAAGTAAATATGTGTATATGAGCCGAAAAACAAGCCCATTTACAAGAAGAGAAAAGAAATCCACTAGCACTCCAAATGGGCTCATAACCAATAGCTCACAAAGGACCCATCACAACAGGCTAAGGAAACTAGGCTTACCAGTCCAGACGAGCTCATTCCAGCAGCTCACAAAGTATGCTCTCAATACTCTATTTTTCTCTCTCTATAAACACTTTATTTTTTTTATCGTTTTTTATAATTTTCTATACAACAATTCTATTTTTTAATCATTTCTATGCATTTACTCATATAATCCGTCTATCTATTTTAATTTTAATTTTTTTATTTTTCATCATTACCTCTATAATATCATGTCATTTTTTTCAATTCAAAAGCTTCTACCCTTAAAATTTTTCATTTAAAAGTTTTTTCGCTTTCCAAATACACTCTTTAGAAGGAAATTAATTGAAGTAATTTCTAAATATATACATCAAAGTACCTAACCAATGTTTAGCTGTGCTTTAATGAAAAAGGAAACAATCTTAGTCTTAAGGCATCATCAATAAGGTTTTGAATTTTTACAGTAGAGCAAATTTCTAAAAATTCGTCAATATGTTTGTATGATTCTTCATTGCTTTTTCCATAAAAAGAATGGAGCATTTGGATAATACTAGATTTATTCTCATAATGAAATACCTCAATATCTCATAGTTAGATGCAGAATGAAGGATTACATTTTGTGGGCATTAAAAATATTCCTTCATCTTTCTAGGATTTGGGGTGGGATTTAGGTTTTCAGTGATGGTTGCTTTTTGTTCTCTTTTTGCTTGATGAAAAAAATCTCTTGATCTCAAGGTTTGGTTCATTGGTTCAACTAACTAGGATAAAGAGATCTTCTATCATGCATACATCAAAGAGTGTATTGATATAAAAGATAATAATTAAAAGTAAAAGAAATAAATAGGGTATAGTTAACAAATAATTAATAAAGGTTTGCAGAAAGAATAATGAAAATTTTAAAATATGTTAAAAGAAAAATAGTACAAACTTTATGTATGCCTCCCGTTAATAGTGCCGAAAACTAGTGTACAACTACGTGTGTGTTGTTGGGAACCAATGATCACCAATCTTAATTTATACTAAATTACACTAAAACTGACAAATAATTATAGTTACGCTTCAAAAAAATAAATAATTATAGCATAGAATAACAACAAGATTAGTGGAATCCACGGAAAGGCAATTAAAGTTTGAATTACTTGGGAAAGAAAATTTTTATTAAACTAAATATCCAAAACAAAATTACAACTAAAATTTAAAATGCAATGAAAATAATAAAATCCAACTAAAAGCAAAGAAAATAAAAATATAAAACTAATAAAGCAAAAAAAAACTAATCTAGATGGCTTGCATGAAGATCCCTCTCCCTTAGCGTTCCTCCAGACCTACTGTAGAGATTGAACAGTGGACTAGAAAACTGGATGTGAGAACCCGATGAATGGACAACTTGCGCTTGCACCTTTTTATAAAGGTGGAATTTGTACGAAAGAGAGGTGGACAACCAGCGTATTGTGGACTTTGCAAATCTTGCTACGCATCTTGGACAGCCTGGGTTAATTTGCACTTTCTCATGGATATGTTCTTGTAGAAAAAAAAAAAAAAAAAAAAAAAACATGAACGAGTAGATGAGAATAGTTAAGGAAATTTTGTAAGAACATTGTAAAGGGCCTGATTGTAAGTAAAAAAAATGTTTGAAATGATTGTAACATAATAACTAATAAAAAATAATTTGTTGTTTGCTCAAATTTCTAAAAATTCGTCAATGAGTCTTTATTGTTTTTGCCATAAAAAAGATGGGAGTATTTGGATAGTACTAGATTTTATCTCATAATAAAGTACCTCGATGTCTTATAATTGGATGCAAGATGAAGGATTATGGGCATGAAATATTCCTTCATCTTTCTTGGACTTGGGGAGGGTTTAGGTTTTCAGCAGCTTCTGTGCTTTTTTTCGCTTGATGTAAAAATTTTTCGATCTTAGAGTTTGGTTCAGCTAATTGGGATTGAGAGATCTTTTACCACGCATGCCTTAAAGAGTGTATGGATGTAAAAGATAAAAATTAAAAGTAAAAGAAACAAATATAGTTAACAAATAATTAATAAAGGTTTGGAGAAAGAACAATGAAAATTTTAAAATACATTGGAAGAAAAATAACTCGAACTTTATGTATGTTTCCCAGCAATAGTGCTAAAAAATAGTGTGAAACCATGTATGTGTCATTGTGAACCCATGATCACCAACTTAATTTATATTGAATTACACTAAAACTAACAAATAATTATAGTTACACATCAAAGAAAAAGAAATAATTATAGCTTAGAACAATAGCAAGAGTAGTTGGATCCACCGAGAGGCAATCAAATTTTGAATTACTTAGGAAAGAAAATTTTTATTAAACTAAATATCCAAAACAAAATTACAACTAAGATTTAAAATGCAATGAAAATAATAAAATCTAACTAAAAGCAAAGAAAATAAAAATATAAAACTAATAAAGCAAAAAAAGATTAATCTAGATCGTCTTGCCTTAAAGTTTGCCTAGAAAATTGGTGTGAGAACCGGATGATTGGAGAGCTTGCACTGGCCCTTTTACATCTGAAATTTCCAAATCTCAACATCATATTGAGATTAAAGCTTGTGCACATCGTCCATCTGAATTACGCGAAGAGGATCGAGTTAAAGTCCTGATGGAAGCCGGATAGGATATTGGTTCGGAGATTTGCTGGAAAACTGGCCGTTGGAACTATCAAGAGGCTATCAAAGTATTTTCGTTTAGAATACGTACGAGGCTTCTAGAGAATGAGTTATTCTATGTATATTTATCTCTCTCCTGTAATTTTCTCTTTATAGATTGAAAAGTTTTCTACATAAATCATTATCTCTTATTTATTTGTAAGTGCACTTTCCAAACCGTCTTATTCTCATAAAAGCCATCTTTGAAATAAATTAGGAAATTGAAGTTCACATTAAAAATATATGATGACTCTACTAGATAGCCTGTGATGTAAGTATTACCATCAGCCAAATACAGATTGCAGATGGCAACACGTCTAGATCAACATGCCAAATTCGTCAACCACACTTTACTGGTTGTTCTATACTATCAGCTGCGCCACAATAAAAAACATTAAAAACCAAACATATTATTTGTTGTTGGGATTTGTTGACTTACAACCGTTTTCAAATATGAGGCATATCAAATAATTTTGCATAATCAGTTTTAAATCTGATTTCTGTTTTGCTAGTTTTAACCGATTATACATATATCCAATCTATTTAAATTTTTATACAGTGATGTTAAAAAGAAAACATAATGAGCAAGACGGTTTCGGCTGTTTTCTTACCCGTTGGAAAATGTTTATCTTCGAAAAGCTTGGTGGAAAAAGCTCTTGCTCTTAACACCTGGGTTGGGCTGTGGTAGGGAAGATAACATACAAGAAAGTCTTTCCTCTGCACCGCTTAACAGTTTCCTCCCTTCCTTAGAAAACCTTCATCAGTTTCCTTAAAAGCTGATAAAACAACATGGTTTCACCTGCGGTCGCTATAGAGATGGTACAACCTGTGCAGCCGTTGGTTATAGAGATTAATCCCGTTGGTGACAATAGTCCCCAGATACATGATGCTTCCCCGGCTATTGGTGATCCAGGAGCCTCCACCTCTTCCTCCGCCCCTGTGCCCTATCCAAAGACGGCTGTGCCAGAAATATCTGTGTGGAAGCCAGAAGAAGAACCGCCTATAGCGCCTTCCATACAAATGGAGGTTATTAGTAGGCCTAGACGATCCCCATCCGTCGATGACTCCCCCAGTGATTCAGATAATTCTGATGTTTCACCACCAGATAGAGGATGGACGGATTCTATGAAACGAAACCTAGATCGCAATCAAGAAACCCGCCGCCGCCGCCACCGCTATTGCTGCATCTACGAGATTCCCGATGACCTCCGGCAAAGAGCCAAAGATGCTTTCACCCCTCTGGTTGTCAAATTAGGCCCTCTCGAAGACGAATACGAATGTAGCACAAAGGAGACCATCCGAGAGCAGAAATCGTGTTACCTGCAAGAGGCGCTCTCTGCCACCGGCGACTTCCATCGTGGATTGCAGAATCTTCATCTGAAAATCAAAAAATTGGAGCGACGCGCGCGCAAGTGCTACTCTAAAAATTTGAGTCACATCGACAGCAATGAGTTTGTTACTATGATGGTGCTCGACGGTTGCTTCATCCTTCAAATCCTTCTCAAGGAGACGGAGCGTCAGCCTATCAGCTCCGACGACCCCATCTTCCGCCAAAGACGACCCCATCTGCCAAATCCCCTTCTGCGTCCTCGAGCACCTCTTCGACCACCTTAAGCCCTCAATGAGCATCAACGCCTCGCTCCGCGAAGTCGTCTACGAGTTCTTCAAGGATAGAATCGAAGGTCCCCCCTGCAACACCGACGCCGAACCCAAGCATCTGCTGGACATCCTACATTCGAATCTCTTCCCTGACGTGGATGGGAGTAAGGAGAAGTCTTCGTTCACCAATTTGAAACCATTCCCTGTTGCGACGCATCTTCTAGAGGCAGGGGTGAAGTTTGAGAGCAGCAGGACAGATCAGTTGGACATTACGTTCAAACGTGGGGTCCTCGAAATCCCACACTTCTCCATTCAGGACGACACCAAATCTCTCCTCCTGAATCTCATGGCCTTCGAGCAGCTCCACCCTCCCAGCCACTCCCATGTCACGGCGTACACTTTCTTTATGCATTGTCTCATCAGTACCGCCGAAGACGTTTCCATATTGTGCAGGAAGGGGGTGATCGACAATTGGTTGGACAGCAATCAGGAGGTCGCTGATCTCTTCGTCGAGCTTGGCCGAGACATCCCCGTCTGCCCCAACGAAGTTTATATGAAGAACGTGATTGAGGGAATACATGACCACTGCAGCAAGCCAATCAATGCTTGGAGGGGGAGCTTCATTCAAAACTACGTGAGAAAACCGTGGGCCATGGTTTCCCTCACAGCTCCCATTATTCTGCGCATCCTTGCCTTTTTTGCGCTCATCATTATATTTGCATATGTCTTCTTTGCTGTGAGTTCATATTTTCTGCCACGAATCGTTCATCTCCTACCTAGCCAGATGCCCGTTGATCGATTTGTTGAAGGTGAATTATATCTTTCGTCACCCATGTACTTATTTTGTTCCTTTTCTGTTCCTTTCGGGTATGAGCCTGCGGTAGCCAAGAAGAGACGTGGTTTGCAATAGTTCACCGACATTTATATTAAGAGTGCGTTTGGTTGGAGGTAAAACTTTTGATGAAAAGTTTTTGGAGTAGAAGTTGTCAAATCAATAGAAAGTGATGTGATATAATAGAAGTAATGATGAAGAGTAAAGAGAATAAAGTTAAAATAGATAGGTTAGTTATATTGGTAGTTGTGTAGAAATGATTGAAAAGAAGGGTAGTTTGTATAGAAAAGTGTGAAAAAATAATTAAAAAATAGAATAATTATGGAGAGTAAAAAGTTTTAGATTGAAAAGTTTTAGTTGACACTTTTTTGCCCTAAACAAACACACCCTAAGAGTGTGTTTTGGAAAGTTATAAAATTTTTAGATAAAATATTTTTGCGTATAAATGTTTTTAAATTAACAAAAAATGATCATGATATAATAAAGGTAATGATGAGAAGTCAAGAGAATAAAGTTAAAATTGATAGGCCAATTGTATAGAAATGATTAAAAAATAGAGTAGTTATATAAGAATATGTGAAGAAATAATTAAAAAATATGTTACCTTACAGTTATGGCAGACTATCACGCTAGGACAAAGAATTGCATTTGATTTTTATTTTCTTATTAAAATATCAATATTGACAAAGAATTGCGTTTGATTTTTATTTTTTTTATTAAAATATCAATATTATTAGGTTGAAAGATGCTTTAATACTTCGGTTTGGATGATTCTCTGACTCTTTCATTTTTGGAAGTGTATTTTAAATATCATCAATTATTTGTGTTACTACTATGTTAGAGGATAATTTGGTTGATTAATTTGTAATTTCATCTTTATTTTCTGTCTAGTAATCATGGGGAAATAGAACCAAAGAAAAAAGATAGAACAAGAGGAAAAATAATTTTTCACTTGAAAAAGTTTGACAAAATGGTTGTTTAGTAAATTAATTAACTCAAGTTTCATTGAGGATACCTTCAAAAAAAAAGTTTCATTGGGGATAAGCATAGTTTTGGGGTAACAATGAGCCAAAAGTAATTGAGGTTTAGTTGAACTTCATCTTAAATTGAAAGTCGAACAAGCTAATTTAAACTCAATATAACATGGATCTAGGGTGTATTTGAAAAGCTATAAAATTTTGAATGAAAAATTTTAGTGTGGAAGTTTTTAAATTAGTAGAAATGATGTGATGTGATAGGGATAATAAGGAAGAATAAAGAGAATAAAATTAAAATAAATATGTTAGTTGTATGAGTATTTTGTATAAATGATTGAATAGTTGTATAGGAAGATGTGAGAAAATAATTAAGAAATAAAATAGTTATGGAGATTGAGAAAGTTCTAGATGGAAAGTTTTTATTGCAAATAAACATGCTTCTAATTATTAAAATATGCTTGCTCAGCATGAATTCCAACTTAGAATTACTAGTTACTATTAGTTTTTAATTAGATTTACTTTGAGCTTTGCTTCATCATATTTCAAGCTGAAACTAGCCAATAAATTTAGCTTATTGTCCGTATCAAATAATTTGGAGAAATCCTTATATACCTTATATTGGATTTTGTAAACACACATATGTAATAATTATATATGCTACTCTAAAGAGTGACTCAATTTTAAAGTGATTTTATAAGATTTATAAGCCTAAATCCTTTAGTAGAGTATAGGTCTTCCCTGAATAGAAATCATATGTAATGCCCCAATCCACTCAGCACATCATAATGTATAAACCTTACTTTATGGATGGCCTTAAGTGGTGAAACTTTGAATAAAACTAAAGTTTCATCTTTATTCAAGTGGAAGCTTATCCAATGCATCTGAAAATTAGTCTAGATTTTTTTAATCATTTTTAACCTATCTTAGTTTCAATTAGAACTTGTTTTGGTTGGTTCTATTTTCTTATTTAAAATCAGGCAACACGTCATTTGTATTTAAGATGTTTGGATAAGGTAAAACTTAATAGTCAATACATAGACTAATAGTTTCTACTAAAGTTATTCACATCTACTTAAATTCGTCTAATCTCTCACTTACACCATCATGCCTCACATGAGAAAGTAATGACGATACCATCTAATATCAACATAACATATTTAAACTTAATATACACTCAAAATTTTAATTTTAGTAACTACAACCGAAGGCCCCAAAATACTTCAAAAACATTAAAAGTCATATCTTCACTACTTTAGGAGCATCAAAGGCTCTTTTTATCAAATCTGCATCATCTACATTTACTAGTTAATTAAAAATAATAAGTATAAAATACTCAATAAGCAAGCATTAGTTGAAAATGTAAAATCGTTAAATTCTTATTATACTTTTATGATAATAAAATGAGTGCACGCACATGCGACATTCAATGAAGTATTCTCCATTTGGTAGATGACACTTACCAAGTAATCATGCACTCATGAAATTTTTTTTATTAAAAGCCGTTGGGCGCACCAACTAAGCTACATTAAGGACGACAAATTTGTCCAACTTACAACCTTGATAAGCCACTTTAATTCACTTTCCATGCATGAATTCCATTTGCACATGCATCATGCATCATATGTATTGCATGACATGAAATAGAATCTTCCATCTCATGAATGACCATAAGCTTGATACACAAAAAAGGCAATTCCCAAACATAACGGTAAAACATAATTGAAAGTCAATATGACAAAAGACATTTTAGATTAAAAAAAACATTTCATGTTGAAATCTCGTTTCTTATAACAAAAGTTCATAAATAAATATCTTACCACCAAATTTTTTAAGAGAAATCCTTGGAAACTTTGCTTACCATTTTCCTTTAGATTTCCTCTATCTTTTCTTTACCCTTTCCTACCATGTGAGACAAAGAATACATTTGAGCATTTGTTTAGACGATTATGCATATTTATTTTATGTCTAGTCATGCATCTAAGTACATACTTTTTTACAATAAAAAAGTACATACTTTTTAATATCAAACATTTGAACATGGAGTTCAAGCATTCATTAACTAGAAAGGTTTTTATACAAATTCTGTAATTTCCCCTAACTTATTCACACCTTCGAACAAGGTGAACCATAGCCTTATAAGCTAGCTACCCTTGACATACCCTTATTTTGACTTGTTATAAAATTGATTTTTGAGGTTATGATTACTAGACCTTAAGAAAATCTACTTCACATTATAAATTTGATTTTTTAGGTGAACCCAAAACCCTAAGCCAACCGAGTTTAAGTGAACCTAAACCCAAAGCTTAGAATCCAGGTTCGGGTTGATTTCGGACTGAATTAACATTAGTTTCGGTCTTAACTTTAGGTTAAAATTCGAATTACTCTCAAACTAATAGAAGTTGAAATTAACAACAGATACAACAAATTTTTTTAACATTACTGCACTCATATGTCAATAATTTTCATGTGAATATATTTATATGACCTATAACATCTTTGATTTTGATAAAAGTTTTTTTATGAGATGATTTTGATAAAAGTTAGTTTTTTAATTAAACGATAGTTCTTATTACAGTGAATGCAATGAATTTAGCTATTAACAATCATGGTAAAAAAATAAATGAGATTACATAAAATCATTATTTAAAATTTAGTAAAAGTGACACTTATAATCTTGGAGTTAATTAGTATAAATGTAATAATTTTAAAAAGTTAGTATATTTGTAATTATTTGCCAATAAAATTAATGTAGATATAATAGATTCAACTTTTATGGACAACTGTAGATGACATTTACTTTTTAG
Source organism: Annona cherimola (assembly GCA_030490835.1). Lineage (NCBI taxonomy): Eukaryota > Viridiplantae > Streptophyta > Magnoliopsida > Magnoliales > Annonaceae > Annona > Annona cherimola. The sequence goes on along the minus strand of CM059971.1, from coordinate 481,087 downwards.
AATAAATATTTATAATTTAATTACATTATGATTACATGGAAGAATTTTTATTATAATTATAGTTAAAATGCTTAATGCATAAATAAATATAATTATTTTAATAAATTAGTGAGAATATCGAGTTCGAACCGGTTCTAGTTTTGGTACCGAATTAATGTAAACTCGGTATTAGTTTTGGATTCTCTCGATCGAGTTGAAACCGAGTCTAATTTGAAAACAATTTCAAAAACAAAACTAAATTTTGATTTTGATGAAATTGAGTCGAGCCGAACAGGTTTGAGCCGGGTCACCCGGCGCTAAGTTGCGCTGCTGCAAAAAGTGTCATTCCAAATTTCCGACCGTAGAGAGCGCCCTTGGCGCCATGATTCTCACGTGCGCTTTTATGCCTGTTTATCCGGTATCGAGTCACCAGCGCCTTGTACGCCCCTGGTACAGTTGTACTGTTGATAAATATGTGACGATAATAAATGGGATGTTATTGCTTCAGTGTGTGAGTGTACTAGTGTAGCAGCTCACAGGTGGAGATACTTATTGCTTTGCTCTCCATGGAGGGTGAAAATTTTGGATGAAAATTTCGGTAGAGTAAAAATTATAAAATTATGATAACAATAATGATAAAGAGTAAAGAGAATAAAATTAAAATATATAAATTAATTGTGCAGAAATAATTTAAAAGTAAGTAATTGTATAGAAAAATATAAATAAATAATCAAAAAATAAGATAGGTACGGAGAATAAAAAATTTTAAATTAAAAAGTTTTAATTTCACAGTTTTTGCACATCACTGTAACGCCCCTATGACATATTTATACATAAGTTTGTCATAGAATTTTGTGCCAGGAATCTTTTGAAAAGTGGTGAAGTCCATACCTTAACTTACATTTATGCACTAAGCAAAAATAAAGTGCTCTAAATTTATTTTATTTTTTTTACATACCTATAAAAATTTTGGCAGCATCCCGTCTGTAACTAGGACATTTCCTAAATACAAACATTCACCATATAATCCTTTACATCAAAAATAACCTATATTACATTCATCATAACCACAAACAACCCATTTTCTTCACATCATAAATACAAACAACTCATTTCTTCACATCATAAACACAAACAACCCATTTTTTCGCACCATAACCACAAACATCTCCTTTTCTTCACAACTTCATCGAAATCATACCATACTTCCCATACTCTCATATTTTTCATCCCATACAATACATATATCTATACAATTCATACAATATAAAAGAATTAATATTACAAGTATCTTTCATACCATACATGCATAATATATACATATATATATATATTCAATACACATATTTCACAAACCTAAGGAAAATCTAGCACTTCTATGTTTTAACATATTACAAAATGAGTCAAACATCCTCAAGAGTCTCACATGATTCTTTACTTCACTGCCCTTCTACCCAGTGAAGTCTCCATAGCTCTTGAAATCAATACATTCTGCAACTGTTTAGTAAAATCGGTGAGTTCAAAGAACCCAGTAAGCAAGCATTATTTAAAAAGGAAAACGCGAACGTCTCCATAAAATATCATGCATGCATGAAGATAAAATGCAATCACAACATGCATCATTCAATGACATAGTTTTTTTTTCTTTTTTTTTCTCTTTGGTAAGTGACACTTATCAAGTGATCACTCACACTCATACGTCAGGCACATCGACTAGGCAACGTCAAGGATGGATTGCTTGTCCAATTACAACCTTGGCGAAACCTTATATTTATTCCCATGCATGAGTCGCATCCACACAAATGACCAAGTGCATTTATGTCGTAAAAAGGTTTACTTGGTTAATAAAAAAAAAGGGTCGTTTCCAAAAATCAAACCTGAAACATGCCTTAATATGATAAATACACATATAAGGGAAAAATAGGGTAATGGTCATTCCCAAGGATTTGTTTAATGTTTGTATAAAAATTAATTAAAATACCTATGGAAATGACTTGGTTTGCACATATTTCTAGGGAAATAAATAAATACATAACATGAACATTTATTGCAAACATCTTTTCTTAAAATAAATAACAAAATAGACACTTGATCACAATAAATCATTGAATTTGAAAAGCTTGCTTACCTTACAGTCTCAAGTTGTGTCTTGCACTTTCTGTTTTCCTTTTCCTATCAAAATTAGCAATTTTCGCTAAGTATTGACTTAAATCACCATATATTGCATTCTAATTTTAATGACTATGGATGCATTAATTTGAAAGCTAATAATAATTAATTAAATTTTTTTTATTAAGTGTCTACTTAAAATACATATGTTAGGCATTTTAAAATTTATCAATCATTCTTATGCTATGTGAATTTGTTACCCACTAATTTCACATAAATTTCCAACACCCGTACCCTACCCACAACCTAGCATAACCTCTCCATAAATTTTTCTTTTATATTTTTAACACTCCAAATATTTTAAAATTTATCCATAAATACTGTTTAAATCAAATACTCCAAAAGCCCCATGCTTTACCCACGTTTTTGGGGCTGCCCAATTTCCACGGGTCACGAAAAATTTCAATTTTTCCCCTTTTTACCTAAAATTGGGCATATTAATTTGTAACTAATACATCCTAATAGCATTTACAACTACTATATCATGATTTGGAACAAGAAAATTGGATATACCCCCTCTTGAATTTTTGATTTCACACTTGGCTTGATTTTTAACCTTCCATTTTCATGATTTGGGTTCCAAATATCCTCCTATTCACGAGTTTATCAAAAGCCCCATGATTTTCCTACTATTTCCTTGGAAATAAAATCAAAATCCTATCCATTTCAACTCTTGGATCCTTAAATACCCAAATCTACTACTCAAATTGGGATAATTTACTTCCATACATGTTTATCTAAAGTATTTTAGCAAAACCCCTATGTTTATTGCATGATTTGGGATAAAAATTGAAAAACCCAATAAAATCAATCATCTCTTCCTTACCTCCGGCGACCCAACGGCGACGGCGGCGTGGATGCAAGCTCCCTGTCCTCTCTTCTTCCTTCTCCTTCTCTTTCTTCATTTCTTCTTCTTCTTTCTTCCTCTCTCCCTCCCGTTTTTTTTTTTCTTTTTCGGCTCTGTTTCGAGAGCCTGCCCGAGCTCTCTCTCTTACACCCCTTTTTTTGTTTGGTGCTCTGCACGTGCACCAAAAAATGTGGTGCACATGCGGCAGCAAATTTTTTTTTTTTTTAAAGACCGGGCCCTACACTAAACAAACCCGTAGAGGTTGATAGAGAGATGTTTACAGTTCTTTGTGTGAGGGTTAAATATGTTTGAGTATAATATCAAACCATACAATATGCAATACCATAAACTTTCATCTACTTTTAAAAACATTTTGTAACGTACCCTTATTGTACTACGGCACATCACTCCCACAGTTTTACTATTTTACCATTTTTGTAATTTGTAAACTAAGTTTTACTATTTTTGGATATGTGTATATATTTATAGATTAAATATAATTGGATTAACATATTTATAAAAATATTTTCAGAAAAATAAATTTAGTCAGAAAGATCACCGGGCTTATAAGAAATATTTTTTTGATCATATTATATGAAATATCGATATGGATGTAAATATACAAAATAACATAATATATGAATTTGATTTGAAAACTAAATAATTAATATTATAAAATAAGCATTTAACATTATAACAAAGTATTGGATAGGCATTTAGCCGTTTAAATATCATTTCTGCATACTAGTTTTGACCGATTATACATATATCCGATATATTTAAATTTTTATACAGTGATTTTAACAAGAAAACATAATCTGCAAGACGGCTTCGGATGTTTTATTACCCATTAGAAAATGTTTATTTTCAAAAAGTTTCATGGGAAAAGCTTTTGCTATTCGGCTGAGGGAGAGAAGACAACATAAAAGAAAGTCTTTCCAAATAAAACCTTCATTACTAGATCCACATATTTTGATCAAATTACTTTTTTGTTGTTTTTATTGCTTTCACCACAGACCAGTTTGAAACTAGCAAAGTGAAGTATTAAGAAGTTTAAATTTTATTGAAATTGCCTTATAATATTTACTTGTATTAAAGATGGATACCAAATATGTGTAATGACTTTATAAAGAGAAAACTTGAATTGTACTAGTCAAATTTATATGGTTTTACATCTTGGTATCTATTTCCATCTTGGAAGATTGTATTTATTACAGTATTCTTAGCTTTAATCCAATAGACCCTATCTGTGACACCTCATGGGTGGGGTATTATAGCTGCAGCACGGTTTCAAAATGTGTTGGCGAGGCTTTGTCCCCATTTATTTATATGGGAGCTATGTCTTCCAAATTTATAAGTGGAGCTATGTCTCAAAGTTTTATAGACGAAGGGTGTGTTTGTTTGGGGCTAAAATATGTCAACTAAAACTTTTCAACCAAAAACTTTTCACTCTCCATAACTACTCTATTTTTTAATTATTTTTTCACATTTGTCTATACAAACTACCATACTTTTCAATCATTTCTACACAACTACCTATACAACTAACCTATTTATTTTAACTTTATTCTCTTTACTCCTCATCATTACCCTTATTATATCACATCATTTTCTATCAATTTGACAACTTCTACCCCCAAAACTTTTCATCAAAAGTTTTACCTCCAACCAAACACACCCGAAGTATCTTCAAATATTCGTAAGAATGTCTAAGGGCTTCATGATAAGAAATATTTTTTTTGTCATAATATAACAAATATTGATATGATGTAAATATACGGAAAAAAACATAATGAGGAATTTGATTTCAAAAATAAATAATTAATATTATAAAATAAACAATTAACATTATAAAAAAAGTATTGGATACGCATTTAACCATTTAGATATCATTTCTGTATGCTAGTTTTGACCCATTATACATATATCCAATATATATAAATTTTTATACAGTGATTTTAACAAGAAAACATAATCAGCGAGATGGTTTCGGATGTTTTATTACCCGTTAGAAAATGTTTATTTGGAAAAGCTTCATGGAAAAAGCTCTCACCCTTTAAAGCCCGGGTTCGGTTGAGATGATTTTGATAAAAGTTGGTGTAATTTACAATGAATGTAATGAATTTACCTTTTAACAATCAAGGTAAAAAAATAAAATAAAATAAAATAACATAAAATCACTATTTAAAATTTAATAAAAGATATATTTATTATCTCGTAGTTAATTAGTATATATGCAATTTAACAACTTTTACGCCAACAAATTTTCATCCAAAAGTTTTATTACTTTCTGAGTACACAAGAAATAAAAACAATAGAAGGTTCAGGTTGTGAAAGGCACCAGCCAAAAAAAATAGTGGTGCCATGTCTCCCTTGCCGAAGGGTATTTGCATTATAAATCGACCGCGACTGCCTCCAGTGTTCTTAAGTTGGATTCCTCATGTTGGCATAAATGAGTTTGAACATTGACATTTTGGGTGCGTTTTGGCAATAAATGAAAAATGTTAAGTAAAAAAGTTTTAATTAAAAAATTTTCTCTCTTCATAATACTCTATTTTTAATCTTTTTTATATTTTTCTATACAACAATTCTATTTTTTAATCATTTCTACGCAATTACCCCATATAATTAACTTATCTATTTTAACTTTATTCTTTTTATTTCTTATCATTACCTCTCTTATATCATATCATTTTTTTTCCATTCAAAAACTTTTAAACCTAAAATTTTTTATTTAAATGTTTTATCGCTTCCCAAAGACACCCCTTGGAAGGAAGTTGATTAAGGTGATTTGTAAATATATACATAAAAAAGAAAGCTTGCATTATTACTGTGCAGCCGAATTTTTTATCGGGATACATGATCATTTTCATATTACAACGACGTCATTAATTCATAGAAAAACAATAAGCTCTCATTTATCTACAAAGAACATCCAGCTCTTATATAAATTTTGATTTTGATGAAACCGAGTCAAGTCGAACAGGTTTTAACCGACCGGGTGCGACCCGGTGCTAAGTTGCGCTGATGCAAAAAGTGTCATGCCAAATTTCCGACCGTGGAGAGAGCTCTTGGCACCATGATTCTCACGTGCGTTTTTATGCCTGTTTGTCCGGTATCGAATCACCAGCGCATTGTACGCCCCTTGTACAGTTGTACTGTTGATAAATATGTCTGGACGATATAATAAATGGGACGTTATTGCTTCAGTGTGTGAGTGTACTTGTGTAGCAGCTCACAGGTGGAGAAGCTTATTGCTTTGCTATACATGTAGGGTGAAAATTTTGAATCAAAAGTTTGGTAGAGTAAAAATTATAAAATTTTGATAACAATAATGATAAAGAGTAAAAAGGATAAAATTAAAAGATATAAATTAATTATGTAGAAATAATTAATTAAAAAGTCAGTAGTTGTATAAAAAAATATAAATAAATAATTAAAAAATAAGATAATTACGAAGAGTAAAAAATTTTAAATTAAAAAGTTTTAATTTCACAGTTTTTGCACATTGCTAAACAAACCCGCGGATATTTATGGAGAGATGTTTATAGAAAATATTTTCTTTGTGTGAAGGTTAAATATGATTGAGTATGATATCAACTGTACAATGTGTAATACTAGAAACTTTCATCTACTTTTAAAAACATTTTATAACGTACACTTCTTGTATTACGGCACATTACTCAAAATAAATATATACACATATTCAAAAATAGTAAAAGTTAGTTTATAGATTAAATATAACTAAATTAACATATTTATAAAAATATTTTCAAAAATATATATATTTCGTCTGAAAGATCACCGAGCTTATAAGAAATATTTTTTTAATCATAGTATAAGAAATATGGATATGGATGTAAATGTACAAAATAACTTAATATATGAATTTGATTTGAAAAATAAATAACTAATATTATAAAATAAACATTTAACATTATGACAAAGTATTGGATACGCATTTAGCCGTTTAAATATCATTTCTGCATGCTAGTTTTGACCGATTATACACATATCCAATATATTTAAATTTTTATACAGTGATTTTAACAAGAAAACGTAATCAGCAAGACGGCTTCAGATGTTTTATTACGCATTAGAAAATGTTTATTTCCGAGAAGCTGCATGGAAAAAGCTCTCGCCCTTTAAAGCCCGGGTTCGGCTGAGGGAGGGAAGATAACGTAAGAGCAATGTTTTAAAAACCGAACCGAGAACTGAACCGTTTTTATGTCTGGTTCAGGTCCAACCGGTTCAACCGTGGTTCAAACCGTTTTAAACCGTGATGTCAGCATGACATAATTATGACGTAATAATTATATTTAATTTATTTTAATTATTTTAAAATTAAATTAAATAAATAAATAAATATAAATCCTATGTAATATAAAAATTACACGTGGCATCAACAATACATTCAAGTTCATCATATTAAAATTATTATGCAAATCAAGAAAAAAATAAGACCACATATATTAATCAAGATGAAATTTTAAAAATAATGACAAATTTTAACAATTTAAGAAGAGTACGCTGACCTGAAATAGGTGCAATTCTTTCATCTTTTTTTGTTCTTATATGCTTGATCAGAATATCTACAATGAAATGACAAATATTAATAGAAGGATATAAGACATTTATAAAAAAAATATAATTTTACTTTACTTGAAGAAATTAACCATCTAAAAATAAGAAAAATCAGGAATAGAACATCATTCAATTTTGAGCAAAGTTTGACAACTATTTAGGTATAAAGTGAGTACAAAACACAACTACGCAGGAATAGAACATATTTGAGATATCTAATTCAAACAAAAAACTTCGAAGTTGATATCTTCAAAATATCCAAAAAAGAAATATCTCCACAATTGCATCTTCATGAATCTCCTCAATTTTCTCTATTTTTTTCATGATCTTCTTGAATTAGCATTGACCCTATCAATGGATATTACATTCAAATATTAGTTTTTGTGTTTTCCCTGCAAATTGAGATTACACTCACCATACTTTGTTATTATTATTATTTTTCAAAAAAAATTTCTTATTTTTTACAAATGATTTTCCGTGGATGAGAGAGAGTGGGTGCGGCAAGTTTAGACCATTCACGGTTGTCTACCAGCATACATAGCTAGTAAAGCTTTGTTCTGGCACACGCCCATACCGTGAAAAATCTAACACTGTGCATCTTTGATGGGTGTGGAACCCACAACATTAACACAGTGCATCTGAAAGGCTGAATTTTTTACCCACGCAAGCACGCACCCGCAAAATGTAAGTTTTAATGATGGAGATGAGTTTTTGGCTTTACCAAAGGGGCTGTGAAGATGAAAGGGATGCTGTGATGCCGGAATCGACGCTGTGATGCCGGAGAATCAACGCTGGAAACGACGAATCGACACCGGAGAAGAGGACAACAGAGCCCGAAAGAGGTGAAACCCATTGGACTGCCGGACTCTGCTGGATGATGGGTTTGGGAGAGGAGTTTTCGGGGCCCATTGGAAATGGAAAATCGACGCCGGAGAAGAGGAAAACAGAGCCCGAAAGGGGCAAAACGACGAGCTCGACGCCGGATGTTGTTGGATGATGGGTTTGGGATGATGTGTTGCCGGACGACGATTTGGGCGGAAGGGTTTGCGACGAGCGGGAAAGGCACAGCACAAAGCAGGGCAGCGGGAGGGAAGGGTTTGCGGGGCCCGTTTGATTTTTCCTTCTTTTATATTATTTACAAAAAAAAGGGGCGAACCGAACCGCGGTCGGGCCGATTTTCACGGTTCGGCCGCCCGGTTCACACGGTTCAAACGGTTTTTGGCTAAAATAGAAAACCGGTGCCAAAACGAACCGTTAATCTGGCGGTTCACGGTTCGACCGGTCGGACCGGACGGTCCGGTCCGGTTTTCAAAACACTGCGTAAGAGAGAGTCTTTCCTCTGCACCGCTTGACAGTTGCCTCCCTTCACCTTCATCACTTTCCCTTAAAAAGGTGATAAAAACACGTAAGAACCGACATTCTTTGGCAAAGCTCTCAAACTCGATTACTGCATCTACTCGCTATTCACATATTTTGATAAAATCACTTTTTTTTTTTTTTTTTTCCTTTTTTATTGCTTTCACGACAGACCAGTTTGATTCCATGGATGATCATGATTCTCCTGCACGAGGCGAAGTGGAGATGAGCGGCGAGGGGCAGCCAAAGCCGACAGCGACAGTATCGGGAGAGATGGTTGATCTAGGTAATCCAGGAGCCGCAACCATTTCCCTCGCGCCAGTAGACTATCTAGAGTTGGCTGCGCCGGAAAAATCTGTGTTGCGGCGTACGTTTCGCCAATCCTCACCGCCGCCGCAGCCGGGTCATCTAATGGTACTAGCACGTAAGGCGCATTTTGAGAGAGAGCCTATCAAAACACCCTCATCCACCACTGACTCCAGTGATTCAGATAATTCTGATGTTCTAGCACCAACGCCAACGCCGCCGCCGCAGCCGGGTCATCTAATGGTACTAGCACGTAAGGCGCATTTTGAGAGAGAGCCTATCAAAACACCCTCATCCACCACTGACTCCAGTGATTCAGATAATTCTGATGTTCTAGCACCAACGCCAACGCCGCTTCCTCTGCCATTGCTACATAGGGTTTGCGATCAAGCTGCCCGCCGCCGCCGCCGCCATTGCTGCATCTACGAGATTCCCTACAACCTCCGGGAAAGAGCCAAAGATGCTTACGCCCCTCTGGTTGTCAAATTAGGCCCTCTCGAATACGAATACCGCACAATGGAGAGCATCCGAGAGCAGAAATGGTGTTACCTGCAAGAGGCGCTCTCTGCCACCGGCGATGTCCATCGTGGATTCCAGATTCTTCATCAGCATATCCGAGAATTGGAGCAACAAGCACGCGAGTGCTATTCTAAAAATTTGAGTCACATCGACAGCAATGAGTTTGTTACTACGATGGTGCTCGACGGTTGCTTCATCCTTCAAATCCTTCTCAAGGAGACGGAGCGTCACCGTATCAGTTCCGGCGATCCCATCTTCGAACAAAGATGGCTCTTTCTCAAGGTCAAGCGCGACCTGATGCTGCTGCCCTGCCAAATCCCCTTCTTCGTCCTCGAGCGCCTCTTCGACGAGCTTAAGTACTCAATGAACATCAACGCCTCGCTCTGCGAAGTCGTCTACCAATTCTTCAGGGATAGAATCAAAGGTCCTCCCCGCAACATCAACGCCAAACCCAAGCATCTGCTGGACATCCTACATTCGAATCTCTTCCCTGACGTGGATGGGAGCAAGCACAAGACTTCGTTCACCAATCTGAAACCTTTCCCTGGAGCGACGTATCTTCTAGAGGCAGGGGTGGAGTTTGAGAGCAGCAGGACAGATCGGTTGGACATTACATTCGAAGGTGGGGTCCTCAAAATCCCACACTTGGTCATTGAGGACGACACCAAATCCCTCTTCCTGAATCTCACGGCCTTCGAGCAGCTCCATCCTAGCAGCCTCCCCCATGTCACGGCGTACGCTTTCTTTATGCATTGTCTCATCAATACCGCTGAAGACGTTTCCATCTTGCACAGGAAGGGGGTGATCGAAAATTGGTTGGGCAGCAATCAAGAGGTCGCTGATCTCTTCGCCGACCTTGGCCGAGGCATCACCATCTACCGCAACGAAGTTTATATGGCGAACGTGATTGAGGGAATACATGAGCACTGCACAAATCGAATCAATGCTTTGAGGGGGAGCTTCATTCGTAACAATCTGAAAAAACCGTGGGGCATAGTTTCCCTCACAGTTGCCAGTCTTCTGCTCAGCCTTACATTCATACAAGGCTTCTTCGCTATGTTTTCATATTTCAGGCCACCATCTCCTAGCTAGCCAGATACCTATTGATCAATTTGTTGAAGGTGGAATTATATCTGTCGTCACCCGTGTATTTATTTTGTTTTCTCGTGTTCCTTTGGGATATGAGCTTGCAGTAGTGAAGAAGAGACTCTGTTTCCAATAATCGTTCACAGGCTTTCACGCCGCCGCGTCAGTAAAGAATCGCGTTTGATTTTTTTTTTTTTTTTTTTTGGGGGGGGCAAAATATCAATATATCTAGCAGGCTACATAATTAAGATGACGTCACATAAGTATAGAAAAGAGAGTAAAAATTAAAATTTTTCACCTTTTCCCCTCTTATACTTTATTAACGAAAAAGCAGAATGATAGATACTTTTTCTTTCTCCTCAATATCAACTTGCCAATGATTCGCGCTGAAGTATCAAAACTAGTTGAACTGTTTTACCATTATTGTTCAGCTCAATTATTTATTGGGCATTGACGTTGACTACAGCTGTTATACAAACAAAGTAACTTTTGACCCTTAAATATAGTTAGATTAATAGTTTTATAAAAAAAATTTCAAAAAAATTAAAAAATAAGTTAAACACTTAAGTGCACCAAAGCTAGGTGCAGCTGAGTGCACCTTATCAAATCCTTTTCGAACCGGGCTTAAAAAACAATTGTTTAAATTCTTTTAGTTTTGGGAGAATTTTTATTCTACCTATAAATACGCCATTTTGTGTTTAAAAAACAATTTTTTGTTTACATCTTTGCACTCCAAATCCCTTCATGCGCCCGTCAGGTAACGCATGCGTTGTTTTTCTAAATACGGAAATTGCCCCCAATTCATCTCCTCCCCCATTCCATCTCGTCTTCGCATGTTGGCCCAGCAAAGCCGTGCTGCTGCTGCTTGATCTACAACACACCGTCGACCAACTAAAGATAAGCGAGGCGGCCATCGATTTAATCTGCCAAGCTTCGTCCGTTCTAACCAACAAATTCGCAATAGCAACATGTTCTTTATGCTTTCAACAGCACCATTTTTAATTTTTCACCACTGACAGCTGCATAAACTCCTCACAACTGCAGCTGCAAATCTAATCCATTTTCTTAAATGGGGCGAACAGGTTATATGGGTTAAATAGGTTGCTGAACGAGTTAACGAGTTATAAAATCTTAACCCTAATCCATTTATTTAATTAAATGGTTAAACGGGTTGGCGGATTATAACCCATTTATTCAAAAATCAGAACCCAAACTCATTTATAAATGGGTTGGATGACCGGGTTGATGGGTTGACCATGACCATTAATACCCCTACTCTCCATCAGTCTCGGCAAATAGAGTCGGCCGCAATCCCCATTACTAACATTTTCAAAATATGCAAATGAAATAGTCCCTTTTCCGTCCGATTATAAATGACTATAACCAATCCAAGAAATATGAGATTCACATAAGAGAAATGATTTTAATACTTATGTAAGCATACTTACACTTGTCTTTTAAATTTTATTGATAATTTTATTGATAGAAATATAATCATTCAAATTCTTTTGTAACCAATAAATTTGCAACAGCAACATGTTCTCCATGATTTCAACAGCACCATTTTCAATTTTTCACAATCGACGGCTGCATAAAATCCTCATAACTGAGCTGCAAATCTGAAAAAAAAAAAAAGTAGCACCATTGACTGCTGCAAGACCAGTCCAATTAGCAGCCTTATGGTCTAGCCGAACAACATCATTAATCACAAATTAGACAGCGTCCCAAATTTTGGACCGATGCTGCTTGTTTTAAGGGGTAATTTGCCAATATATCTACTTATTTTGATCAAAATTACAAATATACCCACATAATTTCAGAAATTATAAAGAACCCTCATATAATTTAACCATAATTGTAAATAATACCATGAGTATATTCGCAAACATATGTAACTATATGGGTTATTTGCAATTTAAAAAATAAAGTGATATGTTAAATTTTTGCAAATAACTCACACATGGTTTAACTAACAATATAGTAAACTGTTATGATGTTTGTTCTGTTATGATGTTGTTATTGTATTGTTATAGCATGCGGGTTATTTGCAATTATGGTTAAACTATATAGAAATTATTTACAATTTTTAAAACTGTCTAGATTTATTTATAATTTCGATCAAACTAATCGAGCGTATTTGCAAATTACCCTTATTTTCATTCTTTCTTCCAATCCGGCAGAAGCAAGCTGGTCAGCTCCATTTTCTCCATCAGCCTCGGCAAATAGAGTCGGCAGTAATCACCATTGCTAACATTTTCAAAATATGCAAATCAAATAGCCTCTTTTCTGTCCGATTATAGATGACTATAACCAATCGAAGAAATATGAGATTCATAAAAGAGAAATGATTTTAATACTTATGTAAGCATACTTACACTTGTCTTTTAAATTTTATTGATAATTTTAATTATAGAAATATAATAATTTAAATTCTTTTCTTTTTATCTAATTTTAATTTTCATTAGTATTAATTTGAATCATAATATATCATGCTTAACCTTTGAAATTTATAATATATACGACTTGTAGAACATAAATCCCAAATTCTGATTTTAAGTACATGAATTTTGTCACTGTGAGCAAAATAAAACATTTTAAAGAAATTTTATATTAAAATACATTTACTATTTGGTTGTAAAGTTTTAAATATTATAATAATTTTTTTTATTTCATATTCATATATGGAAATTTTATGAACTAACGTGAAAATACAGTTAATAATTTAGACAATATATTTTAGTTGGTATAAATCATTTACATTTTTACTTTTAAAATCATTTTAAATGATTAATTTAATTTAATTTAATATTAAATATATGAACATATTTTTTAAATAATTATGATATTAAAAATAAGAATAATATTTAATGCTAAATGCTAATTTTAAAGCAATATTTTGAACATCTAAATCATTTCAAATTCATTTTTTTATCCAATATAAAATCTAAACATTTTTCATAATTTACATATAAATACATTTATTTTAAGCAAATGTGATTTATGCACATATTTAATTTGAATCTATGCACATATTTAATTTGGAAGAAACTTTATCTCGTAGCAAAACAAATGATGTTAAATATAATAAATGGATTAAATTTTGTATGAATAATCAGTGTATAAAAAATGGAGAGAGGTACATGGAATCGCTTTTATATAACCGAGTGACATAAAAGCAAGCCTCTATATTTCTATATATATAAAATTATTTTTCACATAATAATGATATTTTAATGATTTAGATATTAAAAATACTACTTTAAAATTAAAAGTGTGTTTGTTTTACTACGTAACTTTTTAATCTTCATAACTATATTATTTTTTAATTATTTCTTCACATGTTCTTATATAACTATCATATTTTTCAATAATTTCGACATAACTACCTACATAACTAACTATCTATTTTAATTTTATTCTCTGTAATCCCCATTATTACCATTATCATATCATATGATATCATTTTCTCCCATTATAACAACTTTTATTCCAAAATTTTTCATCTAAGCATGTACTTGTGAAGTGATAAAACTTTTGATGAAAAATTGTTGGTATAAAAGTTTTAAAAATATAAGAAAATGATGTGGTATTTTAGGAATAATAATGAGAAGTAAAGAAAATGAAGTTAAAATAGATAGATTGGATGTATGAGTAATTTTATAAGTAATTTATTAGAAAAGACTAAAAAGTAGTATAGTTTTATAGAAAGAAGTGAAGAAATAATTAAAAATATGATACATATAAAGAATAGTTTTATCATTTCTCAGACACACCCTAATATTTAAAATTAAACTAAGTTATTATGTTGATTTTATACATTTATAGATAGAGTCATGCACTATGATATTAGATAAATGAAAGAATTTTTATGATAAAAATGATGTTAAATACAATATATAAACTAGAGTTTTCATCAATCATCAAAATATTAAAAATGAGTGGGCTTTCATAAAAGTATTCCCGATATATATTAAATTTTTTTTAATAAGAATGAAGTTTTTAAATTGAAGTTTCAAATTCATCTGTTTTCCACCGTATATAAATTATAAATTTTAATATGACATATCATGTTTTAAAGTGATACTAATGAAACTTAAGATTCGATAAAAATATCTTTACAATAATTATATTTCTATAACTAAAATTATAGATAAAAATTCAATTGTTATCTTCACAATTCAATGCATGCATCTACAATGCTTGGCTCTAGATTTGAATGAAATTTATTAAACAACTTTAATATCATGAGTGTGTTTACATATTTAATATCGATCATTTTGAAGCAATATATTTAGATAGGTTATATGAAAAAATTTGAAAACATCTGTGACCAGCGGTAACTACTTAAAATTTGCCAGAACCGGTCAACCCGAGGGAAATACAAGGAGCCATTTACAATACAATGAAAATAATACTAAATTAATAATTAGATCTTTCAGGTAATAGCGAAAATTCACATGAGCTTGCCTGAAATCCCTCAAAATTCTTTAACTATTGTTACCTCTCCGCCTAAACAGAATAAATCATTTCAAATCTCCTCTAAATCAACATCATCATCAATCATACATTAACTCTATAATAATTAAGTTTTTAGGAAAATAGTTCTCATTACATCACTCATCTATGCATCAAATGAAATATTATGTATGGTTTTTCTACTAGATAGGATAACAAATCATATATAACCAATGGACCGGGAGTCTCCTTCCTCCTGTTTGAGTGTCAACCCTACATTGGACTCTTACCTTAGTCCTGTCATCTAAAAACATTAAAAGAAAAAGTAAGTCCGGGTTAACTAATTAAGCAGGATAACAATAAAAATCAAATATTAAAAAATAAATATCATTCCCATAAAATAACTTACACGTCAAAATTCTTAAAATTCATATGTTCATCGATATCATGCGCATGCAAGTAGCAATGCCATCCAAATGCTCATGCAATAAAAATGCTAATCATCATCGACATCACCATCATCCAAGTCACCTTGACACCCCGATGGACTTATAACATCACAACATCGTACATAATTATACCAAAATATACCATAGCTCATCTTATTTCTCAACTCACCCGATCCATTTTTGGCAGGTAAAATAAATATATTTTTGACCCGGTATATGGATAAGTCGGAAATTTTAACCCGAATTCAAAAATAAGGTCGGGTTGGGTCAATCATTCCCGATCCGAAGAGTTCGACCAGCCCTGCATATATTAATTTATTAAAAATTATGAGCTTATGTTTAAATATTATTATTATTACTTTCTTTCAAAATTCTCACTTTTTTATATTCAACTTTATCAATAATAGAAAAATCATTTTATTCAGAAAGTAATATAAGAATCAATAAAAAGAATTTGTACATAATAACCCTTATGTATAATTATATATTAACTTATTTTAATAAATTTAAATTATATTCTCAAATGTTTTGTTTTCTTAATTATATGTTTTTTAATAATTAGTAAAATATTGAAGCATATAATATTTAAATATAGTATAAATGTATATTTATGTTTGATAGGTATATAAATTGTTAAAATTATCTTATTTAACCCGTATTTTGAGCCAATCACTATCCCAAAATAGGTTTGATACCAACCTGAAGTTTGTCCAGGAGCTTATTAAAAAAAAGTGAAGGTCAAACCAACATTGTCCTAACCCGGTATAAAAAGAGAGACAAACTCAAGTTTTAAAAAATAGGGTCAGAGTTGGGCAAACCTTGACCCGGTACGGCACACCACGATTCCCACCCCTATTCTATACAACTGCCCTACTTTTTAATAATTTTCTCTAACTACTCATACAACTGCTCTATTTATTTTAATTGTATTCTCTTCACTCATTATTATTATTATTATTATTATTATTATTATTACTACTACTACTACTACTACTCCTCCTCCTCCTCCTATTCCAAAAAGTTTTACAACATCTTTCAAAAAAATCACAATAAAAACTTTTTAGCCAAAAGTTTTAACCTATACCAAACACACCCTACAGTGTTAAATAACAATGAGCATCTTAGAAATAAAAGTTAGCTTCAGTTAGTTTTAGTAAAGTCACATAACTAAGCTTCAAATTATATTATTTGATTAAAAAAACTTTGATAGTCCTTGAAAGCATATTAAGGGTTTTAAATAACAATTATTATATGAAATGCAACCCCCAAAAAAATCTAAGAAATGAAAGTTAACTTTGGTTAACATCAGTTAATGTTGGCTTACTTTGTTAGTTATTATAACTAAACTTTAATTTTTTTTTATTTTTTATTTTTGGATTCAAATGATCTTCAATGGACCTAAGAAGTTGTAAGAAACAAAAGTTGACTTCGGTCGGTTTTGCTTAGCTTTATTAAAATTTTTAACTAAGGTCTAGATTATATTTGTTGGATTCAAATAATCTTTAATGACACGTGGTAAAATTCTGATGGTGCTTCTTCTATGTGAGATTTCACGGTGATGTCCGTCCGTTTGTTAATAGGCAGAAGGGAGAAGTGGAAATTGAGGATGTTATTATCTTTGAGATGTAATAAAATGATATGATAATGGGAAAAGTACAACGGAAAGTGGGAATTAAGGATGTCAATATTTTTGAAACACAAAATTTTTATTTATTTATTACAAAACAGAAAGGTGTTAAGTATGAGTATATACATTTTTTGGTGAATTTCTTATATACCCACGAATTTGCATCCTAATTCCATTTATACATGTACTAGAAGATAATCTAGCTACCAGTGCATGATTAACTAGAGAATTGGCAGTAGCATTTCCATTTCGATAAGCATGAGAGAGTACAGTTGTTAAAGGTGGAGCTGGATCTTGTGAACCATGTGGCTAATGGGAGAACGAACTGGCACCTTTCCCAAAAGGAAATAAGAGAGGACGAAAGAGTCCGTTTCAAAATTGATCTTGCAGTAGTTAAGCATTTTTATCTCTTCAAATTTTTTTTCATAATAACTTGTTTTTGTTTAAGATTATCAAACACACCCTTTAATGACACGTGGTAAAATTCTGATGGTGCTTCTTCTATGTGAGATTTCACGGTGATGCCCGTCCGTTTGTTAATAGGTAGAAGCGAGAAGTGGAAATTGAGGGTGTTATTATCTTTGAGAAGTAATAAAATGATATGATAATGGGAAAAGTATAACGGAAAGTGGGAATTGAGGATGTCAATATTTTTGAAACACAAAATTTTTATTTATTTATTGAAAAACAGAAAGGTGTTAAGTATCAGTATATATATTTTTGCTTTTATATACCCACTAATTTGCATTCTAATTCCATTTATACCCGCGTCTTTAAGGGTGGGCCGGTAACCCTATTTGAAATGACGAATGTATCCATCCCTAATTATGTTTTTCTATCTAAAAATTCATATTATAATGATTTTGTAGTAATTGTACAACTATAAAATTATATATTATTTGAATATGAATTTTTAACTTTAAGAAAAACAACCTTAAATTATATTAGGGCTTTGGCATATTCGTCATTTTACAAGGGGGTTAACAACTCATTTAACGGATCCCTAACGCCATGAATATAAGTAAAATTATGATAAAAATCCATGGGTACGGGAGGAATTTTCAAGAGTTCATGGATATAAGTAGAGTTAAGGGTAAAATTTGTATGTATGTAATGAATTTAACTTATATTTTTTAGAGTCCCCATAAGACACAGAAACATATAAAATTTTTTAACTAAGATTGAAAAAACTTTCTATTGAAAAAACTTTCTCTAGTCCCTTTAAGAAATGATAAGCTTATACTAAGAAAAATAAGTTTACCTGTATCATTTTTCTCATTAGTAAAATTATTTTGGATAATATCTAATTGACATAAATTGTTTCTAAAAATTTGTAATGATTAACATATTTTCGAAAATTTGGTATTAGCCAGTTGAATATTTTATTTGAAGAATTCTAACATTAAAAAAAAAATAGTGTTGAAAATATAATATATAAATAGCTGAGGGATACATCAACTTTGTAATATCATTGGAGCAGCAGCGCCGGACAGTGCAAGGTGTGGAAAAATAGCAGTGTTGCTGGGTCTCTCTTAGGAAGGTATATTTGCATTATTGTTCAGCTGAATTATTTGTGGGACATTGACAAAAACGTGTCATGCCCATTAAAAACAACAGTCTTTGCAGTACTGTTAAGCTGAATTATTTGGGAGCACTGTCGTATGCGCACGGGGGCATGTAGTGCTCTATGCTCCGGGGTGAGTACACCTATTTTTTTATTTTTTTTTATTTTTTTTTACAATATTGTTAATCAATATGCATTTAATAGGTGTATAAATTTTTACCATTTTTAGAGTAATTTAGATATTTATTTTTTATTTTTGAAAATCAGTGGCATTTTCGGTAGTATTTTAGATATTTATTTTTTATTTTTGAAAATCAGTACCTAAAATGCCACTTATTTTCAAAAATAAAAAATAAATACCTAAAATACTCTAAAAATGGTAAATATTTATACACATATTAAATACATATTAATTAACAATATTATAAAAAATTTACAAAAAAAATAAAAAATAAGCGTATGCGCCGGCAGCACGGAGCACTGCATGCTCCCGAGCACATACGCCAGCGCTACAATTATTTGTGGGGTATTGACAAAATCGCGTCATGTCTACTTTTCCACTGTCCTCTTTCACAAATTTCTAAGGGAACATTCATCGGGGAAAAACTCTAAGGGAACAGTCCCACAGAGTCAGTGGTGGCTGGAGTGATGTGTCGGAGTAATAAACGGGGAAAATTTAATGGTGAGATAAACTTTGCCTAAAATGGCCTAGCACAGGTGAAATAGAAATGGGCTACTATATCGATCAAGAAAATTTGTTAAATGACAACCGAAATGTTAAACAGAGAGCATAGAAACAGATTAATTTTTTTCATTTTTAATATTTTGATGATTGACAGAAAATTCACTTTATAAATTGTATTTAGCATTATTTATATCATTATTAAAAGCTTTTTGTTTATTTTGTATCATTGTGTATAGGTTCTATCTGCAGATGTGTAAAATTAACGAAATAAAATAGTTTAATACTAAGTATTAATTTTAAATTTATGCTTTCAACATCTAAACCATCTAAGACTCTATTGTTATGTGGATAAATGATTCTATAAAATATGATTACATTCTTATATATGTATAAAAGGAATCAAGAACTTTTATAATTTACGCATGAATATATATATATATATAGATATATATAAGAGTGATCTTGTTACCGAAGCGAAGTAAACGGCTCACTTAGCCCATCTTAAAAATTTATTTACAACAATTTTTTTTTCTTTATACACTTATTTATCTAATTGTATTTAACATGTAAACCAAGTTTTACCATGTTTGAATATGTGCACATATATTTTTTAGAATTTTAAAAATGCGGGTATTTTAAATACATATATACACATGCATGTTTAAAAATTTTAAAAAATATATACACATATCCAAAAATGGTAAATCTTAATTTATATGTCACATACAGATATATAAACAAGTGTATAAAGAAAAAAAAAATCAAATTTTTTTGTTATAAATGAGTTTTTTAAGATAGGTTAAGTAGGACATTTGCTAGCCTGGGCTAACAGGATCATTCCTCACACACACACATATATATATTTGAACGAATGTGAACCATATGCATACTTATAATTATCACAGTTGGTATTACAATCAGGTTATGAGACATTCTTAAAATGTCCATATAGCATTATGACACACATCTAATAATATTTCTAAATTTCCTATTCGGTGGATGGTCTCATGAAAATTAAGGGAGACCACTGCTATTTGAACTTGTGTTAAATGAAAACCGATATCTCAAAAAGGGAGTAGCATAAATGGATTATGCTTCTATGAAACTCATCTTTTATATAACCTTTTTTATTTTTAATATCCTGATAATTGATTAAAAAAATCTATACTGTCTATTACATTGCACATTTATATTATTGTGGAAACTATTTTTTGTCTAGTATTATTGTGCATAGGCTTCATCTACAAATTTGTAAAATTAATATAATAAAATAATTTAATGCTAAATATTAATTTTAAATATTTAAACCATCTAAGATATTATCGCTATGTTGATAAATGATTCTATGAATTATTATTATATTCCAATAAATGCATAAATTGATGTAAGCAGTTTTCATAATTTACTTATGAATATACATTTTTCAACAAATGTGGCCTAGACGCATACTTACTTTAGTTGAAACTTGGTATCTCAACTAAACAATGGATTAAATTTTTCATCAAATGTCTAAAATCAAATCTGAGATTATCCTTATAAGCGTATCAAGGGTGTGTTTATCATTTCAATATACTTGTTAATCTAAAAATTTTTATTCTCACCAACTATCTTATTTTTTAGTGTGGAGTAGGATAGTTCATGAACTATCCTGGGGTGACAATCCTATCACAATGTAGCATACTACATTGGTTAGCGTATTTACCATTACATTGATGGTGAGCATGTTCACAAAGGTAGCATGCTCACCAATACTGAGAACTATTGTAATCCATATTCGATATTTTTTTAATATTTTTTCACATCTTTCTATACTAGGGGTGGGAATTTGGATGGTTGACTCGTGACCCGGCTTTGACCTGATCCATTTTTGGCTAGGTAAAATAAATATATTTTTGACCCGGTATATGGATAAGTCAGAAATTTTGACTCGAATTCAAAAATAAGGTCGGGTTGGTTGATCATGTCCCGACCCGAAGAGTCCGACCGACCCTGCATATATTAATTTATTAAAAATTATAAGCTTATATTTAAATATTATTATTATTTTCTTTCAAAATTCTCACTTTTTTATATTCAACTCTATCAATAATAGAAGAATCATTTTATTCAGAAAGTAATATAAGAATAAAAAAAAAGGATTTGTACATTATAACCCTTATGTGTAATTGTATATTAAACTATTTTAATAAATTTAAATTATATTTTCAATTTTTTTGTTTTCTTAATTATATGTCTTTAATAATTAGTAAAATATTGAAGCATATAATATTTAAATATAGTATAAATGTATATTTATATTTGATAGGTATATAAATTCTTAAAATTATCTTATTTAACCCGCATTTTGACCCGATCTGCTATCCCGAAATCGGTCTGATACCAACCCGAAGTTTGTCCCGAAGCCTATTAAAAAAAATTGAAGGTCAAACTAACCTTGTCCCAACCTGGTATAAAAAGAGAGTCGAGCTCAAGTTTTAAAAAATAGGGTCAGGATTGGGCAAACCTTGATCCGGTATGGCATGCCCCGATTCCCACCCCTATTCTATACAACTGCTCTACTTTTTAATAATTTTCCCCAGCTACTCATACAACTATTCTATTTGTTTAACTGTATTGTCTTTACTCATTATTATTATTCTTATTATTCCTCCTATTCCAAAAAGTTTTACAATATCTTTCAAAAAAATTATAACAAAGGTTTTTTAGCCAAAAGTTTTAACCTATACCAAACACACCCTACAGTGTTAAATAACAATGAGCATCTTAGAAATAAAAGTTAGCTTCAGTTAGTTTTAGTAAAATCACATAACTAAGCTTCAAATTATATTATTTGATTAAATAAACTTTGATAGTCCTTAAAAGCATATTAAGAGTTTTAAATAACAATTAATATAAGAAATGCAACCCCAAAAAAATCTAAGAAACGAAAGCTAACTTTGGTTAACATCAGTTAATGTTGGCTTACTTTGTTAGTTGTTTTGACTAAACTTTAATTTTTTTTTTTTTTGGATTCAAATGATCTTCAATGGACCTAAGAAGTTGTAAGAAATAAAAGTTGACTTCGGTCGGTTTTGCTTAGCTTTATTAAAATTTTTAACTATGGTCTAAATTATATTTGTTGGATTCAAATAATCTTTGATAGGATTAAGAAACATACTAATGTTGTTAAATAATAATTAGTATGCCAAAAACAAAAGTTATCTTTGGTTGATGGTTAACTTTCATTAACTTTTTTTTATAGAAACTTTGGTTAGCATTGATTAACTTCCAAAAAGTTTAAAAAATAATAACTTTTATGGATTAAAATTTTAGGATTTTTTCAAACATACTAACTAAGTTTGATCCTAATTTTAAATATACTTAAACTTTTTAAAAATGTCAAATGTACCCACTACATTTGCCTTTAATCTCAAAAATATTTATTTCGTTAAAAACTATTAGGTCTATTGACGGTGGTCTATTTAAATGTGGATTATATTTCGTAAATGCTTAAAATACTCCTTGCATAGAATAAGAAAAGATGAAATGAAATAAAGATGAATGAAATTAGGGCAGAAAGACTTAAAGCTCTTATGCAATGATACCCACATCAAAAGTATATTTGACCCTAGTCTTAAATACACCCACGACATTTGACAATTTTCAAAGATACCTACTACATTTATCTCTAATTTCCAAAACACTAATTCCGTTAATGACCATTGAATTAGTTGACGGTGGTCTATTTAAACGGTCTCGCTTCTATAAAACTCCCTTCTATATAAACTCCTCCATATTTAAAATCTTGATAGTTGATGGATTGATAGTTGATGAAAAATCTGTTCCATCCATTATATTTAGGATGTGTTTGGTTTGGAGTAAAAGTTTTTGATGAAAAGTTTTTGGGGGTAAAAGTTGTCAAATTGAAAGAAAATGATGTGATATGATAGAGATAATGATAAAGTATAAAGAGAACAAAGTTGAAATAGATAGGTTAGTTGTATGGCTAGTTGTGTGAAAGTGATTGAAAAGTAGAGTAGTTTGTATAGAAAATGACTGAAAAATTGATACACATGATAAATACACTTAAATCAATAGTTGTGTAAAAAAATTTTTAAAAAATTAAAAAATAAGTATTTGCACCCTGGTACACCAAAGCTAAGTGACCAAAGTGCATATAATCAGGCTCCTTGTATTTTGCGTATGAGTTATTTGCATAAAGTTTCACATGTGAGAATCCGTGGTGAATACGTAAGATTATGTGTATTGATTTTGCGTAAGTACCTATGAGAGTCTTATTTATAAGAGTATCAGTTAAAGATTTAGTGGAGCTCCCAAGGTGTCCTTACGAAGCATGAGGAAGGGGTTATCAGAGTATTTTCTATTTGTGATGTGTATAAAGCATTCAAAGAATGTGCGTGAGTCATTCTGGTATGTATTTTGATAATACGTTGATCATAATAGATTATTATATCTCTTCTATAATTTTTTACTTTCTATGATGAAAGGTTTTTCACATAAATTTTGGTGTCTTATATGCGTGTGATCTTGTTGATATTTATTTAATTTTGATTTATCGCACACGCTTCCGCTACAATCCATATGAACCCAAATCACATTTACAAGCAACAATGAATAATTAATTTCGCACCTAATAAAATAAGTCATCATTATAACAATGAATGACTAATTTAGTAGTAAAGGGTACCTTATGTGTAAGTAGTTTTTGCAAGCAAGCAGTCAACACATGCCAGCAATAATTGAAAAAGGATGAATGATCCTGTTAGCTTGAGCTAAGTAAATGTCTCATTTAGCCTACCTTAAAAAACTCATTTACAACAAATTTTTTATTTTTTTTTTCACGCACTTGTTTATTTAAGTGTGTTTAACATATAAACCAAGTTTTATCTTTTTTGGACGTGCGTATATATTTTTCCAAAATTTTTAAAGATAAGGGTATTTTAAATACATATATACACATAGATGTTTAAAAATTTCAAAAAAATATATAAACATATCTAAAAATGATAAAACTTAGTATATATATTTAATACATTTACATAAACAAGTGTACGAAGAAAAAAGCAAAAAAAAAAGTTATTGCAAATAAGCTTTTTAAAGTAGATTAAGCGGAACATTTATTTAGCCCGAGCTAAAATGATCCCTCTTCTTGAAAGAGATCCAAGAAATTATTAAATGAGGATAGAGTCAGTGAAGGCATCTGTACTGTGAGGTTGCAACTATATAAAGCACATAATCAAGAGCCTAGCGAAATTGCATTTTTCGATTTCGGATCGATGTGAATCCACCACCAAAGCAAAACAAACCACCAGAGTCTTGTGATACTAAATTAAAAATTGTTCACCTTTCTAGCAATGTCTTTTCATCGTTCTTAACAGCCCTAATTCTTGCAATAGTCTTGTGTGGTGCTGCGTAGTATTAAACTTTAGCGGGGACAGGCAAAACCGAAGAGGCATAAAAGTCCTATTCAATCTCATGCTTCTGGTGTACCATCCGCGTTTCGGGGCGAATGCTTCATCTTGGGCGTGAGTTGCTTGTAATTTTCCCGGTGTGGGCCATCCTCCTCGTGCTCCATCATGCATATGCGAGCTGCTTATTGTGAATTCTAAATAGGGGTGCAACTTGGGCCGGGTAGGTCTCGGTATGGGTGGAACCTACCCTTATCAATTTTATAAAAACCTCTACTCTATCTTACCCTATTTTAGACTGGGTCGGTCCGGAGCCTGCCCAATCCAATTTTCTCAAGGGTGGGTCGGTTTCAGTTAGGTTCCAAAATCGGTTCCTATAATGCAAAAAACAAGATTGAATCAATGAAGAAGCGATATAGAATGGAGCCGCTTCATTCTTCTTGGCAGTTCTACTCCCATATGGATAGTTTACTGAAAGGGACTAGTAATTCTCAAGCTAAAGGTGATCCCATCAGTTGCATGAATGAAGTTATAGAATCAGACCCACAGGCTTTGCCAAAGGAAGAAATGAATAATTCAGGACATGTTTTAAGGCACGGGATTGATTCTGGGAAGGCTCAAGTTTGTAATGATGCTGAAGTTGATGCGGTTGGACCTTTGCAGGAAAGTAATGGAGATGATGGTTCTAACACATTTCCTGACAATAGAAAAGAGAGTACGAGCACTGGCAGTAACCTTAGTACTCCAAACAACAAGGGTCCTGATGTGAGTGGTGAGCACATGGAGCAACCTTTCAAGCTTAAGAAGAGCTCAAGCAATGATGTGGCAGAGAGCATTAAATTGTTGGCAAGCTCAATTTTGAAGATTGAGCAGGCTAGAACGAAGATGTACAAGGAGACAGAGCGTATGAGAGTGGAGGCAGAGATCAAACGGAGTGAGATGGAGCTTATTGCCTGTGGGGAGGGAGAGAGAGAGATCACCGAGCCTTGTTGCCGTGGAGGGGAGCTGTGCCAGCGCCGCTACCCGATCTTCTGCCGCCCGCTGCCATGATTTCTGCCGCAGAGGAGAAAGGAATTGGGGTTTGTCGGTTCTTGCTGAAGTAGATCCACCGCAAGAAGAGAAATGTCTGTGTCGGAGAGGCGATCAATTTTTTGGGCGGCCTGAATTCACGAAGTGTAGCGGTTTATGTCACTAGTCAACGGAGAAGATAGGGCCGTGGAATTTGGGTTCTTAGGCCCTGAAATTGCAAAAATGCGGTGCTGTGCTTGCTACAATTGAATCTTAGGGCTGGAGTATGCTGGTCGTGCCTTGTGGTCGGCTGGGGAAAGAATTATAGTAAGTATTATAATATATATATATATGAAATCCGGGTCGGTTCCGGGTACCCACAACCGGAATCGACCATTACCCAAAATTGAACGGGTATTTTGCCCGAGGAATCGAACCGACCCTACGAGTAGGTTTTATGGAACCGGACCTAACCTATTTAGGGTACTCAGCGGGTCGACCCATGGGTGGTCGACCCATGGGTACCGGGACCAAGTTGCACCCCTAATTCTAAAGAGAAACGTATTACTGGCCCTCCAAACTTTTCTCTCCATAAATGGAACCACATTCGTGGTATGACTATCAACGGCAATATGATGAGATGACTCATGAAGGGTTAAAGAGGGATTTCGAGGGATCCCGGGAGAAAGAAAAGAGTGTCTGAGCTCGAAAAGGTGGGATTTTGGGTGTTCAAAGGTTTTTTTTTTCCCCCTAAGAAAAGGGAAAAAAAAAGTGAGCACGTGATAGTAGGATTTTGGTTGTTATTTCTATATGTGAGAGAAAGAAAAGGTGAGTGGGAGTAGCATTTTGGGCGTTGAAAGATTGAAAGGCCAAAGAAGAAGAAGAAGAAGTGGGTGACGGTGGGGTTTTGGGTGTTGAGAGGGAGGGGCTAGGAGAAGTGACTAGCTGCCGTTGTGGGCCGGCCTCTGAAAGTGGCCATCTGAACCTCCAAACGAGTATCAAATAGAATATAGAGAGGAGAAGGGGGGAAATTTTGAGCAAGAGTGGTAAAAATGGAAGCTACTTCAGCTGTTTCATTCCTTGTGGGTAAGCTGCGTGAGGAGCTTAGTGAGGACATCATTCTGCTGCGCGGGGCGAGGGTACAGATGGAGTGGATGGAGACGGAATTCCGGAGGATGGGGTGCTTCTTAAAAGATGCAGACGGGATGGAGGAGGAACAAAGTGAAGTTAAGAAGAACTGGACGCAGGAGGTGAGAGATCTGGCGTATCGGGCGGAGCAAACCATCGATGTCTTCTTCCTGAGAATCGCGTTGGCGAGGGAGGCAGAAGGATGCTGGGGTCAGTTGAAGAGGTACGTTTTCATTTTGAACGAGGTGGCTGCATGCCGTGTGTTTTAAAAACCCAACCGGAACTGAACCGTTTTTATGTCCGGTTCAGGTCCAACCGGTTCAACCGTGGTTCAAACCGTTTTGAACCGTGACATCAGCATGACATAATAATTATATTTAATTTATTTTAATTATTTCAAAATTAAATTAAATATATAAATTTTATATAATATAAAAATTACACTTGGCATCAACGATACATTCAAGTACATCATATTAAAATTATTATGCAAATCAAGAAAAAAATAAGAGTGCACTAACCTGAAATAGGTGCAATTCTTTCATCTTTTATTATTCCTATATAGTTGATCAGAATATCAGTAATGAAATTTCAAATATTAATGGAAAGATATAAGATATTTAGAAAAAAAATCCTTGGTTGATTTCTTCTTGATGATCCTCCAAAATGTTATTCTGTGAAGAATGATTGATTTTATTTTTTTAGTCAGAAGGAGAGGTGAAAATTAATAAAATACAAAAAAAAAAGACAAGAATAATGGAAGAGTACGAAGACAGTAGAATTTGTTCTTGTCTCGCCTTTAAGCTGACCAAGAGAACCATCTGCTTTTAACTTATTATGAAAAACCCATTTGTGGACGGCACCGAAAATCCCGAACATGAAATGCAGAACGTGGACGTCATCCATCTCTCCCGATCAAGAATACACGAAAATAAGAAACCAGAGCAAATAACTAGAGACTCGAAGTGAGAGAAGAGTTCTTGGATTGCCGTACCAGACTTCGCTTCCTCCCGTTTTGCCTGAAAGCAACGGAACCACCGGCCTTTATATAGACCTAGAAGCGAAAGAGAGTGAATTCCATCTGTTCGCTGCTCTCTCTCTCTGTTTTTATTTTATAAATTTTTATACAAAACTTTTTGATTTATCGTCCGGATTCCGGAATCGCCATTCATTTCGTCCTTATCCAGAGCCCTAGTAAATCAAGCTCATCTGCTGCAATTCTCCTCACGCATTAGCAGAAAAACACGAAAAGAAGTATCGGAACTCACCGATTTTCCCAAACATGAAATGCAGAACTTGGACGGATGGATTTGCATTATGCCCGTGGCATGCAACATTGCATTTGCAAAGGATGGAAGCACTGAATCGATAGTCGCCGGACCTTGCTGCCTTGCTGCCTTGCTGCCTTGCTGCCGGAACAGCCGAACCTTGCTGCCTTGCTGTCGGAGCAATAGATGATGACCGGACGTTGCCGATTGTGGCCGGACATCGATTCCGGCGGACTGAATGACGTGGATCCCTTGCCGCAGATGGCGATGGTGGGTCTATAGCAAACCCTAGCCGCTGCTGCGAAACGAGGACGATGAACAGGGAGGAACAGCCAAACCCGCATAGTTTTTATATTTTTTATTTATTAATTTTTTTTTTAAATAGCTGCGAACCGAACCGCGGTTAGACCTGTTTTTACGGTCCAACCGTCCGGTTCACACGGTTCGAACGGTTTTCATCAAAAATGGAAAACCGGTGCCAAACCAAACCATTCCACTGGCGGTTCACGGTCGGACTGGTCGGACCGGACGGTCCGGTCCGGCTTGTAAAACACTGGGTGGAATGGATGAAACAAATACCACGCTTTTAAATAAGTGGGTTACGTAGATTAGTTTTATATAACCTTCTTAGTTTCTAAAAATTTGAAGTTTTATGGAAAATCTAATTCATTCATTATATTTGAAATTATTTGTTTTGTTAGAAGACTAAGTTTCATCCAAAAATAATATGTGCATAGGCCATATTTGATAAAAAATATGTACATTCATGTATAAATTAAGAAAATATTTAGATTCATTTATTTGTATATTAGAATTTAGTAATACTTTGTAGAATCTTTATCCAAATATTTATAATATTTTAGATGGTTTAGATGTTGAAAATACTACTTAAAAATCGATATTTAATATTAAATTATTTTATTATGTTGATTTTACACATTTTATAGATGAGGGTCATATGCAGTGATACTAAACAATTAAAATTTTTTATAATAATATTAATAATGTTAAATATAATTGATGGAGTGGATTTTACATTAATCATCTAGATATTAAAAATGAAAAGGATTACATTGAAGAGAGGTTTCATAGAAGTACTACCGCATTTATTTAAGAACTATATCTTTCCAATTTCCAAGTGAAGCTATTTCTCTAAGTTTTATAGGTGAAGTTGTATCTTTACAAATTTGTAAGAATGTATCCGGGAATTATTATAAGAAATATTGATATGGACGGAAATATACAAAAAAAAATATAATGTATGAATTTGATTTGAAAAATAAATAAATAATATTATAAAATAAACAATTAACATTATAAAAAAATATTGGATACGCATTTAACCATTTAAATCTGATTTCTGTATGCTAGTTTTGACCGATCATACATATATCCAATATATATAAATTTCTATACAGTGATTATGCATATATCCAATATTAGAAAATGTTTATTTCCGTGAAGTTTCATGGAAAAAGCTCTCGCCCTTTAAAGCCCGGGTTCAGCTGAGGGAGGGAAGACAACATGAGAGAGAGTCTTTCCTCTCCACCGCTTGACAGTTGCCTCCCATCGCCTTCATCACTTTCCTCAAAAGGTGATAAAAATACGTAAGAACCGACGTTCTTTGGCAAAGCTCTTAAACTCGATTACTGCATCTACTCGCTATTTAGACAGGGTGTGTTTGGTTGGAGGTAAAACTTTTGATGAAAAGTTTTGGAGGTAGAAGTTGTCAAATTGATAGAAAATGATGTGATATAATAGGGGTAATGATGATGAGTAAAGAGAATAAAGTTAAAATACATAGGTTAGTTGTATGGGCAGTTGTGTAGAAATGATTGCAAAGTATGGTAATTTATATAGAAAACTGTAAAAAAATAATTAAAAAATAAAGTAATTATAGAGAGTGAAAAGTTTTGGATTGAAAAGTTTTAGTTGACATATTTTAGCCCCAAACAAACACACTCATGTTTTCATAAAATCACTTTTCTTTTTTTTCTTTTTGGTTTTTATTGCTTTCACGGCAGACCAGTTTGATTCCATGGAGGATAATGATTCTCCTGCACGAGGCGAAGTGGAGATGGGCGGCGGGGGGCAGCCAAAGCCGACAGCGACAGTATCGAGAAGGACGATCCAAAGCGGGCTGCGCCTGAAAAGTCTGTGTCGCGGCGTATGTTTCCACAATCCTTGCCGCCGCCGCCGCCGCCGCCGCCGCTGCTGTCTCTAGCAGCAGCACCACCAACGAATTTTGGGAGAGAGCCTATACAAACACCCTCATCCATCACTGACTCCAGTGATTCAGATAATTCTGATGTTCTAGCACCAACTCCGCCGCCTCCGCCGCCGCCGCCGACGCCTCTGACATTGCTACATATTTGCGATCAAGCTGCCCGCCGCCGCCGCTATTGGTGCATCTTCGAGATTCCCTACAACCTCCGGCAAAGATCCAAAGATGCTTACGCCCCTCTGGTTGTCAAATTAGGCCCTCTCGAATACAAATGCGGATGCGGCACAATGGAGACCATCCGACAGCAGAAATGGTGTTACCTGCGAGAGGCGCTCTCTGCCACCGACGATGTCTGTCGTGGATTCCAGAATCTTCATCTGCAAATCAAAAAATTGGAGCAAAAAGCGCGCGATTGCTATTCTGCAAATTTGAGTCACATCGACAGCAATGAGTTTGTTACTATGATGGTGCTCGACGGTTGCTTCATCCTTCAAATCCTTCTCAAGGAGAGGGAGCGTCAGCGTATCAGCTCCGGCGATCCCATCTTCGAACAAAGATGGCTCTTTCTCAAGGTCAAGCGCGACCTCATGCTGCTGCGCTGCCAAATCCCCTTCTTCGTCCTCGAGTGCCTCTTCGACCAGCTTAAGTCCTCAATGAACATCAACGCCTCGCTCCGGGAAGTTGTCTACGACTTCTTCAAGGATAGAATCAAAGGTCCTCCCCGCAACATCAACGCCAAACCCAAGCATCTGCTGGACATCCTACATTCGAATCTCTTCCCTGACGTGGATGGGAGCAAGCACAAGTCTTCGTTCACCAATCTGAAACCTTTCCCTGGAGCGACGTATCTTCTAGAGGCAGGGGTGGAGTTTGAGAGCAGCAGGACAGATCGGTTGGACATTACATTCGAAGGTGGGGTCCTCAAAATCCCACACTTCGTCATTGAGGACGACACCAAATCCCTCTTCCTGAATCTCACGGCCTTCGAGCAGCTCCATCCTAGCAGCCTCCCCCATGTCACGGCGTACACTTTCTTTATGCATTGTCTCATCAATACCGCTGAAGACGTTTCCATCTTGTGCAGGAAGGGGGTGATCGAAAATTGGTTGGGCAGCAATCAAGAGATCGCTGATCTCTTCGCCGACCTTGGCCGAGACATCACCATCTACCCCAACGAAGTTTATGTGGCGAACGTGATTGAGGGAATACATAACCACTGCAACAAGCGAATCAATTATTGGAGGGCGTTCTTCATTCATAACTATGTGCGAAAACCGTGGGCCATGGTTTCCCTCACAGCTGCCATTATTCTGCTCATCCTTACATCCATACAAGCCTTCTTCGCGATGTTTTCGTATTTCAGGCCACCATCTCCTAGCTAGCCAGATACCTGTCGATCGATTTGTTGAAGGTGGAATTATATCTGTCGTCACCCGTGTATTTATTTTGTTTTGTTTTGTTTTTTTGTGTTCCTTTCGGATATGAGCTTGCAGTAGTGAAGAAGAGACTCTGTTTGCAATAATCGTTCACGGACTGTCACGCCGCGTCCGTAAAGAATTGCGTTTGATTTTTTTTTTTTGGCAAAATATCAATATTATTTGGTTGAAAGATGCTTTAATAATACTTTGGTTTGGATGATTCTTCTCTTTGATTTTTGAAAGTGGATTTTAGACGATTCTCTGACTCTTTCATTTTTAAAAGCGTATTTTAAATATCATCAATTATTCGTGTTGCTACTATTTTAGAGGATGATTTGGTTTATTAATTTGTAATTTCATCATTATTTTCTGTCTAGTAATCATGGGAAAATCGAACCAGAGGAAAATTAATTTTTCACTTGAAAAAAATCGATGAAATGGCTGATGGGGAAATTAATTAACTCAAGTTTCATTGTAGATACCTTCAAAAAAAAATTTCATTGGAGATCAAGCGTAGTTTGGGGTTGCGATGAGCCAAACTTGAAGCTTAGTTGAACTTCATCTTAAATTGAAAGTCTAACAAACTAATTTAAACTTGATATAACATGGATTTAGGGTATGTTCGGAAAGTTATAAAATTTTGAATGAAAAAATTTAGTGCGAAAGTTTTTAAATTGATAGAAATGATGTGATACAATAGAGATAATCGTGAAGAGTAAAAAAAATAAAATTAAAATAAACAAGTTATTTATATGTTTGTTGTGTGAAAACAACTGAATAGTTGTATAGAAACATATGCAGAAATAATTTGAAAACAAGATAATTATGAAGACTGAAAAAGTTTTAGTTGAAAATTTTTTCTGTTCTAAACAAACATGCTTCTAATTGTCAGGATATTCTTGCTTAGCATGTAGTCCAACTTAGAATTTCTAGTTACTATTAGTTTATAATTAGATTTACTTTGACCTTTTTTTCAATATATTTCAAGCTAAAATTAACCAATAAATTTAGCTTATCAATCATATCAAATAATTTTGAGAATTGATTATATATTTTATGTTGAATTTTGGACACACATGTATATAATAAGAGAAAATTCCTTACGTACCAACAATATTTATTTATCCCTTGTTCCTTCTATACCCGCGACATTTCAGAAATTTCCTTCATTCCCGCCACATTTCACACCTCATTCCTTTTATAACCATGGCGTCACATTCCGTCCATATGCATCTTCTTCCTTTACATCCTTTACAGAAATCATCAGGTTCGGCGATGGTGGCGGCGGTGGCTGCTGCTCTTTTTCCTGTCTTTGTTTCTTTCTCCATTTTCTCTCGCCCATGTCCTAGCTTTCCTCTGTACACCGCACCCAAGCTGCCAGAGCCGATTTTGTTCTCTTTGGAGAAATCGTCCATGGCCGCAGCCATCTCCGCTAGCTTGAACTCCTCAGGCCATTAATGCAGAAGCCAACCATCAAGTATTGACTTTTCTCCTTCATGACATGGCCATTTACGACTCCAGGAACAAAATTTATGCACACATTGGAGTAGGGATGTTAACGGATCGGGTTGTACGGGTTGGAGCCTAATCCTAATTCTAATCCATTTAAAATATTTTAACCCTAATCCGTTTATTAACCCATTTAAAAAACGCCAACTCTAACCCATTTACAACCCATTTAATAAACAGGTTGGTAGGTTGTTAATGGGTTCTATATCAAATAACCTGAAAGCCTAGACTCTAATAGATAATGATCCTGCAGGGAGAGATGAGAGGATGTTTTCGGCATAAAAAAAATGGAAATAGAGCAGTAAGGGGAAAATGAAATCATGACAGCAGTGGACAAAAATTAGGTGATTGGAGGAAGATTTAGAAAGGAAAAATAACCAAGGGGTTTACATGTGTTTTTGTGTGTATATATATATGTATATGTATATGTATAAAACTTTAATGTGTTAAGCAAATTTAATGGGTTGAACGAATTAAACAGGTTGAACGGGTTATATGGGTTAAATGGGTTGCTAAACGAGTTGACGAGTTATAAAATCTCAACCCTAATCCATTTATTTAATTAAATGGTTAAACGGGTTGGCAGATCATAACTCATTTATTCAAAAATTCAAACCCAAACCCATTTATAAACGGGTTGGATGAGCAGGTTGACAAATTGACTATGACCATTAACACCCCTACGTAAGAGTCCCCTTTGAATAGATACACCTCATTAGTGTTGTGAGAAGCAAGAGTCGCGTCCATTCCACTAGTAAAGAAGCTACCTATCAGATCATTGTAACCGAAAATGATGGAAGTGACACTCACTCAGAGAATATGATCAAGATCATAGTCCATAACAGCCTGCTCATCGTCTTTGAAGAGGTAAGTTTGATATGTCGACTCAAACACCGCATCTAGGCCATCTCCAAACCTCGAACCTATACCCCATTTAAACAGGGGAAACATGGCAGCGATGGTGACTCGGCCTTTGATTACCTGCCCATGTGCATAGTTTATCTAAGCACATAGATTTTCAGATAAGATGAACGCTTCATTCTCATCATGAGACGCAAAAGCAATCTACTCCTGCAAAGGCTATCGTTGCAAGAGATGGAAATCCATCGACAATGAGTAGCAGGGGCCCATTCACCACCATCTCATTTCCATCATCGTACCTTGTTACCACCACATACTCATTGCCCATGAATAGATAAGCTTTATGCGGACGACATTAACGAAATGCAGCAGTTATGCAGGTATTGATGTTGATCACCTCTTCGCCATACCACTCTCAGGCTTTGGATTTGTAGCGCCCCCCGACCTGTGGGCACGCCACACAGTATCATGGTACCTTACTCCATGAATCTTTTTAGGTGGTGAAACTTATAAATGAAACTGAAAGTTTTATTACTTATATGAGCGGAAGCTTTTCCTAATTTGTCTTGAAATCAGCCTGAATTTTTTTCTCGTTAAAACCTATATCGATTCTATTTCTTTAACTAAAATCCAGTAACATGTCGTCTATACTTAGGATGTTTGGGTAATACAAAAATCTGATAGTTAATATAATTTCAACGTTTTCTGCTAATTCACGCACATTTACTTCAATTTAGACTAATACATTCCTTATACAATCATATTTCACATGAGAAGCTAACTACTATGTTTAACAATAACATAAAATATTCAAATATAATACATACTCACAATTATAATAATTACAATCTCAAGAATCCAAATTCATCAAAAATATTAAAAATCATACACTCACTACTCAACTAGTAGTGAAGGCTCTTCTATCAAATCTGCATCATCTGTACTCATTGATTAGTTGAAAACAATGAGTATAAAATACACACTAAACAAGCATCTAAAAATATGTACTGTTCAAAACTCATGGCATTAACCAAAATCATAAAACTCTTAAAATATCCTTATGCATGTGTGATAATGAGATGAATGCACACACATGCATCATTCAATGACTTATTTTTTGTTTGGTAGATGATACTTATCAAGTGATCACCCGCCCATACATCGAATGCATCGACCAGGCAATGTCAAGGACGGACTACCTGTCTAATTACAATCTTGACAAAGCCTCATGCATGAGTTCCATTCACACGTGCATTTTATGCATTTATGACATGAATTAAGTTTTGCCAACTCAACATGATAACAGGGTTTGTATATGAAAATCAAGTTGTAAAAATATTTCAAGTACATATTCTTTTTGTAAAACCTACGTACAGGGTAATGGTCATCACTAAGTACCTTTTCAATGCATGTCAATTTAAAGAAATATTTAAATAAAACAAACTAATTAGCAAATAATCTTTCTTGAAATAAAAAGGTAAGAACATATTTTTCTTACTATAAAAATTCTTTTGAGCAAGAAGAATCTTGAAGAGCTTGCTTACCTCTTCCCTTTAGCATTTCTCCATTTTTTTTCTTTATACTTTCTATCATCTTTCCTTTACCCCTTTCTATTATAGCCAACAAAGAATACATCTAAGTATTTATTTCAACCATCACACATACTTATTCTATGATTAATTATGCATCTAACTATATACTTTTTCGAGACCTTTGGACATGGAGTTCAAGCATTCATGAACTTAAAATCTCCTTATCCAAAGTTCTTAACTCCTTTTTAACTTAACCACACTTTCAAATTGGATGAACCATAGCTTTACAAGTTCGCTACCCTTGAAATACCCTTTTATACCCAAACTTGAACTGAATTTGAAATTTCTTTCTTTCTAAACTATTTAAACCTTTATACCATCCCCCATTTAACACACATTTGAATAAGCTTATAAATTTCATTAGCTTTGCATTTAAACTTAACTAATAATTGTAATTCAAGTTTTAACTTTATACATAACACATAGTGAACATATAAGCTTAGTATAACTTTTACCATTATTTACACAACTTAAAAGTTAGTATATTCCATTTCCATTTTGTTTCCATAAAAACTTATATTTTTAAGCAATAAATTCGTCTACTGCAATTTTGATCTCATTTACACATAATAGGGTCACCCACATTAACACATTCATTGGATTCCCTCTTACTTACATTTCTTTCTTTAAAACT
Organism: Annona cherimola; assembly: GCA_030490835.1. Taxonomy (NCBI): domain Eukaryota; kingdom Viridiplantae; phylum Streptophyta; class Magnoliopsida; order Magnoliales; family Annonaceae; genus Annona; species Annona cherimola. The sequence continues at coordinate 444,411 of CM059971.1, read as the reverse complement.
ATCCAACCTATTACTTACATTCGTGTAGCCACTCCTTGGGTAATTTAAACGCCCCAACCTATTAATTTCCCATAAAAATATTATCCTTATCGTCAAGGAACTCAGTTCAATGCACCCAGGTGTACTTCACCCTTTTTTTTATTTTTGTTGAAACTTTTTCATGAAACTATTAATCTAAGTGCATTTAATATGTGTATCATTTTTTTTACCATTTTTGGAGTTTTTAGATTTTTCTAATTTTTAAAAATCAGTGGCATTTTTTGTAATTTAAAATTACTAAAATGCCACTGATGTTTAAAAATTTGAAAAAACATCTAAAAGTATCCAAATTTGGTAAAAATTGATACACATGTTAAATACACTTAGATTAACAGTTGTGTAAAATTTTTTTCGAAAAAATAAAAAAATGGGTGAAGTACCTCAATGTACCCAGGTGCATTGAACTGGATTCCCAGTGCGAAACCATGATTTTAATATCATTGCATTGCTAAAATTGCATTTCAAGTTCAACACCTATATGCTTATAGGGCCTTGGATTCTAAGTTCACCAGTTTTGGATTTGTTACCTATTTTGTAAAATAATTAGTAAAATCTCTTAATATTGACACCAAACTCTTAATTTACCCAATCACACATGCTCTAATCATTTTATTTCAAAACAGCCCCTAAAATGCCCAAAATTCAGAAAATTACACTTTAACATGCACATTTTAGCTTTAGTCTTCTTGGATTTATTTAGGGCATTTTCTTAAATCTAATGACCCTAAAATCTTGGGCATTCCTAGCTTATGTATAGATGAATATATCTATAAAATTTAATAAAAATTGGATTTCATTTGATAAGTTGTTGGGGCAGACACTTGAAAATAGAAGGAGAAAAATGCAAAGGACTACTCAAGGCATGCTACGGAGATATCGATCCGCTGCCTTCTTTTCTCCTCTTCCTTTCAATTAATTTTTGGGTGTTTAATGGCCGGCCTGCGGCACACATTAAATACTCACGTTCGGTGTCTCAATCGTGCACATATGCATATACTTAATTACTCCACCGTTCTAATTATCAAAAAAAAAAAAAAACTACTCCACCGTTCTTATAAGGCAAAATTATTATAATTAATCATGTTTACGTATTTAATAGAGAGAGTTTTGCTTGTGTACAATACACATGTTTCATCTCTTGAATTTAGTAATCCATCTGTAAATGTATAAAATCAATGTAATAAAGTTTTTGATGTTAAATTATTAATTTTAAATTTATATTTTTGGAATTTTAAATTTTTTAAAATTGATTATTATGTTGATAACTGTTTTAATAAAGTATTATTACATTCTAATGCATATATAAATGAATCGAAACTAAAAAATTTTCATCATTTAAATATGAATATATATTTAAACAAATGTGTCCCATATACATTCGTATTCTAATAAAACTTGATCTCAAAGCTAAATAAATAATGTTAAACATAATAAATAAAATAAATTTCACATCAATTATATAGGTTGCATGAAATTCCCTCAATATAACCTAATTACATACAAAATATTGTCACATTGCAATACAAAATATAGATATAAGTATATTTTATTTATATAAATAGATATTTAAATCAATATAGCGCATGCATATATTTGATTTTGATGGTGGTGGGTTTATAAAATAAACAAATGATGAGATAACCTGTTCAGGTAAAAGAGGGTATTACATTTGATGACGATGAGTTGTATCCAAGTCATAAGGGAGGGATGGGAATTGGGATCACATGCCTAAAATTTATTGGTCATGGCTTGATTGGAAGGCCCTGGTCAAGAAAATGAATTAAAGCCACCCATCTCCTTCACTAGCACGTCCCCTTTTTTAATATATCCCCCCAGCTCGCTTCAGAGGTGGAAAATATAATTATAGATTAAGGTCTGTTTGGCTGACATGTAATGGAATGGCTTGCAAGTCATCCCTTTTACATGTCTTTTATCAGATGATTGTATATTTTTATAATGTTAGCGACTTTAATAGCTTCGGACTTCTTGTTAATAATTAAAGATAGATCCATTTAAGTTGCACAGAAATTGGGTCAACATGCTAACTCATTTGCACAAAAAAAAAAAAAAGGTTTCAACTATCCTTGCGAAGATCGGGTTTAAAAAGAAAACGAAAGGGCCGAAGAAAGAAGACAGAGCAGAGGCGGAAAAAGAAAGGGGAGAAGCAGCGGGGAAGAGAGGGAGGGAGAGAGGAGGAAAAGGATTGTAGGGCCTAATAGATTTGGCTTTTTTTTTTTTTTTTTTGTGGATTTGAAGTTGAAAGATTTGTGAAAGTGGGTAGAAATTGAGATTAGAAAATTCTTTTCAATTTTTTTTTGTTTATCTTATTTACTGCATTATTTTATATATATTGTGATCGTACAAAAGCAATTTAACATAAAATTGAGATTACAGAGTTAGAAATTCCAAACCTTAACAGGATAGAGAAGCAGAAATTTTCCATGGAGATGAAAAATGAGCTTAAAACCTAGACAGATAATTTTAGAATGATATTTGATTATAAAAGACAACAACGATGTTAGAAAATTTGAGGTAACATGAAAATTAGTATCTCCAGATCGGCATTTGAAACTTTAAAATTTAGAAAATGAGAGTATTTGAAGATGGAACTAAGTAAACAAATTTTAGAATATTATTTAAAAATATTATTATTATTTTGGATGTAAATTAAAAGTGAAAAGGGACATTGGGATTTTATAGAGTGCAAGTTGGAGATTAGGAAAATTGCATGGAAGGTAAGTAGAAAATTTTCTACTTTTATTGGATGCTTATGAATCTTCATTTATTAAGGGCATGGATGTTTTGTGTGAGATTTTTGTTAAAAATTATTTTTTAAATATATATTTTCATATCTTTAACTATTTAATTGAGTTGAATTAGTTGAGAAATTATTATGAATTAACCATATCTTATGGAATTTTTTTTATTAATTCAATTATTTAAGTGCAACAATTATTCATGTGTACATAGGCATGATATGATGTATGAATTCATTATTGTATATTTAGCATGACCTAAGCATGATAATTCTTTGGGCAAGCCAAAAAAATGACTGTGTAAGATGTTGATGGTTATTAGTCCACTGGGTGAGCCACGGTAACTTAGATGATGATGGATGACGAGGATATAGATGGATATTTGCATTGCATGAGAATTTGGAGCATGACTACTTGCATGAAGATAATATGGATGAACGTATAAGTTTTAGAGATTTTGTTGAAGGAGTTATTTTATGAAAATGATGTTTTGTTTGGCTTAATATTGAGTTTTATCGTTACCTTACTTACTGAGTTGGCCCGGACTCACATTTTATATTGAGTTTTATTATATTTATTTCTCTTCCCTTTTCTGTTGACATTTTTAAATACAACATTTTTTATTTCCTACTTTTTTTTATTTTAGATTCATTTTTTTATACATACATCTAGCCATTTGATATTACAAATTGGTGCATGCTTAATCCTTACAACATGAAGGAACTTAATAACACCTTCACCATTGGAGGAAAATTTTGTATACCCCCAATGCGGGGAACGAAGCCAAACTTGCTCCTATCCCTAGGCGCACCCGCATGCGTTACCTGCTGCTTACAACATTAGATGCTACTTTTTAGTTATTGGCATTCATTACTAAAATAACTTTCATTAGAAACTAAAATAAAAAAAACTTCCATTAGAAACTTTTTTTGATTGGTGCATATATACACCACATCTCAGCTATATTATAATTGACGAATGATCCTGTTAGCTCGAACTAAGCAAATGCCCCACTTAGCCCATATCAAATAACCTATTTATAACAACTTTTTTTTGTGTTTTCTTTATACACTTGTTTATGTAAGTGTATTTAACATATAAATCAAGTTTTACCATTTTTGGATATATATCTATTTTTTGATAATTTTAAAGATATATGTGTATATATGTATTTCAAATACCTTTATATTTAAAAATCTCAAAAAAAAGATATACATATATCCAAAAATAGTAAAACTTAGATTATATGTTAAATATACTTAGATAAATAAGTGTATGAAGAAAAAAGTTAAAAAAAGTTGTTAAAATAGATTTTTTTATGTGGGTTAAGCGAGGCATTTGCTTAGCCCAAGCTAACAAGATCACTCCTTATTATAATTTAGCTTTAAGATAATTCTTACAATATTCTCAAAGATGATTACAAGCTTTCGAATATTAATGAGAGAGACTACAGCTCCCAAATATTAATAAGGAGACATACTCCTGCATTGTCAAAGGCTGAATTCAAAACTAAGACATGTGTGAAATAGAGACACTGCCTCTGTGTAACTTTCATTAGAACCTTAAATCTTGTAAAAATTATATTTTTGAGTGAATATATAACTATTACATTTTTACTTGTAAAAATGTTAATATAAATATTAAATGTTTTGAAAAATGTGTAGCATACATAAAGTAGTAGATAAAAGTTTTCAATACATTTTTTTTTATTGGTACAATTACATGTATCTCAACACATATTATACTTGAAAATCTGAGACATTCTTACAAATATGAGGGACATATATTCCCAAAGAAATCTGGAGACACAGCTCCACGAAAGAATGAAGAAGACACAGCTTCCAACAACCACTTGGGAGACCACCTGCTCCCACACACCATCCATCCGGGAGACCACCTTGTTTTCGCTCCTACCCATTTTTTCCGCCCGGAGCGCGATTCGAAGCTCCGCCGCTGCCCTGCGCACGTTTGCGCCTCTGACAGCCACCAACCGAGCTAGCCTCGGTTGGTTCAATACATGTTTTTAGAGTTGTAACTAAGTGCATGTTTAGCAAAAGCAAAAAACTTTTCATTCATCATAATTACTTTATTTTTAATTATTTCTTTACATCTTCCATTGCAAATATCTAACTTTTCACTGCACGTATACGTATACAATAAACTTATTTATTTTAATCTTATTTTCTTTACTTCTCATTATTATCTTTATCATATTACATTATTTTCTTTTATTTTAAAAAATTTTATACCAAAAACATTTCATCTAAAAGTTTTATAATTTTCCAGCACACCCTAAATATAGATGGATAAACGTGATCATAAATAATTTAAAATTTTTAAAAAATTTTAAACTAAAAGAACAAGAGTCGGCATGGAATTGCACAATGAATAAAGTACAGTATAGTGTCCATTAATCATGGATGCTGACTAATAGACCATCGTTATGTGTTCCACTCACCTGAGGAGGTGAAGCTTGGTCTCCTATGTAGATAAAGTGGAAGCTTATTATCTCTCGTGAATAAAGGTGCAACTTGAGTGAAGTTGAACTCGAACCTGAATTCCAATTGCGTTAGAATTTGCTATTTAAACCTGAGTTCAAAATATCTCAAACCAATTAGTAAATATGATAGGTTAGGGTTCAAGTGAATTTGAGTTTGATTATTCATTTTATATTTATTGTAACAGGAATATTATAATTATATAATAAATTAAATATATTATTTTTATTCTTAGTTATCTTTTACTTATATCATTTATTTTTACGTTCATTATTTTTTCCTTTATCTTATTTTTAATATTAAATTTTCTTCTAGAAATTTTTTATATTGTTATATTTTTAAAAATCTGTAGTATGACTATATATTATGATGTTTACTAATATAATTTATTATTATTATATATTCATATGAAATTATGAACCGATCGCTCTTAAATAACATGTATTTAAATTTTAATATGAAACTCAACCAGAACCTGATTTTCAAAGAGTAAATTAGAATTTAGCTTTTACAAATAGGATTAGAGTTAATGTTAGAGTTAATATTATACAAATAGTTTTAGGATTAGGGCTGAAGTGAACTTGAGTTTTATGAGCTTGAGTTATACCTCTACCGGCAAGGTAGGTGGGACCATGAGAGCTTATTGTTGCTTGTATGAACAATAAGAGCTAATTATTGCCCCTTTTATTGGAATCTTGAGGTCCATTGTAATAGCAAATGAGATTTATTAATGTCCAACTAAAAAAAAAGAATAATTGAAAAATTGGAGAAAAATTTTTTAACAATGAAAAATATATGGGCGTAATGAATGAACTAAATAGCGAAAATAATGATTGAAAAATGGTAACAATGATATAATAAGAGAAAGAAATATAAGGTACGGAAGGTGTGTATAGTAAATACTACACCCTACGACTGCACTTGCTAGTGAGTCCCAAACACCTGCTTGGTTAGTTAATCGGTAAAATGCAATGTAAAACAGGAATGTTATTGTGTCAAGAAATTAAATATTGAAGGATTGCCACCAGTGCAAAAGCCCTCGCTTCCTTTTGAGCTGTGGGGTTTTCGGATCTCGACAATAACGTCCGAGTTTTATTCTCTCTAAATATCGAAAGTTTATTATAATTTTTCCCAAATTATGGGAGTTTGATGTTGTTGTGGAGCTTGTCTTCCAAAGTTAACATATGGAGTGAGGCGTCCCCATACTGAATTCACCTGTGAAAATACGTAAATATACCAATAAAAAATATATTAAAAGATTATTTCGAGCTAGCCTTATTCGGATGAAAGTGCGGTTTTCTTTCCAGCCTCCATCATCAACAACATAACACAGTGCGATCATATATAATGGATACCCTGTGATAAAAAATGGTCCTGTTAAAGTTGTATCGATTTTTTGAAAAAAAAAAAAGAATCTGTATTGTTGTTAAGTAAGTACTTATGACTATCTCTCTTGTAGTTTTTCTTTCCATCTTAATCTATTAAGCATACTTACACATTAATCCATATCTCACTTAATCACGTTTCCTGACAGTCTTATACCCATAAAGCCATCGTTGCAATAAATTGGGAAACTGCGGTCCAAACTAAGGGTGTATTTGGAAATGGATAAAACTTTTGATGAATAGTTTTGGAGAATAAATGTTGTCAAATGATGTAAATGATAGGGGTAATGATGAAGAGTAAAGTTAAAATAGGTAGGTTAATTGTATGGGTAGTTGTGTAGAAATGATTGAAAAGTAGGGTAGTTGCATAGAAAAATGTAAAAAAATAATTAAAAAATATGGTAGTTGTGGAGAGTGAAAAGTTTTAGAGTCCGTTTGGTAAACATGAAAACTCGCTTTTGAGTGTAAAACTTATCATCTCGGTGTTCCAAAATGTAAAGTTGTCATTTCATCAATTTTGCAAACCGAGCTGCGTAGCAATTAATGCATGTTCTATTTGCCACGCATGTATCTCAGTCGCTCATTCCACATGCCAGATTTCACGAGTTCGGTTCAGATGTTCTAAACCAATACCAGCCAATAATTAATGACGTGGGATGCATTGAATTTACATGCCACACAGCGTACAACGCTGACAACAACACAATTAATACCAGAGTTTTCGCAAAGAAAAAAACATCGCCGAGTTTTAACACTATCCAAACAAACCCTTAGATTGAAAAATTTTAACTTACATTTTCTGCACATTGCCAAACACACCTTAAAAATACACATTGACTCTACTAGATAGCCCGTGCTGATGTAATTAATGCACTATGGTTTATAATCTGCATTTGTACTATCAGCCAATACAAGTTCCAGCTGGCAATAAGTCCATGGACCAGATCAACAAACTAAATTCGTCAACCACTATTTTGAGATTCCAGCTGGCAATCGAACATATTATTTGTGGGATTTGTTGATTTAAGAACCGTTTTCGAATTAAGATATTGCTAACTGTGGAACCGTACGAGGTACATTAAATGATTTTGCATAGTCAAGTCCATTCATAATGTCTAATAATAAACTCCTTTGAATATCTTCCGATATCCCTCGTATATTGGGCCAGTTTAAATCATGACTTAAGCATAAAAGGATGACTAATTTAATAATTTGTATTTAAATAATAAAACCAAATAATATGGAGTTGGTAAATGTTATACAAACTTATTACAACCCATAATTAATTTCAAGACTTAGATTAATATAAAATAAAATGCATACTCCACAAAGACATTACGATCCACCTGCTGCATTTTTTGTAGGACAATTTAAATACTAGAAATGAGTAAAACTTAATCCGTGAAGAATAAAATATATAAGAGGGGTAATCCCGTGCATCCAGTCGCGGGACCCTCGCAAAAATATTTTTTTTTCATATTTTTATAGACATGTATAATTAGGTGTATTTAACCTATAAACGAAAATTTACCATTTTTGAATGTTTTTAAGTATTTTTTATTTTCAAAAACACAGTGAAAATTTCTTAATTTTCTGACTCTAAAAAATAAAGAAAGGTCCCATGCGGTTGCTCGTACGGGATCATCTCTCAATATATAATTAGTGTATCGCATTTTTAGGTTACCTAAAATGCAATATGTTTCTTCATAAAAATTTCAATATGCTTATATACTCTTCCAATTATTTCAAAAATCTAGCTTGGTTAACTCATCTATTAATTCAACATGTAAAACATGTGAAATTGGATCATAGTTAGGCCACAAACTAGTGGTTAATCCCTTAACATAGGTCTGCCCACCAAAACATTATCATAACGACATTTAATATAAATCTGATCCGTCCATCATATTTAAAACATTCAAAAGCACAGAAATCGACTATTGGATAATCTAAATGGGAGTCTAAAACAAAGTATATGGTTGCTAAATTGCGGCACCATCGTCAGGTTTCCTCAGCTTATCTTTCTGAATTAGACTTCCTCCAAATATTTGCCTAGCCTAATCATTAACCTAAATAGAAAGGTACAATCGCCAAGGTGTAATTTATTTTCAATATGTTCTGATATAATTAATACAATAATTGGTTATTTTCTGCAAAAATTTCTCCATAGTAGACCCATTTGCAAAAATCCCAAACACTAGGTATGTTAAAGATGATCGGGGAAAAATTTTCGCAATCCATCAGATCATCCAACTTGCTAAAACGTGTCATTCAAATAATCAGAATTTTTTATATTCAAATAACGCCCATGCACGCTGGAACCTGGATGTTCTGACAAGAGCATTAAATAAGTCTTTTAAAAGCAACTAAATAATGGTTGCTTAAATAATGGTTGCCAATAATGACTTGGATCAAAATCAAAACAACTTGCGCTCATTTCACATACTCGATCTAAAAATGAATTCTATTCAAAATCATGCGCATAATACTGTCCGCATATATTTCACAAAAATTAAAACAATCATAGCCACCCAATATTACCAGGAATGATTATGTTAGCCCAGATTAAATAAATGTTGTACTTAGCTTACCTAAAAAAATTTATTTGTAATTTTTTTATTTTTTCTTTATATACTTGTTTATCTAAGTATATTTAACATATAAACCAAGTTTTCTATTTTTTTATATGTGTATATATATTTTAAAATTTTTAAAAAATATGTGTATATATGTATTTAAAACACTCTCATCTTTAATGTCAACACTCTAATGACTTGTAGAGGGTTGAACTTGAGTTATTTTCGGTTTGAGATGAGGTTAATCTATTTTTAATTCAAATTGAAAAGCTATATCCAAACCAAATAATAACCTATTTTCTAAAGCCCAAATCTAAACCAAACCAAGTTTATAAAATCGAAACTAAATTCAATTTAAATGGATTAAATGTTTCAGTTGATAATTCGGGTTAATGCATTAAAATTTCAATTTTTTATAAAATATTGTTCGCTATCAGAAAATGTTATAAGTGTTATTCAATATAGTTAATTATCAAAAAAATTATTTAATATCATTAGTAATCAGTTAATATATTGAGTTACTATTTAATTAAAAGCCACATGTTTTCATACAAATATGAAAAAAGCAATAGAACCAAAAAACATTTTAAATAAGATCTAGTTTATAGTTCATTAAAAATATAATAAATTTAGTTGTATATTTAAAGTCAATATAAGATGTAAGATTATGCCTAAATATATTGAAATTATTTGAGTTATTTAATCTAAATAATTTGAATTGTTTAGCTTATGTAATTTGGTTCAGAGTACACTTATCCCAAATAAATCGTATTGGAATTCGGTTCGGTTTAAACCCAAATTCACTATCCGAAACCCAACTAATATCAACTGAAAGCCATTTAAAAGTTGGGCTTCCTTGGGTCCTTACTCGAGTACCCGAACTTGCACCCCTAGACCCATATAGTGTTGAGGTTTTTTTTCTAGGTGTATAGTGTTTAAGGTTGCAACTCGGGTCAGTTCGTTTCGAGTAGTAGTCTACCTGACTCATACTTTATTTGCAAAAAGTCTTACCTTGCTTTACTCATTTGTCGGTTTGGTCCTTAGTGTACCCTGTGTACCCATTACCCATAACGTCCGCTCCACTTTCGGTTCTAAATCGGTTCATTTAATACTCAAACATAATATTTTAAAAAAATATTTCTATGTTATCTTAAAAAATATAAAACAATATTCATTTCAATTTCAAAATCGCAGATACATATGTTATATTTTACATTATTATGTAGAAAATATAAAGTATAGATTGTTACAACCTAATCATTAAAATTATTAATATATTAATCGCAATTCACAAGTTTATTTATAAAAGATTTTTGTAAGTCAATAACATCTACAAAAAAACTCAATTGGTTTCTTAATTCATAATCCATAACTCCGCAAGGCACAAGATCCATTTGAAATCGAATTTGTTAAAATGAGAACGTACACAAGACATTATAAACAAGATACAATACATATACATATGTATAATTATATCCATACAGGTCGGTTTCGGGTATCCAACATATTTGCTCTACCCACATTCTATTTGAGAGGATCGATAATAATTTGTATCTAATCTATACCCACAGGTAATATTTTATATTTTACCTTACTCAAATTAGGGTCGGATCGGTAGTTACTGATGGATACCTCACCTCAAGTTGCTCATTTAAATTAGTGTTTAGCTTTTGAAGAATAGTTTCCATGGCATATCCATTCCCTCCCAAAATTAAAGAGAACCAGCCTGAGTGCCTTATTTCTCATGCCATTGCCATCGTGGATTACATACCTGATTCAATGCACTTGGTTGCACTGAAATTTCAATGCATCCAGGTGCAAAACTTATTTTTTATTTTTTTAAAATTTTTCATAAAACTGTTAATTTAAGTGTATTTAACATGTGTATTAATTTTTACCAAATTTGGAGATTTTTAGATATTTTCCGAATTTTTAATAACCAGTGGCATTTTAGTAATTTTAAATTACTAAAAATGCTATTAATTTTTAAAAATATGAAAAAAATATCTAAAAATTTTCAAAAATGATAAAAATTAATACACATGTTAAATACACTTAGTTTAACAGTTGCGTGAAAAGTTTTAAAAAAACATTAAAAAAAATAAGGTTTCACACCTGGATGCATTGAATCGATTCACCTCTTACAATGCGTGGTAATACTATTCCGAACTTCAACCCTTAAAACAGATCTTATCATATCCTGAGAAATAGAAAAGGTTTCATATTTATCTTGTCCACGATGCCATAATTTTCACTTGCAAATTGTAATTGTTTAGGCCCTAATAGCTAATAGTGGCATAGCACTTGTTAGGAGTCGATCAATAATGCATGCGGCCGAGAGAACATGTCAAACGAAATCTATCTTCGTATCTTATTATTTAATATGCCCGAATCGGAGGTGTGAAAGATTGCAGCAAATTCCATCTAGATCAGAGATCACAGATATAATTAAGGGTTATAAACCACCAAACATTCACACACACACACATATATATATATGAAAAGAGGTCCGTACAGTTGGTTCGACAACTCATATGAGGTGCCTCTCCTATCATAGCATTTATTTGTTTATTATTATTTCTAAAATATTACTGTCATAGCATTTGTAGATTCGATGACATCACATGCATGAAGAAACATACATTCAGCTGGTAATCGTTTTCATGCCTTGTGGTTGAGGTGCTTAGCTACTGGGACTTCTTTGCCTTGGGGTTGAGGTACTCATCCACATGGACCTCTGTAGCTTGACCAACCCAGTCAATCAGGAACACCTTCTCAATGTCCAGTTTGTAGATCTGGAAGTCGTGGCCCTCGTGCGAACCTGTAGAACACCAGAAGAATAGCAGAAAGATTAGTTACAATGCAAGGTGCATCTTCAGATGGTCCTATGTCATGCTAAATTTCCAGTTTATTTAAAAACTGAGTCCTATACTAACCATTCATGTTAGGATGCTTTTCCAAAGCACCCTTTGCAAATTCTGCCTCTTCGGGTTTTGCATCAACCAACCTCATCAGCTGAAATATTAAATATCAAGCAAAGAAAGAGACAAAGCATATATATATATGGGAAATGATCCAGTGCATGCGACTGCACCGTGCAGTCCATGCACTGTGGGCCCCACCTGATCATTTCCCATAAATCCACCCCACCAATTGTATTTAGAATTGTTCACTTTATTACCATACCAATTTTCATCCAAATCCAACATATGTGTAGTCTCCATCTTAAAATGGTACAAAATCAACGTAATAAAATAATTTAATGTAAATATCAAGTTTAAAGTGGTTTTTTCAACATCTAAATCGTCTAAAGTATGATTTATATATGGATAAATGAGTGTATAAAGTTTCATTACAATCTAATATGTGTGGGGTCCATTTTACAGCGACTGCACAGGATCGGTTCCCTATATATATATATCAGTGATACTGCACTGGAACAGCGGTGCAGTGGGCCCCAAATGGGCCCCACACAATCATGAAATCATGAATCTACTCCACCCATTGTATTTAGAATAATGTATTCTATCACCACACCAATTTTCATCCCAATCAGATATGTATATGTGCCCCATCTGAAAATGGTACAAATCCAATGTAATAAAATAATTTGCTGTAAATAACAACTTTAAAGTATCTGATTGGGATGAAAATTGGTATGGTAATATAATACATTATTCTAAATACAATGGGTGTAGTAGATCATGATTTCATGATCATGTGGGGCCCATTTCAGCGGTGCTGCACTGGAATTCCGGTGCAGCACCGCTGCACCTGAATATTCCTCTCTCTATATATAGGGAAATAATTCAGTGCATGCGACTGTACCGTGCAGTTTATGCACTGTGGGCTCCACCTGATCATAAATAGAAAATCCACCCCACCAATTATATTTAGAATTGTTCACTTTATTAGCATACCAATTTTCATCCAAATCCAACATGTGTGCAGTCTCCATCTTAAAATGGTATAAAATCAACATAATAAAATTGTTTAATATAAATATCAAGTTTAAAGTGATTTTTTCAACATCTAAACCGTCTAAAGTATGATTTATATATGGATAAATGAGTGTATAAAGTTTCATTACAATCTAATATGTGTGGAGTTCATTTTACAGCGGACTGCGCCGCACAGGATCGGGTCTCATATATATATCTACATGTCAGATATAAAATCCAGAAAAATCTGTATACCAGCAGCAATGTGAAAATTCTACATGTCAGATAATGATGGCATGCAAGTTGGCTAAGTCGGCAACACAAATATTTACGCATACATGAACTTTTTATTAAGTCAGTGTTTAAATATCATAGATTGCGGTTAGAATTTTTTGAAATTAACCGACTGAAGTTAGCCATGAAAAGGGGACCGCACTCTTTCATTTTGTAAAAAAAAAAAAAAAAAATCCTATATGCATGTAACGATATGTGCTCGATAAAATTTTCTTCTCTTCCAAATATTTTTTAACCGTACTTGTGTGTATCCATTCCATGTCTATCCTATTTCATAAATCCATCAGTGGTATTAGAGCTACATTATCCCGGAGCCGTGGAAGCTGTTATTTCGCTACTACGCTACTCTTGCAAGGAGATATTTTAAGGCACGCCACCAATGGCCTCCATCGCCATACTTAATTACACCCAAACATCGGTCCCCATGTCTGAAGGTGAAGCCAAGGATTTTTAGACTATACAAATGAAGACCCTGTTTATATCACACGGATTATGGGACTTAGTCCAATATGGCTATGAGCAACCCAAGGATGACATAGAACTTGTATCTATAGATGAAAATAAGAAAAAAAAATCTTATGAAAATCAAATGCGAGATGCAATAACCTTGTTATATATTCAACAAGGATTAGGCAAGACAACATATCCAAGAATTATGTCGTCTACAGCATCAAATGGGGCATGGAATATTTTGAAATATGAATTTAAAAGCCATGATAGAATAATTTTCATCAAGCTCCAATCATTACGAAAAGATTTTAATATTCTATTAATGAGGGAAGGAGAAACAGTGCAAGCATTTTTATCCCATGTTTGTAATATTATAAATCAAATTAGAAGCTATGGGATACAATCGAAGATAAAAGAATTATTTCAAAAATATTACGAAGCTTTCCTCATAAATTCGATCATGTGATGGCTGCTATAGAAGAATCCAAAGATTTATCTATGCTCTCCTTAGTTGAATTATGGGTTCTCTTTAAGCCCACAAAGAAAGAATGCGTAGATTTTCAGAACAGCCACTGGAGCAAGCTTTTCAATTAAAATTCAATATTTCAAAAAGGGATGGAGAAAACAAAATTCAAGAAAAAGGAGAAAATAGCCATGGAGCTAAATTTCAAAAAAAGCCACCAAATAACCATGGCAAGGGGAGATAAAAATTCCAAAATCAAGAAAATAGGAAAAATTCTAAATTTCCTTCTTATCACAAATTATGTAGTAAAAGTGGCCATAACTTAAATAATTGCCACTACAAATGCACAAGGTGCAAGAGGGCCACTCATTTTGATAAAGATTACTGGTACAAACATGAGGCAAATTATTTAGAAAATAGTGGCTAAAATGATCAAGCATTCGGCTTCTATTTAAATCTTCAAAAAGAGCCACATGATGTCTGGTATCTTAATAGTGGTTGTTCAAACCACATGACTGGTGATAAAAATTATTTTGTCAAAAGTGATGAAAATATAAAGTCCAAAGTGACTCTTGGGGATGGTAAATCCCAAAATATTGAAGGAAAAGATATTATTACCGTGAAATCAAAATATAGAAATTATAAATTTATTTATGATGTTATTTACGTACCTAGACTAGTTCAAAATTTATTAAATGTGGGCCAACTAGTTGAAAGAGTCTATTCGGTGAAATTCGAAGATGGAAAATGCCTCATTATTAATAACCAAAAGAGGCAATTAATTACTACAGTAAAAATAGCTTCCAATAATGTATTTCCTCTTATTATGCCTCCAGCTCAAAAATATGCATTAAATTGCAAAAATGTGGATGACTCTACATTATGCCATATGAGATTTGGATACTTGAACTTTAATAGTCTGAAAGTGCTCGAATAAAAAGGTATGGTTATTGGGCTTCCATTTAGCACTATTGAGAAGAAAGTATGTGAAGGTTGCATTTATGGCAAAATGCAAAGGTTGCTATTTTTCAAGTTATCCTGGAGAGCTAAAGCGCCTCTGGAGCTCGTTCATGCTGATATATGGGGGCCTTCTCAAAACATATCTTTAAGCGGCAAAAGGTACTTCATGCTCTTTTTTGATGATTTTACCCGTATGATGTGGATATATTTTCTTGAGCAAAAGTCAAAAGCTTTTTCTTATTTTATTCAATTCAAGGCCTTTGTTGAACAACAAAGTGGATATTATTTGGAAATATTAAGAACTAATCATGAGGGAGGTTATTAACACAACCATTTATATTCTCAACAGGTCTCCAACAAAGGCAGTTCCAAATATGATACCCATGAGGCTTTGTACGAAAGAAAGCCAAAAGTTGAGCATTTTAAAATTTTTGGGTATGTCACATATGCACACATACCAAATGAAAATAGAAAAAAAATGGATAAACAAGGAGAAACATGTATATTCTTGGCTATAGTAATGAATCTAAGGGCTATCGTTTCTATAAGCCCGATGCTAAACAATTAATTATTTCAAGGGATGTCATTTTTTATGAGATGTAATCTTGGCCTTGGAATGAGTCTAAAAAGGCCACAATTACATCAAGAAGATGATAAGAAAAATGATCAAAGTCTAAGTTCTCTACTAGCATCTCCAAGGGCTGATTCAAGCTCTAGTTTTTCTTCTATCTCATCTTCAGGCTCATCTGCTCTGAGGAAGTGGCGATCCTTGAAAGATATTTATGAGCATTATGATGTGACATTCTTTACTTGTAAGCTACACAAATTTCAAGATGCTATAAAAGAAGAACATTGGACAAATTCTATGATTGAGGAGATGAGAATGATTGAGAAAAATCAAACTTGGATGCTAGTTGACGAACCACAAGACAAGGAGATTATTGGATTGAAATGAGTTTATAAAACCAAATATAATGAAGATGGTTCTATTCAAAAATATAAAGCTAGGCTGGTTGCCAAAGGCTATTCTCAGTTGCCTGGAATTGATTATATGGAAATATTTGCTCCGATTGTTCGTATGGAAACTGTTTGAACAATGCTTGCTCTCGTTGCACAGCTAAAATTGCAGGTTTTTCAGCTAGATGTCAAATCAGCTCTTTTGAATGGAGAAATTGAAGAAGAAATATATCTAGAGCAACCGGAACATTATATTATAGAAGGCGAAAAAGACAAAGTATATAAATTTCACAGGACCTTATATGGTCCAAAGCAAGCTCCAAGAGCTTAGAATAGTAATATTGATAATTATCTTCTTCAACATGGCTTTACCAGAAGTTCGAGTGAGCCATCACTCTATATAAAAGCACAAAGAGCTTGAGATTTTCTTATTTTATACTTATACGTGGATGATCTTATCTATATAGGTACTTACCTACAAATGGTTGAAGATTTTAAGAAGTCTATGATTCAAGAATATGAGATGGCAGATCTAGTAATTATGAAATATTTTCTCGGTATGTAAATAAAACAATATCTAGGTATGATATTTATTTCCTAAGAAAAATACGCAGATGATTTATTGAAGAGATTTAATATGACAAACTACATGTCTATGTCCTCGCCAATGGTCATAAATAAAAAATTATCTAAAAATGATGGAAAAGAAAAGGTGGACGAGACAATTTACCGTAGCCTAGTTGGATCTCTCATATGTTTGACCAATATGAGGCTAGATATAGTTAAGCAGTCAGTATTGTCTCAATATATATATATATATATATCAAAGCTAAGTAAGCTATATTTTGCAGCTGTGAAGAGAATTTTAAAATATATCCAAGGTACGAAAATCATGGTATTTTCCCTCAGATCGAATATTATCTCTTGGTTGTCAAAGAAACAAAATATAGTGACACTATCTACAACGGTAGCAGAATACGTAGCAGCAACAAGTGCAATGTGCAAAGCAGTATGGCTGGGAAGAGTTCTACAGGACCTACGCTGCAAAGTGAAATTTCCTACAACAATTTATTGTGAAAATATGTCATCCATTGCTGTTACCAAGAATCTAGTTTTTCACAGCCATTCGACGCACATTGATATTTGTTATCACTTCATTCGAGAGCTCTTAAAAAAAAAAGATGAAATTCAACTACGATTTTGCAGAACAAATAAGCAGCTAGGGATATCTTCACCAAAGTCATTCCTTCGGAGAAATTTGTACAATTCAAAGAACAACTTCGAGTTATAGATTTTTCTGAATTAAGGAGTATTGAAAAAAATAATCCAGAAAAATCTGGATACCAGCAGCAACGTGAAAATTCTACACGTCGGATAATGATGGCATGCAAGTTGGATAAGTCGGCAACACAAATATTTACGCATGCATAAACTTTACATTAAATGGTGGACTAATACATTAAGTCTAAATTACTTGCACGCACAAAAATCTGTGTAAGTCGGTGATTAAATGTCATAGATTGAGGTTAGATTTTTATGAAATTAACCGACTCAAGTTAGCTATAAAAAGGGGGCCGCACCCTTTCATTTGTAAAAAAAAAATAATAATAAAAATAAAAATCCTATATGCATGTAACGACCCATACCTTTGGTAAATAAAATTTTCTTCTCTTCCAAATATTTTTTAACCGTCCTCGTGTGTATCCATTCCATTTCTATCCTATTTCATAAATCTATCATATATGTCATCCTATTTAATTGGTTGGCAATGGAAATGTATATAATCTAGCTAGTTTGCAGTGTTTGTTTTTTGCCGCATACCTTCCCTGAAAGAGTAAGTTTGCCCCAGGTTGGTTTCTCGGTATCTTTATCTTTTTGGCCACAGGCTGTTTCAGGAGCTATTTGGCCAGAAGTTACAAGGGCATATTCACAGACAGTAAGTGAAGTTTTTGGATCCTGGGCGGCATCTGTTAGACTATGATCCCGAGCAGAGAGATAGAAGTAAGGGATTCCACGACTGCTCCCAGGCGCACCATCACTGAATGAAACTACGTTTCTGCAGGTTTTTGCGTTGTCAGGAGAAAACAGAGACAATCGTCAGTTAAATGCTGCATTGAAAATCAGGACAGAAGCATATCTTCCAAGCTTACTGCTGTCAACTGGCGACAACAAGGAATTTAATTATTGGCACAGAATGATTGCACAAATGTAAAACCACAAGCAAGGCCATCCCACTTATCCAAATCGACTTTCAACAGAAACAGAATCAAACTCCATCAAGTGCTTAGTGTGCAGGCCAAACAGCTACATGGGCAAAGTAGGCCCAGTTACAATACCTACAATGCATCCACGGCTCTTTTGTTCAAATGGGAAATTTTCTTTTCGGTTCTAAATTACCGACGCCAAAGCTAAAAACTTAGCTGAAATGAGTACTGTACCCAATTGGATAGCCCTTTTTATCAATCGTGCTGCAACCACAAAACACAGTGACATCAGTTGGGAATATTTTCAAACATCAAAAAAAAGAAATATCCAACCATACGGCCTGGCAGAGGCGTTGTGATGCTCAGATAAAATCAAGCCCAATATTCTCATATCGGGTCTGAACTAGAACTCCCAGAACCAGAGAGTCCAGCTAGCGAGAGAGAGAGAGAGAGACCTTATAAAGCCCCAGTTGACGCCGTGATTCTTCTTAGCGACGAGCTGCCGGGCCCTTTTAGCAAGTTGCAGAGCCCTTTTAGCAAGTTCTGTTGCCGAGCTTTCGGAATCCATTCTCCGGCCTCTCTCTTGACAAGCTGCTGTTCTGTAGGGCAAAACGCTAAAGTGGTGTGAATGTGTTGCTTGGTAAAGCGCTGGCAGGCGTTTAAATAAACAGAAGGTCGAAGGTTATGCAGTTAAGATTTACAAGAAATTTTGGAAATTATATATTTAATTATTGAGGAATGAATGAAAATTTTAAATTTTTGTAATTCATCAATTTTTTCCCTCAACTCTATATATTCGTAAGATTTAAGAAAAGAAAGGTACTCGGCAAATTTATATTAAATAAAGAAGTCAAATACGTGCTTAGAGAAAAAACCGGACTTGGACTTGTTTGTTAGAAACCATGAAGAACCAATTTGGACTTGAGGATAATTTTACAGAAAACTGCCCATAATTTATGATTTTGCAAAATAGAACACTAATAAAACAAAACAGGTACAACAACCAAAGCAATAATGAAATTTTTTTCTGACGGACATGGCAGCGTGGCTGCGAAATCTCATGTTGATTGAATGTAAAATTGTTAAATATTTAGAGAGCCATGATGTTATTAGCATTTTTTTTTTTATGAGATCAGCAATTGTTAGTTTGTGCCCAAAAAACTGATTTTTTTTTTTCATTTTTTGCTTTTTTTTTAAATATAAAACCGTTAGTCTATGCATGTATTTATGAGCGCTTGCATTGAATTTAGAGATGCATAAACATGATTATGAGTGATTTAAATTTAAAGAAATATTTGATATATTTGTCAATCACTGAATCATTGCCCAATAAAGAAGTACAAATGAGTGCTTCCATAAAAAAGTGCAAATGGTTTTACTCGCATCATTCGTTATCAACCAGGTAATATCATGCAATTATGATAAAATGCAGCCAACACATAGGTTTTTTTTTTTTTAATGGAACAGCCAACATATAATAATATCTCATAAAGCCATCGTTGAAATAAATTAGAAAATAGAGTCCAAATTAAATATATATATTGATTCTACTACATAGCCTGTGATTTGATCCTCCCTGACTTCAGTAGCTGATGTAATTAATACATAGATATAAGAACTACGAAGCATTAAAGAAAGAGAACTACTTTTAACAAAACAATAAAATTACAAAGTACAAAGTAAAAATTATAATTAAGAAAATTTATTTTACCTCAAGAATTGCTTGAAGACTACTACTCTTGAAGAGCAACCCAACCCTACATTTGGAGTTTGCCAAGCTTCTTGTGTATCCCATCCTTGTGAAGGGTTCCTTATTTACAGATGAACATTAAAGGGCAGAAGAGGACACCAACCCGTGGGAATTCTTTGAAGTTACTGTAGCTCTCTTTGATTCTCCATCAACTACTTTTGTTCCATGTATACTAGCCAGCCATTATAGATAGCCGGTGATCTCGTCCTCCCTGATGTCAGCAGCTGATGTCATTAATACGTATAAAAATATATGATCTGAATTTATTCCCATCGGGCAATAGAAATACAAGCTGCCCATATGTTCATGGACCAGATCAGCAAACCGAATTGGTCAACCACTCTAGCTTGTCAGATTTTATCACTTGCTTCTCAACAAAATTAAAGATTAGCAGCCCTACTCTCTCAAGCACATTATTTGGGGGATTTGTTGAATTAGACCGGTTTCGAAATGATATTGTGGAACTAGTTTCGTACGAGGCACATCAAATGGTTTTGAACCATGATTTCCATTCATCGTGTTTCATAAAATCGATCGGGCTCTTATATAACCAGAAGTCGTTCCAGGTAATATCCTTCATTTTAATATTCTAGTTAGTAATTAGAGATCTACTCTATTCATTGTATTCAGCATCATTTTCATAACTTTGCTACCAAATTTCATCAAAATTAAATATATGCTTAGCCCACATTTACTTAAAAATATATATTCTTATGTAAATTATAAAAAAATGCCTTGATCCATTTATACATATATATATATATATACATATATATATTGCAATAACAATGCTTTATAGAATCATTTATTTATGTATTAATGATCTTTAAGATGATTTTGATAATGAAAATAAAACTTTAAAATTCGTATATAACATCAAACCATTTTATTCTGCTTATTTTAGATATTTTTAAATGGATTACGCTCAATGATACAAGGATAAGCTTTTCTAGAGCTATAACATAAAAACCTTTAAAATAATATACGCAATCAATATATGCAAACCAAAAGTGGATGAGGAAAATTCCGTTGCCTATCCTTAAGAGTTTTACCAAATATATGATCATCATTCCTTCTTATCCAACCAATACAAATGTGAAGCATATGTTAAAATCACAAGTCATTGTAATATTTTGTGTTGTGTAACTTTTTCTACCTGTATGCCGTGCTTGTTTTATATTATTATTAATCTACACTGACATGTGATATTACAACTTTAAACCCATTTGTAATTTTCTCTTGGAGACAAAGCTCCACCCATATTCAAAGAAGATAAAACCTCCCGAAGCCACACCCCTACAATTAAGGAGAATTAGAAACTTCCACTAGTGAGGAGAAAACGATTCGAAGGCATGACAACAACTTTGTTGCCTAATGCGCCTACCAACTGGGCACCCCTTGGTCGGTAAATATCATGCTTGTTGACTACAAGGGAACCATATAGGAAACACTTATAGGGTGTAATTGGGTTAAGGCCAACTCACAACTTAGCTAATTTAACCCTATTTTTAGTCGATTAGGGTAGAAATTTTAAATCCACCGACCTGGTTACAGAACTCATGCAAGTCATCTAATTAAATGGATTGGTCATGAGTTGAGCTTGTCTAACCCGATACTCCCATCAACCGACATAAATTGTTTATAACTCATGAAGAATTAATAATTTTTAATATTTATTTTATATGTAATCCATTACTATTAACAGTGGAATCAATACTTTAATGATATATATATATGATAGTTGATTTTTTAAATACAATTAGATGATTTGTGTTAGAACTCCTTATTGATTATATAGAATTATATTTTGACTAGTTTATTATTTTATTTTTTATTCTTCAACTTCCAATAACTCATTTTACTGACATGTTAATGACCTGCAAGCCAATCTATTTATGTTAAACGGATTATAATTAAAATTGAGATTTTTATAAATGGATTATAAAATGAATTAGGGTTGAAATATTTTAAAGAAGTTAGGGTTGAAATATAAATGGATTAGACTGGTTTCGAAATGGTATTGTGGAACCAGTTTGGTACGAGGCACGTCAAATGGTTTTGAACCATGAGTTCCATTCATAGTGTTTAATAAAATCGATTTCGCTACTATGTAACCAGAAGTTGTTTTATGTAATTTTTTCATTTTTAATATTTTAATTATTGATTAAAAATCTAATCTGTTCAATGTATTTAACATCCTTTGTATAACTCAAATACTAAATTTCATCGAAATCAAGTATTGGCCTTGATCCTTTCATATATACATGGCAATATAAGAATACTTTATAAAATCATTTATCTATATATTAAAAATATTTAAGACAATTTTGATATTGAAAATATAATTTTAAAATTAGTATTTATTATCAAACTATTTTGTTACACTGATCTTAGATATTTTTTAATGGGTTACACATAATGATACTAGAAAAAGCTTTTCAATTATTTCAAAAAAAAAAAAAAGAAAAAGAAAAAGCTTTTCAAGACTATAACATAAAAACCTTTTAAAATGATATATGCAAACCTGAAGGTGGATGAGGAAAATTCTGTTGCCTATCTTTAGGAGTTTTATCAAATGTACAATCATCCAACCAATACAAATGTGAAGCATATGTTAAAGTTACAAGTGATTGTAACATTTTGTGTTGTGCAACCTTTTTTACTTGTATATCATGCATGTTTTTTTTTTAAATTATTAATTTACAATGACATGTGATATTACAATTTTAAACCCATTCATAGTTTTTCTCTTGAAGACAAAGCTCCACTCATATTTATAAAAGATAAAACCTCCCAAAGCCACAACCTTGCAATTGAGGGAAAATTAGAAACTCCTACTGATGGAGAGAAAATGAATCAAAGACACAACAACAACTTTATTGCCGAATGCACCTACCAACTGGGCACTCACAGTTGGCGAATATCATGCTTGTTGACTATAAGGAACCACATAGAAAACACTTCCAGGAGTGTAATCATAGGAAACACTTGCAAGGGTGTAATTGGACTAAGGTCAATTTGCAACCCAGTTAATTTAACCCTATTTTTAGTTGATTAGAGCAGAAATTTTCAATCCACTGACCTGGTTACACAACTCATGCAAATCTTTAATTAAACGAATTGGTCATGGGTTGAGCTTATCTAACCTGATACTTCCATCAACCTGCATAATTTGCCTATAATTCATGAAGAATTAATACTTTTTAATATTTATTTTATAAGTAATCCTTAACTATTAACAATAGAATCAATTTTTTAATGACATATATATATGAAAGTTGATTTTTTAAATGCAATTAGATGATTAGTGTTAGACCTCTTTATTGATTATATTGAATTATATTTTGAGTTGTTTCTCATTTTATTTTTTATTATTCAACTGATTTGGCTCTTATATAACTAGAAGTCGTTCTAGGTAATATCTTTCATTTTTAATATTTTAATTATTACTTAGAAATCTACTCTATTCATTATATGTAACACCATTTGTATAACTCGGATACCAAATTTCATCAAAATCAAATATGTGCTTGGCCCACATTTACTTAAAAATATATGTTCTTATGTAAATTATGAAAAATGTCTTGATCCATTCATATATACATTGCAATATAACAATACTTTATAGAATCCTTTATTCATGTATTTATGATATTTAAGACGATTTTTATATTCAAAATACAACTTTAAAATTGGCATATAACATCAAACTATTTTATTATGCTTATTTTAGATATTTTTAAATGAATTACACACAATGATACTAGGAAAAGCTTTTTCAAAGGTATAACATAAAAACCTTTAAAACAACATATGCAATCATGCAAACCTGAAGTGGATTTTCTTGTCCTTAAGAGTTTTAGCAATATATGATCAGCATTCCTTCCTTTCCAACGAATACAAATGTTAAGCATATGTTACTAACATGTTAAATAGATTAGAGCTAGAATTGAGATTTTCTACTAACATGTCAACAACTTGCAATCCAATCTATGTATATTAAATGGATTACAGTTAGAATTGAGATTTTTATGAATGGATTATAAAATGAATTAAGGTTGAAATATTTTAAAGAAATTAGAGTTGGGATTGGCCTCCAACTCGAATAACCTAACTAGTTACACCCTTAAATATGTGCACCATCACTAACTCCTACATAATAATGCACAATGATACTAGAAAAACTTTTCCAGAACTATATAACTTTAAAATTGGTATATAACATCAAACCATTTTATTATGCTTATTTTAGATATTTTTAAATGGATTATACACAATGATACTTGGAAAAGCTTTTCCAAAGCTATAAGATAAAAACCTTTAAAATAACATATGCAATCATGCAAACCCGAAGTGGATGAGGAAATTATGTTGCCTATTCTTAAGAGTTTTACCAAATATATGATCATCATACCTTCCCTTCCAACCAATACAAATGTGAAGCATACGTTACTAACATGTTAAATGGATTACAGTTGGAATTGAGATTTTTTACTAACATGTTAAATGGATTATAGTTGGAATTGAGCCTCAAATCTTTTTTTCTAATTTCATCACAACATGTTCATTATTTCGCCTCATTATTTTCGTATAAATGTTATTTAAATTTTTATTTATGACCTGTTCAAAATATCTCATAATTTTATTTGATCAAAATTACTTTTTTCTATTTATTTTATGAATTCCTAACTAATATAAGACATTTTTGGAAACTATTTCATTTGAAGGGGGCTTTTTTATAATTTTGCTAAAACTTTTCTTATGAAATTCCTTCACAAGTCAAGAGGGTATTTTGTAATAATATTTTAAAAATATCTCCTACAAATTTTCTAGCAAGATTTAGGTTTTTCTATAATTTCTATAAAATAGGTACCTTTTTGCAAAATCATAAACTCATGGGGGTTTCTATAAAAATTTTCATCAAAAGTCAAAATTGCTACAGTTTTCTTCTTCCTTCTTCTCTGCTCCGTTTTCACCAAAATACCCAATACTTTCGTAAAAAGTCAAAATTAATACAATTTCTCTACTTCTTTATTATATATTTGCTTAGTACTTTTCTTTTCGTAAATCTAGCTAATTTAAAGAGTTTGGAAAAAAAAAGTGGATGAATTACATAAACTTAAAATTTTTATTGGATATTCAACAATAAAGCATAAAAATTTTCACTTACCTGATTGACGTACCCATAGAGGGATTTACTAGATCAGATATGAAAATCTCATAAGATTTCTTATAAACCTCAACTCGACAACCTTCATTTCTTTCCTTCTGTGTCTTCTCTCTGCTCCCGCATTCTTGAAAAAGATCGTATTGTTACTTGCCAACACTCTCCTGTCAACAATCTCTATTAATGTTCATAAATTATATTATTATAAATATTTACGGCTATTACATATACCCTGATAACTGCCTTTTTATCAATATTTTAATTAATTTTCACTTATTTAAGCATGAAAATTTCATTTAATAAAGGAGCTTTTGTGGAAAGTCCTTTAAAAATTACATATCCATATTTTTCTCACTAACAATGCATTAAAATATTTCTAGGTCAAATTTTTCCATCTAATTTTCTCTCTCAACTTCTGCTTTTAAGCTCACAAGTCTGGAGAAACTTCGGGGGTGAGGAGATCTCTTTCATGCAAGCCATCCAGATTTGTTTTATTTTCTTTTGCTTTGTTAGATTTTAGATTTTTATTTTTATTTTCTTTATTTTTAGTTGAATTTTATTTTCAGTTAATTTTATTACACTTTAATTCTCAAGTGTAATTTTATTTTAGACAATTTGGTTTAATAAAATTTTTCTTTCCCAGTTAATTCAAACTTCTATTGCCAGTCTATGGATTCAACCCATCTCACTATTCTACACTATTGTTAGTTGTTGGTTTTAATGTGATTCGGTATGATATGAGATTGGTGATCATGAGTGCTTAATGACATACCTGTGGTTGTACACCATACTCACAAGATTTATATAAAATTACAAGTGTATCTCTTCTTTTAGGGTGCTTTTTGAACTAATATCAACCGAAAACTAATTAAAAATTTGGCTTACTTGGATTCGTACTCGGGTTACATTGAACTTGCACCCCTAGACCAATATAGTGTTTAGTTCCAAACTTAGTAAATAATCACACTTTACAACAAATCATAATATTCAACACAATTTTTTTTTAAAGTCATGATTTGGTAAAAATTTACTAACCTCTAAAAAGGCTTTAAACTTTTTTTTCAATCTCTTGAAGTAGCTTCAAGTATCACTTCCTAATTTCATCACAACATGTTCATTATTTTACCTTATTATTTTTTATAAATATTATTTAAATTTTCATTTATGACCTCTCCAAACATCACGTGCATGAAGAAGGATACATCCTGCTGGTAATCGTTTTCATGTGTCGAGTAGGGGTGCAACTTGGGTAGGGTACCCGTGGGTGCCCACCGACCCGACCCTAATTTGAGTAGGGTAGGGTAGAAAATATTACCCATGGGTATGGATAGGGTACAAATTATTACCCACCTCATCAAATAGGGTACCGGTAGGGTAGATACGTTGGGTACCCAGAACCAACCCACATAGGTACTCATATGGGTAATTGATATGTGCATAATTATATACATTTATAATATATATTATATAGTATGCATTATGCTTTATCTTTACATCTTATGTGCACATATATTTTAATAAATTAAATTAAAGTTTAAATGAATTTTATACTTTGTGAAGTATAAATTTAAATTAATTTATATATATGTCATTGACTTCCAAAAGACTCTTATAAATAATATATTAATAGTTTTAATGATTAGGTCATTATGGTCTATATTTCATATTTTTATATGTACATTATTTTATATTATTTAAAATAACATAAATTTTTTTAAAAAAATATTATATTTGAGTATTAAATGAACCGATTTAGAACCGAAACCGGAACCGACCATATGGTTAATGGGTGGGGTAGGGTATACTAGGAACCGAACCGACAAATGGGTAGAGTAGGGTATGGCTTTTACAAATAGAGTATGAGTAGGATAGACCACTACCCGAACTAAACTGAACAAAGTTTCACCCCCTACATTTGGTTCGAAAACTCATATTAGGTGCCTCTCCTATTATAGCATTTATTTATTTATTATTATTATTGTGGTTGAAATGTTACTGTCATAGCATTTATTAGATTCGATGACATCACGTGCATGAAGAAAGATACATCCAGCTGGTAATCGTTTTCATGCGGCGAGGTACTCAG
The DNA here is from genome assembly GCA_030490835.1 of Annona cherimola. Taxonomy (NCBI): domain Eukaryota; kingdom Viridiplantae; phylum Streptophyta; class Magnoliopsida; order Magnoliales; family Annonaceae; genus Annona; species Annona cherimola. The sequence continues at coordinate 416,885 of CM059971.1, read as the reverse complement.
CTACAGGGACTTCTTTAGCTAGACCAAACCAGTCAATTAGGAACAAGTTCTCAATGTCCAGTTTGTAGATCTGGAAACCAGGAAGGGAAAATTAAAGTAAGTTGATCGTGAATTAGATGCTATATTATATGTAATTATATAACTATTTCAAATTAATATGTTAATTTTTTTTCTACCATTATTCTCGCATAATATGAAATCTTAATTAAATATAATAAAATTCAAGCCAATGATGCAATTTCTAGCTTTAAGAGATATATAATATGAAATATTTACCTGTCGTATAACTAACTCTACATCTTTAAAGAGCCAGATATAAATTATCAAAGTCGAGATTGATTATGATTTTAACAACTTAGTAAATGTATTAAAAATTGAAGAAAATATATGCCAATTAGAAGTATGTCCAACGTCCAAATTTTATTTGAAAAAATTCAACTCCTCATTTCAATGTGACGACGATATACTTATTTTGAATTGTGCTTTGTATTAGTAGCTAGCTATTGAAATGGAAAGACGAATACAATTATCTAATATCATTATAATTTAAATTATAGTTTTATGTACACATCAGTTATCCTCAAAGCAAACAGGACACAAAGATATGGCATTCCTAATTAATAACAACACAGAAATTTTTTCATAGGGATTTATTAGTTTGCAATTTTTGCATGAATAGAATCATAGAATAAAATATTTTCACTTGTTACTCCTTATCCACAAATCGATAGTATTATTTTAATAAATTTATATTATGTTATTGTTTTTCTTGTAAAGTCTAACATTTAACTGTTAAAATTATTTATTTACATTTATTGACCTCATATCAATTTATGTTAATCAGGCACAACTTCAAGAGCTCATTGTTGAACAATCATAGGAAGGAGCCTAAAAAATAGATGATGAAATTTTTATGTAGATTTTAGGCACTCATTCAAAGTATTATTACAGTAAGGGCGTGGGTAAAAAAATTTTAAAAATATTATTATCAAAAGTAGAAGAAGAACAAACGAAATAAGATTAAATGGAACAAGAAATAAAGACATTATAGGCATCAATGATAGAGCAATAGGACCAAATTCGAGATGAAATGGTAGGAAAATTCGAGCTATATTTCGAGAGAAAATAGCATCCTTTTTTCTTCAATGTCACGACATTCTTCAAGTTAGTCAAAATTTTATATTAATTCCAAGACATATTTTATTTTTCAATGATTATATTAACAAATTTATATAATGAATTATAAATTATTTCGATGTTATATTTATTTTTAAAGACTTTTATTTTTTACGCAGGCTACATATGGATGCTGGTTAAATAAGCTCGATTTATCAAAACATCTTTTTCTCTAGTCATGTTTTGAAGGAAAATTGTCTTAATTATTTTTGATTTAGAGGACTTTGAACGGTACTTATAGGGTTTTAGCTTTAAAGGATTATAGAAGACTAATGTACTTTTTTTTGAATAGTCTATTAAAAAAGACTAATATACGTTGGTTAATTATCAAATAATTTTGTGAATGAAAATTATTTAATTGGCCGTGGATTGGTCGATATTATTAGGATAAAGTTATTTGATGTTTATTTATTTAAAAGAAGGTATTTGATAAAAAATTTGAATTTGATAAATTTTTTTTATTATAAGAAATTTGAACAACAATAGAGTATTATCACTATTATCAATTAAGTCATGTTACATACATTATTTTAGCAGCAAAATATTTTTATTGGTAATATTTTAATATGAGGCCTGATTTTGTTAGGCTAGGCTAACTAAGGCCAAAAAATATTTTTTTTTATTTTTTTAGTTTTTCGTTGAACATGCAAAGTTAGATGTATTTAACATATAAATCAAAATTTACCATTTTCGTATAATCTAAATATTTTTTTGAATTTTTAAGCACAATGGCATTATCGCAAATTTCTAAACTTGTTCATGAAATAATGAAAAATAAAAAATATGTTTTTTTTGGCCGGAATAACGAAGGCCTTGGTTAGCCAGGCCTAACAAAATCAGGCCTCTTTTAATATATGACAACAAGATTGTAATGTTGTAAAAAATACTCTTGGAAATTTAATCTTATTTTTGCAAAAGTATTTTTCACAACAATAAAATTACAATGTTGCTAATACTTTTTGCAGCAAAGATACACGCAACATGCATGCAACAAATTTTCTTGTCACTAGAAGCTTTTAGCAACATATTTTGATAAATAGCAACAAAATATGTTATTGCTAAATGTCTATTTCTTATAGTCATTTTCCCATTACTAAAATTATTTTCAGTAACATATATAGTTAATGTAAATTATTTCTAAATGTTTTAATAATTAACATATTTTAAAATTTTAATATTATCCAGTTCAATATTTTATTTAAAAGAATTTTAATATTACAAATAAAAACAATGTTGTAAAAATAAAATAGAGCGAATGGATGAGTCAACAGTGTAACTTGATTGGAGCAAGATGCTAGCAGTGTTGGAGAGAGGGCAGGATGTCTGAGGCACCAGCCAAAAAATAATAGCGGTGCTATGTCTCCCGTGCCAAAGGGTACTTAATGTGTATTACTCCGACTGCACGCCATCTCCGCGGGTGAAGGCGTAGACACGATTGTCTCCTGTGTTCTCAGTTGAATTCCTCATAGGAGCACAGATAGATGAGTTGGCAACAAATGAAAAATGTTAAGTTAAAAATTTTTTAATTTAAAACTTTTCACTCTTCATAAATATTTTAGTTTTTTAATTATTTTTTTACATTTTTCTATACAACAATTTTATTTTCAATCGTTTTTATACAATTACTTATGAGACCCACCTATCTATTTTTAACTTTAAGATGTATTTAAGAATGAATAAAATTTTTAATAAAAAGTGTAGATTAAAAGTTGTAAAAATGATATAATATGATAAAGATAATAATGAAAAGTAAAGAAGATAATATTAAAATAGATAAATTAGTTATGCGTATAGTTATATAAAAACGATTAAATGCCATTTTTTCACAGGATTACATGTCATTTTCATATTAGAAGGACGCCTTTAATTTATAAAAAAACAAGTTGTCATTTATCACAAAGAAGATAACTAGCTACCACCCGTAGAAGCAACACAGCTAATTTCTATCTCACATTCGAGCACAGGGAGGATAATATCATATCTAATAATGGCTTATGTATATTTTTTATATGGATGCGCACCTTATCGCTTATTCTCAAGCTCGATATACCTTGAAGCAATCCAGATAGACACATCTTGGCCTGATTGGCCCACGTGTCACCTTTGATTATCATGTCTACAAATATCCAATTGCAAGCATGGGAGAACCTGAAACATGACAAACCAAAAGCTAGCAGTGCTGGAAAATAGGGTACGTAACTACAGTCCAAGGCCACATGCAGAGGGACACTTACCAAGCATTTGTCATAGGTTGGTCCGGGGTTGCTGTTACATCTATGGTATTACACAATTTGAAATGGTTCGTCCCTACTGCATTTTTATATTGAGTCTGGTTATTATCCTTTATGTCTCATCCTGCATGATGGGTCCATGTTTCATGTTCATATGCCATCCTAATCGTGTTCATAAGCCAGCAGTGCTCGGCAGAGGGAACAAATTATCTGATATCATTATAATTTAAATTATGGTTTTATGTACTCATCAGTTATCCTCAAACAAATAGGACACAAAGATATGACATTCTCAATAAAAACAACATAGAAATCTTTCATAGGTATTTTTTAGTTTGTGATTTTTTCATGAATAGAATCATAGAATAAAAATTTTCACTTGTTATTCCTTTTCCACAAATTGATAATATTATTTTAATAAAATTATATTATGTTATTGTCTTTACTGTAAAGTGTAACATTTAATTGTTAAAATTATTTATTTACATTTATTGACCTCATATCAATTTATGTTAATCAGGCACAACTTCAAGAGCTTGTTTTTGAACAATCACAGGAAAGTGCCTAAAAAAACAAAAAACAAATGATGAAAATTTTTGTGGATGTTAGGCACTCATTCAAAGTATTATTATAGTAAGGGTGTGGGTAAGAAAACTTTAAAGATATCAACCTCAAAAGTAGAAGAAGAACAAACAAAATTAGATCAAATGGAACAAGAAATAAAGACTTTATATGCATTAATTTGTAGAACAAAAGGAACAAATTCCAGATGAAATGGAAGAAAAAAATCAAGCTATGTTTCAAGAGAAAATAGCATCCTTTTTTCTTCAATGTCTCAACATTTTTCAAGTTAGTCAAAAATATTATATTGATTCCAAGACGTAATTTATTTTTTATTGATTATTTTAAAGAATTTATATGATGAATTATAAATTATTTGGATGTTATATTTATTTTTAAAGATTTTTATTTTTATGTAGGATAAATATGGATGTTGGTTAAAGAAGCTGGATTTATCAAAACTTCTTTTTCTCCGGTCATGTTTTGAAGAAAATTTGTCTGAATTATTTTTGATTTAGCTAATTTTTGAAGGATACTTATAAGCTTTTAGCTTCAAAGGATTGTAAAAGACCAATGTACTTTTTTTTAGTAGTCTTTTAAAAAAGACTAACATACTTTGGTCAACTTCTCAAATAATTTTATAAATGAGGATTATTGAATTGACTTTGGATTGGTCGATATATTATTGGGATAAAGTTGTTTGATGTTAATTTATTTAAAAGAAGGTATTTGACAAAGAATTTGATTTTGATAAAATTTTATTTATTATAAGAATTGTTAGCAACAATCGATTATTATCGCTATTATCAATTAAGTCATGTTACATATATTATTTTAGCAACAATTTTTATTGCTAATATTTTAATATGAGGCTTGATTTTGTTAGGATGGGCTAATTAAGGCCTTAGTTAGCTTGGTAAGAAAAACATATATATTTTTATTTTTTCAATTTTTTCATAAATATGTAAAGCTAGGTGTATTTAACCTATAAACCAAGTTTTACCATTTTTGGATGATTTAAATATTCTTTTGAATTTTTAAACACGGTGATATTTTCGCGAATTTCAGAACCTGTTCATGAATAAAATGAAACAAACAACATATATATATATATATTTGGGCTCTCAGCCTAACAAAATCAAGCTTCTTTTAATATATGACGACAAGATTTTAATCTTGTAAAAAATACTTTTAGCAATATAATTATATTTTTGCAAAATTATTTTTCGCAACAATAAAATTATAATGTGTTGATACTTTTTGCAACAAAGATACACGCGACATGGATGCAACAAATTTTATTGTCGCTACAAGATTTTGGCAACATCTTTTGATAAATAGCAACAAAATATGGTATTGCTAAATGTCATTTTTCTTATAATCATTTTCTCATTATTAAAATTATTTTGGGTAACATATATAATTGATATGAATTATTTATAATTTATTTCTAAATATTTTTAAAAATCAACATATTTTTAAAAATTTAACATTATCCGGTTCAATATTTTATTTAAAATAATTTTAATATTAAAAATCAAAACAATGTTGTAAAAATAAAATAGAGGGAATGGATGCGCCAACAGTGTAACATGATTGGAGCAGCATGCTAGCACACCGGAGAGAGTGCAGGGTGTCCGATGCACCAGCGGGTGAAGGCGTAGCGGTGCATATCAAGTGCTTGTCGTTAAGAGCACGATGATTACCAGTTTAATTAAAATTAACTGAAACACATTAAAGCTACTACTATGCGAGCGATAGTATAGAATAACGGTGAGTTGGGTCGAATGCACAGAGAGGCAATGTAGTTTTGAATTATTTTAAAGAGAGAGAGAGAGGGTATAGAGAAGAGAGAGAGAAAAATTAGAGAGAGAAAGGGGAATAAAGAGATAGGAAAGAGGAGAGAGAAAGAGAGGTTAGAGAGAGAAGAAAAAAGAAAAGAGAAGAAATTAGAGAGAGAGAGAGAGAGAGAGAAAGATAGAATAGAGAGAGAAGGTTATAAGAGTTAGAGAAAAAGAAAGGTAGACAAGAAGCTAAAATGAAATAAATTATAATTAACTAATAACTTAATTAAAACTATTCTAAGAAAGCAATTAAAAGCTATGAAATTCAACTATTAAAGTAGGAAAGAAAATTATATTAAATTTACTCTAAAAATTACAAAGCAAAAAATAAAGCGGTAAATATAATTTAGGAATTAAAACTACAAATTAAGAATTAACAACTATAAAACATTAGAAACTATAAAGTAGAAAATAAAATTTATATCACCTAAAAATGAAGAGCAAATCTCCACTTAATGGTAATTTTATTGCTTAGCCCCACCTCCTTGCTAGGGGTCCCACAAGAAGGGTCCCACCCAAGGGAGAGGATTGGTTTTTGATGTGTTTTTCAAGGTGGGAGGAACCCTCCTTTTATAGTTTTAGAGAACCCCTTCTTGACATTTTGGCTTCCTATGTGGGATTCATTTGCACTAAGCCTACCTTGAATATGTTGATGCTTGCGGCTTTGGACTTCAACGACAGCAAGTTTTCTGGATTGGAGCAGGTGGGTAATGAGCAATGGTTGACCGTTCAATTGTTTGGAAATCAGTACTTATGACGATGCTCGAAACGACAACAATGTTCGCGCTGCTTGAAATTGGAGATTGACTGAATTGATCGTGGGCAACTTGGATTTTCCTGGGTTACCGGAAGATGGCTACCAGATGGAGAAGTTGCTGTTTAAAGGGCCATAGTTTTTGGGTGCTTGGTCTGATAGCTTGGAGGCGTTCAGTTTTGTTGCATACAGTGAAACAGAGGACTGCAATGGGTGCTGCGAATTCGTTGGAAGGCTTTTACTAGAGATAGCTGCTGCAATTGACGGCTTGCCTGGCTTGGAGAAGACAGTGCTTAATCAAGCAGGCTCCCTGTCCTTTGCTCGTCAATTCAATTGCAAGTTGTTGAAAATTGATGGTTTTGGAGAAGGCAACCATTGACGGTCAAGTAGGGGAAGAAGGTGGAGATTGAAGTTTGACTAGACAGCTGTTGCTGCCATTCGGTTCCATCTTTGGTGGCTGGAATTTGGAGTCGCTGCCATGGATATTTTGGCCGAGCACAACAACTGCAATTGATTTTCTTGGCCGCCTACTTGGATTTGGTCGGACGGTGGTAAGGGGCTTGGATGAGGTATGACGAGCTGGAGCTTGGTGCGGCTGAAGCAGATGGAAGGTAGGTCTATTTAGTCTTGTTTATGGGTGAAACTTGGTACCGAGTTGCTCCGAATCCGCCCGACTCGACCCAATACCAAAACAAAAAATAGGTTTTATTTTTAGATTTTTTTTCAAAATATACCCGGTTTCAACCCGACTTGTAGAAACTCAAAAACAAAACCGGGTTCGGACCAACCCGATATAAAAACCAAAAATGGGCTTTATTTTTAGATTTTTTAAAAAATAGATCCGGTTTCAAGCTGACCTGTAGAAATCCGAAACCAAAATCGGGTTCACACCAACTCGGTACCAAAACCCGACCCGATCCGAACCCAGTGTAATTTATATAATTTTTTAATAAACTATATTTTTTTGTAACATTAATATATAGGTGGTTAATTGATTTAATATATATCAATTAAATAGTTTAATTTAAGTGATTAATTGATTTAAGTTTTTAAAATTAATGAATGACTATGATTTAATGATTTATAACATATAGTTAATATGGATATTTTAAAAAATTTAAAAATATATGAGGGGTAGCTGCACATGTAAGAACTTGATATTCGAAATGCAGATGGAAATTAAGGGAGAACATACTTGGAAGTCTTCGAATAGTTTTTTAGTTTTTTTGAAAACTTTGGAGACATGACTCATTTGAATTTTGAATTTGTTTAAAAGTGGATGTAAACTTATTTAAACTTGAGATTTGTTTATTTGTCATTTTAAATTTGGATTGCACTTAAATTAGATTGGAATGTTGAACCATTATACTTCGTGTATTTAGATTTAGTTACTTTGAATAACTGTTATGTGGATTATGTTTGAATTTGAGTTGGTAGGATAAATCTATTTCATATTATACTTTTTGTTAGTATGAGAAATCTGTTAGTTTGAATTTCAGATTGTAGTATAAATTTGATTCATATTTTAAGTTTATTGGTATGATAAGTGTTTGATTTCTATTTTAGTAATTTATATAATAAATATTCAGTTTGAATTCAATTTCAGCAATTTGTATGATAATGTTTAGTTTCAACTACATTAGTTGGTATGATATGTTCATTTTCTATTTGCTACACTTTAGTCATTTCCATTAGCTATTTGCTACACTTGACTTCATAAACACAGGTATGTATATTCCAATAATTTTCTTTTAGATTACAATTAAATTAGGAAAAAAAAGGTTTATTAGTAACCCAAATTCTAACCTGAAATCAAACCAAAACCAATATGAACCCGGTCCGAACCCGAATTAAATTCTTAGGGTTTGGGTTTGGGTTTACTCCAACCTGGTTGGCTAAGGGTTTGGGTTCACTCCAACCCAGTATAACCCGACCCGAATTGCACCCCTAGTCTTGCTGGGCCGTTTGCTTTGCTGCACTTGCTAGAGGTGATTTGTGATTGTTTTGGTTTACCGGAAAATGGTTTCCAGTTCTGCGAGAACAAAGATGTTGGCCGATGATGGAAGATGCGGCAGTGGGTTTTTCATGATAGGTGCTGAAATTGTTGCTGTTTGTGTGTGGGATGGAAGCTGCCTTGATTGGGTTGGGCGATTTGGTGGAGAGAAAGATGTAGCTAAGCTTGCTGTTGAAGGAACAACCACCTGTGCTGCTGTATGGTTGGATTCAGGCAGGGGAGGTTTGGTTTTTGAATAGGGTAGGGGCAGAAGCTTGGTCATGAAGCCATGGCTGCTAAATTTGGGGAAGATGATGGAGCACCGAACTGGTGCTCTGGTGGTGTATGCGCATCGATGTGCCTGCATTGCATTTAAACACGAATTTAAATATTAGTTCTTTGATAAATAATTTCAACAACATCATATATCATCTTAGTTTTATCCTTTAATTTATTTTATATAATGATTTACTTTGTTCCCCATATATAATTGTATATGTATGATTTTCCCAATTTAAATAGGCTTCCACATATTTCAAAGTTAATTTATTTAATCTCTTTTAATAAATATAATTTTTTTTATAATTTTATATTTTCAAAATATATTGCAAAATGACCCATTTTATAGCAAAATTAAAGATTTTGTGAAAAATATCTTTCATGAAATTTCACTTAAAATGTGTATTTAATTAACATATATTTAATTGTGTGAATTTAACAAATGAAAATTTTTAGATTTATCACGTAGGCACAACTGTCTCCAGTGCTCTTACTTGGATTCCTCACACAAGCATAGACGAGCATAGATGAGCATAGATGAGTTGGCAATAAATGAAAAATGTTAAGAAAAAAATTTTAATTTAAAACTTTTCACACTTCATAAATACTCTATTTTTTAATCAAAAAATCTTATTTTTCGACTATTTTTACATAATTACTTATAAGAATAACCTATCTATTTTAACTTTAGTGTATGTTTAGGAATGAATAAACGTTTTAATGTAAAGTTTAAATTAAAAGTTATAAAATAATGTGATATAATAAAGGTAATAATGAATAGTAAAGAGATAACAGTAAAATAAATAGATTAGTTATGTGGGTAGTTATAAAGAAATGATTAAAAAATATGGTAGTTATATAGAAAAATATGAAGAATTAATTAAAAATAGGATAATGATAGAGTTTGAAAAATTTTAATTTAACATTTTTTACACATTGCCAAACAAACATTTATTATCTTTATTTTTTTTTATCATTACTCTTATAACCTATCAGTTTCTTTTGATTCAAAAATTTTTACACCTAAATCTTTTCATCTAAAAATTTATCACTTCCTAAATACATCATTCGGAAGTTGATGTAGATAATTTATGAATATATACATCTAAAAGGATGTTTGCCTACTACGCAGCTGATTTTTTTTATAGGTTTACCTGTCATTTTCATTTTACAAGGGTATGGTTAATTTATAGAAAAACAACAAGTTCTCATTTATTCACGACCACTGTTTAGCTGAATTGTTTGTGAGAGATTGTCCAAAACGTGTCATGCCAACTTTCCGACCGTACCCTTTGTTTTTAAGAGGAGCACTCACGCAGAGTCAGTAGCAGCTGAAGTGATCCGTCCCAGTAGTAAACCAGGAAAATTTAATGGTCGGAAGAACTTTGCCCAGCATAGCGTAATGAGATGTTTGCTAGGGTGAAAATTTGTGATATCGTAGGAAAGGGTACAAAATGGAAAATGAAATATTATCTAGAAAATGATAAGGATAATGTTTGAATAAATAAAGTTGACAGAGGTAGTTAGTAGGAAAAATAATTGAAATACAGAAGTAAAAATAAAAAAAAATATACAATTATTGATGGAGAAATTTAAAAATATATATATATATATATAATTATTGTTGGAGAAATTACTAAGGCTGAAAAACCAAATCCTACATGTTACCAATCATAACCCAATACAGGTCAAATGCAAATAGGCTACTATATCAACCGACAAAATTTGTCAAATGGCAACCAATATCTCGGAAAGAGAGCAGCAGAAATATGCATCGTTGCAAAGATAAGGAAAAATTGTTTGGAACGTATGCTATGACGTATATAAGCTGTTATGTCAAATACAAAAAAGAGTAAAAGATAATGAATTTATTTATGCAATTTTTTTATAAAAGAAATGATCATTACTATTCCATCTCTTTTTGTTCAATAGAATTTTATTGCACGGAGGGAGGAGAGATGGTATAGTCTTTATATTTCGTTTTCAAAAGATTATCTGTACATACTTTCTTTTAGAAGAAAAGACGGTGGGTTGGCCCACTACTCTTGGGTTTGTCATGAATTACGAGAAAGAAAATATAATGTTTCCTAACTGCATGTAACATCCCACGTTAGTTAGGATGAAGGAAGGATCCTGGGTTATAAGTGGAGGCCGCTGGTAACTCTATCAATATGTCTTTTGGGGTACATTCGGCTAAGGCCCAAAGCGGACAATACCTGCGATAGTTGGGCTGAGGCATTAGAAATGTTATCAGAGCCGACTCATAATATCCTGCCCGTGTGTCCAGCGGGAACTCATTCAGCGAGGATGCTGGAGCCCCAAGGGGGGTGGATGTAACATCCCACATTGGTTAGGATGAAGGAGGGATCTTGAGTTATAAGTGGAGGTTGCTGGTAACTCTGTCGATGTGCCCGCAAGCGAACAAAAACTGCTACAGTTGAGCCGGGGTGTTAGACCATATGACTTGACAAAAGGATAACGATGATGCAAGAGCAATAAAGGCTTTTTTCTTGTTGTTGATTGTTCCTACAGAAGAGAAAATAGGACTTTTCACTTCCAAAAAATCAATGAGCTTGATTTATAAAAATTACATATTTATGCATATTTTCGATATAAAAAATTTTGAATTAATAGAAATGATATAATATGACAATGTAATGATAAAAAGTAAAAATAATAAAGTGAAAATAAATAAGTTAATTATATGAATGATTGTCTAGAAATAATTGAAAATTGTAGTTATATGAGAAGGCACAAAGAAATACCTAAAAATAAGGTAGTTACTTTAGTACCTGCAATTTTTAGATGCAACCCTTAAGCACATGACATATATATATATATATATATATATATATATATATATATACATACATACATTTTGGGTTATGAAATTAATAAAATTAGAATTTTACTAATGACCTAAAATTATAAAGTAAGAAAAGAGAGAATTAATAAATAATAATGATAAGTTAGTGTTAATGTTGAATGGAATAATAATAAAATGTATTATTTAATTTTAGATTTATTAATGAATTTTAGTCAAATGGTTTAATCTAAGTAATTAATTGATTTAAATCGTTTAAATTAATGAATGACCATGATTTAATGGCTTAAATGCATATGGTGAATATAAGTTATAAAATTTAAAATATTATGGTTTATGACATATATTTAATATGGATATTTATAAGAAAAAAATAAAAAAATATAGTATGAAGGGTAAATGCATGTGTGTAAGTGCGGACTACCTTAAGTGGGGCCACATAAGGTAGCCCCTTTTCTCCCACGCACGAATAGAGCGTGGAAAACAAGCAAGGGAGAGGAGAGAAGGGAAAAAAAAAAAGAGGAAAGAAGAAGAAAAGGAAGGAGGAGAAGGGAGAAGAGGAGGAGGAGAGGAGGAGTTGGCTGCCTGTTGGCGTTGCCGCCGTCACCACCTTCCAACCCATCACCGGTGACCGGTGGTAAGAGAGAGAAAGATGAGTTTTTATAATTTTCCAAATTTTCTTTCCAAGCATGGGGAAATAATGAGGCTTTTGTTCATTACGGGTAGATCTATAAGAATGAAGGGAGAAATTATAAGAAAGGGGAGGAAATTCGGATTTGTGGCTATGGGGAGTTAGGGTTTTAATTTTTTTTATCCCAAATCATGGTAGAAATTATGGGATTTTAAAGAGATTTATGTATATAATGATGATTAGAGTGTAAAACATGTAAATAAAAGTCTTAAATTGATCCCATGTATGAATCTGAAAATTCAAGAGTTGAAAAGTTTAAGATTTTTAGCCTAAATTTCTGTATAATGTATTTAAATGATGTTGGAATGTATTATTTACAAAAATTATATATAAAATCTTGGGTAGCAATGGAAATTCAAAATTTTCATCATACCTTGAATATGGGAAAGCCCGAAAAACGTGGCCTAGGCACAGGGCTTTTGTATTATTCATATATGGGGTGATTTATTAATAATTTTGAACCTGTTCAGTTGTAGAAATGGGTGGAAAAAAATGAGGGCAAGTGGGTATATATGTCACGGGTATGTCTTGTTGTTTGTAAATATTAGTTTAGTAATTTAATAATATATGAACATGAATTTAAATCAAAATGCGCAAATCTTGAAGCCAAATGATAACTAAAATTAGGTGGTTAGGAATTTATAAGGAGGAATGAGTTTTGTGTTAACTAAATATGTACAGGGTGAATTTTATATAATTTTTGTATCAAACAAATGTGAAAAAAAAAAAGAAAGAATAAATAAGTGACAATTGTATGATAAATATATGAATGGTTGGAGGGTTCAAAATATTAAAATTATTGTATATAAGTCATGTGAAAATGAAAGGGAGTAAAATCCTTTAATTTTAAAGCTTAAAATCCTCTCATCTAACTGGCCAAGTTGGGAAGCGTACGGGTGATGAATTTATATTTAAAGATAGCTCACAAATGATTAATTTTAATTTTAGGAGCATGATATATAATTTATTTATGATAAATTGGCTGTGGTTAAGCAAAGTTGTAATTATTAAATATATATACTTAAAAATTTTAAGTAAGCCTAAATGAAGGTTAAATCTAGGCGTGAGCATATATAATGAATTTGGCTATAGTAAATGGAGTATAATTATTATTTTAAAAAATATCTATTACATATGAATGATGATGGAATGATAAATTATAAGTTTGATAAATCGAAGTAAAGGGAAGTTGAGGAAAATCCAACTATTAAATTAAGATTATGAGCTTGAATATTAATTTATTGGCATTTAATTGTTGTATTTATATAATTATGATTAGTTTAATGATTAGATGATGATGTATTATATGTTAAGCTATGAGTGCTGAGATTTAAGTGAAATAACTTATTTAATAGGTTCTTTGGACATGAAAATAAATTTATTAGATTAACTCATATGCTTTATGTAGAAAGGAAATAAAATTGAAATAAAGTGAAATAAATTATGCATTTGAAGCAAGTGAGAGAGTTAAATAAGAGTAAAATGGAATGAATTATGAAATTGAGGAGCATGTTGAGTAATTTAAAATATCAAGTTACTTAAATTATTTTTCAATGAGTATTTAAGATTTAATGGCTATGTTTTGAGGTAAAGTGGAAAAAAAAGAGGCAGTAAAGAATCTTAAGTTCAAATAGCCTTACAATATGAAAATGTCATTTATATTTCGAGTGAAAGGTCTTTTATTCCATATGTCTTAATTTATATATTAAATACAAAGTTTATGCATATATGAATTATCTAATTTATTTTTGAATACGAAAGGATGAAGAAGCTTTAATAGCCTATAACACATGAAATTTCAGATATGATATTAGTTTGAATCATTCAATTTTGGAATAAATGAATTTATAAGTCATGAGGAAAGTATTCATATATATATATATATATATGTATATATGTATATGTAATAGAATTTGAGTTGTGTTTGATGTGGATGATTTCTAATCATCTAAATGGGTTAAGATTTTGCATGAATTAGTCTCTGTGTGATGAGATTTTTGGTAGTAAGCTTGTTTTATGTGTGTAAAAAGATCTCATACCCTTTGTATGAGTTATTTAAATGTAATACATACAAAAATTTGTAAGACTTGTTAAGAACATTTCATTTATAGAATGATTAAAAGACTAAGATAGTCTGTAGTCTATGAGTCTTCAATTTGGTCTACGTTTATAAAAGAGTATTTTTGAGCATATTAGGTTTATGAAACCCTATGAAATCAATTTTATGATGAACCCCATATTTCAAAGTCCAGAGTGGGAATAGGAAGTTTATTCAAGTATAGGATAAAATATATTTAATGGAGATTTTCAAGCAAAGAAATGCTGAATTTCTTATTAAAAGTTTGTAAAAAAATGGGGAGAGGGGCAAGTAGGAAATAAGTAGGTATGTAGATTGGCATGCTTGATGATGAGAATGATATGTTTAGATATTGTTTCCTATTGATTATGCTAGGGAGGGGTAAATAAAAGATGAAGAAAAATATAAAGGAAAAATGGTGGAAAGCTAAAGGAAAAAGGTAAGCAACTTCTTCAAGATTCTTTTTGTTGAAAAGAATTTCATGGTAAGAAAACAATTTGTTCTTACCTATTTATTTCAAGAAAGGTTATTTGCTAATGAGTTTATTTTATTTAAATATTTCTTTAAATTGACAAGCATTGAAAAGATACTTAGGGATGACCATTACCCTATGCATAAGTTTTACAAAAATAATATGTACTTGAAATATTTTTACAACTTGATTTTCATATACAAACCCTGTTATCATGTTGAGTTGGAAAAACTCAATTCATGCGATAATTGTATATGATGCACGTGTGAATGAAACTCATGCATGAGACTTTATCAATGTTGTAATTGGACAGGTAGTCCATCCTTGACTTTGCCTGGTCGGTGCGTCCGACATATGGGTGGGCGATCACTTGATAAGTGTCATCTGCCAGACGAAGAATAAGTCATGGAGTGATGTATGTGTGTGCATTCATCTCATTATCACACATGCATAATGAGATTTTAAGAGTTTTATGATTTTGGTTAATGCCACAGATCTTGAACAATACGTATTTTTAAATGCTTGCTTACTAAGTATTTTATTCTCATTATTTTTAACTGATCAGTGAGAGCAGATGATGTAGATTTGATAGAAGAACTTTCACTGCTAGCTGAGTAGTAAAGATATGATTTTTGATGTTTTGATGCATTTGGAGTCATGGAATTGTAATTATTATAAATGTGAGTATGTATTATATTTAAATATTTTACGTTTTTGTTAAATGTAATAATTAGCTTCCTATGTGAAGTATGATTGTACAATTAAGAGATTAGATGAATTTAAGTAGTTATGAATGAATTTAATAGAGAATGCTAGATTATGTAATGTCTGTCAAGTTTTGTAATCGCCCAAATGTCTTAACTACAGATGACATGCTGCCGGATTTTAGTTAAGGAAATAGAATCAATATAGGTTCAGAAGTGAAGAAAAGAGAAAAAAAATTCAAGCTGATTTTTTGACAAATTAGGAATAGCTTCCGCTTGCATAAGCAATGAAACTTTGGTTTCATTCACATGTTTCACCACCTGAAAAGATTCGTGGAGTAAGGTACCATGCGATGGGGCGCACGCGGGTCGAGGTACTACAGAAGTGGTATCAGAGCAAGAGTGGTGAAGAGTATGTCGGAAAAAAATGTTGAGAAATAAGAAAAGAATAAAGCACTCTTGCTTAGCTTAAAAAAATAGGAAAGGGGTGAAGCATGATATATCTACTTATAAATTTCATGTTTAGAAGGTATAGGGTGAGCTAAAGCTGGAGGATTTAATGAGATAGGGCCCTACTTAATATGTCTAATGGACCTCTAAATGCTTGAATAGCTCCATGCCGGTGTAGACCTTCTTAATAAATTTTAATTGAATAATATCTATTCTTAAGAAGTTGAAGAATGAATTACGATAGAAAGTAAGTAAATTAAGTGCTAGGATTTAATTTACTCATTGTTGATTTTACCTTTAGCTAAAATATTGAATAAGAAAAAAAATGAATGTTAAAGGTTATATAATAAAGTTAGGAAGTGAAAGGTTAACTGAAAAAAAAAAACAAGAAGCTAAGTGTCTTTTGTTTGGGTGAGTGAAGAGGAGCCTACCCAAATGATTCATGAAAAATAGGAATTATAAAGATAAAATTTATATGAAATCTGTGTATGTAAATATTTTTATTTATGACTGTATGTATGTGTGTTTAGGCACATATTTGTTTTGCATAAGCATGTATAAATGAGTATAGGAACCGTCAACAAAAGTTTATGAATCAAAATGTTTAATATGATGTTTTAGGAGTTATCAAAGTAATAGTTGACTATGATGGGTGATATATATATAGAGTACTAAGAATAATATTAGAAAAAAATGTTTTCAGGACAAAACCTTTTTGTAAGGAGGGGAGAATGTAGTACCCACAATTTTTAGATTGTAACCCATAAGCACATGACATATATATGAAAATTTTGGGCTATGAAATTGATAAAATTAGAATTTTATTAATGACCTAAAATTATGAAGTAAGAAAAGGGAGAATTAATAAATAAATAATGATAAGTTAGAGTGTTAATGTTGAATGGAATAATATTAAAAGATAAGATAATTACAAAAGAAGGTATAAAAGAATGATTAGAAAAATAAAGCAGTCGCGTTCAGTTGAGTGAAAAGAAAATTTTTGTTTAAAAGCTTTCTAGTGCGAAACAAACGTGCCCGGAAGCTTTGGAAATTTTTATTATGAAACCAACACACCCAACGGAAAACTTTAGCACCCATCCAAAACAAAATATATGTAGAACTTTAGCAAGGACAGGCAAGACCAAAGAGGTACCAAAGTCCTATTATATCTCAATGCTTCTGGTGCATCATCCGCGTTTCGTAGCAGATGCTCCATCTTCGGAGCGAGTTGCTTATAATTTTCTCCGTGTGGGCCATCTCCTCCTGCTCCATCTTACATATACAAACTTCTACTAGTTCTGAATTCGAAAGAGAAACGTGTTACACTTAATTTTACTACACTTTAATTCTCAGCTGTAATTTTATTTTGTACAATTTAGTTTAATAAAATTTTCCTTTCCCAACTAATTCAAACTTCTATTGTCTCTATGTGGATTCAACCCATCTCAATATTATTCTCCACTATTATTAGTTGTTAGTTTGAATGTGATTTGCTATAAGTTGATATTGGTCATCATGAGTGCTTAATGACACACATGTGGTTGTACACCATACCTACAAGGTCTATATAAAATTACGAGTGTATCTCTTTGCAAAAAATCAAATATAATAATATTATGTAAAATATACAAAATAATGAAAAATAGCAGATATGTCTAAAATATTTGGAAACATAGCAAGTGTATCATTCAGTTTAAATGATTTTTTGTCATTTTAGAAATATCAAATGATGCCCTGGGACACGCTTGCAGTTTTTTGCAAATCTTATGGGTATATTTGTAATTTTGATAAACTTAGGAATATGGATGCAATATTGGTCAAATTTTGTATGCATATTTAAAATTTTCAAAAAAATAAAAATAGACTTTGCATTCGGATATTTTTGAATTTCAAATTCTCATCTTTATCTCATTTATTAAAAGAACACTCTTCAATTAAGAGAAATTTGTAAATATTCTCAAATCAAGGAAAAATTGCAAAGGATAATTTACATATATACCCACATAGTTTGATGCTAATTGCAGATATACTTACGGAGTTTCAGAAGATGCATATTACCCCCTACATAGTTTCACTAAAATTTCGTATTATCCCCACGCCGTTAACTGATGTTAATATCTATCGTTATATTTTTAAAAATGATGAAAGTACCCTCATCCATAGTTTCACGAATTGCATATTACCTCACATAGTTTCACCAAAATTGCATAATACACCCACGAAGGTGAGGGTATTTTCGTCATTTTTGAAAATATAACGGTAAATATTAATGACGTGGGGGTAACACACAATTTTGGTAAAACAATGTGGGGATAATATACATTTCGTGAAACTATGGATGAGGAAAACCTTGAGTCAAATATGAGGAGGCTCGAATAGGAGCCCTTGAGTCAAATATGTCACCACGCTGCCATCAGGGCAAGCCTTTAGTGGTTGTTTCAAGCTTTTGTTGGCATTCCTAATTACAACATTTTTTCTATCACTTACCTTAATGGACATACATTTTTTATGGTATTAACAGACATATAATTAAAAGAAAAGAAATGGAAAAAAAGGAGAATTATGTTATTCCTTATCCACAAATAGATAATTTTATTTTAATAAATTTATATTACGTTATTGTCTTTATTATAAAGCGTAACGTTTAATTGTTAGAATTATTTATTTACATTTATTGACCTCATATCAATTTATGTTAATCAGGCACAACTTTAAGAGCTCGTTTTTGAACAATCACAAGAAATAGCCTAAAAAAAAGAAATGATGAAATTTTTATGTAGATTTTAGGCATTCATTCAAAGTATTATTATAGTAAGGGTGTGGGTGAAAAAGCTTTAAAGATATCCAACTCAAAAGTAGAAGAAGAACAAACAATATTACATCAAATGGAACAAGAAATAAAGACATTATAGGAATTAATTTGCATAACAAGAGGAACAAATTCTGGATGAAATGGAAGAAAAAATTTGGGCTATCTTTCAAGAGAAAATAGCATCCTTTTTTCTTCAATGTCTCAACATTCTTCAAGTTGGTCAAAATTTTATATTGATTCCAACACGTAATTTATTTTTCATTGATTATTTTAAAGAATTTACATAATGAATTATAAATTATTTGGATGTTACATTTATTTTTAAAGATTTTTATTTTTTATGCGAGATAAATATGAATGCTAGTTAAAGAAGCTGGATTTATCAAAAACTTCCTTTTCGCCTGTCATGTTTTGAAGAAAAATTGTCTAAATTATTTTCGATTTAGCTAACTTTTGAATAATACTTGTAGGTTTTTATCTTAAAAGGATTGTAAAAGACTAATGTACTTTTTTTGAATAATCTATTAAAAAGATTAATATACTTTGGTTAACTTCTCAAATAATTTTATGAATGAGGATTATTTAATTGACCATGGATTGATCAATATATTATTCGAATAAAGTTATTTGATGTTTATTTATTTAAAAGAAGGTATTTCAAAAAAATTGATTTTGATAAAATTTTATTTATTATAAGAATTTTTAGCAACAATCAATTATTATCGCTATTATCAATTAAGTTATGTTACATATATTATTTTAGCAACAACATATTTTTATTGCTAATATTTTGATACGAGGCTTGATTTTGATATGTCTGGCCTTAGTTAGCTTGGTAAAAAAAACATATATATTTTTACCTTTTTCAGTTTTTTCATGAACATGTAAAGCTATGTATTAACCTATCAACCAAGTTTTACCATTTTTATATGATTTAAATATTTTTTGAATTTTTAAATACAATAAAAATTTTACAAATTTCTATACCTGTTCATGAAAAAAATGAAACAAATAAAAAATATTTTTTTTGGCTGAGCTAACGAAGGTCTTAGTTAGCTTAATGTCACGTCCTAAATATTTTGATAAAGATCATCAAGGAAATCTCTACTCAGTCGTAGAGAAATCATGAAAGTGCCGGAGTTCTCTAGAAAGTTCTAGAGAAGAATAGAGAGATCATGAAAGTGCCAGAGTTCTCTAGAAAGTTCTAGAGAAGAATAGAAAGATCGGGAAGGTACCGGAGTTCTCTAGAAAGTTCTAGAGAAAGAAAAGTATAGAGAATTCTAGAACCTTCCAGACTTCTCTTGAATCCTCTGAGAGCTCGAAGAAGTTCATGACTCTTCAGGAGAATTCTAGAGAATTCCAAAGAGGAGGGGGGAAGATTCTAGAAAGCGATCTTAGCCGTCCACTTAAGGACATGTGTCGAAATCCGGAGAACTCCAAGGGGAGGAGAGAGCCTATAAAAGGGGAGAAGACCCATTTGCTCCACACACAACATCATCCAACACATCAAAACCATTCAACACACACCAACTCTAGAGGCTAAAATTTATAATTTTATTATCTTTAATCCTTATTATTATCTTTATTATATCATATCATTTCCTTCTATTTCGAATTTTTTTTAATATGTTGAGAGAATAATAAAAACTTTTTAATAGAAAATTTTTGAGGTAAAAATTTTTGAATTTGGAAAAAATGATATAATTTGAATAAGGATAATGATGATGGCTAAATAGAATAAAATTAGAATAGTTGTACAAATATGATTGAAAGATAAGATAATTATCCAAGAAGATACAAAAGAATGATTAGAAAAACAAAGCAGATATTGAGCGAAAAGAAAATTTTAGTTTAAAAGCTTTCTAGTGAGAAACAAATGTGCCCGGAAGCTTTGGAAATTTTTATTATGAGACCAACACACTTCCAATGTAAAACTTCAGCACCCATCCAAAAAAAAAATATATATATAAAGCTTTAGCAAGGACAGACAAGGTCAAAGAGGCACCAAAGTCCTATTCAATCTGAATGCTTCTGGTGCACAATCCGCGGTACGTAGCAGATGCTCCATCTTCGGAGTGAGTTACTCATAATTTTCTCCGTGTGGGCCATCTCCTTCTGCTCCATCTTGCATATAAAAGCTTCTAATTCTGAATTCTAAAAAGAAACGTGTTCCTGGCGCCAGTCGCATTCTCGAAGATGAGCAAGGATCAGCATCCAAAGCTGTTTGGCTTCTCCTGCGTAACCTCCACAACCTCACCAACGTATTTGCAGGTCAATGGCTGAAAAACTGCAGCCGCCTTAGAAAACTTGGCATCACCATCGATCCAGAAAATACTAATATTAAGTACGATGAATGCATTGCCAACTTGGTATCCCTCCGATCTTTGTCCATTTCTGTTCAGGACCCCAAGCAGCCAATCCCAAAGTTGCCACCTCTTGACAAAGTGTCAGATCTTTGCAAGCTTTCACTCAATGGCCCGCTCGAAAAATTGCCTGAACCACGTGAATTTCCCTCCAGTCTCATAAAGCTTACCTTCACCTATTCCCAATTAGAAGAAAAGGATGTGGGGACGTTAGGCAAGCTGAACAACCTGCGCATTTTGAGATTGATGGAAAGATCGTACAAGGGCACCCACATGACTTGGCCTAATGGAGGGGGGTTTCCTGCTCTCGAATGCTTGCACCTGGAGAAGTTGCAGAATCTGAACAAGTTGACATTCCAGGCGGAGGCAACCCCCAAGCTTTTGTGCCTAAATATCTATTTCTGTGAGCAAATGACCGGAGTGCCAGAAGGAGTGGAATACTTGAAGATGAATAATCAAAATTTCAAAATGGATGTGAAAAAATACGACCTCGCTCGTTGCTTCAAGGAATTGGAGAACTGTCTGAAGCTATTAGCAGCAATATGATTATATATATGTAGCCCCAAATTCTGCACTCGCTAAGCTGAAATAAGTGACTTCTTTCCTCCCTTAACTTCTTCATTTTTTTTTTCTCGTTTTTGTAAGATTTGTTAGTTCTTTCTCCAGTCTTCCATCCATGCATAATATGCATACATATTCAGAGGCATATGCTAGTCGGAAATGCTATTGGTGCTCAACCAATCCTGAAATTAAAATTTAACCTCCTAATCATACTTAAAATTATTTATTTGTTTAACATATTAATTTTCATCCAAAATTAGATTCTACATTCTAAGAGATTTAGCATTTTGTGGATGCATAGTCTAACTAATAATTCAATTCTCTAGTAGCTTGCTGAAGATTGAAAGCTAAAGAGAATGGGGGGTATGGATGATGAGTTTTGAGAAATACGATTGTTTTTTGATACCTTATCCATGTACATATGCTAGATTGTGAATTTGTTGCTCTATATTATATTTGTTCCAATGCATCTAGCAAGGCCTGGATTAATGCTTAATGTGAATATAGCTAGCATTATTCAACCGGTGATAGGCATTGACTGATTGATCTTGTGAGAGTTTTTCCTGTTTATCCTCATAAGCATTCTATCATGAACATTCTTGCAGAAGCAGGTGCCCTTTCTCTCCTTTTTTCTTCTTTTAATTTCAGTCATTCTCCTTATTATTCTTGGGTTTGAAAAATGTTCATAATTTTCAATCTTAATGGTTCAGGTCTTTGTAAGGACTAGTTAGTAAACGGCTTATGTCAAACTAAGTTTTCCAGTGCACCTTAGGAGATTTTCTTAGGCAATATTTTCTGCAAATTCGTGAAGCTGCTGCTCTTTAATATGTGAAAATCTTTACCGGATGGAGAGGATATTTACACTTATGTTTATGTTTACCGACTATATATATATATAAAGAGAGATTTAACCTTTTCTGTGCAGCGAACTCCACCATAATTAACTGTGCATTTGGCCTAAAATAGGCCCCACATGTACTTTGGAGTTTGCCAAGCTTCTTGTGTATCCCACCTTGGGGTGAGGGTGCCCAACCAATGTTAGATTCTCCAAAGTTATTATGGCTCTCTTAGCTTCTCCCTCAACTACTTTTGGTACATGTGTACTAATGCTTAATGTAACGATAACACATTGCGAGGGGAGGGGTGAGAGTTAGTTCTCTTTGCTTCTGCCTCAACTACTTTTTGTCCATGTGTACTAGCGCTTAACGTAGCGGTAACACGTCGATAGGTGTTGTGTGCACCTAAGTTTGAGTTCCAGTGAGAGCATAAGGCTTCGTTGTTGTAACATATCAATCCAGAAAAGTAATCTTCAGCCATGTATTTAATACAAATTTTCAAGATCAGTCACACGTATATGGCATAATCAAGACACAATAAAATAAAATACATATCCACTATTTGCAATACATGCCTTTAAATACTTTTGAATAAATAAAATAACCATTCTTAAATCTTTAGGTAATCTAAACTTTAGTGTCTCGTTTGATTTGATTCATTTGTAAAAAATAATGGGTTAGTCCCAACATGATCAGTAAGCAGAAAATTATTCGAAAATAGATAATAATCTAATTAAAAGTTAATTGAACAATAAAATTAATTGTTTAATTCAATAACTTAAAATTTTGGCCTTGTTTGCAACATTAAACCATTCCAATGAGTCTAAAAGCATCAAAAATATAGAAATGGATTATTTGATCATTAAATTCTAATTCAAAATTATCAAGTAATAAAAAATACAAAGTAGATAGTTGGTAAATTGTCGAACCATCATCAGGTTTCCTTAGCTCATCTTTCTGTATTAGACTTCCTCCAATATTTTCCTAGCCTAATCATTGACCTAAATAGAAAGGTATAATGGCCAAGGTTTAATTTATTTTCAATATGTATTTATGTAATTAATACAATAATTGGTTCTTTTCTGCAAAAATTTCTCCATAGTGGACCTGTTTGCAAAAATGCAAAACAATAGATATGTTAGAGATGAAATACAAATCAGGAAAAAAATTTCACAATTCATTGGATCATCCAAATTGCTAAAACGTGTCATTCAAATAATCAGAATTTTATATATTCAAATAACTCTCATGCATACTGGAACCTGGATGTTCCGACAAGAGCATTAAATTAGTCTTTTAAAAGCAACTAAATAATGGTTGCTTAAATAATGGTAGCCAATAATGGCTTGGATCCAAATCAAAGCAACTGG
This sequence comes from Annona cherimola, assembly GCA_030490835.1. Classification (NCBI taxonomy): domain Eukaryota; kingdom Viridiplantae; phylum Streptophyta; class Magnoliopsida; order Magnoliales; family Annonaceae; genus Annona; species Annona cherimola. Next base: position 392,887 of record CM059971.1, on the reverse strand, counting down.
CACTTATTTCACATACTCTATTCAAAATCATACTCATAATACTGTCCGTATATATTTTACAAAAATTAAAACAATCATAGCCACAAAATATATACGAGGAATCTGTTAGTTCATATTAAATAAATGTTGCACTTAGCCTACTTCAAAAAATTCATTTATAAAATTTTTTATTTTTCTTTGTATACTTGTTTATCTAAGTATATTTAACATATAACTAAGTTTTACTATTTTTAGATATGTTTATATATATTTTTTAGATTTTTAAATATATGTATATATGTATTTAAAACACTCCTATCTTTAATGTCAACACTCTAATGACTTGTAGAGGGTTGAGCTCGAGTTAAATCGGTTTGAGATGAGGTTAATCTATTTTTAATTCAAATTGAAAACTATAGCCAAACCAAATAATAATCTATTTTCTAAAGTCCAAATCTAAACCAAACCAAGTTTATAAAATCGAAACTAAAATTCAATTTAAATGGATTAACTGTTTCAGTTGATAATTCAGGTTAATGCATTAAAATTTCAATTTTTTTATAAAATATTGTATGCTATCAAAACATGTTATAAGTGTTATTCAGTATCGTTAATTATTGAAAAAATTATTAAATATTATTAGTAATCAGTTAATAAATTAAGTTACTATTTAATAAAAGCCATATGTTTTCATAAAAATATGAAAAAAGGCAATACAACCAAAAGACATTTTAAATAAGATCTAGTTATGGTTCATTAAAAATATAATAAATTTAGTTTATATTTAAAGTCAATATAAGATGTAAGATTATGCCTAAATATATTGAAATTATTTGAGTTATTTGATCTAAATAATTTGAATTGTTTAGCTGATGTAATTTGGTCTGGAGTACACTTAATCTAAACTAAATCGTATTGGAATTCGGTTCGGGTTAAACCCGAATTCACTATCTGAAACCCAACTAATATCAACCAAAAGCCATTTAAAAGTTGGGCTGACCTGGGTCCGTACTCTAGTACTCGAACTTGCACCCCTAGACCCATATAGTGTTGAGGTTTTTTTTATGTGTATAGTATTTAAGGTCTCAACTAGGGTTGGTTCGTTTTGGATAGTAATCTACCTGACTTATACTCTATTTACAAAAAGTCCTACTTTACTTTACTCATTTGTCGGCTTGGTCCTAGTGTACCCTGCCTACCTATTATCCCATAATATCCGTTCCAATTTCGGTTCCAAATTGGTTCATTTAATACTCAAATAATATTTTAAAAAAATTTCTATGTTATCTTAAAAATATAAAGCAATACTCCTTTATATTTCAAAATCGCAGGTAAATATGTTATATTTTACATTATTATATACAAAATATAGAGTATAGATTGTCACAACTCAATCATTAAAACTATTAATATATTAATTGCAATTCACAAGCTTATTTATAAAAGAGTTTCCTAAGTCAATGATATGTATACAAAAAAACTCAATTGGTTTCTTACTTCTCAATCCATAACTCCATAAGGCACAAGATCCATTTGAATTCGAATTTGTTAAAATGGGAGTGTACACAAGACATTGCAAACAAGATACAGCACATACTATATGATATATATCATATACATATGTATAATTATATCCATGCAAGTCAGTTTCGGGTACCCAACACATTTGCCCTACCCACACTCTATTTGAGAGGGTCGATAATAATTTTCACCTTACCTTTACCCGCGGATAATATTTTATATTTTACCTTATTCAAATTAGGGTCGAATAAGTGGTTACTTATGGATACCTTACTCCAAGTTGCACGTTTAAATTAGTGTTTAACTTTCTAAGAATAGTTGTCATGGCTTATCCATTCTTTCCCAAATTTTTCCTTTAGAATCTCATAAGGGTAAACTCCAAGTTGATAGGCTGTTAAAGAGAACCGACTTGAGTGCCTTATTTCTCATGCCATTGCCACCGTGGATTACATACCTCTCTTTCAGTTCACAATGCACCCAGGTGCAAAACTTATTTTTTTATTTTTTTGAAAATTTTCATGAAACTGTTAATTTAAGTTTATTTAATATGTGTATCTATTTTTATCATTTTAAAAAAATTTAGATAGTTTTGGATTTTTAAAAACTAGTGGCATTTTAGTAAATTTAAATTACTAAAAATCTCCAAAAAAAATAAAAATTAATACACATGTTAAATTGTAATAGTCGTAAATATTTAATAATTTAATTTAATTTATGAACATTAATGGCAAGCGTTGGCAGGCAAATGTTGGCAAGCAACAACACGCTCTTTTTAAAGAATAAAAAGAGCACGAGTGTAGAGAGAAGACACAAAAGGCAAGAAACGGATGCTGCTGAGTTGATATTTGAAAGACAACTTACATGATTCTCATATTTATTCCAGTAAATCCCTCCGTGGGTACGCCAATTAGGTAAGTAAAAATTTTCATGCTTTATTGTTGAAGATTCAATAAGAATTTTAAGTTTTTATGATTCATCCACTTTTTTCCCAAACTTCATAGATTTGCTAGATTTACGATAAGAAAAATATTGAACGAATCTATATTAAATAAGAAACCCAGATATGTGCCTAGAGGAAAATTTCGGGTTCGTTTGGGCAGTTTATGCAACTACCGAATGCTAACAGAAGAACTATAGCAATTTTGACTTTTGACAAAAATTTTATAGAAAACCCACATGAGTTTATGATTTTGCAAAAAGGTACCTATTTTGAAAAAATTATAGAAAAACCCAAATTTTGCTAGAAAATTTGCAGGAGATATTTTTAAAAAGATTATTACAAAATAACCTCTTGACTTGTGAAGGAATTTCATAAGAAAAATTTTAGAAAAATTATGAAAAAGCCCCTTTTAAATGAAATAATTTACAAAAATGCCTTATATTAGCTAAGAATTCACGGAATAAATAGAAAAGTAAAATTTTCACTAAATAAAATTTTGACATATGTTGGAGAGGTCATAAATGAGAATTTAAATAATATTTAGAAAAAATATATAAGGTGAAATAATGAACATATTGTGATAAAATTAGGAAGAGAGACTTAAGGCTACTTCGAGAGATTAAACAAAAAAGTTTAAAGCCTTCTTAGAGGTAAGTAAATTTTTACCAAATCATGACTTTAAATATATATATATATTATGTTGAATATTATGATTTGCTATGAAATGTGATTATTCACTAAGTTTGAAATTTTCATTCAAGTTGGTTTATTTAAACATGAGCATGATTATTTTAAAGTTTTCTAATTATGTTAAGCAATGAATTTAAGTGGTGCATCGATCATAATGCATGAGCATTATGCATATTTGGGTTTTCCGCCAAAAAGTAAAAGTAGTATGGTAGTACCTGGGTAGCGACATCAGGACTACCAAAAAAAATGAATTAGCTTACAAATGTGTAGCACGGCTGCACACGAGCACAAGTAGATGACAATACCTGCAGTGTGAATGCATGGTTTAAAATTTGACATATGTGAGCACATATATTAAGATGTTTTAAATTTTTCGTTAACTATAGTTTGTTGTGCATAGAGATAATATAGATGTTGCCCTTGTTGTTGAAAAAAAAATCAAAATGATTGCAAAATGAATTTAGTAAAAGTATATTTTTACTTACTGAGCTTTCAGCTCACATAATTTTGTTTTCAGTGGAAACATAGGGATACAATGCTAAACTATAGCCTCTATCAACATGGAAAAAAGAGAATCTAGCAGAACAAAAGATAAAGAAATTTATATTTTTATTGAAATTATCTTATAATGCTTACTTTCTTCATTATCGACACTGAATATGTATAATAATTCCATGATGAGCAAACTTAAGATATATTAATTAAGATTTTTTATGGTTTTGCATCTTGGTATCTATTTCCATCTCGGGAGATCTTATTTGTCACGGTATTCTCAGCTTTAACACAGTAGACCGCGTCTATGATGCCTCGATGGTGGGGTGTTACATTAATATACCTAGTTTAATAGTTGTGTGAAAAGTTTTCAAAAAATATTAAAAAATAGGATTTTGCACTCAGATGCATTGAATCAATTCACCTCTTACAATGCATATTAATACTATTCCAAATTTCAGCCCTTAAAATAGACCTTATCATATCCTGAGAAATAGAAAAGGTTTCATATTTATCTTGTTCGCGGTGCCTAATATTTATCTTGTCCGTAGCGCCCTAATTTTCACTTAAAAATTGTAATTTTTAGACCCTAATAGCTCAAACAGTGGCATAGCACTTATTAGGAGTCGATTAATAATGTATGCGGCCCACAAAAGATGTCAAATAAAATCTATCTTCGTAACTTAATTATCATTTAATATACCCGAATCGGAGGTGTGAAAGATTGCAGCAAATCCAATCTGAATCAGAGATCACAGATATAATTAAGGGTCATAAACCACCAAACATTCACACACACACATATATATATATATATATCAAAAGAGGTCCGTACAGTTGGTTCTACAGCTCACATGAGGTGCCTCTCCTATCATAGCATTTATGTACTTATCATTATTATTCAAATGTTACTATCATAGCATTTATTAGATTCGATGACATCACGTGCATGAAGAAAGATGCATTCAACTGGTAATCATTTGCATGCCCCGAGGTACTCAGCTACAGGCACTTCTTTAGCTGGACCAAACCAGTCAATCAGGAACAAGTTCTCAATGTCCAGTTTGTAGATCTGGAAGCCGTGGTCCACAGGCCAATCTGTAGAACACCCGAAGAAAAGCAGAAAGATCAGTTACAATGGAACATGCATCTTCAGACAGTCCTATGTCATGCTAAATTTCCAGATCATGTAAATTTGAGTACTATACTAACCCATCATCTCAGGATGTTTTGAAAACAAAGCATCCTTTGCAAATGTTGCCTCTTCGGATTTTGCATCAACCAACTTCAGCTAAAATATTAAATATCAAGCAAAGAAAGAGACAAAGCATATATATATGTCATCCTATTTAATTGGTTGGCAATGGAAATGCATATAATCTAGCTAGTTTGCAGTGTTTGTTTTTTGCCGCATACCTTCCCTGAAAGAGAAAGTTTGTCACAGGTTGGGTTCTCAGGATCTATTTGGCCACAATTTCCAAGGGCATATTCACTGACAGTAAGTGAAGTCCTTGGGTCCTTGGCGGCATCTGTTGGACTAGGATCCCGAGCAGTGAGATAGAAGTAAGGGATTCCACGACCGCTCCCAGGCACACCATCACTGAACGAAACTACGTTTCTGCAGGTTTTTTGCGTTGTTAGGAGAAAACAGAGACAATCGTCAGTTAAATGCAGCATTGAAAATTAGGACAGAAGCATATCTTCCAAGCTTACTGCTGTTAGCTGGTGACAACAAGGAATTTAATTATTGGCACAGAATGATTGCACAAATGTAAAACCACAAGCAAGGCCATCCCACTTATCCAAATCGACTTTCAACAGAAACAGAATCAAACTCCATCAAGTGCTTAGTGTGCAGGCCAAACAGCTACATAGGCAAGGTAGGCTCAGTTACAATACCTACAATGCATCCACCCCTCTTTTCTTCAAATGGGAAATTTTCTTTTCGGTTCTAAATTGCAAATACCCACGCTAAAAACTTAGGTACTGCACCCAAATGGAGAGCCTCCCAGATGAATCGAGATGGTGCTGCCCAGATGAATCGAGATGGTGCTGCAACCACAAAAACAGAGGGACATCAGGTAGAAATATTTTCAAACTTCAAAAACAGAAATATCCAACCATACGGCCTGGCACAGGATGCTCAGATAAAATCAAGCCCAATATTCAATTATTGGGTCTGAACTAGAACTCCAAGGTCCAGAGAGTCTAGAGAGAGAGAGAGAGAGAGACCTCAGAACGCCCCACTTGTTCTGAGCGACAAGCCACCGGGCCATTGCAGCAGCTTTTTCCGAGGGTAGTTTGTCATGGACATAAACCGAACGCAGGGTGTAGTTTTTGCAAGCCATTCTCCGGTCTTTCTCTCTTGAGAAGCTGCTGTTCTGATGGGCAAAACACTGAAATGGTGTGAAAGTGTTGCTTGGTTACTGTTTCCACCTTACAGAAACTACACAAAGAACTACAGTCAGCCACCAACTTTCAAGAAAGGTTATTTGCTAATAAGTTTGTTTTATTTAAATATTTCTTTAAATTGACATGCATTGAAAAGGTATTTAGGGATGACCATTACCCTGTCCATGGGTTTTACAAAAAGAATGTGTACTTGAAATATTTTTACAATTTGATTTTCCACATAGTAACTTTGTTATCATGTTGAGTTGGCGAAACTCAATTTATGTCATAAATGCATATGATGCACGTGTGAATGGAACTCAAGCATGAAGCTTTGTCAAGATTATAATTGGACAGGTAATCTATCCTTGACGTTGCCTGGTCGGTGCTTTCGATGTATGGGCTAGTGATTACTTGATAAGTGTCATTTGTCAAACGAGAAATAAGTCATGGAATAATGGATATATGTGCATTCATTTCATTAGTACACATACATAATGAGATTTTAAGAGTTTTATGATTTCAGTTAATGCCAGAGATTTTGAAAATTATTTATTTCTAAATGCTTGCTTACCGAGTATTTTATACTCGTTGTTTTCAACTAATCTGTAAGTGCAGATGAAGAAGATTTGATAGAACAACGTTCACTGTTTGTTGAGTTGTCAAGGTGTGATTTTTAATATTTTGATGAATTTGGATTCATGGGACTGTAATTATTATAATTGTGAGTATTTATTATATTTAAATGTTTTATATTGTTGTTAAATGTAGTAGTTAGCTTCTCATGTGAAATATGATTATATAAGAAATGTATTAGTTTGAATTGAAGTAAATGTGAGTAAATTACTACAAATTGTTAAAATTGTATTGACTATCAGGTTTTGTATTGCCTAAACATCCTAAGTATAGACGGTCTGTTGCCGGATTTTAGTTAATAAAATAGAACTAATGTAGGTTCTAAAGAGAAGGAAAAAAAATTCAGACTGATTTCCCAACAAATTAGGAACAGCTTCCGCTCATATAAGCATAAGTTTCACTATCTAAAAAGATCCGTGAAGTAAGGTACCATGCAGTGTGGCGCGCCCGTGGGTCGAGGACACTACAGACTCTCACTAAGGGAATGAAGAGCTCAGAAGCTATCAACATATTATTTGATACTAGGAACTAATCTTTATTTTAGTCTAGTGGTAGAATCAAGTTGATACAAAGTCTAAAAACAACATAGGTCCCTTCATATTATGTTTATATAGTTGCAACCTCACAATCAATTGCGATGATTGTTTTCGTTCTCCTTTAATAATTCAGTGGATCTTTTTCTATTATTGTTGGAATGTCTCATTTGCTCTTGTAAAGAAACTGCGGTTATGTAAGACGCCCATTACTGATAAACTAATATAACTTCTTCTGTTTTTTTCATATTTTAGTATTCTGATGGATGATAAAAAATTTACTCTATCTATTATATTTAGTATTATTTATAGTATTTTAGAATCTTGTTATTTATCTAATATCATTGGGCATGGGCCCATTAAAATTCAACGTAATAACTATACAGAAGCAGATTGGGCGGGACCGGGAGGATAGAAAATTAACTACAAAATATTGTACTTTTGTTGATAGAAATATTGTAATGTGCATACTGAAAAATAAATTGTTGTAGTAAGATCAATTGCTAAGGCAGAGTATAAGGTCATGACTTTTATGATAAGTGAATTAATTAGGTTAAAATCCGTTTTACAAGAACTGAATTTTGAAACACAAAAGTTAATGAAATTATTTTGTGATGATCAAGTAGCAATACATATACCATAAAGTTTAGTTTTTCATGAAAGAACTAAACAAATAAAAGTTGTTTATCATTATATTCGAGACAAAGTTCAAGTAAAGATTGTCGAAACTTCATATATAAGAAGTTTTGATCAACTTGCAAATATCTTCACTAAAGTAGTATCAAGAAAACACTTTGAATGGATATTGGAAATAATGAGTTTGACTTACCAATTTGATGGGAAGTGTTGACAACCAAGCTTGACTAGTCCTAACTTGCAAAATGCAATAAGTTAGTGCGTTATATAATTTATATAAAGTTCATTTTTAATATCTTATAATATGTTATAAATAGTAGAACCAGATAACCCTAAGAGCATAATGGAATAGCCTTTGCTTCCGTGAAGTAGGTTAAGTCGAATCATATAAATTTGTATCTCTTTCTACTTTGTAAATGTTATTTTCTCAACATAGTAGAACAATGACATTAAAAACAAGTAACCACATGAACCTATCTTAGGGTAGTTGATGTCACACGGGGCCTTGGTTGCGTGACCCTTGGGACTCATTTACCATGTTCAGTAAAAAATCATTGAGCAATGGATCTTGCAAAATGTCTTTTAAAAAAATAGTGGCCACAATCTTCTCTTGCCAAGATTGGCCTTGCCATTATTTTACCAGTTTATTATTGTTAGTGAAGCTTCCATCTTCTTCCCCAAATCTAGTAGTCATTGTTTGTAACACCTCGACCTATGACGTATTTATACATAAGTTTGTCATAGAATTTCGTGCCCAGAATCTTTTGAAAAGTGGTGAAGTCTATACTTTAACTTACACTTATGCACTAAGCTAAAATAAAGTGTTCTAAAATTTTTTTTTTTATACATACCTATAGAAATTTCGGCAGCATTCCGTCTGTAACTAGGACATTTCCTAAATACAAACATTCACCATATAGTCTTTTACATCAAAAATAACCTGTATTACATTCAGCATAACCACAAACAACCCATTTTCTTCACACCATAAATACAAACAATCCATTTCTTCACATCATAAACACAAACAACCCATTTTCTTCACACCATAAACACAAACAACCCATTTCTTCACATCATCATTGAAATCGTACCATACTTTCCATACTCCCATGTTTTTCATCCCATACAATACATATATCCATATAATTCACACAATATAAAAGAATTAATATTACAAGTATCTTTCACACCATACATGCAAAATATATACATATATACATATATTTTTCAGTACGCATGTTTCACAAACCTAAGAAAAATCTAGCACTTCTATGGTTTAACATATTACAAAATGAGTCAAATATCTTGAAGAGTCTCACATGACTCCTCACTTCACTGCCCTTCTACCCAGTGAAGTCTCCATAGCTCTTGAAGTCAATACATTCTGCAACTGTTTAGTAAAATCGGTGAGTTTAAAGAACCCAGTAAGCAAGCGTATTTCTTTTTAAAAAGAAAACACGAACCTCTTCACAAGATATCATGTATGCATGAAGATGAAATGCAATCACGACATGCATTATTCAATGACATAATCCCCTTTTTTTCTTTGGTAAGTGACACTTATCAAGTGATCACTTACACTCATACGTCAGGCACACCGACTAGGCAACGTCAAGGATGGACTGCCTGTCCGATTACAACCTTGGCGAAACCTTTCATTTATTCCCATGCATGAGTCGCATTCACACAAATGGTCAAGTGCATTTATGTCATAAAAGGTTTACTTGGTTAATCATAAAAAAAGGATTGTTTCCAAAATCAAACCTGAAACATGCCTTAACACGATCAATGTATATATAAGGGAAAAAGTAGGGCAATGGTCATTCCCAAAGATTTGTTTAATATTGGCATAAACATTTATTACAATACCTATGGAAATAACTTGGTTTGCACATATTTCTAGAGAAATAAATAAATACATGACATGAACATTTATTGCAACCATTTTTTTCAAAATAATTAACAAAATAGACACTTGTTCACAATAAATCATTGAATTTGAAAAGCTTGCTTACCTTACAGTCTTAAGTTGTATCTTTCACCTTCTCTTTTCCTTTTCCTATCAAAATTAGCAATTTTGGCTAAGCATTGACTTAAATCACCATATATTGCATTCTAATTTTAATGACTACGGATGCATTGATTTGAAAGCTAATAATAATTAATTAATTTTTCATTAAGTGTCTACTTAAAATACATATGTAGGCATTAAAATTTATCAATCATTTTTATGCTATGTGAATTCGTTACCCACTAACTTCACATAAATTTCTGACACCCGTACCCTACCCACAACCTAACATAACCTCTCCATAAATTTTTCTTTTATATTTTTAACACTCCAAATATTTTAAAATTTATTCATAAATACTGTTTAAATCAAATACTCCAAAAGCTCCATGTTTTACCCACGTTTTTGGGGCTGCCCAATTTCCACGGGTCACGAAAAATTCCAATTTTTCTCCTTTTTATCTAAAATTGGGCATATTAATTTGTAACTAATACATCCTAATAGCATTTACAACTACTATATCACGATTTAGAATAAGAAAATTGGTTACACCCCCTCTTGAATTTCTGATTTCACACTTGGCTTGATTTTCAACCTTCTATTTTCATGATTTGGGTTCCAAATATCCTCCTATTCACGAGTTTATCAAAAGCCCATTGATTTTCCTACTATTTTCTTGGAAATAAAATCAAAATCATATCCATTTCAACTCTTGGATCCTTAAATACCCAAATCTATTACTCAAATTGATATAATTTACTTCCATACATGTTTATCTAAGGTATTTTAGCAAAACCCCTATGTTTATTGCATGATTTGGGATAAAAAATGGAAAACCCAACAAAATCAATCGTTTCTTCCTTACCTCCGGCGACCCAGCGGCGACGGCGGCGTGAACAGTGGCGTGAACGGCGGCGTGGATGCGAGCTCCCTCTCCTCTCTTCTTCCTTCTCCTTCTCTTTCTTCCTTTCTTCTTCTTCTTTCTTCCTCTTTCTCCTCTCCGTTTTTTTTTTCTGTTTCGGCTTTGTTTCGAGAGCCTGCTCGAGCTCTCTCCTTTTCACACCCCTTTTTATTTGGTGCACTGCATGTGCACCAAACATGTGGTGCACATGCAGCAGCATTTTTTTTTAACCGGGCTCTACATTGTTGCTTTACTGCTCAACTTTGAGGAATGATGATGCCACCATATTCCTCACCTCCGAATCTACAAGATCTACCTTTCCTCCATGAAATCTGTTGTTGCACATTGTTGTTGTTAAAATTTTTCCTCTTCTCCCTATTGGCAAATGCCAACAGAAATCCGGAAGCCTCCTCTTTTCCTCATCATTGTCTAACATCAAATCAACGAAACCGCAACCTTTAATGCAATTTATGGTTGGAGGACAAGGAGATGGGCATGGGGAAGGAGGGCTACAGTTGGGGTCAAAAAGAAGAGAGAAACCCTAATATAATCATAAGAGCAACGAACTAGAAAATGGTTCGAATAATTAGCACAGTTGCAACAAAATACATTGCCATTGCTATTTCCTGGTTGCAATTGAAATTTTTTTTGTCCTAGTGATGTTCATTTGATAGACTTAAATCTCAATTACCATTCTATATCAGTGGTGGAGCTAGAACCTTTGTGAGAGAAAACTCATATAGAAAGGGCATAATATAATTTCATAAGGCAATCATATAAAAATGAATTATATTTTTAAGTGGATTGTTTGGATTTTCAAAAATTCAAAGAGGGCGCTTGCCGCCCTAGGTCCATGTGGCTCCATCTATGTCACTAATACATATTGGCATAAAGCATTGAGTAGTGGCTTCTTACAAATGTAAAAATTTTCCTAATATTTATTTACTTTTTAGAAGATATCACACTTTGGTGCTCATGCAAACACTAGGGGAGCATTTGGTCTCTCTTTTGATAATAAGAAGTGAGCAGTCCTTATTGTTTTCTTTGGAGTAGAATTATTTAGCATGATTGTAATATTCAATGAGATTTTGTATAAAGTAATAAAGAAACAAAAAAAAGAAATCTTGATGTTAAGCAAATGAACCTCATGATCGATTCAATCACATAACGCATTCCGAACATCCCAGAAGGGTTGGAATAGACCTCATTTTACACTGTTTGCTTTCTACCAAGAATTTAGTAGTAGATTGAACATAAAAATTTTTGGAATGCCCATTCCAGCTGATCCATTTATCCTTGTTTAAATTCCAAAAGCAGTGGAATTGAGGGTTTCACATTTTAAAACATTTAATTTTGCATGTGGTCATGCTAGTAACATCATGAATGGTTTAGATCTAAGAAATGAGTTACATATATTGTAAAATGAATGAGATTAACTAAAAAATAGTTACACGCGACATACCTTTAGTTTCCTCTTCTTCTTCCTTGGTCGGTCTCCCTGTTTGGTTTCTTTCTCTGTTTTTTTAACGACGTAACCCATCTCCTTCTCCCCTTCTTATACTAATGCATTTGCTAAACGGTTGAGCTTAATGCCATTAATCTCCACCATTTTCTTTAAAAAAACGGCTCTCTTCCCCTTCAAGTGCTGGCCGTTGCATTTTAATATGAGGCCTGATTTTGTTAGGCCAGGCTCATTAAGGCCTTAGTTAGCTCGGCCAAAAAAAAATATTTTTTTTTGATTTTTTCATGAACATATAAAGCTAGGTGTATTTTGGGTATTGAAAAAAAAATTTTTGAAAAAATGTGAGCGGGTGGGAGTAAGATTTTGATTACAATTGCTATATACGAGAGAGATAAAAAAGTAAGTGGGAGTAGCATCTTGGGTGTCCAGAGATTGGGAAGAAGAATTGTAACACCCCACCCTTGGGATGTCATAGATGTGGTCTACTGTGTCAAAGCTAAAAATACTATGATAAATAAAATTTTTCAAGATAAAAATAAATACCAAGATGTAAAACCATATAAATCTTAAAGTCTACTTCTCATGGAATCATTATGCATATTTGGTGTCCATTATCAAGTTCTTTTCGTGGATTCAACCCGTCTCACTATTATTCTACACTATTATTAGTTGTTACTTTTAATGTGATTCGGTATAATATGAGATTAGTGATCATGAGTGCCTAATGACACACCCGTGGTTATACACCATGCCGCAAGGGTTATATAAAATCACGAGTGTATCTCTTCTTTTAAGATGATTTTTGGTTGTTCTGTAAAATAATAGTAAAGCCTTTTAAGCCAATACGCTTGTAATTTTGTAAATGTTGTAAACATATTTTTAAAAGAATCTAATACAATAATATTATGCAAAATATACAAAATAATGAAATAGCAAATATGCCTAAAATATTTGCAAACATTGCAAGTGTATCATTTGGTTTAAAGGATTTTTTTGTCATTTTATCAAAAGATCAAACAGCACCCTAACAGAAGGGACGCGCTTGCAAATTTTTCACAAATTTTACGGGTATATTTGCAATTTTGATAAACTTAGGAATACAAATGCGATGTTTGACTTATGGATGCATATTTAAAATTTTCAAAAAAATAAAAATAGAACTAGCATCTGTATGTTTTTGAATTTCAAATTCTCATGTTTATCTCATGTATTAAGAGAATACCCCTCAATTAAGAGAAATTTGTAAATATTCTCAAATCAAGAAAAAAATGCAAATTCTCTACTACATAAGAGGAGACTTGAATAGGGGCCCTTAGGGCAGATATGTCACCACGCTGCCATCACGGCAAGCCCCTAGTGGTTGTTTCAAGCTTTTGTTGGCATTCCTAATTACAACATTTTTTTATCACTTACCTTTCAATTAATGGACATATATTTTTTTATGGTATCAACAGACATACATTTAAAAGGAAAGAAAGGGAAAAAAGGAGAACTATGTAATTGACGAACACTGATAATTAAAAAACAAAGATTTACCAAAATTTTTAAACAACTATCCAAAACCTAACTAATATCAACCGAAAACCATTTAAAAATTCGAGGGAATCAATAAATACCCCTCAATTAAGGAGAAATCTGTGAATACGCTCAAATCAAGGAAAAATTGCTAATTCTCTCCTACATAAGAGCATACTCGAATAGTAGCCCTTGGGGCAAATATGTCACCACTGCTACCATCAGCTACCATCAGGCCAAGCCCCTAGTGGTTGTTTCAAGTTTTTGTTAGCATTCCTAATTACAACATTTTTTTTATCACTTATCTTTCTATTAACGGGCATCCATTTTTTATGGCATTAACTGAAATACATTTAAAAGGAAAGAAAGGGGTAAAAGGAGAACTATGAAATTGACGGACATCAATAATTAAAAAAATTAAAGATTTATCAAAATTTTTAAACAACCATCCGAAACCCAACTAATATCGATTGAAAATCATTTAAAAATACGACTTACTTGGATCCGCACTCGAGTTACCCAAACTTGCACCCCTAGACCCATATAGTGTTTACTTTTTGTTTTTGTTTTTGTTTTTTTTTAGGTGTATAATATTTAGTGGTGTAGCTTAGTTGGTTTGATTCGGATAGTGGTCTACCCTACTTGCACCGTATTTGCAAAAGGCCTTACCCTACATTATCCATTTGTCAATTTGGTCCCTAATGTACCCTACCCTACCCATCACCCATAAGGTCAATTCCAATTGTTCAAAATTAGTTTTTTTACACTCAAATATAATATTTTTAAAAAATATTTTTATGTTATCTTAAAAATATAAAACAATACTCATTTATATTTCAATATTGCAGGTACATACGTTGTATTTTACTTTATCATATAAAAGATATAAAGTATAGATTGTCAAAATCCATATTGTTGGTTTTGGGTACTCAACATATCTACTCTATCCATACCTATTTAAGGGAATGCATAGTAATTTTTACCTTACCCATACTCACTGGTAATATTTTGTACTCTACCTTACCCAAATTAGGATCGAGTCGGTCGTTACCCATAGATACCTTACCTAAGTCACACTCTAAAATTAGTGTTTAGCTTTTTAAAAATAGTTGCCATGACTTATCCATGCCCTTTAAAAAAATTTTCTTTTCGATCTCATAAGGGTTAACTCCAAGTTGACACTTGTCCTTATTGCAAGCCGCCGGGCTAGATAGGCCATTAAAGAGAACCAATGCACATGCCTTATTTCTCATACCATTGCCAACACGGATTACATACCTCTCTTTCAGCTGATTCAATGCACCCGATTGCATTAAAATTTCAATGCAACCAGGTGCAAAATTTTTTTTATTTTTTGAAAATTTTTTCATGGGACCATTAATCTAAATGTATTTAACATGTGTATCAATTTTTACCATTTTTAGATATTTTTCGGATTTTTTAAAACCTAGTGGTATTTTAGCAATTTTAAATTACTAAAAATGTTATTAACTTTTAAAAATCCAAAAAATATCTAAAAATCTCCAAAAATAATAAAATTTGATACGCATGTTAAATACACCTAGTTGCACAGTTGTGTGAAAATTTTTCAAAAAATATAAAAGAAAATGACTTTTTGTACCATGATGCATTAAATTAGTTCACCTCTTACAAGGAGTGTTAATACTATTCCCAATTTCAGCCCTTAAAACAGATCTTATCATATCCCAAGAAATAGAAAAGGTTTCATATTTATCTTGTGGGCGGCGCCCTAATTTTCATTTAAAAATTGTAATTGTTTAGATCCTAATAGCTCAAATAATGTATGCGGCCTACAGAAGATGTCAAATAAAATCTATATTTGTATCTTAATTGTTATTTAATATACCCGAATCGGAGTTGTGAAAGATTGCAGTAAATCCCATCTGAATCAAAGATCACAGATATAATTAAGGGTCATAAACCACCATACGAAGTATATGGTTGCAAAATTGCGACACCATCATCAGGTTTCCTTAGCTCATCATTCTGAATTAGACTTCCTCCAATATTTTTCTGGCCTAATCATTAATCTAAATAGAAAGGTACAATCGCCAAGGTGTAATTTATTTTCAATATGTATTTATGTAATTAATACAATGATTGGTTCTTTTCTGCAAAAATTTCTCCAGAGTGGACCTGTTTGCAAAAATCCAAAACACTAGGTATGTTAGAGAAGAAATACAGATGGGGAAAAAATTTTCACAGTCCATCAGATCATCCAACTTGCTAAAACGTATCATTCAAATAATCAGAATTTTATACATTCACATAACGCCCATGCATGTTGGAACCTCAATGTTCTGACAAGAGCATTAAATAAGTCTTTTAAAATCAACTAAATAATGGCTGCTTAAATAATGGTTGCCAATAATGACTTAGATCAAAATAAAAGCAACTTGCGCTCATTTCAAATACTCGATCTAAATAATGAATTCTATTCGAAATCATGCGCATAATACTGTCCATATATATTTCACAAAAATTAAAACAATCATAGCCACCCAATATATATGAGGAATGATTATGTGAGCCCAGATTAAGTAAATGCTGCACTTAGCCTACCTCAAAAAATTTATTTTTTCTTTATATACTTGTTTATCTAAATTATTTAACATATAAACCAAATTTTCTATTTTTGGATATGTGTATATATTTTTTAAAATTTGTAAAAATATGTGTATATATGTATTTAAAATACTCCCATCTTTAATGTCAACACTCGAATGACTTGTAAAGGGTCGAACTTGAGTTGTCTCAGTTTGGGATGAGGTTAATCTATTTTTACTTCAAATTGAAAAGCTATAGCCAAACCAAATAATAACCTATTTTCTAAAGCCCAAATCTAAACCAAACCAAGTTTATAAAATCGAAACTAAAATTCAATTTAAATGGATTAAATGTTTCAGTTGATAATTCAGGTTAATGCATTAAAATTTCAATTTTTCATAATATCGAAAAATGTTATAAGTGTTATTCAATATAGTTAATTATCAAAAAAATTATTTAATATCATCAGTAATCAGTTAATATATTGAGTTACTATTTAATTAAAAGCCATATATTTTCATACAAATATGAAAAATGGCAATACAACCAAAAGACATTTTAAATAAGATCTAGTTTATATTTTTATCTAGTTTATAGTTCATTAAAAATATAATAAATTTATTGTACATTTAAAGTCAATATAAGATGTAAGATTATGCCTAAATATATTGAAATTATTTGAGTTATTTAATCTAAATAATTTGAATTGTTTAGCTGATGTAATTTGGTTTAGAGTACACTTAACCCAAACTAAATCGTATTGGAATTCGGTTCAGGTTAAACCCAAATTCACTATCCAAAACCCAACTAATATCAACCGAAAGCCATTCAAAAGTTGGGCTTTCTTGGGTCCGTACTCGAGTACCCGAACTTTACTTGCACCCCTAGACCTATATAGTGTTTTAGGGTTTT
The DNA here is from genome assembly GCA_030490835.1 of Annona cherimola. NCBI lineage: Eukaryota > Viridiplantae > Streptophyta > Magnoliopsida > Magnoliales > Annonaceae > Annona > Annona cherimola. Next base: position 375,697 of record CM059971.1, on the reverse strand, counting down.
TTTTTTAGGTGTATAATGTTTAAGGTTGCAACTAGGTGTACCCTACCTCCCCATTACCCATAACGTCCGTTCCAATTTCGATTCCAAATAGGTTCATTTATTACTCAAATATAATATTTTAAAAAAATACTTCTATGTTATCTTAAAAAATATGAAACAATACTCATTTACATTTCAAAAATTGTATATACATATGTTATATTTTACATTATTATGTAGAAAATATAAAATATAGATTGTCACAACCCAATCATTAAAACTATGAATATATTAATCGCAATTCACAAGCTTATTGTAAAAGATTTTTTAAGTCAATAACATATACAAAAAAAAACTCAATTAGTTTCTTATTTCATAATCCATAACTCCACAAGGCACAAGATCCACACAAGACATTGCAAACAAGATACAATACATACTACATAATATATATCATATACATATGTATAATTATATCTATGCAGGTCAGTTTCGGGTTTCGAACATATTTGCCCTACCCATACTCTATTTGAGAGGGTCGATAAAAATTTTTACCTTACCTGAATCCATGGGTAATGTTTTATATTTTAACTTACTCAAATTAGGATCGGTGGTTACTCATGATACCTTAACCGAAGTTGAACATTTAAATTAGTGTTTAGCTTTTTAAGAATAGTTGCCATGGCTTATCCATTCCCTCCCAAATTTTTCCTTTAGAATCTCATAAGAGTAAACTCCAAGTTAATAGGCTATTAAAGAGAACCGGCCTGAGTGCCTTATTTCTCATGCCATTGTCATTGTGGATTACATACCTCTCTCTCACTTCACTTGTAGTGAATTGATTCAATGCCCTTGTTGCATTGAAATTTCAATGCATTCAGGTGCAAAACTTATTTTTTTATTTTTTAAATTTTTTCATGAAACTATTAATTTAAATGTATTTAACATATGTATCAATTTTTACTACTTTTGGAGATTTTTAAATATTTTTCGGATTTTTAAAAACTAGTGGCATTTTAGTAATTTTAAATTACTAAAAATGTTATTTTTTAAAAAAAATCTGAAAAATATCTCCAAAATTGACCAAATTAATACACATGTTAAATACACATAGTTTAACAATTACGTGAAAAGTTTTCAAAAAATATTAAAAAATAAGGTTTCGTACTTGGATGCATTGAATTAGTTCATCTCTTACCAGGAGTGTTAATACTTTTCCGAATTTCAACCCTTAAAATAGACCTTATCATATCCTGAAAAATAGAAAAGGTTTCATATTTATCTTGTCCGTGGCACCCTAATTTTTACTTAAAAATTGCAATCGTGTAGATCCTAATAGCTCAAACAGTAGCATAACACTTGTTAGGAGTCGATCAATAATGTATGCGGCAGAGAACATGTCAAATAAAATCTATCTTCGTATCTTAATTATTATTTAATATACCCAAATCGGAGGTGTGAAAGATTGCAGCAAATCCCATCTGAATCAGAGATGATAGATATAATTAAGGGTCATAAACCACCAAACAAACACAATTATAATATATATATATATATATCGAAAGAGGTCCGTACAGTTGGTTCAACAACTCATATGAGATGCCTCTCCTATCATAACATTTATTTATTTATTTATTTATTATTATTATTTCTAAAATATTACCGTCATAGCATTTGTTAGATTCGATGACATCACATGCACGAACAAAGATACATTCAGCTGGTAATCGTTTTCATGCCTTGCCGTGGTTGAGGTACTCAGCTACTGGGACTTCTGTATCTTTACCAACCCAGTCAATCAGGAACACGTTCTTAATGTCCAGTTTGTAGAACTTGAACCCGTTTTTCTCGGGCGAACCTGTAGAACACCAGAAGAAAAGCAGAAAGATTAGTGACAATGCAAGGTGCATCTTCAGACGGTCCTATGCCATGCTAAATTTTCAGGTCTTGTAAATTCGAGTACTGTACTGACCCTCCAAGTTAAGATGCTTTGCGAAAGCCTTTGCAAAGTCTCCGTCTTTGGATTTTGCTTCAACCAACTTCAGATGAAATATTTAATATCAAGCAAAGGAAGAGACAAAGCATATTTATATTGTTGAAAAAAATTAACCAGAAAAATCTGGATACCCCCAGCAATGTGAAAATTCTACGTGTCAGATAATGACGGCATGCAAGTTGGCTAAGTCGGCAACACAAATATTTACGCATACATGAACTTTTTATTAAATGGTGGACTAATACAGCAGTATAATATTCAAGAAGGTTGTATGCAATTTGCACGCACAAAAATGTGATTAAATATCATAGATTGCGGTTAGATTTTTTTGAAATTAACCGACTGAAGTTAGCTATAAAAAGGGGACTGAACTCTTTCATTTTGTTAAAAAAAATCCTATATGCATGTAACGATCCATACCTTGTGCTCGATAAAATTTTCCTCTTCCAAATATTTTTTAACGGTACTTGTGTGTATCCGTTCCATATCTACCCTATTTCATAAATCCATCAGTGGTATAAGAGCTACATTATCCCGGTGCCGTGGAAGCTGTTATTTCACTACTACGCTACTATTGCAAGGAGATATTTTAAGGTACGCCACCAATGGCCTCCATTGCCATATTTAATTATACCCAAACATCCGTCCCCATATTTGAAGGTGAAGCTAAGGATTTTTAGAGTATACAAATGAAGACCCTGTTTATATCACACGGATTATGGGACTTAATCCATTATCACACGGATTATGGGACTTAATCCAATATGGCTATGAGCAACCCAAGTATGACATAGAACTTGTATCCTGAGATGAAAATAAGAAAAAATAATATTACGAAAATCAAATGCGAGATGCAATAGCCTTGTTATATATTCAACAAGGAGTAGGCAAGACAACATATCCAAGAATTATGGCGTCTACAACATCAAAGGGGGCATGGCATATTTTGAAAAATGAATTTAAAGGCCATGATAGAGTAATTTTCATCAAGCTCCAATCATTATGGAAAGATTTTGATATTCTATTAATGAGGGAAGGAGAAACTGTACAAGCATTTTTCTCCCATGTTTCTAATATTATAGATCAAATTAGAAGCTATGGGAATACAATCGAAGATAAAAGAATTATTTCAAAAATATTAAGAAGCTTTCCTCATAAATTCGATCATGTGATGGATACTATAGAAGAATCCAAAGATTTATCTATGCTCTCCTTAGTTGAATTATGGTTCTCTTCAAGCCAACAAAGAAAGAATGCGTGGATTCTCAGAACAGCCACTGGAGCAAGCTTTTCAGTTAAAATTCAATATTTCAAAAAGGGATGGAGAAAACAAAATTCAAGAAAAAGGAGAAAATAATCATGGAGCTAAATTTCAAAAAAAGCCACCAAATAACCATGGCAAGGGAAGAGAAAAATTTCAAAATCAAGAAAATAGGAAAAATTCTAAATTTATCGCAAATTATGCAATAAAAGTGGCCATAACTTAAATAATTGCCACCATAAATGCACAAGGTGCAAGAGGGCCACTCATTTTGATAAAGACTACTGGTACAAACAAGAGGCAAATTATTTAGAAAAAAGTGGCTCAAATGATCAAGCATTCATCTCCTATTTAAATCTTCAAAAAGTGCCACATGATGTCTGGTATCTTGATAGTGGTTGTTCAAACCACATGACTGGTGATAAAAATTATTTTGTCAAAAGTGATGAAAATATGAAGTCCAAGATGACTCTTGGGGATGGTAAATCCCAAAATATTTACGGAAAAGACCTTATTACCGTGAAATCAAAATATAGAAATTCTAAATTTATTCATGACGTTATTTACATACCTGGACTAGCCCAAAATTTATTAAATTTGGGTCAATTAGTTCAAAGAGTCTATTCTGTGAAATTTGAAGATGGCAAATGCCTCATTATTGATAAGCAAAAGAGGCAATTAATTACTACAGTAAAAATGGCTTCCAACAATGTATTTTCTCTCATTATGCCTCTAGTTCAAAAATATGCATTAAATTGCAAAAATGTGGATGACTTTACATTATGCCATCTGAGATTTGGGCACTCGAACTTTAATAGTCTGAAAGTGCTTGAATAAAAAGGTATGGTTATTGGGCTTCCATTTAGCACTATTGATAAGAAAGTATGTGAAGGCTGTATTTATGGTAAAATGCAAAGATTGTTATTTTACAAGTCATCCTAAAGAGCTAAAGCGCCTCTGGAACTCGTTCATGTTGATATATGGGGGCCTTCTCAAAAATATATCTTTAAGTGGCAAAAGGTACTTCCTTCTCTTTGTTGATAATTTTACCCGCATGATGTAGGTATATTTTCTTGAGCAGAAGTCAGAAGCTTTTTCTTATTTATTCAATTCAAGGCCTTTGTTGAATAACAAAGTGGATATTATTTGGAAATATTAAGAACTAATCATGAGGGAGGTTATTAACACAACCATTTATATTCTCAACAGGTCTCCAACAAAGGCAGTTCCAAATATGATACCCATGAGGCTTTGTACAAAAGAAAGCCAAAAGTTGAGCATTTTAAAATTTTTGGGTGTGTCACATATGCACACATACCAATGAAAATAGAAAAAAATGGATAAACAAGGAGAAACGTGTATATTTCTTGGCTATAGTAATGAATCTAAGGGCTATCGTTTCTATAAGCCCGATGCCAAACAATTAATTATTTCAAGGGATGTCATTTTGATGAGATGGAATCTTGGCCTTGGAATGCATCTAAAAAATTAGGGTCACAATTACATCAAGAAGATGAGAAGAAAAATGATCAAAGTCTAAGTTCTCCACTAGCATCTATAATGGATGATTCAAGCTCTAGTTCTTCTTCTATCTCATCTCCAGACTTATCTCTTCTAAGGAAGTGGCGATCCTTGGAAGATATTTATGAGCATTATGATGTGGCATTCTTTGCTTGTAAGTCACAAAATTTTAAAGATTCTATAAAAGAAGAACATTGGATAAATGCTATGAATGAGGAGATAAGAATGATGTGGCATTCTTTACTTGTAAGCCACACAAATTTCAAGATGCTATAAAAGAAGAACATTGGACAAATTCTATGATTGAGGAGATGAAAATGATCAAGAAAAATCAAACTTGAATGCTGGTTGATGAACCACAAGACAAGGAGATTATTGGATTGAAATGAGTTTATAAAACCAAATATAATAAAGATGGTTCTATTCAAAAATATAAAGCTAGGTTGGTTGCTAAAGGCTATTCTCAATTGCCTGGAATTGATTATACGGAAATATTTGCTCCGGTTGTTCGTATGGAAACTATTCGAACTATGCTTGCTCTCGTTGCACAGCTAAAATTGCAAGTTTGTCAGCTAGATGTCAAATCAGCTTTTTTGAATGGAGAAATTGAAGAAGAAATATATATAGAGCAACCGGAACGTTATATTATAGAAGGCAAAAAAGACAAAGTATATAAATCGCACAGGACCTTATATGGTCTAAAGCAAGCTCCAAGAGCTTAGAATAGTAATATTGATAATTATCTTCTTCAACATGGCTTTACCAGAAGTTCGAGTGAGCTATCACTCTATATAAAAGCACAAAGAGCTTGAGATTTTCTAATTTTATGCTTATATGTGGATGATCTTATCTATATGGGTACTAACCCACAAATGGTTGAAGATTTTAAGAAGTCTATGATGCAAGAATATGAGATGACAGATCTAGAATTATGGAATATTTTCTCGGTATGTAAATAAAACAATATCCAGATATGATATTTATTTCCTAAGAAAAATACGCAGATGATATATTGAAGAAATTTAATATGACAAACTACATGCCTATGTCCTCGCCAATGACCATAAATAAAAATTATCTAAAAATGATGGAAAAGAAAAGGTGGACGAGACAATTTACTGCAGCCTAGTTGGATCTCTCATACGTTGACCAATATGAGGCCAGATATAGTTAATGCAGTCAGTATTGTCTCAATATATATATATAAAAGCGAAGTAAGCTATATTTTGCAGCTGCGAAGAGAATTTTAGGATATATCCACGGTATGAAAATCATGGTATTTTCTCTCGAATTGAATATTATCTCTTGGTCGTCAAAGAAATAAAACACTATCTACAATGGTAGCAGAACACGTAGCAGCAACAAGTGCAATATGCGAAAGCAGTATGGCTGAAAAGAGTTCTACAAGACCTACACTGCGAAGCGAAGTCTCCTACAATAATTTATTGTGACAATATGTCATGCTGTTCAAAGCACATTGATATTCGTTATCACTTCATTCGAGAGCTTGTAAAAAAAAAAAAGATGTAATTCTACTATGATTTTGCAGAACAAATAAGCAGCTAGCGGATATCTTCACCAAAGTCATTCCGTCGGAGAAATTTTTACATTCAAAGAACAACTTGGAGTTATAGATTTTTCTGAATTAAGGAGCGTTGAAAAAAATAATCCAGAAAAATCTGGATACCAGCAGCAACGTGAAAATTCTACATGTCGGATAATGATGGCACGCAAGTTGGATAAGTCGGCAACACAAATATTACGCATACATAAACTTTACATTAAATGGTGGACTAATACAGCAGTATAATATTCAAGAAGGCTGTATGCAATTTGCACGCACAAAAATCTGTGTAAGTCGGTGATTAAATGTCATAGATTGAGGTTAGATTTTATGAAATTAACCGACTGAAGTTCGCTATAAAAAGGGGGCCCGCACCCTTTCATTTGTAAATAATAATAATAATAATAATCCTACATGCATGTAACGACCCATACCTTTGCTAAATAAAATTTTCTTCTCTTCCAAATATTTTTTAACCGTCCTTGTATCCATTCCATTTCTATCCTATTTCATAAATCCATCATATATGTCATCCTATTTAATTGGTTGGCAATGGAAATGTGTATAATCTAGCTAGTTTGCTGTGTTTGTTTTTTGCCGCATACCTTCCCTGACAGAGTAAGTGTGGGCCAGGTTCGGTCCTCAGTATCTTTTCGGCCACAAGTTACAAGGGCATCGTCACAGACAGTAAGTGAAGTGCTTGGATCCTTGGCGGCATCTATTAGACTAGCAGAGAGATAGAAGTAAGGGGTTCCAGGACGGGCGCGGAGGCGGACCTTCACGAAACCAAACTACGTTTCTGCAGGTTTTTGCGTTGTTAGGAGAAAACAGAGATAATCGTCAGTTAAATGCTGCATTAAAAATCAGGACAGAAGCATATCTTCCAAGGCTTACTGTTGTCAGCTGCCGACAACAAGGAATTTAATTATTGGCACAGAATGATTGCACTAGTGTAAAACCACAAGCAAAGCCATCCCACTTATCCAAATCGACTTTCAACAGAAACAGAATCAAACTCCATCAAGTGCTTATTGTGCAGGCCAAACAGCTACGTGGGCAAAGTAGGCTCAGTTACAATACCTACAATGCATCCACGGCTCTTTTGTTCAAATGGGAAATTTCTTTTCGTTTCTAAATTACCGACACCAAAGCTAAAAACTTAGCTGAAATGAGTACTGTACCCAAATGGAGAGCCCTTCAGACGACTCGAGATGGTGCTGCAACCACAAAAACACAGTGACATCATGTAGGGAATATTTTCAAACTTCCAAAAAAGAAATATCCAACCATACGGCCTGGCACAAGCGTTGTGATGCTCAGATAAAATCATGCCCAATATTCTCATATCGGGTCTGAACTAGAACTCCCAGAAACCAAAGAGTCGAGCGAGCGAGCGAGCGAGCGAGCGAGCGAGAGAGAGAGAGAGAGAGAGAGAGAGAGAGAGAGAGAGAGAGAGAGAGAGAGACCTTAGGAACGCCCCAGTTGGACGCCGTGCTTCTTACCAGCGACGAGCTGCCGGGCCCTTGCAGCAGCAGCAGCGTTTTCCAGGGATGGTTTGTGACTGGGAGAAATTTTTTTGGGAGCCATTCTCCGGCCTCTCTCGTGAGCTGCTGTTCTGTTGGGCAAAACGCTAAAGTGGTGTGAATGTGTTGCTTGGTAAAGCGCTGGCAGGCGTTTAAATAAACAGAAGGTCGAAGGTTATGCAGTTAAGATTTACAAGAAATCTTGGAAATTTATATATTTAATTATTGAGGACTGAATGAAAATTTTAAATTTTTGTAATTCATCAATTTTTTTCCTAAACTCTATATATTCGTAAGATTTACAAAAAGAAAGGTAATCGGCAAATCTATATTAAATAAAGAAGTCAAATATGTGCTTAGAGAAAAAACCGGACTTGGACTTGTTTGTTAGAAACCATGAAGAACCAATTTGGACTTGAGGATAATTTTACAGAAAACTGCCCATAATTTATGATTTTGCAAAATAGAACACTAATAAAACAAAACAGGTACAACAACCAAAGCAATAATGAATTTATTTTTTTTTTGACGGAAGCAATAATCGGATGAGTACTAGAAAAAAAAAGTCACGAAATCTCATGTCGATTGAATGAAAAATTGTTAAATATTTAGAGAGCCATGATGTTGTTAGCATTTTTTTAATGAGATCAGCAATTGTTAGCCTATGCATTTATTTATGAGTGCTTGCACTGAATTTAGAGATGCATAAACATGATTATGAGTGATTTAAATTTAAAGAAATATTTGATATATTTGTCAATCACTGAATCATTGCCCAATAAAGAAGTACAAATGAGTGCTTCCACAAAAAAGTACAAATGGTTTTATTTGATTCATTCGTTATCAACCAGATAACATCATGCAATTATGATAAAATGCAGCCAACACATAGTTTTTTTTTTTTTTTATGGAACAGCAAACATATAATAATATCTCATAAAGCCATCATTGAAATAAATTAGAAAATAGAGTCCAAATTAAAAATATATATTGATTCTACGACATAGCCTGTGATTTCATCCTCCCTGACTTCAGTAGCTGATGTAATTAATACATAGATATGTGGTCTGGATTTGTTCCCATCGGCCAATGCAAAGTCCAGCCGCCCACATGTTCATGGACCAGATCAGCAAACCGAATTGGTCAACCACTCTAGCTTGTAAGGTTGTATCACATGCTTCCCAACAAAATTAAAAATTAGCAACCCTTCCCTCTCGAGCACATTATTTGGGGGATTTGCCGCATTAGACCGGTTTCAAGATGGTATTGTGGAACCAGTTTGGCACGAGGCACATCAAATGGTTTTCAACCATGAGTTCCATTCATAGTGTTTAATAACATCGATTTCGCTATTATGTAACTAGAAGTTGTTTTATGTAATTTTTTTCGTTTTTAATATTTTAGTTATTAATTAAAAATCTAATACGTTCAATGTATTTAACATCGTTTGTATAATACCAAATTTCATCAAAATCAAATATTGGCCTTGATCCTTTCATATATACATGACGATATAACCATACCTTATAAAATCATTTATTTATATATTAATAATATTTAAGACAATTTTGATATTGAAAATATAATTTTAAAATTAGTATTTAACATCAAACTATTTTCCAGGACTACTTTTATCGGGACATTGTCCCAAGACCAAGGAAGCACCAAGTCCTATTCAATCTCATGCTTCTGGCGTACATATATCATCCGCGTTAAGAGCAAATGCAATGAGTCTCCTGTTACACAAAGACTAGGAACTGGGTAGTCTTCTCCCTGGTTTGAGTTCTTTACGAAGCTATGAAAATACACAAACTCAACTTACTCAATACATAGCCCTAATTATAACATGTGGGGTGCATAAGTGTTGATTCCGACCTTTAAGTGCAAGTAGCAGTTGTTGATCTTCATTGTAATCTAATGTAATAATAATAAAAACGAAAACTTAACCGGTACTCCTCGTCATGATTAATGGCTTAGTTGGAGTAGTTGCCATATAAGTCGAATGAAATTGGAGAAAGACAGCAATAGCAACCACCAGAATACTAATACAATAAGTCGTCATGTCTGAAAATGAATGATTAATTTAGTAGTTAATAAAATAAGTCATCATGATCACAATAAATGATTAATTTAACAGTAATGAGTGTCACCAATAAAAAAAACAGCAATGAGCGTCTTGTATATCCCTAGTTTCTGCAAGCGAGCACACGCCAGCAACATTAGAAAAAGACGCGGTAAATTATTAAATGGGAATGGAGTCGGTCAAAGCAACTGTCCTGTGAGGTTGCAACCATATAAGCATATATTCAAGGAGAAACCATCTTTTTATACTAGTCTTGTGCGTGTGTGTGTGTATATAGAGACACACACAGTCCTATTTCTAAGTGACTCGATTCGATACAAATGTAGCTATGTAATCTCTTTAAAATTTAAGATTTTAATTATTAATAAAAATTTTAATCTATTTACTGTATTTAACATCATTTGTTTATCTACGAGATCAAGTTTTATCCCAATCAAGTATGTTTATGGGTCGCATTTGTTCATATATATTTTTTCACGCGTAAATTATGAAAAACGCTTAGATCTATTTACATATGTATTAAAATATAATAATACTTTATAGAATTATTTATTCACAAAGATATTTTGGACAGTTTACATTTCAAAAATACTACTTTAGAATTAATATTTTAGCATTTTTCAGAATTTACATATGAATATATACATTTTCTAATGAGTGTGGCACATAAACATACTTGATTGGGATGAAACTTAATCATCTAAATAAATAAATTATGTTAAATACAATGAATAGATTAAATTTTTCATCGAAGATTCTTAGATTTTGAAAGGGTTATATGGGCCCACTTGGTTACATAGAAGTTGAGCCTATATATATATATAGGGACGTGATCCTTTTAGGCCGGGCGCACGGAGCAGCTCCGTGCGTCCGGCCTAAAAACCTATTTTTTTATTTTTTTTTATTTTTTTTCATGGGTAAGTAAATCTAGGTGTATTAAATCTATAAAACAAGTTTTACCATTTTTGGATGTTTTTAAGTATTTTTTTTGGATTTTTAAACACGGTGGCAGTTTCGTAATTTTTGGATTTCAGAAAATTACGAAAATGCCACTGTGTTTAAAAATCCAAAAAAAATACTTAAAAACATCCAAAAATGGTAAAATTTGTTTTATAGATTTAATACACCTAGATTTACTTACCCATGAAAAAAAATCAAAAAAAAATAAAAAAATAGGTTTTTAGGCCGGACGCACGGAGCTGCTCCGTGCGCCCGGCCTAAAATGATCATCCTCCATATATATATATATATATATATATATATATATATAAAAGAATCTTTCATGTGCGGATAAGCTGCATCATAATTAACGGTGTGAATTATTCGAAGTTACTGTAGCTCTCTTGGATTCTCCATCAACTACTATCGGTCCATGTATACTAGCCAGCCATTGTAGACCTGCTGCCTTCATTTGTCAAGGTTATGATGATAAAATAGAACACCAATAAAACAAAACAGGTACAACAACCAAAGCAATAATGAAAAATTTTGATTAGTACTCGGAAAAAAAAAAAAAAAAGTCTCGGACATGGTAGCACCAAGTCCCATTCAATCTCATGCTTCTGGCGTCACCAATAAAAAACAGTAATGAGCGTCTTATATATCCATAGTTTCTGCAAGCGTGCACACGCCACCAACAATAGAAAAAGACCCGGCAAATTATTACATGGGAATGGAATCAGTAAGGCAACTGTATTCAGGCCAGCACGCGTTGCACCTGAATATTTTTCATCCTATGTATATATATATATAGATGATTGAAATGTTGTTCTATTGTTTCTAAGAATATTAATATATTATTTATATATACTATTGAGAATTCAGTATAAGGGTTTAGTATGTCATTCATAATTTTTTAAAATTCTGATGGTGCATTTTAAGTCCAAATGACATTACATTCCATTCGTATTGTCCAAATGGGATTGTGAATGTTGTTTTATACTTATCATTTTCTTCAATTTGAATTTGTTAAAATCCTGATTTCATATCAAATTTTAAAAAGATTGTTGTGGCCAAACGACGGACGCGGAACGAAAACTTTCGTTCCGCGCCGTCGCCTATTCGAATCTCCGTGGGATTTCGAACCAAAAAATGTTTGTGGGGGCATGTGTGGTCCTCCTTGTTCGGTTGGGAGCTGTTATTCCCCATTTGATATTTAGGAGCTTGTTGTCTCCCTTTAGAAATATTGTTAGAATTGTCTCAGAACTTTGAATGTGATATGAGTTGAGATATATTGTAAATATACTCCAATAAAAAAAAAGATTGTTGCAGTTATTATCATTTGTAAAAGATCCTTTTTATTTGTAATTGGATACCTAATCCATTTTAAGGCTTTGTTTAAATGTTTATAGTTTATTACTAGTCTTGGGCTTACTCTTTCTATTTCAGAATATATATATATATAAGGAATAATCAGGTGCAGTGGCCCATGATGATTAAACTATAATCTACTCCACCTATTGTATTAGAATTATACATTCTATTACTATACCAATTTTCATCCCAATCGGATATGTGTATGTACTCAATCTGAAAATAGTACAAATTCAACGCAACAAAATAGTTTAATAAAAATAACAACTATAAAGTGATTTTTTCAACATATAAACTATTTGCTATAAAATTTATATATGGATAAATGATTGTATAAAATTTTATTATATTTTAATATGTGTATGACCCATTTTTGGGCAAATGTACCGTTTCCGATGCAGCGCAACTGCACTAGAATAACGGTGCAGTTGACCAAAAAATGGGTCCCACATATATTAAAATATAATGAAACTTTAAATACACCTAGATTAGCAGTTGCACAAAAAATTTCAAAAAAAATATTAAAACTTAGTTTTTACACCTGTATACGGCCAAACTAAGTGCACCCGAATGCACGGTAAGATGATCCCTTTTTCCGTCTATTTCCCCCTCCTCCTAGTTCGTACGGAGAGGAAGCATTTAAAATCTACTAGAGGCCAGAGTCATGTGTCATCACTCAAGTCTGGACAGAAAGAAATTTTTCCCGAAATGGTCCACCACGGTTCAAATCAAACAAATAGGCCGCTGGATTGATTACGAAAGCTTTTAAAGGAAATGTCTCCACTCTCCACTTGAAAAAAAAAAAGCAGAAATATTACATTTATATATATAAAGATGTAAAAATTAAATAAAAAAAGGATAAGAAGTAGCAAAAAAGCATTGTAAACTTTTGTATTTTTTTCCTCTTCCATAAACACGTAATTGAAAAATGAGAAGAATACACAAATCAGAAAAACACGTAATTTATATCATGCGTTCTAATCTCATTTTCCAATCCAATTAACATTACATTCTTATCTTTTTTTTTTATTCTATTCAAGCCACTTGAATATTATAACAACGTCTTTGGAGGCTTCATTTGGTAGGATTTTGATTGCAATTGCTAAATATATGAGAGAAAAAAAGGTGAGTGGGAGTAGATCTTAGGTGTCGGTAGATTGAAAAGAGGGAAAAGAAAAAGAAGAAGCGGTGGCAGTGGGATTTGAGAGTTGAGAGAGTGGGAATAGGACAAGTGAGTAGCTGCTGTTGTGGTCCGGCCTCTGAAAGTGGCTATCCGAGTCTCCATACAAGTATCAAATACAATACGGAGGGCAATCTTGGGGTGGTGCCAGAGAGGAGGGAAGATTTGAGCGCGAGTGGTAAAAATGGCAGTTGCTACCTCAGCTGTTTCATTCCTTGTGGGTAAGCTGAGCTTAGTGAGGACCTGCGAGGGCACAGATAGAGTGGGTGGAGACTGAATTCCGGAGGATGGGGTGCTTCTTAAAAGATGCAGACGGGGGATGCAGGAGCAAGAAAGTGAGGTGACGAAAAACTGGACGCAGGAGGTGAGAGATCTGACACACCACGCTGAGGATGTCATCGACATCTTCTTCCTAAGAATCGCGTATGCGAGGGAGGCAGAAGGATGCTGGGGTCAGTTAAAGAGGTACCTTTTCATCTGGAACGAGGTGGCAGCATGCGGCCAAGTAGCTTCTGAGGTGGAATGGATGAAACGAGGTGTAATAGCCCGACTTAAATAGGTTGACTGCACGTGGCACAATGATGTGACATGTCGAATTTTTAACTGTTGAATTTTTGGCCTTATGATGTGTCAATAAAAATAGATAAAGTAGCCGGATTGACCGATTGATTTTGACTTATTGGCTAATGTGGTTAATTATAATTTCAAGAAAAATAATTTATTTAAATTAATTTATAATTTAAATTAACAAATTGTTGAAAAAATGTTAAGATGGTTAGAAGTTGCGGCAAGTAAATTTGAGTTAGTGGGTTCAAATTACATCTTAGTAGAATTAGATAAATTTTCTTTTAGTAATTAATCTATGTAGGACCCACAAAGAAATAAGATTTTATTTTTAAATTTTGAATTTTAAAATTTATTTGCTAGAGGAAAGTGGAGACGTGTGAATGGAGAGAAGTTTGGGAAAATTTTATTTATTTAGGATTTGTAAGAAAAGAAAAGGATTGAACAGAGAAAGCTAGGGAAAGGTGAAATTTGTTGTAGATTGGGAGTGAAAAGGAAAGGAATTATTTCCATTCAAAAAATCCCTTCGTTGGTTGTACAAAAAGGTAAGTAAAGAAATAATTAAATTCTTTTTTAAGCCAAGTATGTGCGGGAGAATTAAAAGACTATAGAGATAATTTAGTGGAATAAATTGATGCATGCATTTTTTTTACAAGATAATTGATGATGGAAGCTGTAGTGACATTATTTTAAATATGGAAATGAATGGACGATTTTAGTTTATTTTAATTAGTTATTTATGTTGAAGTTTGTGGGTTTCAATTAATTTGTGCTTAATTAGTTTTGATGGAGGCTAAGCTAGTTATATATATATATGTATATATATATATATATAATCATAATTGGTGGTTCAGCACATTATATAATTTTTTTTAGGAAGTTTGAATGCCAGGAAATCAATACCATCTATTATTCATAGAATATTATATATTATAGTTATACATATATGTATTAGAGGGAAGTCATCAGGATTTATTGTATATAATTTCACCAACAATTACTTATTGTAGAATTGTTATGTATAATATTTTATTTAGACAAATATTTGTTATTCATATGAGAATTTATTATTTTAAATCTAGCTGAATGAAAGAAAAATTTGTAGAAGATGTATGAATATTTAGTAGATTCAAATTTTGGCCGGAGGGCATAAACGATTTAAATTGTTTTTGAATTTAAATATAATTCTATTATAAGATAAGAGTCCCATTTCAATGTTTATAAAATTTGTACTAAATACAATTGCAACAGAAGGACACTTTTGCTGGAGCCGTGGCTGTGTTCATCTAATACACATTATGCATGACATAAGATATATATTTATGGTTGGAAGCTGGGTTAGTGCCACGTATAATACTTATATATATAAATTAATGGGACGTTGAAATCTCTAGGTACTGGTCTCGGCTTCATTAGATATACATTTATATATATATAATATATAAACTTGAGGAAGTTAAAGCCCTTGTATCGGTGCCTTTTGATATAATATGATATATTATATTATTTCAACCCTTTAGAACCGTACTCTATATTATAAGTGTTAGATATATTTATATGTTTAAGAAATACCTCTGCAATGAGTTATATGCGAAGCAATGTGTGTGTGTATATATATATATATTAATTGTAGCTTAAAAACATCCGTGTCGATTATGTAAATATATTATATATTTTTTATATGAATGGTGACACGAATATATGGATATCAATAAATGGAAGGAAATTTCAGCCCAATGTCGTGTAGCAAGATATTATGAAATTAAAATTTTATTATTGGGTTGAAACAAATATATTGATTGTGCATGGAAACAAATCTTGAGCCAACCAAGGTCGTTGTATATTCGAGCTAGAATGACATCTTTTGAATAATATCTAACCCCATAAATTTATCTACCAATAAGAGAATACCCAAGTATAAATTTGAAGTTAAAAAGAATTTTATTTCCATTAAACCAATTATGTTACGATAGCACAATTGAACTTTATATTTTAATTACATTTGACCAGGAGAGGAGGGACGCTGATCTGATGCTCCGGACGCATACACCTATTTTTTTTATTTTTTTTAAAAAAATTTTTCATAAAATTGTTAGCCCAAGTGTATTTAATATGTGTATCAATTTTTACCAATTTTGGAGATTTTTAGATATTTATTTTTGATTTTTGAAAATCAGTGGCATTTTAGTAATTTAAAATTACCTAAAAAATCAAAAATAAATATCTAAAATATTTCAAAAATAGTAAAAATTTACACACACATTAAATATACTTGGGCTAACAATTTTATAAAAAAATTTCAAAAAAAATTTAAAAAATAGGTGCATGCGCTCGAGAACATGCGACACGGGAGCATAGGAGCATGCTTCATAGAGGAGTTTGCATAGCTCCATAAGGATATATATATATTGAAATTTTTAGTTCTGGACGTCAGGTATGTCCATGAACTGTCCATTTTGGTCAGATAAAAATATATGTGCATTTTAAAATTAAAATATGTTCGTGATAAAATGTTATATGAGATGTGGTTATTTCCACAAACAAAATATGTAAACTATATTTGTGCTAGTAATTATATAAATAATTTATATAATAATAAATTAATTATTTAATATTCTTTGTGATGACAATTATAAATTATATTGATAGACATTTTGTTTAGCTAATATTAAATAGAGTACGGCGAAGGATAAATTAAATTATGATTTATAATAGATGATGGATTCAAGAGTTTATAATTACATTCCATTAAATTATTTTATTATCTAAAAAAGATTATTGGAATAAGAAGAGTGAGATTTGATATAGTATTTATATATTAAACTGAAGAGCATATTCGAAATTATTGGGAGATATAGCAAGTTATGCTATGTAAATTATTTGTGGTTGTTAATTTTGACATTTTGACTATTTGCTAGTTATGATGTAAGATTTTTTGAATTTATTTAATTAAATTTAGTGAGTTGGTTCACCCAATTAAATGTCGATGAAACATTAATTTAGTTGGTACAATATTTAATTGGGTTGAGATAATTATTTTGATGTTTAAGTGAGAATGGAGTGTAATGCATCATGATTATTGCCAAATGGAACAGAATTGCATATGTGAGACCTCAAGGATATGTGTATTGGTTTTATTTATTTTCTCAGTAGGTCCTATGCATGCTAGAAGGCTACTTTAGAATGTCCCTTCATGGACAGTGAGTTATTACCTTAATGGGCTATAGTATGTCTCTTTGTGGACTGTATGTAGTGCCTTGAAAGGCCATGAGTTTGCTCTATCGTGAGCAGTGTGGATAACCTTACACATTAGGTCAGTGGTTTGTACATTTCCTACAGTACTTCCATAATGTTATATACCCATTATATACGTGGTTTATTTCTTGCTTATTGGGTTATTTAACTCATTCCTAAATAATTTAAATTTTAGGAGAGGCGGAACTATCTGGTCAAGAATGCAGGTTAATGGGTTGAGATGGTGTAGAAGAGACATTTTATTTTATTTTATTTATTTTTATATGTTGGCTTTTAATAAATAAATGGGAATTATTCCAATTAACTCAGTGGATATTTGTGATTAATTTTGGATGTTATTGAATGAAGTATTTGTTATTAAATTTATTAAAGCATAATCGATCCGGGTTCGTCACCCAATTAGGGTGGTCAACAACCCTAGGATTGGGTCGTGACAGTTACGACATCAAAACAAGGTTATGCCTAGTAGATGAATTTAATACTTAGTGGGGATAACAAGGGTGTGCTAGATTTGAAAGTTGAGTGAGTTAAAAGTTAAAGCCTTTGCTTGTGAATGTGAGGTTGTGGGTTCAAGCTATGGTCTAAGAGAAGTTCAATTCATATTTTATTTTTCCATTTAGTGCAAGTGGGACCCACAATGAGATAAGCATGAAATTGAAATTATTTGATGAGGGAGTTGAAACCAACTTAGTAATAATTGGAGGATGTTATGTAGGGAAGTTATAGTCGCTCAATAAATAAGAAGTTAGGAGAAGAGATGATAGCATAATAAATAAATAAATAAGTGTGAGGGGCGAGATATAGACTCGGCGGATGGAAGAAAATACAAATAGAGATGACTATGGAAAGTAGAGCGTGCCATAATTATAAGGCAAGTAGAGACATTTTTTTATATGGTTTAAGTTGCTAGATTTAATGACTTGCAAGTAAAGACATTTTTTGTGTGGTTTAAGCTGTTGGGTAAATTATGATACATAAAAATGATTTGAATGAATGAATTGCAAGTAGAGACATTTTTGTTATGTGGTTTGGCTTGCTAGATGAATAATTTGACAAATTATTTATCATGAAATTTAGTAGATAAAATTATTTGCAAATAGAATATTTTTATATGTGATTTAGATTGTTTGATAAATAATTATTCATTAGATGGAATAATTTGTAAGTAGAGTTTTGTGGTCTATATGATGGAGCTTATATTAGATTTATTTGATAGAATCTATGTGGTGCAAATTAGTTTGTGGGATATATTTAGTGGATTATTTATTTTGGTGTATTATTCATCGTGTGATTTGTTTATATTTGGGAAGAGAAGTTAGAATAAAATGTATGATTTAATTATGCAAGTAGAGTATTTTTTTGCAGATAAAATATTGGATAAATAATTATTTAAATTATTTATCATTAAATTTATTTGATTGAATTATTTGCAAGTGGTGGTATTGTCAATTTTATATGATTTAATTTCATTGGGGAAATTATTGAAATTATTATAGAAAGATGGATGATGGGAAATATGTTCTTGTGAATTGAATAAATCGTGCATAATAAATTATTTAAGAGGTGAATTATGCTTAAGTTGAATTTGAATTTTTGCTGTATTGGAGAGGAATGGTTGGAATGAGATATATGATGGAAATCATATATATATATATATTAAATGTGGTTTGATTGGAGATTTTATTTATATGATATGACATTACTTTTGAAACATGAAACGCATACATGTATATCATGAGGGGTAGATAGTTAGTATATATTAAATGTGATTTTATTTATTTAAATTAGGAGTGTAAGTATATATGTCCATGAGGAGGAACTTTGTGTAATATCAAATACGTTAATATTAGAATGGATTGCAGATTGAATCCAATTGACATACATGACATAAATATGTTTCAAAATGGAATTGAATTGACATATATATATATATATATAATAAGTGAAACAATTTTATATAATCCAAGTATATTTACCAGCTGATCACATTAAATGATCTTGAGGTTACTATTGAAATTATTTAATTATTTTATTCATATGCTCATGTTGGATGTTTTACAAATGAGACTAATAGTGATACGGTTGCAAAATATGTAGTGTTTTATAAAAATTAATTAATATTTCAATGATGTATATTCTCACAGTTATATAATCTTCTGTTAAGAAGATGCATAACTGTGTATATACATATTAATATTGAGTGCACATCCCCATAAAATATATTTTGGACCAAATTGATTTATGTGGATTTATGGAACATATAAGAATATATATAACTATATATTTTGTGGGAAGTTTATAATTAATTTATATGATACAAATTAATTAGATGGTGTTATACAATATGCCAGTACATGAAGTTAATAACAATTGAGGTTATATGTAGAGCCCCGACCTATGACATATTTATACTTCGAGGTTGTCATAGGATTTCATGCTAGGAATCTTTTGAAAAGTGGTGAAGTCCATAACCTAACTTATATTTATACATCAACTAAGAATAAAGGCGGTCTAATTTTTTTTACATCAATAAAAATTTCGACAGCATCTCATCTGTAACTAGGACGTTTTCTAAATATGAACATTCATCATATAATTCTTTACATCAAGAATTAACCTATATCCATTCATCATAACCAGAAATACCACCTTTTCCTCACAATTCCATAAAAATCACACCATACCACTCATACTCTAATTTTTTTCATCACATACAATAAATATATCCATACAATTCACAGAATATAAAGAAATTAATACTACAAGTATCTTTTATACCATACACACAAAATATGTATGTTTATATAATACACATACTTCACAAACCTAAAGATAATCTAGTACTTCTAAAGCTTATTATATTACAAAACACAGTCAATCATGCTCAAGAGTCTCACATAACTCTTCACCTCACTGCCCTTCTACTCAGTGAAGTCTCCACAGCTCTTGAAATCAGTATATTCTGCAACTAATTCCTAAAATCGGTGAGTTCAAAGAACCTAGTAAGCAAACATTATTTAAAAGGGAAAAACATGAACGTTTCCATAAAATATCATTTGTGCATAAGGATGAAATGCAATCACAACATACATCATTCAATGGCATAATCTTTTCTTTAGTAGGTGACACTTATCAAGTGATCACCTACACTCATATGTTGGACGCACCGATTAGGCAACATCAAAGACGAACTACATGTCTAATTACAACCTTAACGAAACCTTACATTTATTTTCATGCATGAATTACATTGACACAAATGGTCAAATGCATTAATGTCATAAAAAGAAGTATGTTTGGCTAACCATAAAGAAAAAGGTTATTTCAAAAATCAAGTTTGAAAACATGTCTTAACAACATAAATATACATAAAAAAAATAGGGTAATGGTCATTCCCAAAAATTTCTTTAATGTTTGTATAAAATTTAGTTATAACGTCTACGAGAAATGACTTGATTTGCACATATTTATATGAAAATACATAAAAACATAATATGAACATTTGTTGCAAACATCTTTTCTCAAAATAAATAACAAAATAAAAATTTTATCATAATAATTCATTGAACTTGATATGCTTACTTACCTTAGAGTCTCAAGCTGTGTCTTGTACTTTCTCTTTTTATTTTCCTATCAAAATTAACAATCTTGGCTAAGCATTCTCTTAAATCACCAGGTATTGTATTCTATTTTTAATATTTAAGGATGCATTGTTTTAGAAGCTAATTTTTAGCTTTCCTTTTTTAAAGAGAGTTTCCGAGACTTCTTTAATGAGAAAAACATTCTTATTTAAACTTCTATTTCAATAAATTATTATTTACTTTGCCTCTAAAGGTACATAAACTATTTAAGGACATTCACTTAACTTACATATATATATATATATTTCATCCATTAACTATCCACTTATTATATATATTAGGCATATTAAAATCTATCTAATCATTCTCATACTGTGTGAATTGACTACCTACTAATTTTACATTAAATCCTGACACTCGTACTGTAGCGCCTCGACTCGTGAGTGCGCCACACTGCGTGGTACCTTACTCTACGAATCTTTTTAAGTGATGAAACTTATGAATGGAACCAAAAGTTTCATGCTTATACGAGCGGAAGCTTTTCTTAATTTGTCGAGAAACTAGCCCGAATTTTTTTTCTTTTTTTTTCTCTTTAGAACCTACATTGTTTTCACTTTATTAACTAAAATCCGGCAGCATACCGTCTATACTTATGATGTTTGGGCAATACAAAACCTGATAGTCAATACAATTTCAATATTTTATACTATTTAACTCACATTTACTTCAATTCAAACTAATATATTCCTTGTACAATCATATTTCACACGAGAAACTAACTACTACGTTTAACAACAACATAGAACATTTGCATATAGTACATACTTACAATTATAATAATTACAATCCCATGAATCCAAATTCATCAAAATATTAAAAATCATACGTTCACTGCTCAAATAGCAGTGAAGCCTCTTCTATCAAATTTGCATCATCCGCACTCACTGATTAGTTGAAAACAATGAGTATAAAATACTCGGTAAGCAAGCATTTAGAAATAAATAGTTTCCAAATTCCGTAACATTAATTGAAATTACAAAACTCTTAAAATCTCATTATACATGTGTGATAATGAGATGAATGCACACACATGCATCATTCCATGACTTATTCATCGTCTAACAGATGATACTTATCAAGTGATCACTAGCCCATACGTCGGACGCACCGACCAGGCAACGTCAAAGACGAACTACCTTTCCAAATACAACCTTGACAAAGCCTCATGCATGAGTTCTATTCACACGTGCATCATATGCATTTATGTCATGAATTGAGTTTTGCCAACTCAATATGATAATAGGGTTTGTACATGAAAATCAAGTTGTAAAAATATTTTAAGTACACATTCTTTTTGTAAACCTATGCACAGGGTAATGGTCATCCCTAAATACCTTTTTAATGCATATCAATTTAAAGAAACATTTAAATAAAACAAACTTACTTGAAATAAAAAGGCAAGAATAGATTTTTCTTATCATAAAATTTTTTTGAACAAAAAAAATCTTGAAGAGCTTGCTTACCTCTTCCCTTTAGCATGCATCTATTTTTCCTTTATACTTTCCTTCACCCTTTCTTATTATAGCCAACAAAAAATACATCTAATCATTTATTTCACTTATCACACATACTTATTCCATGATTAATTATGCATCTAACTACATATTTTTTCGAAACCTTTGGGGATGGAGTTCAAGTATTCATGAACTTGAAATCTTCTTATCTAAAGTTCCTGACTCCATTTTAACTTAACCACATTTTCAAATTGGATGAACAATAGTTTTACAAGTTAACTACCCTTGAAATACCCTTTACACCCAACTTAAACTGAATCCGTAACTTCTTACTTTTTAAGCTATTTAAAGCTTTATTCCCTCTCACATTTAACATACATTTGAATAAGCTTATAAATTGCATTAACTTTGCATTTAATACTTAACTAATAATTGCAATTCAAGTTTTAACTTTACACATAACACATAATGAACATATAAGCTTTGTATAGCTTCTACCATTATTTATACCACTTAAAAGTTAGTATATACCATTTTCGTTTTGTCTCCATAAAATTTATATTTTCAAACGATAAATTCATCTACTGCAACTTAAATCTCATTTACACATAATAGGGTTACCCACGTTGACACATTCATTAGGTTCCCTATTACTTAAATTTCTTTCTTTAAAATCTCAATAATTTTAATTCAATTTAACTATCTAATAACAACTAAGATCATTTGACATATTAACTAAAAATCTTATTTTCCCCAAAATATATCTTATTTCCTTCCTTTTTATTTAAAATCTTGGTTTAGTCCTTTCAATATAACTTACACACATCAAAGAATCAGCTCACACTTACACAAACATCTTATCCTCATTTAAAACATTAATACATAAAATTCAACACAGTGACATCATGAAAATTAAGTTAATCTTAATCTTATAGATCTTTCATGCTTAGAATTTATAAATTTTAAATTATATCATATCTGAAACTTCATGTATTGTAAGTTATTAAAGCCTTTTGATCTTTTTGTATTCAAAAATATACTTAGATAACTCATATATGCACAAACTTTACATTTAATATATAAATTAAGACATATGGAATAATAGACCTTTTACTCGATATATAAATGACAACATGAGGCCATTTGAACTTAAGATTGCCTTTATAGCCTTTTTTTTCACTTCTCTTCAAACCATAACCGTTAAATCTTAGAAACTCATTGAAAAATAACTTAAGTAACTTGACATTTTAAATTACCCAACATGCTCCTCAATTTCACAATTCATTCCATTTTACTCTTATTTAACTCTCTCACTTGCTTAAAACGCATCATTTATTTCGTTTCATTCCAATTTTATTTTCTTTCTACATAGAGCATATGAGTTAATATAATAAATTTATTTTCATGACTAAACAACCTATTAACTAGGTTATTTCACTTAAATCTTCAAATCATTAAACTAATCATAATTATATTAATACAATAATTAAATGCCTAAAAATTAATATCCAAACTCATAATCTCAATTTAATTGTTGAGTTTTTCCCAATTTCCCTTTACTTCTATTTATCTAACTTATAATTTGTCATTCTATCATCATTCATATGTATTATACTTTTTAATATAATAATTATAACCCAACATATATCATAACCAAATTTATCATATATGCTCCTATCTAAATTTAACCTTCATTTAGGCTTATTTAAAATCTTCTGTAATACAATCTATCTAGATGTTGTTTCTTATCTGTACAATCTATCGTTTTAGCTCTTTGAACAATAAAATCAAGGGAAATTAATACTCCAAATATGGTGATGAAGTCTGTTCTTGTCTCTAATTTGGATGTGTTGCAAGTGTTTTTATGACTTTCTAGATTATCATCATTTTTCGAGTGTAAGGCTACTGAACTTCTACAAAATAAGTGGCTAAGATATGTTGACACGGGAATTCAACTCTCCAATGCTTCTTTCTTTTTAGGGTGTGTTTGGTAATGAATAAAACTTTTAATGAAAACTTTTAAAGAATAAAAGTTGTTAAATGATGTAATATTGTAGGGGTAATGATGAGAAGTAAAGAGAATAAATTTAAAATAAATAGGATAGTTGTATTAGTAGTTGTGTAGAAATGATTGAAAAGTAGGGTTGTTGCATAGAAAGATGTATAAAAAATAATTTTAAAAAAGTAGTTATGGAGAGTGAAAAGTTTTAGATTGAAAAATTTTAACTTGACGACTTTTACAAATTGACAAACACACCTTACTGTAATCATATTTGCGATGATGCACCTCCTTTTGCTTTATATTTTAATTTTTTCACTCTCTTCTTTTTCCAAATATCCTTTCGCTTTACAAAGTGGTCGAAGTAAAATAAATGAGAAAAATTGAATTATAGTCAAAATAATTTACTCAAAATGGCCTACCATAGCTGAAATCAAGCAATATTAAATTTCATTTTTAAATGACAACCAAAGTCTCGAGAAGAGATTAAAAGAAATATTACGTTCATATAAACATGCGGAAAATGATTGAAATACATAATAATGATGTCATATAATTAACGAGGCGTGATAGCATACGACCCAAGGCACATCTTTTTTTAAAAAATTATTATTATTTTTTTATAATTTTGGATGTGTTGGGAAGTACTAAAAGTTTTTAATGAAAATTTTTTTGTATAAAAATTATTGAATTGAAAAAAAATAATGTGATATGATAGAGATAATGTTGATGAGTAAAAAAAATAAAGTTAAAATAGATAGGTTAGTAGTA
The DNA here is from genome assembly GCA_030490835.1 of Annona cherimola. Taxonomy (NCBI): domain Eukaryota; kingdom Viridiplantae; phylum Streptophyta; class Magnoliopsida; order Magnoliales; family Annonaceae; genus Annona; species Annona cherimola. The sequence continues at coordinate 350,593 of CM059971.1, read as the reverse complement.
TGGTAGTTTTGTAAAAATGACTTAAAAAATAAGATAACCGTAGAAAAAAAAATAAACAGCTTATTAAAAAAATAGGGTAATTAGGAAGAACAATAGAAGTTTTATATGGAACATATTCTTTACCTTCTACCAAACACATCATTTCTTTTCATTTATATGTGAACCCAAATTATATATCTCATATACCAAAATTTACCAATTTTAAATTATTGTATATATTCTTTTATAAATTTTCAAAAATTAATAATTTTCATGCATCCATTGAAAAGGGTGAAAATTTTTATTTTTAAAAATTTACAAAAAATATGTTCAATAATTCAAAATTGATAAATTTTGGTATATAAAATTTACACATATAAGTGAAAAGAAAACATAAAATTATTAACAACTAGAAAAAGATGCTAGCATGCCTACATAATTCCGCGTGATGTTTGGCATCGTTCAAAACTTTTTGGCATATTTTTTTAGTTGAAAAAAATGTCATCGATGCCTCTATTTGGACAGTTGCTTGTATGTGCAAATTTTCATTAATGCGGCCTAGTGAACACGGCTGAAAATGACTATTAATAAGTTAGAAATTTTAAATGTTTTTTTTTATGATTATATTTACATACATCTCAACACATATTACATTGAAATTATGAGACATTCTTACAAATACGGAGATACATAACTCCTCCAAAGAAATTTAGAGACACAACTCCACCAAAGAATTAGGAAGACACAGCTTCCACTAAGCCAAAGGGAAACCACAGCTCCCACAACATTTTTCGGGCCAAAATACCAACGTGAGATTCAAACTCCTGACCACAACTCCGCAAATACCCTATTACCGCTGTGGCCAACAACTGAACACAGCTCCGTTGTTAAATTTTAAATGTTTTGTCAGCTCGTTTTGTCCGCACATTGGAAAATTTTTTACGGCAGCTTGTACGAGTTGCGTCTGGCGTTTCATGAATATACGTGGCAATGTTGAGAAGACAAGGTTTTTTCACGCACTCCCGCGTCGTACTGTTTTGCCACTATTGTCCAGCACAATTATTTATTGGGCATTGACGTTGACGTAGTGTGAGCAAAATTAAAAATTTTAAAGAAAAATTATATTAAAATACATTTACTACTTGTTCGTAAAATTTTAAATATTATAATAGATTTTTTAATTTCATATTCATATATGAAAATTTTATGAACCAACATGAAAATACATTTAATAATTTAGATAATATATTTTAGTTGGTATAAACCATTTACATTTTTACTTTTAAAATCATTTAAATGATTAATTTAATTTAATTTAATATTAAATATATGAACATGTTTTTTAAATAATTATGATATTAAAAATAAAAATAATATTTAATGCTAAATATTAATTTTAAAGCAATATTTTGAATATCTAAATCATTTCAAATATCATTATTTTATCTAATATAAAATTTAAACATTTTTCATAATTTACATATGAATATATTTATTTTAAGCAAATATGATCTATGCAAATATTTAATTTGAATCTATGCCCGTATTTAATTTGGATGAAACTTTATCTCGTAGTAAAACAAATAATGTTAAATATAATAAATGGATTAAATTTTATATGAATAATCAATGTATAAAAAGTGGAGAGGGGTACATGGAATCGCTTCTATATAACCGAGTGACGTACAAGCATGCCTCGATATTTATATATATATAAAATTATCTTTCACATAATAATGATATTTTAATGATTTAGATATTAAAAATACTACTTTAAAATTAAAAGTGTGTTTGTTTTACTATGTAACTTTTTAATTTTCATAACTACATTATTTTTTAATTATTTATTCACATATTACTATATAACTATCATGTTTTTTCAATAATTTCTGCACAACTATCTACATAACTAACTATCTATATTAATTTTATTCTCTGTAATCCTCATTATTACCATTATCGTATCATATTATATCATTTTCTCTCATTATAACAACTTTTATACCAATATTTTTCATCTAAGCGTGTACTTAGAAAGTGATAAAACTTTTGATGAAAAATTCTTGGAATAAAAGTTTTTAAAATATAATAAAATGATGTGGTATTTTAAGAATAATAATGAAAAATAAATCAAATTAAATTAAAATAGATAAATTGAATAAAATAATAATAACTTAGCTTCCATGCAGACGAGTGCATTGAACCAGCGCCGGACAACAACGCTTTGTGCCTACTTTTCCACCGTCCTCTCTCTCAAATTTCTAAGGGAACATTCATCGGGGGAAAGAAACCACTGAGCTAACAGTTCCACAGAGTCAGCTCAATTACTTATTAGGCATTGACGTTGACTACCGCCGTTACAATAAGAGAGTCACTTTGGACTTTTCCGCTCTAGTCTCTCCTCATTTTAGGAAAAAAGTCCCGGCAGGAGTTATGTATCGGAGGAATAAATGAGGAAATTAAGCAAATAAGACACTCCATCAATCAAGAAAAAATTTAAATTATAATCAGTGTTTCGGATTTAGAAAGAGAGTAGAAGAGGCAAGTGATCATTTGCCAGTTACCACAGGTAGAAATCGGAGATTTTAGCCTCTAGCACTCTCGAGTGTATTTAACTAATTTTTTTATTTAAATTTTTTTTATAAAATTGTTAATCTAGTGTATTTAATATATATATTAAGTTTTTATATACACTATAAATACAATGAATGAAGTAGATTATAATTTTATCATGATGTGGGCCCATTTCAGCACCACCGCATCATAATTTTGGTGTAATGACGCTGCACCTGAATATTTCCCGGTATGTATATTTATATACAAAAGAAATACTTATGATGCCCAATACGCATTTTATCTCTTAACTCAAGTGGGCTCAACCATTAAATTGGAACAATACCATAAGCAAAACCATTATACAAAATCAAAACTATCTGTGAAACATTGAGTCGATCCCTTAGACATGCCTATAGATCTTACTTCCTAACTTCTTACTTTTTAAATAAAACTTTCAACCAAACTTACATAAAAATAATATTATATACATATACGTTAGATGTAATTTCATTTTTTCCATTTACCTCCACTAAACATCCCTCCACTTAGCTTAAAGCCATCCATGACCCAAAAATGTTATCATACAAGCTTTCGGGCCTTCAGTTCCACCAAAGAGATGGAATAAAATTTTACAAGCCTTCGTTAGTTTCCACCATTTGTAAGGAATCTTCAACTTTTTTATCCTTTTCATCGGCATTTGATGCGCCCATGGAAACCGTCTCACCTGTTAACCCTAGCTTTCAACTTCTAATTATTTATATTGGAGGCAAATGATACGGTGTACTTCCTCTTTAATGCATTTTTCTATTAGCCGCCCATCTTTTTTCTAATTTGGAAACGAATTTTAATTCGTTCCTTAGCCTTATATTAATTCAATCTTATCCACCTCACATCTTTTAAGGCCTTCAATAAAGCACCCTTTTCAATTAGAGCCTTTCTAATTCTATTAATTTCATAAAAAATAATCTAAATAATTTAATATATTAAATCTTGTGTATCTAAATAATTTTATCTTTTCTTGTTTTACCATTCATCCATCATAACATTCTAATTTCCGCTACGCTCGTTTTTTGTATATGTTATTCTTTAACTGCCCAACATTTTGCCCCATAAAGTATGGCAGCTCTAACCGTAGTTTTATAAAATTTTTCTTTTAGTTTTATTGGAACTCGACAGTTACATAAAATTTCTAATGCACTTATCTATTTTGAATTACTGTATATATTTTTTATATAAATTTTCAAAAATTAATAATTTTCATGCATCCGTTGAAAAGGGTGAAATTTTTTATTTTTTTAAAATTTATAGAAAATATGTTCAATAATTCAAAATTGATAAATTTTGGTATATGAAATTTACACATATAAGTGAAAAGAAAACATGAAATTATTGACAACTAGAAAAAGGATGCTAGCATGCTACATAACTAAGATGACGTCACATAAGTATAGAAAAGAGAGTAAAAATTAAAATTTTTCACCTTTTTCTCCTATTGTACTTCATTCATAAAAAAAACAGAATGATAGATACTTTTTTTCTCCTCGTGATGTTTAGCATTGTTAAAAACTTTTTTACATATTTTTTATTTAGGGTGTGTTTGTTTGGGATATAAACATGTCAAACAAAACTTTTCGCTCTCTATAACTACTCTATTTTTTAATTATTTTTTCACATTTTCCTATACAAACTACCATACTTTTCAATCATTTCTACACAACTATCTATACAACTAATCTATCTATTTTAACTTTATTCTCTTTACTTCTCATTATTACTCCTATTATATCACATCGTTTTCTATCAATGTGACAACTTTTACCTCAAAAACTTTTCATCAGAAGTTTTACTCCCAACCAAACACACCTTTAGTTGAAAAAAATATCATCCATGCCTTCGTTGTGGTAGTCATTTGGACAGTTGTGTATGCATTAATGAATTTCCATTAATGCCGCCTAGTCAACAAGGCTGAAAATAATTATTAATAAGTGAGAAATTTCAAATGATTTTTCAGCTCGTTTGTCCACACATTGGAAAATGTTTTATGGCAGCTTGCAGGAGTTGCAGACGCAGGCGTTCCATGAATGACGTGGCAATGACGTGGCAGACGCAGGCACTGAAGTATGAAAAATAGTTGTACTGTTTTACCACTATTGTTAGCTCAATTATTTATTGGGCATTGACGTTGACAACAGCTCACTTTGGACTTCTCCGTTCTTGTCTCCCCTCGTTTTAGGGAAAAAGTTCCGCAAATAAGAAACTCCATCAATCAAGAAAAAATTTAAATTATAATCAATGTTTCGGATTTAGAAAGAGAGTAGAAGAGGCAAGTGATCATTTGCCAGGTACGACAGGTAGAAATCGGAGATTTTAGCCTCTCCAACTCTCTCGAGCCTATTTAACTCATTTTTTATTTTTTAAATTTTTTTTATAAAACTGCTAATCTAGTATATTTAATATGTGTATTAAGTTTTTTTTAGAGATTTTAGATTTTTTATTTTTAAAAATCAATGACATTTTTAATAATTTAAAAATCTAAAAATCTCTAAAAATAATAAAACTTAATACACGTGTTAAATACATTTTGATTAAGAATTTTATAAAAAAATTTCAAAAAAATAAGTTAAACAGCTGGGTGCACCGAAGCTAAGTGCACTCGAGTGCACTTTATTAAATCCTTTTCGAACCGGGCTTAAAATACAATTGTTTAAATTCTTTTAGTTTTGGGAAAAATTTTGTTCTACCTATAAATACGCCATTCTGTGTTTAAAAAACAATTTTTTGTTTACACGATTGCACTCCAAATCCCTTCATGCGCCCGTCAGTTAACACATGCGTTGTTTTTCTAAATACAATTGCAGTAAATACGGAAATTGCGTCCGTGCTGCTGCTGCTGCTTGATCTACAACAGACAGTCGACCAACTAAAGATTTAATCCGCCAAGCTTCGTCGGTTCTAACCAGTAAATTCGCAATAGCAACATGTTCTTTATGATTTCAACAGCACCATTTTCAATTTTTCACCGTTGACAGCTGCATAAAATCCTCACAACTGCAGCTGCAAATCTAATTCACTTTCTTAAATGGATCGAATAGGTTACATGGGTTAAATGAGTTGCTGAACGGGTTAACGAGTTATAAAATCTTAACCCTAATCCATTTATTTAATTAAACGGTTAAACGGGTTGGCGGATCATAACCCATTTATTCCAAAACTACAACCCAAACTCATTTATAAATGGGTTGGATGAGCGGGTTGATGAGTTGACCATGACCATTAACACCCCTAGTCTCCATCAGTCTCGGCAAATAGAATTGGCAGCAATCACCATTACCAACATTTTCAAAATATGCAAATGAAATAGTCCTTTTTCCGTCCGATTATAGATGACTATAACCAATCGAAGAAATATGAGATTCATATAAGAGAAATGATTTTAATACTTATGTAAGCATACTTACACTTGTCTTTTAAATTTTATTGATAATTTTAATGATAGAAATATAATCATTCAAATTCTTTTCTAACCAATAAATTTGCAATAGCAACGTGTTCTTCATGATTTCAACAACACCAATTTCAATTTTTCACAATCGACGGATGCATAAATTCCTCACAACTGCAGCCGCAAATCTGAAAAAAAAAGTGGCACCATTGACTACTCTAAGACTAGTCCAATTGGCAGCCATATGCTCTAGCCGAACAACAGCATTAATCTCAATCTCAAATTAGACAGCGTCCCAAAATTTGGACAGATGCTGCTTGTTTTAAGGGTAATTTGCCAATATATCTACTTAGTTTGATCAAAATTACCAATATACCTATATAATTTCAGAAATTATAAAGAACACTTATATAATTCAACCATAATTGTAAATAATACCATGAGTATATTTGCAAAAATATGTAACTATATGGGTTTATTTGCAATTTAAAAAATAAAGTGATATGTTAAATTTTTGCAAATAACTCACACATGGTTTAACTAATAATACAGTAGACTGTTATGACGCTGTTATTGTATTATTATAGCATGTGGGTTATTTATAATTATAGTTAAATTATATAGAAATTATTTGTAATTTTTAAAACTGTCTGGATTTATTTATAATTTCAATCAAACTAATCGAGCTTATTTGCAAATTACCCTTATTTTTTTTTCCAATTCGGCAGAAGCAAGCTGGTCAGCTCCATTGTCTCCATCAGCCTCGGCAAATAGAGTCGTTAGCACTCACCATTGCTAACATTTTCAAAATATGCAAATCAAATAGCCCATTTTCCGTCCGATTATAGATGACTATAACCAATCGAAGAAATATGAGATTCATATAAGAGAAATGATTTTCATACTTACGTAAGCATACTTACACTTGTCTTTTAAATTTTATTGATAATTTTAATGATAGAAATATAGTCATTTAAATTCTTTTCTTTTTATCTAATTTTAATTTTCATTAGTATTAATTTGAATCATAATACATTATGCTTAAACTTTGAAATTTATAATATATACGACTTGTAGAACATAAATAGCAGTGTCGCTGGGTCTCTCTTAGGAAGGTATATTTGCATTATTGTTCAGGTGAATTATTTGTGGGGCATTGACAAAAATGTGTCGTGCCCACTAAAAACAACGGTATTTGCAGTACTTTTAAGCTGAATTATTTGTGGGGTATTGACAAAAATGGGCGCAGGTTTAATGCATTGGGTGTACTTTGTTGGAAATATGTGAAAAATAAGCCAAATCTATGTTTTGATGATTAACAAATCAATTTGAGTAAGTTTTGGTTACTAACATGTTTGTGGAAATGGTTAAAGGTTATAAATTTGAAGGATACGAAGCATGGGAAGATAAGTTGATTTCCAAGTCAACTCAGGCATCGACTTAGGCCAAGTCGATTCCCAAGTCGACTCCGTCAACGACCTGGAGATGTCGTTTCTGTCCAGAGTTATAACAAGGATGAGAGCTGCCGAAGTCGCATCCCAAGTCGACTCCACTTGCGACTTGAAGTGAAGTCGCAAACCAAGTCGACTCTAGTAGCGACTTGGATGTGTCATTTTTTATCCAGAGTTATAACCAACGATGAGAGCTGCCGAAGTTGCATCCCAAGTCGACTCCGCATGCGACTTGGGTGAAGTCGCATATCAAGTCGACTCTAGCTTCGACCTCAGTGCGGAACTTGCAGATCAAATGCTAGACTTGAGCGAAGTTGAAGATCAAGTCGACTCAAACATTCGACTTGGATCAAATGAAGATCAAATGAAGATCAAGTGAAGAACAAATGAAGATCAAAGTGAGTAGGGCTGCATGAATCCATCATATTGAATCATGAACACTTACTTGGACATCTCTCATGCATTCCAAGATCCATGTATTCAAGATTTCAATACATGAAGATGAAGGACAACAAGCTAGGATAATCATACAGTGTTCCAAAGAGATATAAACTAAGGGAGAACAAACAATATGAAGAAAATGAAGTAAACAAGTCACCTCCAAGAATTTCAAGTTCATCAAGCAAAGCTGACGAGGTGAAGTCGCAACCGAAGTCGACTCCACCTGCGACTTGGGTCAAGTCGATGACCAAGTCGACCCAGACAGGAACTTGAAGAAGTTGCGAACAGGCGAAGTCGTACCCGAAGTCGACTCCATCTGCGACTTGGGTGAAGTCGCACACGAAGTCGACTCCACTTGCGACTTGGGTCACAACGGTCGGAAAAATTTCGAATGTTGGCGCATTAAATGCGCGCCACTTACTTCCAAACATTCGGATTCACTCGCAAATTATATAAGACATTCATTGTGAACGAATAGGGTAGCTGAGAATCATTAAGTGAGCATAACTCCCATCTTTAATAGCATTAAGTGATCAAGTCAACACATAGTAGAAGAACTGTGCCTTCAAACTGCTAAGAGCTGCTCGTTGAATCTTTCAAACTTCTCTACAAGTTCTTCTCTGCGCCAAATCTGCCTCTACACACCAGTAACGTGTAAAATCTTTCTTTTGCTATTTCTTGTTGTATTGAACTTGATTTAGTTTGGGTAACTAAGATCAAGTGTAATCAAAGTAGTGTGTGATTGGAGTGTAACTCGTCATCTACTTGTGCTGTGAATTGTTGATGCCCCCTAGAGATGGAATCTAGAAGAGAGCAGTGACTCTAGTTGTATTTAAGAAATACAATAGTGGAATCCAAGTCACAAGAGGCGTGAGCTTGGAAGAGTGGAGTAGGGAGGTTGCCCGAACCACTATAAAATCTTGTGTGTTGATAATTATTTATGCTCTCTACACTATATTGTTTTTCATTCTGTTTCTTCATAAAGGGGACTTGATTAATTCAGGATAAAATTTCTGTTTAAGTTGAAAATTTTTAAGAACCCAATTCACCCCTCCCCTCTTGGGTTTTGTCATTAACTCGAGACCAGCATACTTCATTTATTTTTTATTTTTTTGAAAAAATTTTACACAACTGTTAATTTAAGTGTATTTAACATGTATATAAATTTTTATAATATTTGGGGATTTTTAGATTTTTTTGGATTTTTTAAAATCAATGGTACTAAAAATGTCACTGATTTTAAAAAATCTAAAAAAATATCTAAAATCTCTAAAAATAATAAAAATTTATACACATATTAAATACACTTAAATTAATATTTTTATGAAAAGAATTTTTAGAAATTTTTTTTAAAAAACTAAGTAAGATACAACTAAATGCATTAAGGTTGGTTCAATGCACTCAGCTTCAGTGCACACAGGTGCATTGAACCAGCGCCCACCAAAAACGCTTCATGCCTACTTTGCCACTGTCCTCTTTCTCAAATTTCTAAGCAAACATTCATTGGGGGAAAGAAACCACTGAGCTAACAGTCCCACAGAGTCGGTGGCAACTGGAGTGATGTGTCGGAGTAATAAACGATGAAAATTTAATGGTGAGATAAACTTTGCCTAAAATAGCCTAGCACAGGTGAAATAGAAATGGGCTACTATGTCAATCAAGAAAATTTGTTAAATGACAATCAAAATGTTAATCAGAGAGCATAGAAACAAATTAATCCTTTTTATTTTTAATATTTTGATGATTGAAAGAAAATTTACTTCATGTATTGTATGTAGCATCATTTATATCTTTATTAAAAGCTTTTTATTTATTTCGTATAATTGTGCATAGGTTCTATCTATCGATGTGTAAAATTAACGTAATAAAATAATTTAATACTAAGTATTAATTTTATTTTTATTTTTTCAACATCTAAACCATCTAAGATTCCATTGCTATGTAGATAAATGATTTCATAAAATATTATTACATTCTAATATATGTATAAATGGAATCAAGAATTTTCATAAGAGTGATTCTGTTAGCCCGGGCTAAACAAACGCCTCACTCAGCCCATCTCAAAAATCTATTTACAACAATTTTCTTTAGTTTTTTCTTTGTATACTTATTTATCTAAGTGTATTTAATATATAAATCAAGTTTTACCATTTTTGGATATGTGTATATATATTTTTTAGATTTTTAAAATATGGGTATTTTAAATATATATATGTACACATATATGTTTAAAAATCTCAAATATATATATATATATACATATCCAAAAATGAAAAGTCTTAATTTATATGTTACATACATGTATATAAAGTGTATAAAGAAAAAACTAAAAAAGTTGTTATAAAAAAAATGTATACACATATGCATACTTTATATGGATATTTATAATTATCACAACTGGTATTACAATCAAGTTATGAGACGTTCTTAAAATTTTCATAAAACTTTAGGAGACACATCTAATAATATTTATAAATTTCCTATTTGGTGGATGCTCTGATGAAAATTTAATGAGACCTCTGCCATTTGAACTTGCCTTAAATGAATTTTGTTAAATGAAAACCGATATCGCAAAAAGGGAGTAGCATAAATGGATTATGTTTCTATGAAACTCATCTTTTATGTAACCTTTTTTATTTTTAATATCTTGATAATTAATTAAAAAAATCTATACTATCTATTACATTGCACATCTATATTATTGTGGAAACCATTTCTTTTGTCTAGTATTATTGTGCATAGGCCTCATCTACAAATTTATAAAATTAATATAATAAAATAATTCAATGCTAAATATTAATTTTAAATATTTAAACCATCTAAGATATTATCACTATGTGGATAAATGATTCTATAAATTATTATTGCATTCCAATAAATGCATAAATTAATGTAAGCAATTTTTATAATTTACTTATGAATATATATTTTTCAACAAATGTTACCCAGACACATACTTAATTTAGTTGAAACTTGGTATCTTAACTAAACAATGGATTGAATTTTTTATCAAACATCTAAAATCTTAAAATTCGATTGGGTTACATGAAGCTTCTTTGTAATCTCCTGGAGCCCAGAAAAAATATAATATTTATGCAAAGATGTGGAAGAAATTATTATAAAATATGTTATAGTGTATATAAAATGTTACATTTTAAAGAAAAGAGAGGTAAAAATGATGAAAGTATTCATGCACGCTTTTTTAAAAATCTTTATTAGCATTGTTGAAAATGGGTTTTATCTCACAATTCAATTTTCCTCATTTATCATTCATGCCTCCCCGGTATTTTGGACTTCTCCCTTCAAAATACGGAGAGCACGAGAATATGGGAATTAAAGTAACTCTTTTTCAATGCTCAGTGTAAGCATGTAATAATTAAATGAGTTGAGATTATCCTTATAAGCATATCAAGGGTGTGTTTATCATTTCAATATACTTGTTAATCTAAAAATTTTTACTCTCACCAACTATTTTATTTTTTAATAGGATAGTCCATGAATTATCTTGGGGTGACGGTCCTATCATAAATGTAGCATGCTACATTGGTGAGCATACTTGCCATTACATTGTTGGTGAGCATGTTCACAAAAGTAGCATTCTGGCCAATATTGAGAACTTTTGTAATCTATGTTCCTTTTTTTAATAATTTTTTCACATATTTCTATATTAAGGGTGGGAATTGGGGCAGGTCGACCCATGATCCGGCTTTGACATGACCCATTTTTGGCCAGGTAAAACTAATATATTTTTGACCCGGTATAGGGATAAGTCAAAAATTTTGATCCGAATTTAAAAATAGGGTGGGGTTGAGTCAATCATGTCCCGACCTGAAGAGTCCGACCCGCCCTGCATATATGAATTTATTAAAAATTATAAGCTTATATTTAAATTTTATTATTTTTTTCTTTCAAAATTCTTACTTTTTTATATTCAACTCTATCAACAATAGAAGAATCATTTTCTTCAAAAAGCAATATAAGAATTAATAAAAAGAATTTATAGATTACAACCCTTATCTGTAATTTTATATTAACCTATTTTAATAAATTTATATTATATTTTCAAATGTTTTGTTTTCTTAATTATATATTTTTTAATAATTAGTAAAATATTGAAGCATATAATATTTAAATATAGTATAGATGTATATTATATTTGATAGGTATATAAATTCTTAAAATTATTTTATTTAACCTGTATTTTTGACTCGACCTATTATCTCGATACTAACTCGAAGTTTGTCCTAGAACCAATTAAAAAGAAAAAAGTAAGGGGTCAAAGCAACATTGTCCCAACCCGATATAAAACAAGGTCAAACTCAAGTTTTAAAAAATAGGATCAGGGTTGGGTAAACCTTGACCTGGCACAGCCCACTCGATTCCCACCCCTATTCTATATAACCACTTTACTTTTTAATAATTTCCCCAGCTACTCATACAACTACTTTATTCAATTTAAATATATTCTCTTTACTCATTCTTGTTATTCTTATTATTACTCCTATTTCAAAAAGTTTTACAACGTCTTTCAAAAAATGACAATAAAAACTGTTTAGTCAAAAGTTTTAACCCATACCAAGCACACCCTACATTGTTAAATAACAATGACCATCTTAGAAATAAAAGTTAGCTTCAGTTAGTTTTAGTAAAATCACATGACTAAGCTTCAAATTATATTATTTAATTAAATAAACTTTGATAGTCCTTGACAGCATATTAAGAGTTTTAAATAACAATTAACATCTAAGAAATGCAATGCTAAAAAAATGTAAGAAGTGAAAGTTAACTTTGGTTAACATTAGTTAATGTTGGCTAACTTTGTTAGTTGTTTTAACTAAACTTTAAATTATCTTTTTTGGATTCAAATGATCTTCAATGGACCTAAGAAGTTGTAAGAAACAAAAGTTGACTTTGGTCGGTTTTGCTTACCTTTACTAAAATTTTTAACTAAGGTCTAAATTATATTTATTGGATTTAAATAATCTTTTACATGATTAAGAAACATACTAATGTTGTTAAATAATAATTAGTATGTCAAAAACAAAAATTAGCTTTGGTTGATGATTAACTTTCATTAACTTTTTATAGAAACCTTGGTTAGCATTGATTAACTTCCAAAAAGTCGGTTCTACCTATACGACTACTCTACTTTTCAATTACTTCTACACAACTACTTATACAACTAGCCTATTTATTTCAATTTTATTCTCTTTACTCCTCATCGTTACCCCTATTATATCATATTATTTTATTCTAATTTAAATTTTTTACACCAAAAGCTTTTCATTCAAAAGGTTTCATCACTTCCCAAACACACCCAAACTTATTACACAATAAAATGGCTAGGATCTTTTAATCGGAGCCGATCGCATGCGCCCAGAAGAATGCAACGTTGTATGCTCCCGGACTCATACACCCGTTTTTTTTCAAATTTTTTTTATAATATTGTTAATCTATATGTATTTAATATGTGTATAAATTTTTACCATTTTTGAAGTATTTTAGATATTTATTTTTTATTTTTGAAAATCAGTAGCATTTTAGGTAAATGCCATTGATTTTCAAAAATAAAAAATAAATATCTAAAATACTCCAAAAATGGTAAAAATTTATAAAGATGTTAAATACACTTATATTAACAGTTTTATAAAAACAATTTGAAAAAAATGGGTGTATGCGCGCTGCATGCTCCTGGGCGCATGCAATCGGGCTCTTCTTTTAATGTAGGGTATTCCTCTTTCTATTGCTTCTTTGTTTGTTTGTTTGTTTGTTTGTTTGTTTGTTTTTGTGTTTGAAGAAAGAATCTTCCGTAATACAATCTATCTCGATGTTATTTCCTATCTGCATAATCTATCGTCTTAGCTCTTTGAATAATAAAATCAAGGGAAATTAATGCTCAAAATGAGGTGACAAAGTCTGTTCTTGTCACTAATTTGGATGTGTTGCAAGTGTTTTTATGACTTTCTAGATTATCATCATTCTTCAAGTGTAAGGCTACTGAACTTCTACAAAATAAGTGGCTAGGATATGTCGATACGGGAATTCAACTCTCCAAAGCTTCTTTCTTTTTTAGTTTCTTTTTGTTAGAAAAGAAAATTAGTCATCGAAGCAATGTGTTTTGTACCTACTGTGATCATATTTGTGATGATGCACCTCCTTTTCCTTTATGGGTGTGTTTGGGAAGTTGTAAAATTTTTGATGAAAAGTTTTTGATGTAAAAGTTATCGAATTAGTAGAAAATGATGTGATATTGTAGGGGTAATGATGAGGAGTAAAGAGAATAAATTTAAAATAAATAGGTTAGTTGTATTAGTAGTTGTGTAGAAATGATTGAAAAGTAAGGTTATTGTATAGAAATATGTGTAAAAATAATTAAAAAAGAGTAGTTATGGAGTGTGAAAAGTTTTAAATTGAAAAATTTTAACTCGACATTTTTTTCAAATTGCCAAAAACACCTTATATTTCAATTTTTTTCACTCTCTTCTTCTTCCAAACATACTTTCGCTTGACACAGTGGTCGAAGTAAAATAAAAGAGGAAAATTGAACTGTGGCAAAAAAAATACCCAAAATGGCCTACTACAGCTAAAATCAAGCAATATTAAATTAGTCTCGAGAAGAGATTAGAAGAAATATTACGTTTATATAAACATGTGGAAAGGTGATTGAAATATGTAATAATGATGTCATATAATTAAGGAGGCATGATAGCATACGGCACATCTTTTTTAAAAAAAAATTTTGATTACTTTTTGTTAATTTTGGATGTGTTTGGAAGTAATAAAAGTTTTTGATGAAAAGTTTTTTATATAAAAATTATTGAATTGAAAGAAAATAATGTGACATGATAGAGGTAATAATGATGAGAAAAAAGAATAAAGTTAAAATAAATTAGTTAGTAATGTAGGTAGTTGTGTAAAAATGATTAAAAAATAAGATAAGTGTAGAAAAAATATAAACGGCTAATTAAAAAAAGATAATTAAGGAGAATGAGAGAAGTTTTAGATGGAAGATATTTTTTATCTTTTGCCAAACACATCCTTTCTTTTCATTTATATATGAGCCCAAGTTATATATCTCATGTACCAAAATTTAATAATTTATCAATTTTGAATTACTGTACATATTTTTTATATAAATTTTCAAAAATTAATAATTTTCATGCATCTGTTGAAAAGGGTGGAAATTTTTATTTTTTAAAATTTACAAAAAAATATGTTCAATAATTCAAAATTGATAAATTTTGGTATATAAAATTTACCTATGTAAGTGAAAAGAAAACATAAAATTATTGACAACTAGAAAATGGATGCTAGCATGCTACAAAATTAAGATAACGTCACGTAAGTACAGAAAAGAGAGTAAAAATTAAATTTTGTCACCGTTTTCCCCTCTTATACTTCATTTACAAAAAAGCAGAATGATAAATACTTTTTCTTTCCCCTCAATGTCAAATTGCCTATGATTGCCGCTGAAGTATCAAAAATAGTACTGTTTTACCATTATTGTTCAGCACAATCATTGGGCATTGACGTTGACTACAGCCTTTACAAAAAACAGAGTCATTTTGGACTTTTCCGATCAATTCTCCCGTCATTTTAGGGTGTGTTTGGGAAGTTGTAAAACTTTTGATGAAAAATTTTGTATGTAAAAGTTGTCAAATCAGTAAAAAATAATGTGATAGTATAGGGGTAATGATGAGGAATAAAGAGAATAAATTTAAAATAAATAGGTTAGTTGTATTAGTAGTTGTGTAGAAATGATTGAAAAGTAGGGTTGTTGTATAGAAATATGTGTAAAAAAATAATTAAAAAAAGAGTAATTATGGAGAGTGAAAAGTTTTAGATTGAAACGTTTTAATTTGACAACTTTTTTAAATTGCCAAACACACCCTTAGGGAAAAAGTCCCGGCAGGGGTTATGTATGGAAGGAATAAATGAGGAAATTAAGCAAACAAGACACTCGATCAATTAAGAAAAAATTTAAATTATAATCAATGTTTTGGATTTAGAAAGAAAGTAGAAGAAGCAAGTGATCATTTGCCGGTTACTAAAATCCTCTCCAACTCTCTCGAGCGCATTTAATTTATTTTTTTATTTTTCAAATTTTTTTATAAAACTGTTAATCTAGTATATTTAATATATGTATTAAGTTTTTCTATTTTTGGAGATTTTAGATTGTTTTTTAAAAATCAACGACATTTTTATTATTTATTTGTTTATTTCTAACGGTTCATATTCTCTAAATACAATAGCTTATGTCTCTTAATATAAGTGTTTGTTTGATCTAAAATTTTAAGAATAAGCTTTTAAAATTATGTTTTATAATCTTGACGGTCTATTTTTCAAAATAACATCTCTATCATCATATTTGACATACAGGGTTTAATAAAGGGTTAATGTTATAAAACATCATTTCAAATAGCTATGTAAACTAATTTTCAACATAATTAATTCATCATATATACTGTAAAATATCTCAAATAATGTTTGTAACGGGTTAGATTATTATTTTTGCATCTGTATCCTGTTACCTCATATATGGGGGGTTGGTTTGATTGATTTTGGAAGTGTTGGACAGTGATAGATTAGAAATTAGTTTCTTGAAACTGGAATTTTTGAATTACTGCTATTCTTCTTCTATAATTCTCTGTGATCCATATTTACTACTTCAATGAAGACTAGTGGTAGCAGCTTGGATCACATCCTTACTATTCCAATCTTTACATTTTTATCATTACTTAATTTTAGATGCCGCCATTTTCTATTTTTACTCATCTTCACTGTTCTACTCTCATTAGAAGACCATTTCTGTTTTTGCCCTATTGTTGTGTTTCTGATTGTTGTTTATTTTTATTGAAGAGGATACCTCCTGCATTTGTGGATTACATGAAAGAAGACTGTGGATTACATGAAAGAAGACATAACTGAAGCCCTTCTGGAACGCTCAAATGGCAGGCTTTGGCTTGTCACGCTGCAGAGAAGGCCTAGAGGACTTTATTTCCATAATGGTTGGGAAAATTTTGGGAAAGAACACCACTCAAAGATGGGTAATTTCTTAGTTTCTAGGTATGATGGGGCTACCAAGTTCACAGTGGACATCTTTGAAAGTTCTGCTTGCCTAAAAAATGATGTATGTATGGCTTCTGTTCCAAGTTGGGTAACAATGTTAGTTTTAGTCATTAATTTGGATTTGTTGCTAGTGTCTTTATGATATTGTAGATTATTATTGATTTCACTTCAAAAATTGATAAAGGGTGTGTTTGGCAATAAACAAAAAGTGTCAAGTTAGAATTTTTCACTTTTGACAGTTACCTTATTTTTAAATTATTTTTCTCATCTACCTATATAACTACATTACTTTTCAATCATTTCTATACAACTACCTATATAACCAACCTATTTGTTTCAACTTTATTCTCTTTACTCCTCATCATTACCTCTGTTATATCACAATATTTTATTCTAATTTAAAATTTTTACACCAAAAACTTTTCATTCAAAAGATTTTATCATTTCCCAAACGCACCCAAACTTATTACAAAATAAAATGGCTAGGATCTTTTAATGTAGGGTATTCCTCTTTCTATTGCTTCTTTGTTTGTTTGTTTGATTATTTGTTTTTTTGGTTTAAGAAAGAATCTTCTGCAATACATTGTTTCCTATCTGCATAATCTATCGTTTTAGCTCTTTGAATAATAAAATAAAGGGAAATTAATACTCCAAATAAGGTGACGAAGTTTATTCTTGTCACTAATTTGGATGTGTTGCAAGTATTTTTATGACTTTCTAGATTATCATCATTCTTCAAGTGTAAGGCTACTGAACTTCTACAAAATAAGTGGCTAGGATATGTAAATACGGGAATTCAACTCTTCAATGCTTCTTTCTTTTTCTTTTTGTCAGAAAAGAAAATTTGCCATGGAAGTAATATGTTTTGTACCTACTGTAATCATATTTGTGATGACGCACCTCCTTTTGCTTTATATTTCAATTTTTTTTTCACTCTCTTCTTTTTCAAAATATCCTTTAGCTTTACAAAGTGGTCGAAGTAAAATAAATGAGGAAAATTGAGCTATGGTAAAAAAAAATTTACCCAAAATAGCTTACCACAACTTAAATCAAGCAATATTAAATTTCATTTTTAAATGACGGCCAAAGTCTCGAGAAGAGATTAGAAGAAATATTGCGTTTATATAAACATGCGGAAAGATGATTGAAATATATAATAATGATGTCATATAATTAAGGAGGCATGATAGCATACGACCCAAGGCACATCCGTTTTTAAAATTTTTGATTACCTTTTTTTTAAAAATTTTGGATGTGTTGGGAAGTATTAAAAGTTTTCAATGAAAATTTTTTTGTATAAAAATTATTGAATTGAAAGAAAATAATGTGATATGATAGAGATAATGTTGATGAGTAAAAAGAATAAAGTTAAAATAGATAGGTTAGTAGCATGGGTAGTTGTGTAAAAATGATTTAAAAATAAGATAACCGTAAAAAATATAAACAGCCAATTAAAAAAGGGTAATTAGAGAGAACTAGAGAATTTTTATATGGAAGATATTTTTTACCTTTTACCAAACACACTCTTTCCTTTCATTTATATGTGAGCCAAGTTATATATCTCATATACCAAAATTTACCAATTTTGAATTAATGTACATATTTCTTATATAAATTTTCAAAAATTAATAATTTTCATGCATCCATTGAAAAGGGTGAAAATTTTTATTTTTAAAAATTTACGAAAAATATGTTCAATAATTCAAAATTGATAAATTTTGGTATATAAAATTTACACATATAAGTGAAAAGAAAACATAAAATTATTAACAACTAGGAAAAGGATGCTAGCATGCTACATAATTAAAATGACGTCACATAAGTACAGAAAAGAGAGTAAAAATTAAATTTTTTCACCTTTTCCCCTCTTGTACTTCATTCACAAAAAAACAGAATGACAGATACTTTTTCTTTCTCCTCAATGTCAAATTGCCAATGATTCGCGTTGAAGTATAAAAAATAGTTGTAATGTTTTACCACTATTGTTCAGCTCAATTATTTATTGGGCATTGACGTTGACTACAGCTGTTACAAAAACAGAGCCAAAAGTCCCGGCAGTAGTTATGTATGGGAGGAATAAATGAGGAAATTAAGCAAATAAGACATTCGATCAATCAAGAAAAAATTTAAATTATAATCAATGTTTTGGATTTAGAAAGAAAGTAGAAGAAGCAAGTGATCATTTGCCGGTTACTAAAATCCTCTCCAACTCTCTCGAGCGCTTTTAATTTATTTTTTATTTTTCAAATTTTTTTATAAAACTGTTAATCTAGTGTATTTAATATGTGTATTAAGTTTTTCTATTTTTGGAGATTTTAGATTTTTTAAAAAAAAATCAACGACATTTTTATTATTTATTTGTTTATTTCTAACAGTTCATATTCTCTGAATACAATAGCTTATGTCTCTTAATATAAGTGTTTGTTTGATCTAAAATTTTAAGAATAAACTTTTAAAATTATGTTTTATAATCTTGAGGGCCTATTTTTCAAAATAACATCTCTATCATCAGATTTGACATACAGGGTTTAATAAAGGGTTAATGTTATAAAAAATCACTTCAAATAGCTATGTAAACTAATTTTTTACATAATTAATTCATCATATATACTGTAAAATATCTCAAATAATATTTGTAACGGGTTAGATTATTATTTTTGCACATGTATCCTGTTACCTCATATATGGGGGGTTGGTTTGACTGATTTTGGAAGTGTTGGACAGTGATAGATTACAGATTAGTTTCTTGAAAATGGAATTTTTGAATTACTGCTATTCTTCTTCTATAATTCTCTGTGATCCATATTTACTACTTCAATGAAGACTAGTGGTAGCAGCTTGGATCACATCCTTACTATTCCAATCTTTACATTTTTTCTCATTACTTAATTTTAGATGCCGCCATTTTCTGTTTTTACTCATCTTCACTGTTCTACTCTCATTAGAAGACCATTTCTGTTTTTGCCCTATTGTTGTGTTTTTGATTGTTGTTTATTTTTATTGAAGAGGATACCTCCTGCATTTGTGGATTACATGAAAGAAGACTGTGGATTACATGAAAGAAGACATAACTGAAGCCCTTCTGGAATGCCCAAATGGCAGGCTTTGGCTTGTCACGGTGCAGAGAAGGCCTAGTGGACTTTATTTCCATAATGGATGGGAAAAATTTGCGAAAGAACACCACTCAAAGATGGGTAATTTCTTAGTTTTTAGGTATGATGGGGCTACCAAGTTTACAGTGGACATCTTTGAAAGTTCTGCTTGCCTAAAAAATGATGTCTGTATGGCTTCTGTTCCAAGTAGGGTAACAATGTTAGTTTTAGTCATTAATTTGGATTTGTTGCTAGTGTCTTTATGATATTGTAGATTATTATTGTTTTCACTTCAAAAATTGATAAAGGGTGTGTTTGGCAATAAACAAAAAGTGTCAAGTTAGAATTTTTCACTTTTGACAGTTACCTTATTTTTAAATTATTTTCTCATCTGCATATACAACTACTCTACTTTTCAATCATTTCTATACAACTACCTATATAATTAACCTATTTGTTTCAACTTTATTCTCTTTACTCCTCTTCATTACCTCTGTCATATAACAATATTTTATTCTAATTTAAAATTTTTACACCAAAAACTTTTCATTCAAAAGATTTTATCATTTCCCAAACGCAACCAAACTTATTACAAAATAAAATGGCTAGGATCTTGTAATGTAGGGCATTCCTCTTTCTATTGCTTGTTTGTTTGTTTGCTTGTTTTTTTTTTTTTTTTTGGGTTTAAGAAAGAATCTTCTGCAATACATCGTTTCCTATCTGCATAATCTATCGTTTTAGCTCTTTGAATAATAAAATAAAGGGAAATTAATACTCCAAATAAGGTGACGAAGTCTATTCTTGTCACTAATTTGGATGTGTTGCAAGTATTTTTATGACTTTCTAGATTATCATCATTCTTCAAGTGTAAGGCTACTGAACTTCTACAAAATAAGTGGCTAGGATATGTAAATACGGGAATTCAACTCTTCAATGCTTCTTTCTTTTTCTTTTTGTCAGAAAAGAAAATTTGCCGTGGAAGCAATATGTTTTGTACCTACTGTAATCATATTTGTGATGACGCACCTCCTTTTGCTTTATATTTCAATTTTTTTTTCACTCTCTTCTTTTTCAAAATATCCTTTAGCTTTACAAAGTGGTCGAAGTAAAATAAACGAGGAAAATTGAGCTATGGTAAAAAACAATTTACCCAAAATGGCCTCCCACAACTGAAATCAAGCAATATTAAATTTCATTGTTAAATGACGGCCAAAGTCTCGAGAAGAGATTAGAAGAAATATTACGTTTATATAAACATGCGGAAAGATGATTGAAATATATAATAATGATGTCATATAATTAAGGAGGCATGATAGCATACGACCCACGGCACATCTTTTTTTTTAAATTTTTGATTACTTTTTTTAAAAAATTTTGGATGTGTTGGGAAGTACTAAAAGTTTTCAATGAAAATTTTTTTGTATAAAAATTATTGAATTGAAAGAAAATAATGTGATATGATAGAGATAATGTTGATGAGTAAAAAGAATAAAGTTAAAATAGATAGGTTAGTAGCACGGGTAGTTGTGTAAAAATGATTTAAAAATAAGATAACTGTAAAAAAATATAAACAGCTAATTAAAAAAGGGTAATTAGAGAGAACTAGAGAATTTTTATATGGAAGATATTTTTTACCTTTTACCAAACACACTCTTTCTTTTCATTTATATGTGAGCCAAGTTATATATCTCATATACCAAAATTTACCAATTTTGAATTAATGTACATATTTCTTATATAAATTTTCAAAAATTAATAATTTTCACGCATCCATTGAAAAGGGTGAAAATTTTTATTTTTAAAAATTTACGAAAAATATGTTCAATAATTCAAAATTGATAAATTTTGGTATATAGAATTTACACATATAAGTGAAAAGAAAACATAAAATTATTAACAACTAGAAAAAGGATGCTAGCATGCTACATAATTAAAATGACGTCACATAAGCACAGAAAAGAGAGTAAAAATTAAATTTTTTCACCTTTTCCCCTCTTGTACTTCATTCACAAAAAAGCAGAATGACAGATACTTTTTCTTTCTCCTCAATGTCAAATTGCCAATGATTCGCGTTGAAGTATTGAAAATAGTTGTACTGTTTTACCACTATTGTTCAGCTCAATTATTTATTGGGCATTGACGTTGACTACAGCTGTTACAAAAACAGAGCCAAAAGTCCCGGCAGTAGTTATGTATGGGAGGAATAAATGAGGAAATTAAGCAAATAAGACACTCCATCAATCAAGAAAAAATTTAAATTATAATCAATGTTTCGGATTTAGAAAGAGAGTAGAAGAGGCAAGTGATCATTTGCATTACGACAGGATTTTAGCCTCTTGTAGTCTTCGAGCGTATTTAACTCTTTTTTTTATTTTTTAAATTTTTTTTATAAAACTGTTAATATAGTGTATTTAGTATGTGTATTAAGTTTTTCTGTTTTTGGAGATTTGAGATTTTTTATTTTTAAAAATCAATGACATTTTTAATAATTTAAAATTCTAAAAATCTCTAAAAATAGTAAAACTTGATATACGTGTTAAATACACTTAGATTAATAATTTTATAAAAAAATTTCAAAAAAATAAAAAATAAGTTAAACACCCGGGTGCACCGAAGCTAAGTGCACTCGAGTGCACTTTAGCAAATCCTTTTCGAACCGGGCTTAAAAAATAATTGTGTAAATTCTTTTACTTTTGGGAGAATTTTTGTTGTACCTCTAACGTTTTACTATAATTCCTATTTTACTTATACTACTTTAGAAATCTCTTCCGTACCTACACCATTGCGCTCCAAATCCCTTCATGCGCCCGTCACTCAACGCATGCGTTGTTTTTCTAAATACGAAAATTGCCCCCAATATATCTCCTCCCCCATTCCATCTCGTCTTCGCATGTTGGCCCAGCAAAGCCGTGCTGCTGCTGCTGCTTGATCTACAACACACAGTTTCAATTTTGCACCATTGACAGCTGCATAAAATCCTCACAACTGCAGCTGCAAATCTAATCCATTTTCTTAAATGGATCGAACAGGTTATATAAGTTAAATGGGTTACTGAACGGGTTATCAAATCTTAACCATAATCTATTTATTTAATCAAATGGTTAAACGGGTTGGTGGATCATAATCCATTTATTCAAAAATTCCAACCCAAACTCATTTATAAATGGGTTGGATGAGCGGGTTGATGGGTTGACCATGACTATTAACACTCCTAGTCTCCATCGGTGTCGGCAAATAAAGTCGGCGGCAATCACCATTACTAACATTTTCAAAATATGCAAATCAAATAGCCCCTTTTCGGTCCGATTATAGATGACTATAACCAATCGAAGAAATATGAGATTCATATAAGAGAAGTAATTTTAATACTTGTGTGAGCATACTTACACTTGTCTTTTAAATTTTATTGATAATTTTAATGATAGAAATATAATCATTTAAATTCTTTTCTAACCAATAAATTTGCAATAGCAACATCTTCTTCATGATTTCAACAACACCATTTTCAATTTTTCACAATCGACGGCTGCATAAAATCCTCACAACCGCAGCTACAAATTTGAAAAAAAAAAGTAGCACCATTGATTGCTGCAAGACTAGTCCAGTTAGCAGCCTTATGCTCTAGCCGAACAACAACATTAATCTCAAATTAGACAGTGTCCCAAAATTTGGACCGATGCTGCTTGTTTTAAGGGTAATTTGCCAGTATAGCTACTTAATTTGACACAAATATATCCATATACTTTCAGAAATTATGAAGAACCCTCATATAATTTAACTATAATTGTAAATAATAGCATGAGTATATTTGAAAAAATATGTAAACTACATGTGTTTATTTGCAATTTTAAAAATTAAGTGATATGTTAAATTTTTGCAAATAAGTCACACATGGTTTAACTAATAATACAGTGAACCATTATGACATTGTTACTGTATTTTTATAGCATCGGGGTTATTTGTAATTATAGTTAAATTAGGTAGAAATTTTTGCAATTTTTAAAACTATCCGGATTTATTTATAATTTCGATCAAACTAATCGAGCATATTTGCAAGTTACCCTTATTGTAACTCTTTCTTCCAATCCGGCAGAAGCAAGCTGGTCAGCTACGTTGTCTCCATGAGCCTCGACAAATAGAGTCGACAGCAATCACCGTTACTAACATTTTCAAAATATGCAAATAAAATAGCCCCTTTTCCGTCCAATTATAGATGACTATAACCAATAGAAGAAATATGAGATTCATATAAGAGAAATGATTTTAATACTTATGTAAGCATACTTACACTTGTCTTTTAAATTTTATTGATAATTTTAATGATAGAAATATAATCGTTTAAATTCTTTTCTTTTTATCTAATTTTAATTTTCATTAGTATTAATTTGAATCATAATATATCATGCTTAAACTTTGAAATTTGTAATATATACGACTTGTAAAACATAAACAGCAGTGTTGTTGGGTCTCAGCTGCAAATCTGAGGAAAAAAAAAAGTGGCACCATTGACTGCTGCAAGACTAGTCTAATTAGCAGCCTTATGCTCTAGCCGAACAACAACATTATTCTCAAATTAGACAGCATCCCAAAATTTGGACGGATGCTGCTTGTTTTAAGGGTAATTTGCCAATATATCTACTTAAAGGTAGTTTGCCAATATATCTACTTAAAGGTAGTTTGTCGAGGAAGATACAAATAAATAATTAAAAAAGGTAGTTGATAGAATAAAAAATTTTAGATTAAAAAATTTTAAGTGAAAAGTTTTATTTTTTAACAAATACAACCAAGAGGTATGTTCGTTTAACACCAAAATTTTTCAAATTAAAACATTTTAATTTAAAACTTTTAATTATTTGTTTACATTTTTCTAGATAACTAACCTACTTTTCAATTATTTCTATACAAATTTTCATATAATTAATAAATTTATTTTAATTTTATTCTTTTTATTCTTCACCATTATCCTTGTTACGTCATATCGTTTTCTCCTAATTAAAAAAAATTTTCACACAAAAAATTTATCACTTTCCAAATACAGCTGAAAAGTTTTTAATGAAAAGGTTTTTGGAATGTGAGAAGTGATGTAATATGATAATGATAATAATATAAAAATAAGAAAAATAAAGTTAAAATAAGTAGGTTGGTTGTATAAAAAGTAATGGAGAAATGATTTAAAAGCATGATAATCATATAGAAAAGTAAGAAGAAATGATTTAAAAATAAAATACTTACCAAAAGTACAAAATTTTAATGAAAAAACCATGAGCAATTTTTTTCAATCTTCGTTAATCGAAGCCGTTCATCCGTTCTCTCTAAAATGGTCATATTCCTGAGATAAGTCTCCATCAGAATTTTTTGGTTATCCATATATTCAATACGAGCCTTCAATTTTGTCTCCACACGTGGGGTATCTTCGTTTTTGTCATTGATAGCTTTTCATCTACTGTACAACGGCCGATTTTAATAAAATAGAACACCAATCAAACAAACACAGGTACAATAACCACAGAAATTATCAAATAATTAATAATATCGGAAGAAGAAGCTTAAATGGAATAATGAAATTTCTTTCAAGGCAAGTGGACAGCGTAGGCAAGACATGTTAGCGTGGCTACAAATCTCATATGGATTGAATGAAAATTTGTTAAATATTTAGAGAGCCATGATGTTGTCGGCATTTTGTTAGTTTGTGCCAAAAAAACTTATTTTTTTCATTTTCGCTTTTTTTCATATAAAACCCTTAGTCTATATGTGTATTTATGAGTGCTTGCACTGAATTTAGAGATGCATAAATATGATTATGAGTAATTTAAATTTAAAGAAATATTGGATATATGTGTCTTGCACCGAATCATTGCTCCTAAACATATTTGATCTTTAATATAAAATTTACTTCATTCACTGTATTTAACATCATTTATTTATCTAGTAGAATAAGTTTCATTCCAATCAATTATGTTTATGGGTCACATTTGTTATATATATATATATATATTCATGTGTAAAGTATGAAAAATGCTTAGACCTATTTACAAATGTATTAAAATGTAATAATACTTTATAGAGTCATTTATTCACATAGAAATGATATTTTGGAAAGTTTAGTTGCTGAAAATACTATTTTAAAATCAATATTTTAGCATTTTTTTTATAATTTACATATAGATATATATATATATATTTAACAAATGTGACTTATAAACATACTTGATTAGGATAAAACTTGATTTCTTAAATAAGCAAATGATGTTAAATACATTAAATGGATTAGATTTTTCATCAAAAATCATATACTTAGATTTTGAAAGAGTTACATGGGGTCCACTTCTATGTAACCCGGATATATATATATATATATATAAGAGCTGTTCAGGTGCAGTGACGTTGCACCGGAACAGCGGTGCAGTGGCCCCAAAATGGGCCCCACATGATCATCAAATCATGATCTACTCCACCTATTGTATTTAGAATAATGTATTCTATTACCAAACCAATTTTCATCCCAATCATATATGTGTATGGGCCCTATCTGAAAATGGTACAAATCCAACATAATAAAATAGTTTGATATAAATAACAACTTTAAAGTATCTTATTGGGATGAATATTGGTATGGTAATAGAATAAATTATTCTAAATACAATGGGTGGAGTAGATTATGATTTCATGATCATATGGGCCCATTTTGAGGCCACTACACCGTTGTTCCAGTGCAGTGACGCTGCACCGCCCTATATATATATAAAAGAACATTTCTATAGCAGTGATGCTGCACCATAATTAACGGTGCATTTAGCACAAAATGGGTCCTACATGTACTTAAATATATTGATACTTTATACAATCATTTATCGATATATAAATTTTATAGCAAATGATTTACATATTGAAAAAATAACTTTAAAGTTTTTATTTACATCAAACTATTTTATTACGTTAAATTTGTATCATTTTTAGATAAGGTACAGATACATATCAAATTGAGATGAAAATTGATATGGTAATAGAATATATAATTCTAAATATAATGTGAGGAGTAGATTATATTTTTATGATCATGTGGGGCCCATTTTGAGATAACAACGCCATAATTGTGATGTAATTAATTCACTATAGTATATAATCTGCATTAGTACTATCAGCCAAAACAACTTCCAGCTGGCAATATGTCCATGGACCAAATCAACAAACTGAATTCGTCAACCACTATTTTGAGGATCCTGCTGGCAATCGAACATATTATTTTTGAGATTTGTTGATTTACGAACCGTTTTGAAATTAAGATATTAGTACTGTGGAACCGTACGACGTAATTAAATGATTTTGCATAGTCAAGTCCATTCATAATGTCTAATAATAAAATCCTTTGAATGTGGACATAGAAGTTCATAATGTCTAATAATAAAATCCTTTGAATGTGGACATAGAAGTTATCTTCCAAAATCTCTCGTATGATGGGCCCAATTTAATCATGACTTGAGCATAAATGGATGAACAATTTAATAATTTGCATTTAAACAATAAAACAAAATAATATGAAGTTGGTAAATGTTATACAAACTTATTATAACCTATAATTAAGTTCAAGACTCAAATAAACAATAAAATAAAATGCATGCTCCACAAAGACATTATGATCCACCTGCTGCACTTTTGTAGGACAATTTAAATACTAGAAATGAGTAAAACTAAATATATCAAGAATTTGTAGGACAATTTAAATACTAGAAATGAGTAAAACTCAGTATATGAAGAATAAAATATATAAGAGGGGTAATCCCATGCATCCAGCCATGGGAGCCTCGAATTTTTTTTTTTTTTGATATTTGTATAAACATGTACAATTAGGTGTATTTAACTTATAAATCAAAATTTATCATTTTTGAGAGCTTTTAAATATTTTTTTATTTTTAAACACAGTAATTTTTTTAAAATTTTTTGACTATAAAAAAAATAAAAACACAGGTCTCATGTAGTCACCCGAATGGAATCATTCCTCAATATATAAAGCGTATATTGTGCATTTTTAGGTTACCTAAAATGCAATACGTTTTTTCATAAAAATTTCAATATGTTTATATACTTTTCCAATTATTTCAAAAATCTAGCTTGATTAACTCATCTACTAATTGAAAAATCTAGCTTGGTTTATATGTTAAATATACTTAGATAAACAAGTATATAAAAAAACAAAAAAAAATTATTATAAATGGATTTTTTGATATAGGCTAAGCGGAACATTTGCTTACTCCGAGCTAACAGGATTACTCATTATAATTTAGCTTCAAGACAATTCTTACAATATTCTCAAATAAGATTACAAGCTTTCAAATATTAATATGAGAGACTATAAGTTCCAAATATTAATAAGGAACATGCTCCTAAATTGCCAAAGCCTGAATTCGAAACTAAGACATGTGTGAAGCAGAGGCCTCTATGGTAACTTTCATTAGAATCTTAAATCTTGTAAAAAAATTATTTTTAAATGAATATGTAACTATTACATTTTTACTTGTAAACATATTAATATAAATATTAAATTTTTTGAAAAATGCATAGCATACGTAAAGAGGTAGATAAAAGTTTTCAATACATGGTTTTAGAGTTATAACTAAGTGTGTGCTTAGTAAAAGTAAAAACTTTTCATTCATTTTAACTACTTTATTTTTACATTATTTCTTCACGTTTTCTTATGCAAATATGTAACTTTTCACTGCACTTATGCATATAAAGTAAACTTATTTATTTTAACTTTATTATCTTTACTTCTCATTATTATCTTTATCATCCTGCATCATTTTCTTTTATTTTAAAAACTTTTATACCAAAAACTTTTTATGTAAAAGTTTTATCATTTTCCAACACACCTTAACTAGAGATGGAAAAACGTGAACATAAATAATTTAAAATTAAAAAAAAATTTAAACTAAAAGAGAAAGAAGCGGCATGGAATTGCATAATGAATAAAGTACAATAGCGTGTCCATTAATCATGGACGCTGAATAATAGGCCAGCCGTTGTGTTCCACTTACCTTGCGATTTAAAAGAAATTTAAAAGGAAAAAGTTTTGAAAAATCTCGTAGATTCATTGGGATATGGACCCACTTACTAGTGGAGAATAAATATGTTATCGTCTACCACTATTTTCCAAAAATAAAAAAATTTCTCTATAAATTGAGAAATTGAAGTCCAGACTAAAAATATATATTGACTCTACTGGATTGCCTGTGATGTCATCCTCCCTGACATCAGCAGCTGATGTAATTAATGCACTATATTATATAATCTGCATTTGTACTGTCGGCCAAGACAAGTTCCAGCTGTCAATATGTACATGGACCAGATTTCAGGATCTAGCCGGCAATCGTGCATATTATTTGTGGTATTTGTTGATTTACGAACCGTTTTCAAATGAAGACATTGCTACCGCGGAACCGTACAACATATATTAAATGATTTTGCATAGTCAAGTCCATTCATAATGTCTAATAATAAAATTCTTTGAATGTGGACATAGAAGTTCATAATGTCTAATAATAAAATCCTTTGAATGTCGACATAGAAGTTATCTTCCAAGAGCTCTCGTATGATGGGGCCATGAATCATGACTTAAGCACAAATAGACGAATAATTTAATAATTTGCATTTAAACAATAAAACAAAATAATATGAAGTTGGTAAATGTTATTCAAACTTATTACAACCCATAATTAAGTTCAAGACTCAAATAAACAATAAAATAAAATGCATGCTCCACAAAGACATTACGATCCACCTGATGCATTTTTTTTAGGACAATTTAAATACTAGAAATGAGTAAAACTCAATATATGAAGAATAAAATATATAAGAGGGGTAATCCCGTGCATCCAACCATGGAAGCCTCGTAAAAATATTTTTTTTGATATTTGTATAAGCATGAATAATTAGGTGTATTTAACCTATAAATCAAAATTTACAATTTTTAAGAGCTTTTAAATATTTTTTTATTTTTAAACACAACAATTTTTTTTAAAATTTTCTGACTATAAAAGAATAATAAATAAAAAAAAAACAGGTCTCATGTAGTCGCCCGTATGGGATCATCCCTCAATATATAATGAGTTTATGGTGCATTTTTATGTTACCTAAAATGCAATACGTTTCTTTATAAAAATTTCAGTATGTTTATATATTCTTCCAATTATTTCAAAAATACAGCTTGGTTAACTCATCTACTAATTCAACATGTAAAACATGTGAAATTGAATCATAGGTAGGCCACAAATTAGTAGTTAATCCCTCAACATAGGGCTACCCAGCAAAACATTGTCATAATGATATTTAATATAAATCTGATATGTCCATCATATTTAAAATATTCAAAAGAATAGAAATCGACTATTGTATTATCTAAATCCGAGTCTAAGTTCAAAAGATATAAAAAATGGTTCTGACCACTCAAGACGTGCCACTTGTCACTCCTGCTAGATCCAGCTCGTGGGCCAACACTATTTCTGGTCACAGATTCTTCTGGGCTGTGGTCTTCTAAGATTTCGTCTTTGGGCTACTGAAAGGGCCTTCTGCAATCGAAGCCTACTCCATAGTTGGACCATCTTGTGTAGACTTTTTTTCTGGGCTTATATTACTGGGCTTCACGAGCCTGTCTACTGGATTCCCACTAGCTAAGAGCCAGGCCACATACGAGAGAGCCCAACCCGTAATAGAGGTTATAGATGAGAGAAGGGCTGTTTTGAAATTTAATCAATCTGGACTTTTCCACATTTCATATAATTGAAGGGATTTTTCCAAAATCATCAAAAGAATCAGATGTATGATTCTTCTTGTCAGTTTTTCTCTGTTGAGTGCGTCAGTAACGTTAAAAAAAATCATATCAGGCTTATATATTTTATTAATATAGGTCTAATTTGAGAAATAACAGTAAATATCTGTGGATTTAACAATTTTAACAAAATCTAATTCTTAAATCCACCATTTAACACCAAAATATTATAAATTCATACATCAAGAATCTATGTATAAAAACTTAGAATTTCACAAATAAAATTATCAAATTTTTACTTTACTTGTAGAAATAAAATCCATTTTCAAGAAGCTAGCTCCCCTTTTTCTTCATGCCCAAAATTTTATTTCACTCATAAAAGTATTTCTAAACCAAATCTCTTCCTCCAAATCGCTTCTCTCCCTTTTTACAGCATCTCTTACCATAACTGTTCGTCGGAATCTAAGCACAATGTACGAGTGCAATGGGTGGTAATGAACAGAAATATATGGAGATGAAAATAAATTTAAAAGCAAGAAGGTTTGAAAAATCTCGTAGATTCATTTGGATATGGATCCACTTACCACTGGAGAATAAAATATGTTATCTTCTACCACTATTTTCCAAAAATAAAAATTTACCACTATTTTCCAAAAATAAAAATTTTCTCTATAAATTTCGGTCAAAATTCAGTACTCGACAAGTTAACTTGTCACCTAAGGTCCAAATTGGATTCCTTATTTTTGGGACCTGATATTACAATGTTTAACAATAAAATATACTTTTCTATCAAAAAAACAAAATATTCTTAAATAAAATAGGTTCTTGTTCTTGGTTTTTTTTTTTTTTTTTTCCTAATGAAAACATCTGTTTCTCATTCCATTAGAAGTAGACCTGTCCAAAAACAAAAGATTTACATGGAAATTAAGCAGGCATGCGAAAAAATAATAGTGAGAGCATAGTCTCCTGATAGGATTTAGGTAGGACTTCGTTGTATTCCTTGAAGATAGATGTTGCATTTTATATCTATTAGGTTATATAGAAGTTTTCCGTTAACCACATTCATTTCGGCTCACCTTGATGGGATATGAAAACTATTTCATTTATTGAATATAGAATCATTTGTTTTTAGTTAGGAGATAAAGTTTCACTCAAATAAAAAATTGGCGTGGTCTATATTTTCTTCAAAATATATATCTTATGTTTAAATTATAAAAAAATTCTTAGATAAATGCATATATGCATTATAACGCAACAGAACTTTACAAAGGCACCGGCAAAAATTCTTCATTGCAAAGGCAAAAAAACATAGAAAAATATACGGATAGAAATAGATACCAAGCTCACTGAGGAGGCACTGCGTTTCCTGCTTAATCACAGCATAGAAAATGAAATCACATAGCAGATTTAAGAAGAAAATCTAGGAAGAGAGCGAGAGATCATGAGAAAATTGGAGGAGAGATCTCGGTCTTACCAAAATTGAGAAAAATGAAACTATTCATGTTGTATTCTGGTTATTAGATTACAAAAAAAATTAATTTATATCATAGAACTATCTTTCTACATAAGCACATGAATTTCTATGGAAATTTAAAAACTTTGAGAAATCATTGAATTATTAATTACTTCGAAATTATCCCTTTGATGACACTAAAATCAACAAAAAAGGAGTAACTATCAAATTTCTAGCCATCTAAACTGTGGATCTACTTTTATGCAACAGGTTTGCAATAAATATATGCGGTCATCGTTAAGCAGTATGATTTGCTAGCTAAAAATTTTACCATTGGCAAAGAAATGAGATCCCTTGCCGTAGTTAAATTTTAAGCAGCAATTTGTTGCGAAGAAATATCATTTTCTCGCTAAAAGTTCAAATATATTGCAAATGTTGGCATTTAGCAGGAAATAATTTGTTCTTTCAATGACCCCACCAGAGCAGCCATGGCTTCCACTAATAGGGAGTAGACAATGGTTGGTTCCTTTTAGCATTTTGCAACAATACAACTTTCTTGGTCTTGCCATTGAGGCCTTTTTAGTATTGTCGAGGCATGCCCAATGTTTTAAAAATCGAACCATGAACTGAACCGTTTTTATGTCCGGTTCAGGTTCAACCGGTTCAACCGTGGTTCAAACCGTTTTGAACCGTGACGTCAGCATGACATAATTATGACATAATAATTATATTTAATTTATTTTAATTATTTCAAAATTAAATTAAATATATAAATTCTATGTAATATAAAAATTACACTTGGCATCAACAATACGTTCAAATATATCATATCAAACTATTATGGAAATCAAGAAAAAAATAAGAGTGCACTGAAATAGATGCAATTCTCTTTCATCTTTTTTTGTTCCTATATGGTTGATCAGAATATCTGCAATGAAATTTCAAAGATTAATGGAAGGATATAAGATATTTAGAAAAAAATTAATTTTACTTTACTTGAAGAAATTAATAAGAAAAAACATTTTACTTTACTTGGGATTCTGACATTTTTTTTAAACCTACAAATCAAATTATAAACAACATTTTTATCATGCATGCATATCTTATATTTAAATATTTAAATAATAAGCCATCTAAAATATTACATGATATTTAAATAGTTAAATAAATAAAACTAAAATCACAATAACGTATACACATAACACATCTGGTCCTTTCTAAATTTTTCTAAACCATATGAAGTATGGGCCCACAATGCACAAAGTTTTTATATCATATCCCCATAAAATTTTTCTAAGTCATATGTGTGGGCCACAATGCAGAATCTTTTTTTATATCATATCCACCTAATAAAACAATGTGGGTGCAACGCATGCTCATGGCCCACGCGAAGACTTTCTTCTTACATTATGCCAAAATAAAATTATATAAAAAATGCAAAGCCTTTCAGTTCAAATCACGCACACTGCTTACTTTTAATTAAAATCCACGGCTCCACGCACATGCACGCGCGTACGGCGAAATGGTACTTCGGATTTGAATGGGTCTGAATTTTTTTTTCTCTGGATGATGTTGCCGACACCATCTTCTTCTACGGTCGAATCCGCCGATAAGGATGACGCAGAGGCAGAGCCAGTGGAGGAGGCGGAGCCAGTGGAGGCGATTTGGACAGGAGGACAGAACTGGACAGGAGGAGGCGATGGGGAGACGATTCTCGCCGGCGGAAAATATGGGGAAAGGGGCTGCCGGTGATGGGTTCTAGAAAACCTATGGTCTGTGAGAGAGGGGCCGAGCGAGCGGGAATCGACGGGAGGGCGGGACGGGAGAGATGGGTTTGTGCCGCTGGAGAGAGGGACCTTGCCGGACGTCGATTCTCGCCGGCTGAACGATAGAGAAAGGTCGCCGGCGATGGGTTCTCGAAACCCTAATGAGGAAGAGACGACAGAGACGAGGAAGAGGGAAAAGCTGGGAATAGGGGCGAGCGAGCGGGACGCAGATCGGGCCTCGCGCGATAGTTTTTATTTTTTATTTTTTTATATTTTTTTTAAACCTGCGAACCGAACCGCGATTCGACCGGTTTTCACGGTTCGACCACCCGGTTTAAACGGTTCGCGCGGTTTTCTTTAAAACCTAAGAACCGGCGCCGAACCGAACCGCTGAGCTGACAGTTCGCGGTTCGACCGGTCGGACCGTCCGGTCCGGTCCGGTTTTCAAAACACTGCCCCATCTAGTTGGGCATCCTTTGCTCCATTCGCATTAATAGCATGTGTCATGGTATAACCGTAGTTGGTGGCATTGTCTGCTCAAGATCGTGGGAGTGTCCACCAGTTAAAAATTAAGAATTATTGTTAAAAATTTAGAAAATTGGAAGATTTCTATAAGAATATTGCTAGGAATATTTCATGGCCTGATTGTAACACCAAGTTGAGATTATTATAATATATGAATATCCATTAAAAAATTCCTTAGTCTTTGTTTATTTGTAGGTGTGCATCCTTATATTGCTCTCATTTTGTTCACATTTAGGGGATATTTGGCATTAGGTATTCACGGTAATTCATAGGATGACATGAGATTACGTTTTTCGAGACCAATCATTTATCAAATAATAACTATATTTTTTCAATTTGTGATAAAATGAGAAAAATAGATTAAAATTGTTTGGTCATACTAAAATGAGGCAAGAAATGATGCCGGTTAGGACGACAAAGTCTATCCAAGTAGAAGGTGGTAGAAGAATGCGAGCAAGACCCAAAAAAATATGAATGAAAATAATTAAACAAGAGTTAAAAATATTACAAATGACTGAAAATTTAGTCTTAAATAGTCAAGAATGACGCAATAAAATCCATATTTTTTCACTTTTACCTCTATATTCCAATCATTTTTTGTACTAACTACCCTTTATCATACCTATTTATTTCAACTTTACCCCTATCATTTCCTATCAATTACATAATTGCTAAAATATTCCTTTATCCTATCTAATCATATTCTACAATTTTTTTTCTATTACAAAATATTCCTTTTTCCCATTTCACCATTCCCAAACGAACCCTTAGAATGGGATAGAAATTTAATACCAATAAAAAAGGAATGAGATAAACATTGGATTAGGATGGAATAGAATCTCTCATTTTTCAAAATTTTTTTCCATTATCAGAAAATAACAACTTCCTTTTTTATTTAAGTTGTACTACATCTTTTCTCAATTTCAATGCACTTTTTCTTATTCTCAACTTTTCTATCTTGCATTGTCATCTCAGCCTCATCCTATCTAAACTGTAAGTAGATGCACAACAACAAACTAGAGTTGGATTCCTTTCAACATAGTATTTATTCCTAAAAGCCATATTCTACAACAAAATTTTTTGATTGCTTCTTTGGCAAATCAGAACAAAGAAAGAATGTTACTGTCATTTCCTTCTTATATCTGTGTGACTCGTACACTTGCAAAGAGATTGTGAACAGTCATAAAGATACATGTTATCTTACATTGAAAAACACAAAAATAGAAGTTATATAGGTCATAAGTGGTTTTCCTATTAGATTATCCATGGAAGAAAAATAAAATTTTTTTGTATAGTATAAAAGGAAGATGTAAATGCACTACAACCTTTTACAGGTAATGGAGTATCTCAACAGTTCAGATCTCTTCATCCAGTCACATTTGGGAAAACTATGAAGCCAACACATGAAAAGTTATGTAGTGCTTATAATTGGAAAAAGAAAAGTATTTTTTGATTTATCATATTAAAAATCTCTCTTGATACATCATAATTTAGATATCATGCATATAGAAAGAAATGTAAATAATAAAATTTTGGAAACTTTAATGAATTTGCAAGGTAAACTAAGGATACTATAAAAGATCATTATAACACGATGGAGATGAGCATAAAACATGAACTTCATCCATACGAAGATGGTGATAAAATTTTTATGTCAACAGCTTGTTACTCTCTCTCATCCAATCAGATAAATGCCTTCTACAAGTTCTTAAAAGATATCGAAATTCCGGATGGATTCTCTTCCAATATATCTCATTGTGTCAATGTAAAGGAGTGTAAAATTTTTGGTACAAAATGTCATGATCATCACATTTTCATACAAATACTTCTTCCATCTTCTTTACATGGATTGATGAAAAGGAAGTGTTTTAGCCATTAGTTTAATTGACCATTTTCTTTAGAGATTTATGTTTGAAGGCATTGAAGCTAGATGATTTGGGCCAAATTGAGAAATAAATTGTAATAACATTATGAAAGTTAGAAATGATTTTTCCACCGTTATTTTTTCGATATTATGATATACTTACCAATTCATCTAGCAAGAGAAGCAAGATTGGCTAGCCCAATCCAATACTGTTCGATGTGTCCACTTGAGAGATAATATTTTTTAAATTATGGTGATTCAAAGGTGTAAAATTACAAATTTATCTTATACTAATTAGCCGATGTATTTATTTTGATAAACTCATCTTGTAGGATCTATAGTTGAGGGTTATCTTGCAAATGAGCATTTGACTATTTGGTCAAGATATCTACATGGCATTGAGATTAGACTCAATCAATTACCAAGAAATGATAAAAGTGAATTATCTATTTTTATTGAAGTAGGGAGATCATAACAAGAAGGTAAATCATATGAGCTTAATAATGAAGAGTTCGATGGGCTTACAAATACATTTTAAATAATTGTGATGAAGGATTGCCCATTATTGAGTAAGTTTAAATATTTTAGTTGAGTTGTTTATGTTTACTATATTTTCCAATGCATTAATTATATACGTATTTAGAGAGATCATAAAAGAGAGTTGTAGAAAATGATTGCCAAAAATATCATTTAACTTTACAAAATTGAATTCTCAACTTGGTTTTATCAACTAAAGAACTTGTTTATTTCGTAGGTTATATTGTTTGAAGTACTACATCTTTAGATGTAGAGACTTGGATCGAAGTACATAGTCGATGTGGTGAAAGAATGTTAGCTCAAGTGCAGGTGAATAGTCATTTCATTATATATAAAGTTGTTAACAAAGTTTTTATTATAGAATCTAATATGTACACTTATTCATCTTTAATTATCTTATTTTAATTTTTCAGGAAAGGTTTGAAGCATGTTAATAAAGATCATTTTCAAGAATTTGTAGTAGCTACTGTGAGACGCTTATACTGATGTGGGTGCTTATCATAGCATTATAAAAAACTTGAAACCGATGAAGAATGTCTTGATGATATGAATCCTGAACGCTGGAGTTGTTTGGTAGAATTTTATAGCAGTGACAAATTTAAGGCACAAAGAAATTTTTATCATATTTGTATAAATTAAATAATTTTATTATATTTCTATATTTAAATTCGTATTGATTCCAGGAAAGAAGTTCAAAAAATTTAAAAGCTCAAAAAAATAACGTATTGAATGTAGCTGTAAACTTACGTTGAAGTTGAGGAATTAATGGTTTATCTTTTTCTTTGACATTATTTCATTATTTAGATATTTTATTTCATTCTTAATTATCAATGTTAAAATTCTAAATCATTTTATCTTTCTGCATTAAAATATAGAAAAATAAAAATAGTGGCGGTGAAGACATCAATAGAAGACATTTGGCTTGCTCAACATGCAGGGAAAACAAGGAAGGAAAAGTTTGAGTAAGTTGATCCTAAATCAGAAGCTACATGTATACATAATCATATAACTGCTTTAAATTAATATGTTAAGTTTTTCTACCATTATTCTCACATAATATGAAATCTTAATTAAATATAATAAAATTCAAGCCAATGATGCAATTTCTAGTTTTAAGAGATATAGAGTATGTAATATATACCTATTGTATGGCTAACTCTACATCTTTAAAGAGCCAGATATAAATTATTAAAGTCTAGATTGATTATGGTTTTAACAACTTAGTAAATGTAATAAACATTGAAGAAGATATATACTAGTTAGAAGTATGTTCAACATCCAAACTTTATTTGAAAAAATTCAACGTTTCATTTCAATGTGATGATGATATACTTATTTTTAATTGTGCTTTGTATTAGTAGCAAGCTATTGAAATGGAAGGATGAATATAATTATCTAATATCATTATAATTTAAATTATAGTTTTATGTACTCATTAGTTATCCTCAAAGCAAATAGGACACAAAGATATGACATTCCTAATTAAAAAAAACAGAGAAATCTTTCATATGGATTTATTAGTTTGCAATTTTTGCATGAATAGAATCACACATTTAATTGTTAAAATTATTTATTACATTTATTAACCTCATATCAATTTAAGTTAATCAGGCACCGTTGTTGAACAATCACAAGAAGGAGCCTAAAAAAACAAATGATAAAAATTTTATGTAGATTATAGGCACTCATTCAAAATATTATTATAGTAAGGGCGCGGGTAAAAAAACTTTAAAAGTATTCACTTCAAAAGTAGAAGAAGAACAAACAAAATTATATCAAATGCAACAAGAAATAAAGATATTAGGCATCAATGATAGAACAAGAGGAGCGAATTTGAGATAAAATGGCAAAAAATATGTTTTAAGAGAAAATAACATCCTTTTGTTTACAGCTACATTTTTAACTTTAAGGTGTATTTAAGAATGAAGAAAACTTTTAATGAAAAGTGTAGATTAAAAGTTGTAAAATGATATAATATGATAAAGATAATAATGAAAAGTGAAAAAGATAATATTAAAATAGATAAATTAGTTATACGGATAGTTATATAAAAACAATTAAATGTCGTTTTTTATAGGAATACATGTCATTTTCATATTACAAGGACGTCTTTAATTTATAAAAAAAAACAATAAGTTTAGATTAAAAGTTGTAAAATGATATAATATAAGAAAGATAAAATGAAAAATAAAAAAGATAAAGTTAAAATAGATAAATTAGTTGTGTGGATAATTGTATAAAAATAATTGAATACTAATTTTTTTTATAGAATTACATGTCATTTTCAGATTACGAGGACGTCTTTAATTGATAGAAAAACGACAAATTCTCATTTATCACAAAGAAGATAACCACTATCTCATATTCAAGCAAAGGAGGATAACCACTATCTTATATTCGACCACAGGGAAGATGGAACCCGTGTGTGGTGGGGACGGTGGCCACGTTCACGACCACTGTTCAGCTGAATTATTTGTGGGAGATTGTCCATAACGTGTCATGCCAAAACGGTCAGAAAAACTTTGCCCCGGTGCAGCATAATGCCATGTTTGGTTAGGTGAAAAATTGTGAGACGTAGATAGAAAGGGTGGAAAATAAAAAATAAAATGTAGCTTCCTGCTGGATGGTCTGCCCCACAGGTTGTGGGTCATGTATAAAAACAATTCAATGCCAACTTTTTTTTTATATATAGAATTACATGTCATTTTCATATTACAAGGACGTCTTTAATTAATAGAAAAACAATAAGTTGTCATTTATGACAGAGAAGATAACTAGCTACCACCCGTAGCAGCGACACAACTAATTTCCATCTCACATTCAAGCAAAGGAGGATAACCACTATCTCATATTCGACCACAGGGAAGATGGAACCCGTGTGTGGTGGGGACTGTGGCCACGTTCACGACCACTGTTCAGCTGAATTATTTGTGGGAGATTGTCCACAACGTGTCATGCCAAAACGGTCAGAAGAGCTTTGCCCGGTGCAGTATAATGCCATGTTTGGTTAGGTGAAAATTTGTGAGACGTAGATAAAAAAGGTGGAAAATAAAAAATAAAATGTTATGTAGGAAATGATGGGGGTAGAGTTTCAATAAATATGGTGGATGGAGGTATTTGTTAGGAAAAACGATTGAAATATAATTATTAATGGAGAAATTATTGAGCTTGCGAAACTAAATCCCACATTGTCCCGCCCTCTCCTGCTCATACATGTTAGCAATCGTGACCCAACACCGATCAAATACAAATATGCTACTGTATCAACTGACAAAATTTGTTAAATGGCAACCAGTGTCTCAAAGAGAGTAAAAGTATATAAGATAATAAGATAAGGTAAAAATGATTGGAACGTATACCATGACGTATATAAGATGTTATGTCAAATACAAAAGAGAGTAAAAGATAATAAAATTATTTATGCAAATTTTTCTGATAAAAGAAATGACCATCACTGTCCCATCTCTCTTTGTTCAAGAGAATTTCACTGGACGGGGAAGAGGAGGGATGGTATGCACAAAGAAGAATCCCGTAGCAGCGATAGAACTAACTTCCGTCCGAGTGTTTCAAGCCAACTGTGGCCACGTGCACGGCCACTGTTCAGCTGAATTATTTGTGACGGATTGTCCAAAACGTGTCATGACAACTTTCCGACCGTACCCTTTGTTTTCAAGAAGAGTCAGTGACTCACTGGTGGCTGAAGCCATCTGTCCGAATAATAAACCAGGAAAATCTAGGGGTCGGAACAACTTTGCCCAGCGTAGTGTAATTAGATGTCTGGTAGGGTTAAAAATTATGATATCGTAGGATAAGAGAGGGTACAAAATAGAAAATGAAATATTATAATGCATCAACCGACAAATTTTGTTAAATGGCAACCAATTGCTCAGAAAGAGAGTAGCAGAAATATGCATTGTTACAAAGATAAGTGTAAAAGAACGTATCCTTCATGTAGTCATATTTGGATTCGCTGTCTATTGTTTTTTTTATGCATTGTAAAATATGCATTGTTTCAACTGAATTATTGGTCGCTAGCGAAGGGTCATTCTTGGTCGGCTGAATTATTGGCAACGTACGACTTTGTTGGTTACTGTTGCATTACCCTGCTTTTTTAATCCATTTGTTGGAGTACACCTCTCTCTATGGTCTGAACACATATATTCTAGGTTTGTTTGGGAATTAATAAAACTTTTGAATGAATTTTTTTTTTATGTAAACATTTTTAAAATAAGATAAAAATATAATATGATAGGTGTAATAATGAGAAGAAAAGAAAATAAAGATAAAATAAATAAAGCAGTTATATGGGTAGTTATGTAAAAATAATTAAGAATTAGGGTAGTTGTATATGAAGATGTGAAGAAATAATTAAAAAGGATAATTTACAAATATACCCACTTAGTTTGATAAAATTGCAAATATACCACCACAGTTTTAGAAATTGCAAGTAACCTTCATGTAGTTTAACCATAATTGCAAATAACCCACATGCTGTTACAACACTGTCATGGCTTGGGTGTATTTGTAAAAATATACAAACTATGTAGGTATATTTGCAATTTCAGAAATTAAGTGATATATTTAATTTTTACAAATAAATTCTACATAGTTTAACCATAATTACGTATAACTCTTATGTCATGACAATACAGTAATAACGTCATATGGGCATAGGGTTATTTGTAATTTTTGAAATCATGTAGATTTATTCACAATTTTAACCAAACTAAGTAAATATATTTACAAATTATCTTAAAAATAAAGGTGAGTTACATAGAATGAAAAGTTTTAGTTTTAAACATCTTAAGGGTGTGTTTGGTAGGAAGTAAAATTTTTAATGAAAAGTTTTTGGAGTAGAAGTTGTCAAATCAATAGAAAGTGATATGATATAATAGGAGTAATGATGAGGAGTAAAGAGAATAAAGTTAAAATAGATAAGTTAGTTGTATAGGTAGTTGTGTAGAAATGATTGAAAAGTGGGGTAGTTTGTATAGAAAAATGTGAAAAAATAATTAAAAAGTAGAGTAATTATGGAGAGTGAAAAGTTTTAGATTGAAAAGTTTTAGTTGACATATTTTTGCCTTAAACAAACACACCCTAAGTGTAAAAAAACATATCCTTTATGTAGTCATCTTGGATTCGCTGTCAATTATTTTTTTATGCGAACCAAGAACATCACTTCTATTCCCAATCAAAAAGGCCAACTCACTCATTCACATTCATGTTAAATAGTTTGCCGTTAGCCTCTGTCCTATTATTATCCCGTCGTTTCGCGTAAGTTTGTTAAAATTTTTTAATCTTGACAATTATTGTATTTTTTAATTTATTTTTGCAAAAGTATTTTTTGCAACAATAAAATTATAATACCGCTAATATTTTTCCAACAAAGATATTCGCAACATGCATGCAACAAATTTTGTCGTCACTAAAAGCTTTTAGCAACATCTTTTGATAAATAGCAACAAAATATGTCATTACTAAATGTCATTTTTCTTATAGTCATTTTTACATTATTAAAATTATTTTCGGTAACATATATAATTGATATAAATTATTTCTAAATATTTTAATAAGTAACATATTTTTAAAAATTTAATATTATACAGTTCAATATTTTATTTAAAAGAATTTTAATATTAAAAATAAAAAAATGTTGTAAATATTAAATAGAGCGAATGCAGAATAACATGATCTGAGCTGCATGCCAGCAGCGTCGGAGAGAGAGCAAGGTGTCCGAGGCACCAGCCAAAAAATAATAGCGGTGCTGCGCGTTACACCAACAGCACGCCATCCCGGCGGGTGAAGGCGTAGGCACTACTGTCTCTAGTGTTCTTAGTTGGGTTCCTCGTAGGAGCATAGATGAGCAGAGATGAGTTGGCAATAAATGAAAAATGTTAAGCTAAAATTTTTTAATTTAAAATTTTTAACTCTTCATAAATATTCTATTTTTAATTATTTATTCACATTTTCCTATACAACAATCTTATTTTTCAATTATTTTTACACAATTATTTACGGTACCAACCTATCTATTTTAACTTTATGCTGTGTTTATGAATAAATAAAACTTTTAATGAAAAGTTTATATTAAGAGTTGTAAAATGATATAATATGATTAAGATAATGATGAAAGTAAAGAAGATCAAGTTAAAATAGATAAATTAGTTGTGTGGATAGTTATATAAAAATGATTAAAAAATATAGTAGTTACATAGGAAAATATAAAGAAATGATTAAAAATAGGATAATTATAGAGTGTGAAGAATTTTAAATTAACATTTTTTACACATTGCCAAACACGTGTTTATCCTCTTTATTTCTTATCATTATCTTTATCATATTCTATTATTTTCTTTCAATTCAAAAATAAAAAATTTTACATTTAAAATTTTTTATCTAAAAATATATCCTTTCCCGAACACACCCTTTGGAACGAAGTTGATGGACATAATTTGTGAATATATACATCAAAAAAGGTATTTGCATTACTACGCAGTTGAATTTTTTTTTCCATAGGATTGCATGTCATTTACATATTACAAGGACGTCGTTAATTTATAGAAAAACAATAACTTGCTACCGCTAGTAGCAGCGATACGGCTAATTTCTGTCCGAGTGTGTCTTGCCAAATGTGGCCACGTGTACGGCTACTGTTCAGCTGAATATTTTTTCTGATGAAAAGGAAACAAAACACTTACCCGATCTCCTTGCAATGTGGAAGGGAAATGAGATTAGGGGATCCTGGATTTCGTTCTCAAAAAAATTGTCTGTATAAATTTTTCCTAATATTTCTTAGGGG
Organism: Annona cherimola; assembly: GCA_030490835.1. Lineage (NCBI taxonomy): Eukaryota > Viridiplantae > Streptophyta > Magnoliopsida > Magnoliales > Annonaceae > Annona > Annona cherimola. Next base: position 306,857 of record CM059971.1, on the reverse strand, counting down.
TGCGGGGGTTACCCCACCAAAAATGATGATCCAAAAAAGAAAAAGGCATTAAATCGGCTCAGGTATGGGCAACAGCGTTTCCCTGCCATAGTACATGATGAACTGATATGTGGACAGCCTTTAAAAGCAAAACCTTAATTTCATCGATGATGACCCCCGCCGGTGCACAAATCGGTCCTTCAATAGTCAAAAAATTACAAAGAAGGAGAGAGTCGGTTTTGATCAGTATACTCATGAGTGAAAGCTGGGCAGCCCACCTGACCGCCAACAAAAAAGCATGAGCTTCCATGAGCAGGGGCTCCATGTTTCCCCTTCGCCTTCATCCCTGAGCAACAATAAAAAACCCCTTAGAATCCCTGATGACCACAGCAAAACCCATGGAATATCCATCCTTGCTTTTCCTTGTATAAACATTGATCTTGAAAAGCTCCCCATGGCGGTTTAGTCCACCGAGGCACCAAAATTCGGTCCAAACAGCCCCCTTGCATGAGGGACTTAGCTCTCTTGTGTTCCTCGAGGAAGTCCTCACACCAATCGAGCGTGTCCGCGAATACTAGTCAGGTATCGCCTTCCTTAAAAGTGTTACGAAGATGTCACACCCTCCAACAGCACAGAATGAACATTGCTAGATCAACGGACCTATTTTTTTGAGTTAACGATCTCAAAATTTCTTGAACCGTCAACGATTGTGTGGCAGCCCCCACCACTCTCCTAGATGTCCCCCCCTTGTGGACCTACATCTTAGGAATAGGTGATTAACGTCCTCGGCCTCGGACTTGCAAAACAAACAGAAGGAATCCACCATAATTCCTCTATTACACAAATTCTGCAATGTAGGTAAAACATTCTTAAAAAGCCTCCACCCAAAGATTAACACCTTGCTTGGTAACTTTGTTCGCCATATGGCTTGATAAATAGCCGCATCGCAGGAGTCCTCATCACTTGAGCAAAGAAATCTATAGGCTGATTTGGCAGAGAAAACTCCAGTTGGTTCACGCCTCCAGAATAGGCGGTCATCCTCAGCATTTGGAGATAGAGGGACAGAGCTAACATCATGCGAGCCATGGTCTCCCACCGCCGCCATAATAAGATCCCTATTCCATGTATTCATCTCTTCGTTTATGAAATGACTAACCAACACATTATCCGAAATAGATAGCGGAAGGGGTCCCGCCTTGTGTAAAGTGGTATCTGTCCAACTGTCCTTGAAGAACCTTACCCGTTTCTCATTATCGATCCGCCACTTGCATCCGTTTTGAATTACCTCTCTTGCCCTTAAAATGCTCCGCCATGTGAAAGAATCTAATGGCTTCTCCTTGCAAGACCATATATCAGCATTCGAGAAGAATCAGGCTTTTAGAACCTTGGAGCACAACGAGTTGGTGGTTGTAGTTAACCTCCAAACTTGTTTGGCGAGAAGGGCTAGCTTGAAGATATGTATATCTCTGAAACCAAGACCTCCCGACAGCTTTGAAATGCACATGTCTCTCCAGGCAACCCAACTCATCTTACGTTTATTTCTATTTTGTCCCACCAAAATCTGCTTAACAACCCATTAATTTCATTACAGAATGATTTGGAAAGTAAAAATATGCTCATAGTGTATGTCGGGATGGCTTGAGCAACCGCCTTGATCAGCACCTCTTTCTCCCCCCAGGAGAGCAATCTTCCTTTCCATCCTTGGATTCTTTGCCATATGCGCTCTTTGAGTCCTTTGAACATCCCCTTTTTGGACTTGCCAAGCCATGCAAGTAGGCCAAGATATTGATGAAAATCCTGACCCGATGAGCCAAGCAGTTGGGTAATCGCTCCCCTAGTGTTGCTTCCCACATTGGGGGCTAAAGAACACCGAGGTTTTGTCAACATTTATCATTTGCCCGTCGCCTCTGAGTACTGCCTGAGAATGGTCATGAAGTTTTTGATATCTTGACATGTGGCCCGAAGGAAGATAAGTGTGTCATCCGCAAACAAGAGGTGAGAGAGAGTTGGCCCCCGAGGGTTGAGCCTGATGCCATGAATACTCCCTCATGCGACCGCATTAGAGATAAGAGCAGATAAACCCTCATCGTAAAGAATGAACAAGTACGGAGAAAGAGGGTCGCCTTGCCTAAGTCCCCTCGAAGTTTGGAAGTATCCAGATTTGAAGTCATTTATATTCACTCGGTACTGTACTGTGGTGACACACATCATGATCCAATTTATCCAAGTAGGACTGAAGTTCATTGCTTCCATGATCTGCTTTAAGAATGACCACTCCACTCTGTCATAGGCTTTTGACATGTCCAGCTTAATAGTCATCTCCTGCTTGTTCCCATTCTTTTGCCTCCGCAGTGCATGAATCACTTCATAGGCAATCAACATGTTGTCAGTGATCAGTCGTCTCGGGACAAATGCACTTTGTTGCTCACTGATGATATCCTGGAGCAATGTCTTGAGGCGATTTGCGAGAACCTTTGCCAAAATCTTATAGGCAACATTGCATAAGCTTATGGGTCTAAACAGGGATAAATATTGAGCTCCAAACCTTTTCGGGATCAATATGATGGTGGTGGAGTTTAAGTCCCGAACATGACTCCATCGTGTAGCCATGTCTTGCTCCTCCATAAACAGTTTACGCCAGTGGAACACAACCTGTCCTACCGTCATCCAGTGCGTTTGGAAAAACCTAGCCGACATCCACCCAGTCCTGGAGCTTTGGTGAGGCTCATAGATTTCACCGCCTTCGCAACCTCTTCAAAATCCAGTGTTTTGGTCAGTAATTGCCTTTGTTGATCTGAAATTTTCCTGATAATAAGGTCATTAACCCAAGGAACCTCCCTTGGACCCAAGGAGGAAAATACACTTGAGAAATGTGCCACCGCCATGTCTTGGAGTTTTTCTTGATCCCGTACCCATAGTCCATTAGGGTCTTGTAAAGCATCAATGTAGTTGGTCCTCCTTCTGTTGGATGCCATACGATGAAAAAAACACGTGTTTTTATCTCCCTCTTGCAGCCAGTGTGTCTTAGCGTGTTGTCTCCACAATTGTTTTTCATCCTCCAATAAGAGATTGATTTGGAGTTTGAGCCTCTTCATTGCTTCGTCCCTTTGATCAGTTGGGTGATGGTTGGATAAGGATGCGAGCTCCCTCTGCTTTCGGTTTATAGTTTGCCTGAGATTTCCTCTCCTTTGCCGGTTCCATCTAGATAGTGCACTACTGCAGGACTTAAGCTTCCAGCCTAAGAGATCGCCCCGTTGAATATCCTTGTGTGGTACCAACGTCCAGACATTATGAATAATTCGATGTGCCTCTTTATCTCTCAGAATGTTTCATATCTGAACTCCTTTAGGGGTTTCCGCTTTCCATTCTTAGTATCCAAGACCATCAAGATTAGACAGTGGTCAGAGGTAGAAATCGATAAATGTAAAGCCATTGCAAAAGGAAATAGGGTCACTCAACTGGGTGTGGATAGTCTCCTGTCCAATATGGCTTCGACCCTTTGAGTTCCCCTCCTGTTATTCCTCCAAGTCATAGCTGCCCCCACATAGCCAAGGTCCATTAGGTTGCATTTGTCCATAGTATCACAAAATTTGTCCATCTAAGCCTGAGAGTGGGTCCTTTGACTAATATATTCTGTGGGGCCCATAACGTCATTGAAATCCCCATGACAATCCATGGCTGGTCATCCTATTCGCTCAAGTGATTGAGAATTTGCCAACTTCAGTGTCCACAGTGGGTCTCGGGATGACCATAAAACCCTGTGAATCTCCACTCCTAGATAACCGCATCAATGTGGTGGGCAGAGTAACTTTTGATGTTTACTGGGTAGTCGTTATTGCATAGTAAGGCCAGTCCCCCCTCCTTTCATCAGGGTCAACGGTACAACAAATATCGAACTTCGGTTTTCATCTAATTCCCTCCATTTCCTTTGTTGTGAGCTTCGTTTTACTTAGGAAAAATAGACGGGGAGCTTGCTTCCTGACCAAGTCCAAGAGACTCCGAATTGCACGTGGGTTTCCAAGCCCATGTCAATTCCAGGCTAAAACCGCCATATTAGGTGAGGTGGGGCTGAGGTCCCACCTCGGCCTCCACCTCATCCATTCTGCTCAACTCTTCTATCCTCATCCTTTTAAAGTAGTTCTGGTGTTCCATTTGATCAAACTTTATCCCTCTCTTAGTAGATTTCCCCCATGTGCCTCCACTTGGCCCATAGTTAGTAGTATCTTCCAATCCACTTGCCCTCCTCTTCCATCATCCTCTACTCCCTTGTAGCCATTCCCTCCCCATTAGCTGTTGGGTTTGAGGTTTTCCTTTCCCCCCTTGGTCATTTGGGCAGCAAGTCAACCATGTATCTCTCCTTGTAGAAAACTGAGGCCCCACTTCATCACAACAAGATGGTGATTGACCCCCCATTCGTCCCAGGTCTCCTTCCCTTTCAGCTTTGTCAAGATCCCCATTCTTCCCCCCACTCGTAGGGAAACCCCCTATTCTCCTCCTCATGCTGCAGCCCTTCTTCCTCCTCTTCCTGCTGGATGGTCTGTCCCACAGGTTGTGGTATCCAATAGACCCCTTTCCCTACTGATTGCACTGCTGTTCCTCCCTTGACACCCTCCCCTTAGCTTTCGCAGGTAAACAGGCCAAAACATGTCATGCCAACTTTCCGACCGCAAAGTCAGTGGTGGTTGAAGTGATCTGTCCGAGTAATAAACCAGGAAAATTTATGGGTTGGAACAACTTTGCCCAGTATAGCGTAATGAGATGTCTGGTAGGATGAAAAATTATGATATCGTAGGATAAGAAAGGGTACAAAATAGAAAATGATAAGAATAAAATTCAAATAATTTAAATGTAGAGATAAAATTAGAAAAAATATAGTTATTGATAGAGAAATTATTGAGCTTGGGAAACCAAATCCTACACTCTCCCACCCCAAACTCAACACAGGTCAAATACAAATAGGCTAATGTATCAACCGACAAATTTTGTTAAACGGCGACCAATTTCTCAGAAAGAGAGCAGCAGAAATATGCATTGTTAGAAAGATTAGTGTAAAAGAACGTATCCTTCATGTAGTCATATTTGGATTTGCGGTCCATTTTTTTTTTATGTGAACCAATAATATCACTTCAGTGCCGCTAGCCTTTGTCCTATTGTTCATTTTTTTTTATTATTATTACAAGGCACAACAGCTTTTTAAACTTTATTTTTTTTTAGTATGAGTATATTTTTTAGAGTCCCCGTAAGACATAGAAACACATACAAATTTTTGACGGAAAACTTACTCTAGTACCTTTAAGAAACGACAAGCTTGTCTTGAGAAAAAAAAAAAAAAGAGTTCGTTGGTGTCTTTTTTCTCATTATTAAAATTATTTTAGACAATCTAATTGATATAAATTTTTGGTATTGGCCAGTTGAATATTTTATTTAGAAGAATATTTTAATATTAAAAATAGAAACAATGCTGTAAATATATTATGTAGCCAAGGGATGCATAAACTTTTCAGCATCATCGGGGAGCATTCGGATAATTGTTCAACTGAATTATTGGAGGGGGCATTGACAAAAATGTCTCTTGCGAAGTGTATTTTCACTCTTGGTCGGCTGAATTATTGATAGGGTACTGACAAAAACGTGTCATGCCGACTTTTCCGCGGTCCTCTTCGTTTTGAGGGGGACACTCCTGTGGCTTTTCAAAATCTTGCAAATATCCGAAAGGGAGACTAAGCTAATGGGGCGCAACTTCGGCAGCAAGCCTGCTCTCCCCGGACGCAAATATCTATTTTATTTTAATTTCTTTATAAAAATATTAATATAGGTATATTTAATATATGTATAAATTTTTATTATTTTTGGAGTATTTTAGATATTTATTTTTTATTTTTGAAAATCAGCGGCATTTTAGGTTAATTTAATTTACTAAAATGCCATTGATTTTCAAAAATAAAAACTAAATATATAAAAATCTCCAAAAATGATAAAAATTGATACAGAGGTTAAATACACTTGGGCTAATAAGTTTATGAAAAAAATTTAAAAAAAATAAAAAAAATAGGTGTATGTGCCCGAGAGCAGGCAACGCTGCCAACTCCCGGGTGCAGGAGATCGCGCCCCCTAAGCTAACACGACGAGTAGTCCATCACGTGTGTTGCCGTTGGTGGCAACTGTGCAACTTTGTTGGTTAATGTTGCATTACCCTGCCTATTTAATCCATTTGTTGGAGTACACCTCTCTCTCTATGCTCTCTTTCTTTGTGCTTGGAAGTCGGAACACATCTATCCTAGGTTTGTCTGGGAGTTAATAAAATTTTTGAATGAAAATTTTTTTGTGCAAAAAATTTTAAATTAAGAGAAAAATATAATATGATAGATGTAATCATAAGAAGCAAAGAAAAAGAAGATAAAATAGATAACACAGTTATATGAGTAGCTATGTAAAAATAATTAAGAATTAGGATAGTTATATATAAAGATGTGAAGAAATAATTAAAAATGATAATTTACAAATATACCCATTTAGTTTGATAAAATTGCAAATATACTTTCATAGTTTCAAAAATTGCAAGTAACCTTCATGTAGTTTAACCAGAATTGCAAATAACCCACACGTCGTTACAACACTACCATGACTTGGGTATATTTGCGAAAATATACAACTATGTAGGTGCATTTGTAATTTCAAAAATTAAGTGATATATTTAATTTTTACAAATAAATCCTATATAATTTAACCATAATTACAAATAATTCTCATGTCATGGCAATACAATAATAATGTCATATGGGCATTAGATTATTTGCAATTTTTGAAATCATGTAGATTTATTGGCGATTTTGACCAAACTAAGTGAATATATTTGCAAATTACCTTAAAAATAAAGATAAGTTATACAGAATGAAAAGTTATAATTTTAAAAGTCTTTAAATGTAAAAGAACATATCCTTCATGTAGTCATCTTGGATTCGTCGTCTATTGTTTTCTTATGCGAATTAAGAATATCACTTCCGTTCCTAATCAAAAGGGCGAACTCACTCCTTCACACTCATGTTAAATAACTTGCCTCTTGCTTTTGTGCTCTTATTATTCTGTTGTTTCTAGTAAGTTTGTTAAAATTTTTTGAACTAAAATTTTTTAATCTTTACAATTATCATATTTTTAATTTATTTTTCACATTTTCTATACAATTATTGTAATTTTCAATCGTTTATATAATTACTTATATAAATAACCTATTATTATAATTTTATTAACTTTATCCTTTATTATTATCTTTATTATATCACATCATTTTTTCTATTTTAAAATTTTTTTAATGTGGATTTGGAGAGTGCAAAAAACTTTTGAATAAAAATTTCTTGAGATAATAATTTTTGAATTTGGAAAAAATGATATAATATAACAAGGATAATGGCTAAAGAGAATAAATTAGTTGTATAAAAGTGATTAAAAGAGAAGATAATTACACAAGAAGATATAAAAGAATGATTAGAAAAATAAAACAGTCACGCTGGGCGAAAAGAAAATTTTAGTTTAAAACCTTTTTAGTGCGAAACAAACGTGCCCGGAAGCTTTGGAAATTTTTATTATGAAACCAACACACTCCCAATGTAAAACTTTAACATCCATCCAAAAAAAAAAAAAATGTAAAACTTTAGCAAGGACAGGCAAGACCAGGCACCAAAGTCCTATTCAGTCTCAATGCTTGCATCATCCGCGTTTCGCAGCAGATGCTCCATCTTCGGAGTGAGTTGCTTATAATTTTCTCCACGTGGGCCATCTCCTCCTGCTCCATCTTGCATATACAAGCTTCTAGTTCTGAATGCTAAAGAGAAACGTGTTACTGGCCCTCTAAACATCTCTCCCCATAAATGGAGCCGCGCATATATCCGTTGTATAACTATCAAAGTCAATACGACGAGATGACTCGTGAGGGGCCGAGGAGGGATTTCGGTGGTTCTTAACAGCAGCAAAAAGGTGTCTAAGCGCGAGGGTGGGATTTTGGGTGTTGAAAGATTTTGAGACGTGAGGGTAGGATTTTGATTGCAATTGCTATATACACGAGACAAAAAAGGTTAGTGGGAGTAGCATCTTAGGTGTCGGGAGATTGACAAGAGGGAAAAGAAGAAGAAAAAGAGGTGGCAGTGGGAATTTGGGTGTTGAGAGAGTGGGAATAGGACAAGTGAGTAGCTGCTGTTGTGGTCCGGCCTCTGAAAGTGGCTATCTGAATCTCCATACAAATATCAAATACAATACCAAGGGGGATCTTGGGTGGTGCCAGACACAAGGGGGAAAATTTGAGCGCGAGTGGTAAAAATGGCAGTTGCTACCTCAGCTGTTTCATTCCTTGTGGGTAAGCTCCGTGAGGAGCTTAGTGAGGACATCATTCTGCTGCGCAATGCGAGGGCACAGATAGAGTGGGTGGAGACTGAATTCCGGAGGATGGGGTGCTTCTTAAAAGATGCAGACGGGATGCAGGAGCAAGAAAGTGAGGTGACGAAAAACTGGACGCAGGAGGTGAGAGATCTGACATACCACGCTGAGGATGTCATCGACATCTTCTTCCTGAGAATCGCGTATGCGAGGGAGGCAGAAGGATGCTGGGGTCAGTTAAAGAGGTACCTTTTCATCTGGAACGAGGTGGCAGCATGCCGCGAAGTAGCTTCCGAGGTGGAATGGATGAAACAAAGACTCCGTTCCATTTCAGAGAACCAAGGTATTTACAGCATCTCATTTAAACACCGTGGGGGCCCGAGTGAAGAACGAAGGCTCTCGTCTCCCCAACATCACCCGCTACACGGATCAGGAGCCGAAGATGAAAAGCTGGTTGGTTTGGACAAGGAACTACCCAAATGGGTGGAACTGCTGACGAAGAAGACGGCAGATGCAGGTCAGGAGGAGCGGAGGGTTTTGTGTATAGTTGGCGCGGCCGGTCTGGGAAAATCCGCCGTCTCCAATAAGCTCTATAACGACGAAAGAGTCAAGGAAAGCTTCCCCGTGCGCGCGTGGGTGTTTGTTTCGCGGGAGTGGTCTCAGGAATCCATTTACGAGAGTCTGCTTGCTCAGTTCAGATTAGAAGAGAGGAATAAAATTGACGAGGTTCTGAGGAATAAAATTGACGAGGTTCTGAGAGCGAACAGGTATCTCATCGTTGTGGACGACGTTTGCGATAACAACGACTGGGACGAGCTGGCGAAGTTGTTCCCTGATCCTAAGAATGGTAGCAGAATCATCCTCACCACCCGTGACGCGGACGTCGGCCGTTACGCGACTGCGGGTGCGAGTAGCGAACACCTGTTTTATCTGCAGCCTTTGAGTGAAAAAGACAGTTGGCAACTGTTCTTGACGAAAACAAGTATGGGACGGATGGACAAGTCCCGCCGAAAGAAACTGGAGCCTTGGGGACGAGAAATCGTGAAAAAATGCGAGGGCGTGCCCCTCGCGATCGTTTCCATTGCAGGGGTGTTGGCCGGAAAGGAGGAGGTTTCAGCGTGGGAGCACGCGAGCAAAAGCATTAGCTATCTGTTAACTGGGGGGGAGAAGAGAACTTCCGGCATCCTGCATCTGAGCTATAGGTATCTGCCCTACCAACTCAAGCCGTGCTTTCTGTACCTGGCCGGCTTTCCCGAGGTGGTCCGTGCCAGGAAGCTCATTCGCATGTGGGCTGCAGAGGGGCTGCTGGAGGAGCGAGGGGAGGAGAGCTTGGAGGATGTGGGGGAAGACTGTCTTCAGGGGCTGGTTCAGAGAAGCCTGGTTCGAGTGGTGGAAAGGAGTTCCACCGGCGGAATCAAGAGCTGCTGCATTCACAGTCTCCAGCACCACGTTGCCCTCTCGGAAGCAAAGACAAATAACTTCCTCCAAGTACATCATTATCCTCAGAAATCCACAGCTATTGTAAGTAGATTCCCCACTAAAGCTCGACGTTTAGCAATCCATGGCGGCGGCAGTAGTGACGGCGCAAGCACAGATGATCAGAAAGAGGAGGTGGAAGACGATTTTCCAATCTTAGGCAGCAACAGAGGCCTCCGAACGGTGCTTATCTACCCAAAAGAGGGAAAGGAGAAAGTGGGAAAGCAGCTGCTCGAGCCGGTATTTGGTGAGTACAAATGGTTGAATTCTGTACTCGGAAAGTGCGGATTGCCGAATTGGATACTTGGAGAGTACAAATTGCTGAGGGTGTTAGATCTGCAGAAAGCAGAAATCGAAGAGGTTCCAAGCCAGATAGGCAATCTCGTCCACCTGCGTTACCTTGCATTGACTTTCACCCTCGTACAAAGCAGCAGCAGCGACCGCCACGAAGGCCCTCGTCCCATCACTCTCCCAGGATCGATCGATACACTCCGCAGCCTGCAGACTCTAGAATGCTATTATCCTTTCGGAATCCGAATACCCAGCAGCAGCTGCTCCATCCAAAAGATGCAATCGCTGAGACATGTTCTGCTCAAGTCTCCCTACGGCTTCGAATATCCAGTGATTGGCGCTAGTCGCATTCTGGAAGACGAGCAAGGATCAGCATCCAAAGCTGTTCGGCTTCTCCTGCGTAACCTCCACACCCTCACAAACGTATTTGCAGGTGAATGGCTGAAAAACTGCAGCCGCCTTAGAAAACTTGGCATCACCATCGATCCAGAAAATACTAATATTAAGTACGATGAATGTATTGCCAAATTGGTATCCCTCCGATCTTTGTCCATTTCTGTTCAGGACGCCGAGCAGCCAATCCCAAAGTTGCCACCTCTTGACAAATTGTCAGATCTTTGCAAGCTTTCACTCAACGGCCCGCTCGAAAAATTGCCTGAACCACATGAATTTCCCTCCAGTCTCATAAAGCTTACCTTCACATATTCCCAATTAGAAGAAAAGGATGTGGGGACGTTAGGCAAGCTGAACAACCTACGCATTTTGAGATTGATGGAAAAATCGTACAAGGACACCCACATGACCTGGCCTAATGGAGGGGGGTTTCCTGCTCTCGAATGCTTGCACCTGGAGAAGTTGCAGAATCTGAACAAGTTGACATTCCAGGCGGAGGCAACCCCCAAGCTTTTGTGCCTGAATATCTATTTCTGTGAGGAAATGACCGGAGTGCCAGAAGGAGTGGAATACTTGAAGAAGAATAATCAAAATTTCAAAATGGATGTGAAAAAGTACGACCTCGCTCGTTGCTTCAAGGAATTGGAGAACTATCTGCAGCTATTAGCAGCAATATGATTATATATATGTAGCCCCAAATTCTGCATTCGCTAAGCTGAAATAAGTGACTTCTTTCCTCCGTTAATTTCTTTATTTTTTTTCTTGTTTTTGTAAGATTTGTTAGTTCTTTCTCCATAGTCTTCCATCCATGCATAATATGCATACATATTCAGAGGCATACGCTAGTCGGAAATGCTATTGGTGCTCAACCAATCCTGAAATTAAAATTTAACCTCCTAATCATATTTAAAATTATTTATTTGTTTAACATATTAATTTTCATCCAAAATTAGATTCTACGTTCTAAGAGATTCAGCATTTTGTGGATGCATAGTCTACCTAATAATTCAATTCTCTAGTAGCTTGCTGAAGCTTGAAAGCGAAAGAGAATGGGGGGTATGGATGATGAATTTTGAGAAATACTATTGTTTTTTGCATACCTTATCCATGTACATATGCTAGATTGTGAATTTGTTGCTCTATATTTGTAGACACCCCTCCTTAAGCACAAGACAAAAAAAAATATGTTTGTGGGCTAAAGATCCAAGCCCAACAACCAAATAATTGACAATGGACCTTAAAACTAACATCCCATTTGGAACGAGTTCAAAACAAAGATAATCAAGCCAGGCCTACCTAGCCTTGGGTGACAGGAGTAAAGCTCCACCAAGCTACTAGAATGGGCACCACAACAGCAGCCCACCAGACACAGAAACCGGACTCTACAACAGCAGCCCACTAGGTCCAGCCTTGGCCTACAACAACGGGTTTTTCAAACAATAATCCATCGGGCCTCAACAATGGCCTACTTGGAGCAAAAGATCCAAGCCCAACTACGACAGGCTCTCATTCATGGCCCAAAGCTTACACGGCCCACTCTACATCTATAAATAGGGAGACAAGCCACCCCTCTGAACACACTTGAGGAGGCATCCCAAAGGGGGAGAACGAAAGTTTGCAGCAAAGTCTCGGCGTCCCGGCTTTCTTGCTCTTCAAGTTCAAGCTTTTCTAAGCTTCCCCCTCTTTGTCTCTCCCCATTTTCAGATTTTTTATTTTTCCCTTTTCATACCCATGTAGACCGCCTCGAATTGACAGATTTTGCGATATCTGTTTTAATCCGAAGGCCGGAACCTAAACTCTGTATGTTTTGTCTTTATTAATTAAAAACAGGAACTGATCTCCCGTTTAAGATCAGTGATGATTCTATTTTCTTTGTTTTGTGCTAATACTAACGCGTTTGTTTGAGTTGACGCCCTAGCGAGACAGGAGTGCGTGGTCCCGCAGTTTTTAGTACTACATGCTGCCGTTATGATGCTAAAACCGCAGCTCGATCCATGTATAAACTGCCCAGTCTTAGCCAAAATGCCGCCGAATCCACAGGAGGACATCCATATGCCCACACTAGCCAAAGATCTTCAATACTAACATGTTTTACTCCATAAGAACGTAGGAAAATTGAGCCCATGCTGCTGTTCCAGAGGTATTAAAGAATTGACTCAAACCCATCCAATATAGCCTAGATTTGTCAAGGCTAGGAATGACAACCTAGCCCATCATAGTGCTCGCATCAAGTGCTACAATATTATATTTGTTCCAATGCATTTGGCAAGGCTTGGATTAATGCTTAATGTGAATATATCTAGCATTATTCAACTAGTGATAGGCATTGACTAATTGATCTTGTGAGAGTTTTCTTGTTTATCCTCCTAAGCATTCTATCATGAACATTCTTGCAGAAGTCGGTGTTCTTTCTCTCCTTTTTTCTTCTTTTAATTTTAGTCATTCTCTTTATTATCCTTGGGTTTGAAAAATGTTCGTAATTGCAATCTTAATGGTTCAAGTCTTTGCAAGGACTAGTTAGTAAACGACTTATGTAAGACTAAGTTTTCCAGTGCACCTTAGGAGATTTTCTTAAGAGATATTTCTGCAAATTCATGAAGCTGCTGCTCTTTAATATGTGAAAATCTTTACCGGATGGAGGAGATATTTACACTTATGCTTATGTTTACCGACTATATATATAAAGAGAGATTGAACCTTTCCTATGCAGTGAACTACACCATAATTAACTGTGCATTTGGTCTAAAATAGGCCCACTTGTACTTTAGAGTTTGCCAAGCTTCTTGTGTATCCCACCTTGGGGTGAGGGTGCCCAACCAATGTTAGATTCTTCAAAGTTATTATAGCTCGCTTTGCTTCTCCCTATGTACCAACGCTCAACGTAGCGATAACACCCTAGGGGAGGGGTTCCCCAACTAATGTTGGATTCTTCAGAGTTATTATAGATCTCTTAGCTTCTCCCTCAACTACTTTTGGTACATGTGTACTAATGTTTAACGTAACGATAACACGTTACGTGGGGAGGGGTGGCGGTTGGCTCTCTTTGCTTCTCCCTCAACTACTTTTTGTCCAAGTGTACTAGTGCTTAACGTAGCAGTAACACATCGATAGGTGTGTGTACCCAAGTTTGAGTTCTAGTGGGAGCATAAGGCTTCGTTGCTACAACATATCAATTCAGAAAAGTGATCCTAAGCCATGTATTTAATGCAAAGTTTCAAGATCAATCACACGTATATGGCATAATCAAGACACAATAGAATAAAATACGTGTCCACTATTTGCAATACATGCTTTTAAATACTTTTGAATAAAATAAAATAACCATTCTTAAATCTTTAGGTAATCCAAACTTCAATGTCTCGTTTGATTTGGTTCACTTGTAAAAATAATGGGTAAGTCCCAACATGATTAGTAAGCAAAAAATTATTTAAAAATAGATAATGATCCAATTAAAAGTTAATTAAATAATAACATTAATCGTTTAATTCAATAACTTAAAATTTTGGCCTTATTTGCAAAATTAAACCATTCCAATGAGTCTAAAAGCATAAAAATTTGGAAGTGGACTACTTGATCATTAAATTCTAATTCAAAATTATCAAGTAATAAAAAATACAAAGTAGATGGTTGCTAAATTGCCGAACCATCTTCAGGTTTTCTTAGCTCATCTTTCTGTATTAGACTTTCTCCGATATTTTCCTAGCCTAATCATTGACCTAAAGAGAAAGGTACAATGGCCAAGGTGTAATTTATTTTCAATATGTATTTATGTAATTAATATAATAATTGGTTCTTTTCTACAAAAAATTCTCCATAGTGGACCTGTTTACAAAAATCCAAAACACTAGGTATGTTAGAGATGAAATATAGATCAGGAAAAAATTTTCACAATTCATCGGATCATCCAACTTGCTAAAACGTGTCATTCAAATAATCAGAATTTTAGACATTCAAACAACTCTCCTGCATGCTGGAACCTGGATGTTCTGACAAGAGCATTAAATAAGTCTTTTAAAAGCAACTAAATAATGGTTGCTTAAATAATGGTTGCCAATAATGGCTTGGATCCAAATCAAAGCAACTGGCACCCATTTCACATACTCTATTCAAAATCATGCTCATGATACTGTCCATATATATTCCACAAAAATTAAAACAATCATAGTCACCAAATATATACGAGGAATCTGTTCGTTCAGATTAAATAAATGCTGCACTTAGCCTACTTCAAAAAATTTATTTATAATTTTTTTGTTTTTTCTTTATATACTTGTTTGTCTAAGTATATTTAACATATAAACTAAGTTTTACTATTTTGGATATATGTATATATTTTTTTAGATTTTTAAATATATGTATATGTATTTAAAACACTCCCATCTTTAATGTCAACACTCTAATAACTTGTAGAGGGTCGAGCTCGAGTTAAGACGTTTTGGGATGAGGTTAATTTATTTTTAATTCAAATTGAAAAGCTATAGCCAAACCAAATAATAATCTATTTTCTAAAGCCCAAATCTAAACCAAACCAAGTTTATAAAATCGAAACTAAAATTCAATTTAAATGGATTAAATGTTTCAGTTGATAATTCGGGTTAATGCATTAAAATTTTAATTTTTTTAATAAAATATTGTATGTTATTAAAAAATGTTATTAGTGTTATTCAATATAGTTAATTATCAAAAAAATTATTTAATATCATTAGTAATCAGTTAATAAATTAAGTTACTATTTAACTAAAAGCCATATGTTTCTTTAAAAATATGAAAAAAGGCAATACAACCAAAAGACATTTTAAATAAGATTTAGTTTATGGTTCATTAAAAATATAATAAATTTAGTTTATATTTAAAGTCAATATAAGATGTAAGATTATGCCTAAATATATTGAAATTATTTGAGTTATTTGATCTAAATAATTTGAATTTTTTAGCTGATGTAATTTGGTCGGAGTACACTTAACCCAAACTAAATCGTATTGGAATTCGGTTCGGGTTAAACCCAAATTCACTATCCGAGACCCAACTAATATCAACCCAAAACCATTTAAAAGTTGGGCTTACTTGGGTCCGTACTCTAGTACCCGAACTTGCACCCCTAGACCCGTATGGTGTTGAGGTTTTTAATAGGTGTATGGTGTTTAAGGTTGCAACTAGGGTCGGTTCGTTTCAAGTAGTAATCTGCGTGACTTATACCTTATTTACAAAAAGTTTTACTTTACTTTACTTATTTGTCCGTTTGGTCCCTAGTATACCCCGCCTACCCATTATCCCATAACTTCTGTTCCAATTTCGGTTCCAAATTAGTTCATTTAATACTTGAATATAATATTTTAAAAAAATTCTATATTATCTTAAAAAATATAAAGCAATACTCATTTACATTTCAAAATCACGGGTAAATATGCTACATTTTATGTTATTATAAAGAAAATATAGAGTATGGATTGTCACAACCCAATCATTAAAACTATTAATATATTAATCGCAATTCACAAGCTTATTTATAAAAGATTTTTGTAAGTCAACATGTATACAAAAAAACTCAATTGGTTTCTTACTTCACAATCCATAACTCCATAAGACACAAGATTCATTTTAATTCGAATTTGTTAAAATAGGAGTGTACACAAGGCATTGCAAGTAAGATACAACACATACTATATAATATATATCATATACATATGTATAATTATATCCGCGCAGGTCGGTTTCAGGAACCCAACAAATTTGCCCTAGCCACACTCTATTTGAGAGGGTCGATAATAATTTTCACCTTACCTCTACCCACGGATAATATTCTATATTTTGCCTTACTCAAATAGGGTCAAATCTGTGGTTGCTTATGGATACCTTACTCCAAGTTGTTAAATTAGTGTTTAGCTTTCGAAGAATAATTGCCATGGCTTATCTATTCCTTTAGAATCTCATTAGGGTGAACTCCAAGTTGATAGGCCGTTAAAGAGAACCAGCCGGAGTGCCTTATTTCTCATGCCATTGCTGCCGTGGATTACATACCTCTCTTTCAGTTCACTACAAGTGGACTGATTCAATGCACCTGGTTGCATTGAAATTTCAATGAATATAGGTGCCAAACTTATTTTTTTATTTTTTAAAATTTTTTCATGAAACTATTAATTTAAGTTTATTTAACATGTGGATCAATTTTTATCATTTTTGGAGATTTTTAGATAGTTTTGGATTTTTAAAATCAGTGGCATTTTAGTTATTTTAAATTACTAAAAATGCTATTGATTTTTAAAAATTCATAAAAATCTAAAAATCTCCAAAAAAGATAAAAATTAATGCATATGTTAAATTGTAATAGCCATAAATATTTAATAATATAATTTAATTTAATTTAAGAAAATTAATGGTGAGTGTTGGCGGGCGAGCGTTGGCAAGCAATAATGCGCTTTTTTTAAAGAACAAAAAGAGCACGAGTGTAGAGAGAAGGCACAAAAGGCAAGAAACGAATGTTGTTGGGTTGATATTTGGAAGAAAACTTATGTGATTCTCAAATCTGTTCCAGTAAATCCCTCTGTGAGTATGCCAATTAGGTAAGTGGAAATTTTCATGCTTTATTGTTGAAGATTCAATAAGAATATTAAGTTTTTATGGTTCATCCACTTTTTTCTGAACTTCATAGATTTGCTAGATTTATAAAAAGAAAAGTATTGGACAAATCTATATTAAATATGGAACTCATGTATGTTACTAGAGGAAAATTTCGGGTTCGTTTTGGATAGTTTTTGCAACTACTGAATGTTGACAGAGAGCGGTGAAATCACAGCAAAGAGGAGTAAGAAGAATGACTTTCGATGAAAATTTTACAGAAAACCCCCATGAGTTTATGATTTTGCAAAAAGGTATCTATTTAGAAGAAATTATAGAAAAACCCAAATTTTGTTAGAAAATTTGTAGGAGATATTTTTAAAAAGATTATTACAAAATAACCTCTTGACGTGTGAAGGAATTTCATAAGAAAAATTTTAGAAAAATTATGAAAAAGCCCCTTTTAAATGAAATAGTTTACAAAAATGCCTTATATTAGTTAAGAATTCACAAAATAAATAGAAAAGTATAATTTTCAATAGATAAAATTTTGACATATGTTGGAGAGGTCATATATGAGAATTTAAATAATATTAATAAAAATATATAAGGTGAAGTAATGAACATGTTGTGATGAAATTAGGAAGAGAGATGTGAAGCCCCGACCGTATACGCATCATTTTGATACTGTAACCATAGATTTTTTTTGTAATAAATAAAAATTCATAAATTATATTGATGAATATATGTATTGAAGATTGATATAATGCAATTGAGAATTTAACCCCGTGAATAGTAAACATGAATACTAACCGAGGATTAAGACATGTGATTAAGAGTTAATCAATTAGATTAACCTACTCACAAAAAGGAAAAATAGGGATTTAATCACTACATGATGAAATAGTAATTTTTTTGTTATTTTAATCCAATTTTGGATTTTAGTGAAAAAATAAAGAAAAATTCATAATTTGCAATCCAAGTGTCAGATTTCGATGAAATTTTTATAGATAGTTAAAAATTCATGATGAACATGATGGATGTGTTAAGATATAATGAAAATCACAAATCAAAGGATAAGATGACACATCAAATGAAGATAAAAAAAGTAATCCAACTTTACATTAATTAACTTTTGACTTTTTAATAAAATAAATAATTAAAAAATAAAAAAATTAATTAAAAGGCAGCTGCTACAGGAGCTGGAGAAGGCTAGGGTGGCTGGAGGCTTGACCAAGATCAATGGCCACTAATCATCATCATCTTTAATCAATGGCTAAGATTAATTTAGCTTAATTTAATTAATTTTAAAAATAAAAAATAGGTAAAAAAAGGGCTGGATAGGGGAGCTGGAGCAGGCCTAGGGTGGGTAGCATGTGTCTCAAAGTAATTTTTTAATATTAAAAAGAAATACTAATTTATAATTAAATACCTCAAAGCTAGGGGGTAAATTCTAAATTTTTTAAAAATGCAACACTATAAATAGGGCAGCAGGGTGAATGGACAAGGGCATCAAATCCAAGATCCATTTGAGCCATTCTAAGTCCCCAAACCATCCCACACGTCCGAGGAAAGAAATGAATAAGTTAGAGAGACAAAGTGTGAGAAAAAGAGGCGTATCTCCACTTCGGGTAAGTGATTTCTACTTAAATTTTTTTAAATATTAAATAGGGTAAAACAATACTTAGATAATACTTAAGCAGTATAGATACAATGCCTAATTAGAATTATGCCAAAACATCAAAAATTTGGAGCAAAGATAGAATATTTGGAAAAATAACACATGATATATGTAAAAAATGCTCCAAAATTGATAAAAGAAGATTTGGGATGAATGAATATGATGTTGGGATGATGATATATTAATTTCATAATTTTTGAAATTAAGGATTATGCTTAAGTGAATTTATGTTGATTTTTAGTATATAGAGAAAGTGATTTTTTTAGCCAAGTAAATTATGATAAATTCAAGATTTATGAATTTTTCCATGATGTACTAAGCATAAGCTATGTTATGGTATTTTTTATTTTTGGAAAAAATTGTCAATTTTAGAAACTCATGAACAGTAACCACATTTCTGTGAACAGAAAATAACGTGATTTTGGAGAAAATTTGAGATTAATATTTAAATTTAAGGATGAAATTTTTGAAGAATTTATGGATAAAAATATCCGTATAAAGAAATAATGCCCAAATATTACAAAACATGCATGGGAAGTAGCTTGAATAGAAGAAATGAAATATCCTTTTTTCATGAATAGGAAAAAAAAAAGTCGAGGACACCCACTGAAAAGGTAAGCAAGTTATATCTTTTGCAAATTATGTTCAAAATGTTTGAAATTGTTTGTAAATTGCTTTATGAAATTTATTTAAGAATGACCATACCTATAACTGCTTTACATGAACTGAAGTTTCTTTTGTTAAATTGTTTATTAAATGCTTTTTATGAAATTATTTATGATTTGCAAATATCAAGGCGGCATGTGTATGTGAATGAGTATATGCACGAGGAATAGGCCTTAGTTGAGGTAGTAAGCAGACCGGATGTCCCCCTCACTATTGCCAAGTCACTTATATAGACTCAGGCCGGCGGCGACTTCCCTGAGATAAGAGCATGTATGGGATGGGCGCCTAGCTAGAATCGCATTCAAAGGAATGTCACGAATGCTATGTATGCAAATGCAATGCATACAGGCAGCATGCCAAGTGTTATGGAATGCATGAAAATGATTGAAAAATTATATATGACTTGCTTACTGAGTATTATTACTCACTTATACTTTTTCAATAAACAAACAAGAAATAATGGTACAGGCAGCATGCCAAGTGTTATGTAGTTTTGATATAAATATTGTATATGTGCATATTTATGTAAAAACAATGATGTTAATTTAGAGATGAAAATGAATATTTTATTCCAATGAAAATGTTTATAGAACAATTTTGGATATATGAAGTATTTTTTATGTCGAATGAGTGATGGATATTTTCCGTGTATTGATGATATATATATAATCCTGCTGTGTAATCAGGGCAACAATCCTGAGTCATGTTTACCAATCAAAATAATCCCGGAGTAAGGCTTCTAGGTACCTCAGTTCGGGGCACCACAAGAGACTTGAGGTTATTTCAAGAGATTAAAAAACGAAGAAGTTTAAAGTCTTCTTAGAAGTAAGTAAATTTTTACCAAACAATGACTTTAAATATATATATATATATAGTGTTGAATATTATGATTTACTATGAAATGTGATTATTCACTAAGTTTGAAATTTTCTTTCAAGTTGGTTTATTTAAACATGAGCAAGATTATTTTAAAGTTTTCTTAATCATGTTAAGTAATAAATTTAAGTGGTGCATCAATCATAATGCATGAGCACGATGCATATTTAGATTTGCCGCTAAGAAGTAAAAGTAAAATGGTAGTACCTGGGTAGCGATCTTAGGACTACTAAAGAAGATGAATTAGCTCACGAATATGTAACACGACTCTACATGAATACAAGTAGATGACAATACCTACAGTGTGAATGCATGGTTTGGAATTTGACATATGTGAGCATATGCATCAAGATGTTTAAAATTTTTCATTAACTACAGTTTGTTGTGTATAAAAGATAATATAAATGTTGTCCTTGTTGTTGAAAAAAAATCAAAATGATTGCAAAATGAATTTAGTAAAAATATACTTTTACTTACTGAGCTTTCAGCTCATACGATTTTGTTTTCAGTGGAAACACGTAGGGGTGCAACTACCCGTAGGTTCGGTTAGGTTCGGTTCCATAGAACCTACCCGTAGGGTCGGTTCGGTTCCTCGGGTAAATTACCCGGTCAATTTCGGGTGGGGGTCGGTTCCGGTTCTGGGTACCCAGAACCGACCCGGATTTAATATTATATATTATAAATACCTAACATACTAAATCCCTAAAAGATCTCTGATCATTCCCCATTCGATATCCCGAATTCCCGATCGTGATTCTCCTGGCAGCGCGGGCAGCAGCTTCATCAGCAGCGGCAGGCGGAAGCTTTTCTCCTTAGTAGCGGGCGGCAGTTTCATCGGCAGCTTTTCTCCTCAGCAGTGGGCGGCAGCTTCGTCGGCAGCTTTTCTCCTCAGCAGTGGGCGGCAGCTTCGTCGGCAGCTTTTCTCCTCAGCAGCGGTGGGCAGCACAGCAGAAGATCGGCACGGCGGCAACGCGGCAGAAGGTGTGGCGATCCGGTAACAACCCTTTATCCCTCTCTCCCTCTCCCTCTCTCTCCCTCCCCTCCATTCGAGACTAATGCCCTGTTTGACATTGCTTCGAAGCCTTATTGCTGACATCAGTTATCTTGGATGACCTGATTACATGTCGGACGCACCAAACTGATAGGGAAGCAAGTCCTTAATCACCATCCAATCTTGTTCGGGCATGTGATGAGACATCTGGCCCACTTGATTCCCACGATGCTTGAATTGATATTGGGATTTTGTGGATCCCACTAATCACCGTCTGTGCAAGATCTGCCGCTTACGTGTACCTCATAAGATTCTTGATTTGGCAAGTGCAAGGTGAGTTTTTTTTTTAAAAAAATTAGCATATACATTTTTTTTCCCATCTAGTTTTTGGCTTTTTGCTTGAAACACTACGGCAGACATTACGGATGATATGCGAGCAGTTGCTTAACGCCAGTGAAAATGCCTAGATTTAGGAAATTGCTTCCATTAAATAGTTGCATTCTAAAACAGGATGTGTTTGAATCCTCAGATTTTTGCCTACGTGAAACTAGGGAATTGCATGGTTGTTGTTTTGAGGCTTTGACTGTTTAAGAAACTGCCAAGAATGCGATGTTCCGATCGGGAACAACAGGATAGATTTCTGCCCAACAGGATAGAGGCAAGAGAAGGCTGTTTAGTTTTCCTTTGTTTTCTATAATTATTCTGTAACTTATCATTGAAAAAGAGGTGTGCAGAAACCGATTTGGAACCGAACCGGAACCAACCCGCACTTGAAAAAATTGGGTAGGGTATACTTCGGACCGACCCGGTTTAAAATAGGGTAGGGTAGGCGTTTTTAAAAAATGGGTAAGGGTAGGTTCCACCCCTACCCGAGGGTACCCGGACCGACTTGCACCCCTAGAAACACGGGGATACAATGTTAAATTAGAGCCTCTATCAACATGGAAAAAAGCGAATCTAGCAAATCAAAAGATAAAAAAGTTTAGATTTTTATTAAAATTATCTTATAATGCTTACTTGTCTTCAATATAGACACTGAATATGTATTATAATTCCATGATGAACAAACTTGAGATGTATTAATTAAGATTTTTTATGATTTTGCATTTTGGTATCTATTTTTATCTTGAGAGATTTTATTTGTCTCAGTATTCTCAGCTTTGATATAGTAGACCGTGTCTATGATGCCCCGAGGGTGGGGCATTACATAAATATACCTAGTTTAACAGTTGCGTCAAAAGTTTTCATAAAATATAAAAAATAGGGTTTTGCACTCGGCTGCACTGAATCAATTCACCTCTTACAATGCATGTTAATACTATTCCGAATTTCAACCCTTAAAATAGATCTTATCATATCCTGAGAAATAGAAAAGGTTTCATATTTATCTTGTTCACGGCGCCCTAATATTTACTTTGTTCGCAGCGGCCTAATTTTCACTTAAAAATTGTAATTTTTAGACCCTAATAGCTCAAATTGTGGCATAGCACTTGTTAGGAGTCGATCAGAAACGTATGCGGCTAAGAGAACATGTCAAATAAAATTTATCTTTGTATCTTATTATTTAATATACCCGAATTGGAGGTGTGAAAGATTACAGCAAATCCCATCTAAATCAGAGATCACATATATAATTAAGGGTCATAAACCACCAAACATTCACACTCATATATATATCAAAAGAGGTCCGTACAGTTGGTTCCACAACTCATATGAGGTGCCTCTCCCATCTTAGCATTTATTTATTATTATTATTATTATTCAAATGTTACTGTTATAGCATTTATTAGATTCGATGACATCACGTGCACGAAGAAAGATACAGTCAGCTGGTAAACTTTTTCATGCCTCGAGGTACTCAGCTACAGGAACTTCTTTAGCTGGACCAAACCAGTCAATCAGGAACAAGTTCCCAATGTCCAGTTTGTAGATCTGGAAGCTGTGGTCCACGGGCCAATCCGTAGAACACCAGAAGAAAAGCAGAAAGATTAATTGCAATGCAAGATGCATCTTCAGACAGTCCTATGTCATGCTAAATTTCCAGATCATGTAAATTCGAGTACTATACTAACCCTTCATCTTAGGATGCTTTGAAAATAAAGAATCCTTTGCAAATGTTGCCTCTTCGGATTTTGCATCAACCAACTTCAGCTGAAATATTAAATATCAAGCAAAGAAAGAGACAAGGAATATATATATATGTCATCCTATTTAATTGCTTGGCAATGGAAATGCATATAATCTAGCTAGTTTGCAGTGTTTGTCTTTTGCCGCATACCCTCCCTGAAAGGGTAAGTTTGGCCCAGGTTGGGTTCTCAGGATCTACTTGGCCACAAGTTATAAGGGCATATTCACTGACAGTAAGTGAAGTCCTTGGATCCTTGGCGGCATCTGTTGGACTAGGATCCCGAGCAATGAGATAGAAGTAAGGGATTCCACGACTGCTCCCAGGCGCACCATCACTGAATGAAACTACGTTTCTGCAGGAGAAAACAGAGACAATCGTCAGTTAAATGCTGCATTGAAAATCAGGACAGAAGCATATCTTCCAAGCTTACTGCTGTTAGCTGGTGCCAACAAGGAATTTAATTATTTGCACAGAATGATTGCACTAATGTAAAACCACAAGCAAGGACATCCCACTTATCCAAATCGACTTTCAACAGAAACAGAATCAAACTCCATCAATTGCTTAGTGTGCAGGCCAAACAGCTACGTGGGCAAGGTAGGCTCAGTTACAATACCTACAGTGCATCCACCGCTCATTTCTTCAAATGGGAAATTTTCTTTTCAGTTCTAAATTACAAACACGCTAAAAACTGAGGTACTGTACCCAAATGGAGAGCCTCCCAGATGAATCGAGATGGTGCTGCAACCACAAAACAGAGGGACATCAGGTAGAAATATGTTTAAACTTCAAAAATAGAAATATCCAACCATGCGGCCAGGCACAGGCCCAGAGAGATCTTCAGATAAAATCAAGCCCAATATTCACTTATTGGGTCTGAACTAGAACTCCCAGGCCCAGAGAGTCGATCGAGAGAGAGAGAGAGGAGCCATAGCTTTTGCAAGCCATTCTCCGGCCTTTCTCTCTTGACAAGCTGCTGTTCTGGTGGGCGAAACACTAAAGTGGTGTCAATGTGTTGCTTGGTTACTGTTTCCACCTTCCAGAAACTACAAAAAGAACTACAATCGCCACCAACTTTTGAGAAAAGCTGGAAAACAAAATAATTCATGATCGGTTCACAACAAAGATTCTGAATAAGATGTTTAGTTATGCAAAGGGAAGGGTTTGGGCAACTTTTGCGTCCCAAATGGGTTCTTTACTTGCACAGATTTTTCAGTTTATTTGGGTTGGTTTAAAAATTTGTGGTGTGTTTGTGAGTTGTGAAAATTAATTTCTATGGATGAATGCACAGATCACTCTCAACAGGGCTTTATTCGAGCAATGAATAAGAAATTTCAGCAATTCTTTTTCATAAAAGCACAAACAGGATACGCATTACATTCCAAACATTCAAAGGATTACAACCCTTTCATTCATTGATTTGGCTCTACAGATTTCCATACTTCAGATTACAAAATGAGAAAAAAAAAAAAATCTGCGACTCCATGATGATTCCAACAAACTCTGAACTGCAATAACTTCATTCGTTCAAAAATTCCATTCCAACCAATCAAAACGACCCTTCATTCTAAAATATTCAGCAAATTACAATCCTATATTTCCACAAATTCTAATAGAAATTACAAAATGAAAGAGTAGTAAGAAACAAGGATTACAAGTACACCGACAATGGCAGGATATATAGATTATTTACAAGATTGTAATACGTCACAAATCACAAGGATCTAGACGGCATATGGAATAAGAAGATTATTCAAAGATAAATATGGGAATGGGTAACGGCAACTAGATGTGAATCATGAAGATGCAGAACTGAAAAATATAGCCGGTGACCCTGAACAAATGATGAGGAGTGAAATACCCACAACCATAAATGGATGCATGCAAAAATGAAAAATTATACTGTATTATTATATGCAAGAACAGGAATTCAAGATGAATATACAATAAGGCTAGCGGAATGGCAAAACCAACCAAATCAGTTGAAGTAGCCGGTTCATTTGATTAGGGGTATAACTCGAGTAGAGTACCCATGGGTCCTCTATTACCTGATCCTAATTTGGGTACAGTATCAATGGATACTCATTGACCTTATCCTAATTTAGGTAGGATAGGGTATAACATATTATCCATGAGTACGAAGATGATAAAAATTTTACCCATCTTCTCAAATAGAATACGGATAGGGTAAATACATTGGGTGCCCGGAATCAACTGGAATGAGTATAGTTACGTATATATGATATATATTAGATAATATGTATTGTGCTTTATCTGTGACGTGTTGTGTGTATACTCATTTTAATAAATTTGAATTCAAATAAATCCTGTGTCCTATAGAGTTGTGGAACGTGAAGTAAGAAACTAGTTGATTTTTATGTCATTGACATCCAAAAGCCTTTTATAAATAAGCTTTTGAATTGTGATTGTAATATATTAATAGTTTTAATTATTGTGTTGTGACAGTTTATACTTTATATTGTTATATAATAATATAAATGGTAACCTATGTACTTATGATTTTAAAATGTAAATAAATATTGTTTTATATTATTTAAAAAACATGGAAATATTTTTTAAGAAAATATTATATTTAATTATTAAAGGAGCCGATTTTGAAGCAAAATCAGAACTGATTGTTTGGGTAATGGGTAAGATAGGGTAGACAATCAACCGAATCAACAAATAAGTAGGGTGGGGTAGGTTTTTTGCAAATAAGGTACAAGTAGGGTAGACTACTACGCGAATTGAACATACCTGAATTGCACTCGGACATTCTATGCATACGTTCATATAAACAAAACAAAAAATTAATTATTCAAATATCACCAAGCTTGCCACGTTGTCGGCAAACCGTTCACCATGCATATTGCTGGGGCCGGTTTCAAATGGCAACAGGGGTGGTTTTATCCCTATAACGCCCCAGTCCAACTGTTGCAGATATTGTCTACTTTGGGCCTTAACCCACACAGTTTTGTCCTTCTGGGTACTCTGAATGTACAGCAAAAAGGCTTCGACAGAGTTATCAGTAGCCTCCACTTATACCCTAGGCTCCCTCCTTCATCCTAACCGATGTGGGATGTTACATCCACCATCTTAGAGCTTCAACGTCCTCACTGAATGAGTTCCCGCTGGACACCAGCAGGATATTGAGAGTCTACTCTAATACTATTTGTAACGCTCCGGCCCAACTGTCGCAGGTATTGTCCTCTTTAGGCCTTAGCTCGCACGGTTTTGTCCTCCTGGTTACCCTGGATGTACCCCACAAGACTCCTCGACAGAGTTACCAGCGGCCTCCACTTATAGCCCAGACTCCCTCCTTTATAACCGATATGAGATGTTACAATCCCATTTATTAATTGGGAGTTTTATATTTCTTAGGTGGTCTCAAGGCTTCAGTGTAATAAATAATGAGACATGTAAATATATCAGTAAAAAAAAATTCAAAACAAACCAAAACGTGCATGAAGTCATATAAACTAATTAAAAATAATAATATTAAATGAAAAAAGAAATGAATAACCCTTTACAATTTATTCGGAAGATGGTTTTATTCCATTTATGATCTCGAATCAAACCAAAATAATCCCTCTGGAACACAAAAAAATCGGATGTGATAGAGGGAAAGGAAAGCGTCTTCTCTATCTTTCAATCATAACACGACGCCAGTCCAATTAAAATCTAAACCCAAAGCTCTCAAAAATAACGAAAACTAAAACTCCAAAAATAACTCCGACTCAATCCGGTTGCAAGAAGAATATGGTGAAAATGCAAGCTACCAATCGAGAGAAATAAGAGAGAGAGAGCTGGAAATACAGAAAGCTAATCAGGAGCTAGAGAATCGCCAATGAAAATGATTTCTAACCCACCTTCTCAAATCCAAATTGTTAAGCATTTACAATAGTTCATTAGGGTAGAATAGGTCCTAAATAAAAAATACTCAGCATAATTAGGATAGAATATGTTTGGAGGTTCAAATACCCAGATGATGCGAACTAAGTGTCTGGCATTAAGAGCATTATAAGTAAGAATGGGAATATGGGGCGGGTCGACCTGTGACCCGTCCTGACTTGATCTTATTTTCTATCGGATCGAGAATTTAAGATTTTTTCTAAAATTGCATGTTGAGGCAAACCAATTGGACCTCAGACTTTCTTATATCATTTTTTACCCACTAGACCCACTGACCTGTGCTACCTTGGTTCTTCAAATTGTGAACAAAATTTTGTAAGTTATTTTTCATTAACTTATTCTAATATTAATGTTTTATTTAAATAATGATGTTTTATTTTGACTAATATTAATAGATTGAAGCATACAATATTTAAATTTAGCATCTATACGTTTTATACTTACTGGGTCATAAATCCTTAAAACCATCCTACTTGACCCACATTTTTGCCTAACCCAAAATTTGCCATAGACCTATTTAAAAAAGTAAGAGTTAAACCGACCTTGTTCCGACTCGGTCTAAAAATAAAGGTCGAACACGACTTTTAAAACGACTTCCCAACTCACCCCAATTCCCACCCTTAACTATAATAATTGATTTAATTAAATTGATTGAAATAGTTAAAGCTAACATATGCGAAAAGGTAGTGTAGAATAATGGTAAATCAAATTGAATTCAGTTTGAATTATTTAAAATTAATGTGTATGAAGAGAATAGAGAGACCAACTAAAAAAAAGGAGGAGAGAGAGAAATAAGAGAATAGAAGAGAGACAAAGAAGAAAGACCGAAAAGAGAAAGAAAGAAAGAAAGGAAAGAGAAAGAGGAGAGATAATAAGAAAAAAAGAAGGAGAAAGAGTAAAGAAGTTACAATGAGAAAAAAGAGATAGGAGGAGAGAAGAGAGAGAAGCTAAAGAAAGAAGAGAAGAGAAGAGGGAAAAAGGAGATAAATTGAAGAGAAAAGAGAAAAGAGAAATATTAGAAAGAGGGAAGAGAGAGAAATTAGACATAGAAAGAAAAGAAAGCAAAGATAGAAGTTAGAAACAGGATGATAGAGAGGGATCATAATAAACAAGAATTACAGAGAGAAAGAGAAAGAAAAAAGAAAGAAGAGAAAAAGCTAGAGATAGAAAGTAGGAAAGAGAGAGTAGAGAAAGAAAAGAATAAAATGGGAAATTAGAGAAAGAAGAGACAAAAAGAGGGAGAAAGAATTGAAAGAAAGGAAATTAAAGATAAATTAGAGAAAGGAACAAAAGCACAACTAAATTGCAACTAACCATAATTGAAAATTTTCTAATTATATTCTAAAAATTACACACCATGAGAACTATGAAGCATTAAAAAAAGAGAACTACTTTAAAAAAACAATAAAATTACAAAGTTCAAAGTAAAAACTATAATTAAGAAAATTTATTTTACCTCAAGAATTGCTTGAAGACTACTACTCTTGAAGAGCAATCCAGCCCTACATTTGGAGTTTGCCAAGCTTCTTGTGTATCCCATCCTTGTGAAGGGTTCCTTATTTACAGATGAACATTAAAGGACAGAAGAGGTTACCAACCGGTGTGAATTCTTTGAAGTTGCTGTAGCTCTCTTTGATTCTCCATCAACTACTTTTGTTCCATGTATACTAGCCAGCCATTATAGATAGCCGGTGATCTCGTCCTCCCTGACGTCAGCAGCTGATGTAATTAATACGTACAAAAATATATGATCTGAATTTATTCCCATCGGCCATAGAAATACAAGCTGCCCATATGTTCATGGACCAGATCAGCAAACCGAATTGGTCAACCACTCTAGCTTGCAAGGTTGTATCACATGCTTCCCAACCAAATTAAAAATTAGCAACCCTTCCCTCTCGAGCGCATTATTTGGGGGATTTGTCGCATTAGACCGGTTTCGAAATGGTATTGTGGAACCAGTTTGGTACGAGGCACATCAAATGGTTTTGAACCATGAGTTCCATTCATAGTGTTTAATAAAATCGATTTCGCTACTATGTAACCAGAAGTTGTTTTATGTAATTTTTGCCTTTTTAATATTTTAATTATTGATTAAAAATCTAATCCGTTCAATGTATTTAACATCGTGTGTATAACTCAAATACCAAATTTCATCAAAATCAAGTATTGGCCTTGATACTTTCATATATACATGACAATATAACAATATTTTATAAAATCGTTTATTTATATATTAATAATATTTAAGACAATTTTGATATTGAAAATATAATTTTGTAAGGTTTTATCACATGCTTCCCAACAAAATTAAAGATTAGCAACCCTACTCTCTCGAGCACATTATTTGGGGGATTTGTTGAATTAGACGGGTTTCGAAATGGTATTGTGGAACTAGTTTCGTACGAGGCACATCAAGTGGTTTTTAACCATGAGTTCCATTCATCGTGTTTAATAAAATCGATCTGGGTCTTATATAACCCGAAGTCGTTCTAGGTAATATCCTTCATTTTAATATTCTAATTATTAATTAGAGATCTATTCTATTCATTGCATTCAACATCATTTATATAACTCTGCTACCAAATTTCATCAAAATTAAATATGTACTTAGCCCACATTTACTTAAAAATATATGTTCTTATGTAAATTATCAGAAATGCCTTGATCCATTCATATATATATATATATATATATATATATATATATATATATTGCAACAACAATACTTTATCGAATCATTTATTTATGTATTAATGATCTTTAAGATGATTTTGATATTGAAAATATAACTTTAAAATTAGTATATAACATCAAAACATTTTATTATGCTTATTTTAGATATTTTTAAATGGATTATGCACAATGATACTAGGATCAGCTTTTCTAGAGCTATAACATAAAAACCTTTAAAATAATATATGCAAACCAGAAGTGGATGAGGAAAATTCCATTGCCTATCCTTAAGAGTTTTACCAAATGTATGATCATCATTCCTTCTCATCCAACCAATACAAATGTGAAGCATATGTTAAAATCACAGGTCATTGTAATATTTTGTGTTGTGCAACTTTTTCTACTTGTATACCGTGCTTGTTTTATATTATTATTAATCTACAATGGCATGTGATATTACAACTTTAAACCCATTTGTAATTTTTCTCTTGGAGACAAAGCTCCACCCATATTCAAAGAAGATAAAATCTCATAAAGCCACACCCCTACAATTAAAGGAGAATTAGAAACTTCCACTAACTAATGGGGAGAAAACGATTCGAAGGCATGACAATAACTTTGTTGCCTAATGCGCCTACCAATTGGGCACCCTCGATCGGTAAATATCATGCTTGTTGACTATAAGGAACTACATAGGAAACACTTACGGGGTGTAATTGGGTTCAGGCCAACTCGCAACCTAGCTAATTTAACCCTATTTTCAGTCGCTTAGGGTAGAAATTTTCCATCCACCAACCTCGTTACACAACTCATGCAAGCCATTTAATTAAATGGATTGGTCACAAGTTGAGCTTGTCTAACCGATACTCCCATCAACCTACATAATTTGTTTATAATTCATGAAGAATTAACAATTTTTAATATTTATTTTATATGTAATCCATCACTATTAACATTGGAATTAATATTTTAATGATATATATATAAAAGTTGATTTTTTAAATGCAATTAGATGATTAGTGTTAGAACTCTTTATTGATTATATAGAATTATATTTTGAGTAGTTTATTATTTTATTTTTTGTTATTCAACCGCTAATAACTCATTTACTAACTTGTTTACGACCTGCAAGCCAATCTATTTATGTTAAATGGATTATAATTAGAATTGAGATTTTTATAAATGGATTATAAAATAAATTAGGGTTGAAATATTTTAAAGAAGCTAGGGTTAAGGTTAGCCTGCAACCCGAATAACCTAACTAGATTACACCCTTAAATATGTGTACCATCACTAACTCATACAAAATAATCCACAACGGTACTAGAAAAATCTTTTCCAAAATTATAACATAAAAACATTTAAAATGTGAAGCATATGTTAAAATCACAAATCATTGTAATATTTCGTGTTGTGTAACTTTGTCCACCTATATATCGTGCTTGTTGACTATAAGGAACCACGTAGGAAACACTTGTAGGGGTGTAATTGGGTTGAGGCCGACTTGCAACCTAGTTAATTTAACCCTATTTTTAGTCGATTAGGGTAGATATTTTCAATCCACCCACCTGGTTACACAACTCATGCAAGCCATTTAATTAGATGGATTGGTTATAGGTTGAGTTTGTCTAACCCGATGCTCCCATCAACCTACATAATTTGTCTATAATTCACAAAGAATTAATACTTTTTCATATTTATTTTATAACTTATCCATAGCTATTAACAATGGAATCAACATGTTAATGAAATATATATATACACACATAAATATATTTGTATATATATATATATATATATATATGAAAGTTGATTTTTAAATGCAATTAGATGACTAGTATTAGAACTCCACCTATATATCATGCTTGTTGACTATAAGGAACCACGTAGGAAACACTTGTAGGGGTGTAATTAGGTTGAGGCCGACCTTCAGCCTAGTTAATTTAACCCTATTGTTAGTGGATTAGGGTAGATATTTTCAATCCACCCACCTAGTTACACAACTCATGCAAGCCATTTAATTAGATGGATTGGTTATGGGTTGGGCTTGTTTAACCCGATGCTCCCATCAACCTACATAATTTGTCTATAATTCACGAGGAATTAATACTTTTTAATATTTATTTTATAACTTATCCATAGCTATTAACAATGGAATCAACATGTTAATGAAATATATATATATATATATATACATAGATATATGTATGTATATGTATATATATATATATGAAAGTTGATTTTTAAATGCAATTAGATGACTAGTGTTAGAACTCTTTATTGATTATACATATTATATTTTAAGTAGTTTATCATTTTATTTTTTATTTTTCAACCATCCATAACTCATTTTATTAAGACGTTAACAACCCACAAGTTGATCTACTTATGTTAAATGGATTGCAGTTAGAATTGAGATTTTTATAAATGTATTATAAAATGAAGTTGATCCACTTATGTTAAATGGATTATAGTTGGAATTGAGATTTTTATAAATGGATTATAAAATGAATTAGGATTGAAATATTTTAAAGAAGCTAGGGTTAGTTAGCCACCAACCCGAATAACCTAACTAGATTACACCCTTAAATATCAATAACTCTTGCACAATCTCTAAAATAACAATAATATTTGTTGTCATTTTCTATGTCACGAGGGATATTTTTAAAGTGTACATCTTCAGGCTTTAATATGTCAAATGACATTCTTAATTGATTTAAGAATAGCATAATTATCAAAAAAAAAAAAAGAATAGAATAAAATGTCTATTGACCATTTCTCTGGATAGTTGCAAACACTCTTGAACTAGTCTATCTCCAACCTTTTAACTGCGTTCTAAAAAATGACCATTAGAAGTTCGTATATGAAGAACAACATCCTAAATTTTGTGAACCATTGGATTTTACTTAGTTTCTATATGATTTTTTGCATAATTAATTATTATTTATTAACCTACATACAATATGATTTAGAAGAAATTATTGGAAGTAATGTATATTAAATCATACATACTTATCTTACTAATTAAGTTTTACCACTGATGTGTGTTTTTTTAGACCACTAAGTTTGTAATGATGGGGATAAGAAATATGATTTTTTTTTTTAATTTTAACTATGATAAGTGTTTTCATTAGTAGAATATCGATGTTTAGAATTTTTTCAATCTCATGCTTCCGACGAATCATCTGCGCTAAGAGCAAATGCAATGCGTCTCATGTTATACAAAGACTGGCAAATGGGAAGTCTCCTTGGTGGCATGAGTTCATCATGAAGCGGGTTCCAGTCTTATGCACCCGGGTGCATTAAGTCTCAATACACCTAAACGCATACACTCATCTTTTTAAATTTTTTTCACAACTGTTAATTGAAGTATATTTAACATGTGTATCAATTTTTATCATTTTCTGGATATTTTTAAATATTTTTATTTTTAAAAACTAGTAGCATTTTAATAATTTTAAATTACTAAAAACTTCACTGATTCACTACAACAACAATTGTATACTGCAACCAAAAAATTTGCAACCTTATCTGTCATCCGTATGCAAGCAAGCTGCTAATTCTAATTTCTAAAGAGAAACGTACGCGTTACTCGCCCTCCGAACATTTCTCTCCATAGATAGAGCCGCGCATGCATTGGTGGTATAACTATCAAAGGCAGTACATGAGGTGACTCATGAGGGGTGGAGAAGGGGTTTTCGGTGGATCTTAACAGTAGAAAAAAGGTGTTTGTGCTTAAGGGTAGGATTTTGGGTGTTGAAAGATTTTTTTTTTAAAATATGCGAGCGTGTGAGAGTAGGATTTTGATTTCAATTGCTATATATAAAGAATAAAAAAGGTGAGAGAGGACTAGATTCTTGGGTGTTGGGAGATTTTAAAAAAATTCTACTCTCCTTAGGGACAGTTGTATAAAAATAATTGAAAAACAGAGTAGTATAGGAAGATGTGAAAAATTTTCAAAAAAATATGATAGTTTTATAGCATGAAAAATTTTAATTTGAAAACTTTTGTGGATTGCAAAACACTTCCTTAATTAGAATTGCTTTTCCATAGCTTCCTTAATTTGATTCTTCTCTATATTCTTTCTTTGAACTTTTGAAGTTATTTGATCTTTGCCTTACCTACCTAAGCCGAAAGTTCAAAATGAATCTGAATCATCTTTCCGACAATGCCTAACATATGTTCCATCTCCCTTTTTAAGTCTCCTTTGTGTTTTTACGGTAGAAAATTGTTATTTCTCTATATTCATTTTTTAACCCACACCTTCTCCATAGGTTGTGCAATAATTTCAGTGCACAATTCACCTCTTCCCTGTTAGCTTTCAAGAAAAGAGTTGCATCTTCAGTGAAAAATAGAGATATAGGTGGACTATGCTTGGTGGACTATGCTTGCTTAATTTGATTCTGCCGATGGCATGGGCATTCTATGCATCCCACATGAGTGAAGGCAAGCCCTCTATACAAAATAAGAACAAATAAGATGATAATGGGTCTCTATGCCTCAAACTACCATTAGCCATAAAAGTGGAAGATTTGAAATCATTTATAATTGCCCAGAAAGAAGCAAAATGAGATACAACAATATATCCGCACAATCCACTTTTTATTAAAATTCATTTTCTTCATCGTTGAACTAAAAAATTCTCATTCTACTCTATCGTACGCCTTAGCCGTAACCAATTTAATTGCAACTTCCTCCTTTTTTCCACTCTGACTCTCACCAAGGGAATGAAGAGCTGAGAAGCTATCAAAATATTATCTGATACTAGGAACTAATATTTATTTTAGTCTGGTGGTAGAATTACGTTGATACAAAGTCAAAAAACAAAATATAAGTCCCTTCATATTATGTTTATATAGTTGCAACCTCACAATCAATTATGATGACTGTTTTCGTTCTCTTTTAATAATTCAATGTATCTTTTTCTATTATTGTTGGCATGTGGCATTTGCTCTTGTAAAGAAATTGCGGTTATGTAAGACACCCATTAGTGATAAACTAATATAACTTCTTTCATTTTTCTATATTTTAGTATTCTGATGGATGATGGAAAATTCACTCTATCTATTATATTTAGTATTATTTATAGTATTTTAGAAGCTTTTTATTTATCTAATATCATTGGGCATGGGCCCACTGAAATTCAACGTAATAACTATACAGATGCTGATTGGGCAGGATCTAGAGGCTAGAAAATTAACTACAAAATATTGTATTTTTGTTGATAGAAATATCGTAATGTGTAGAATGAAAATTGAATTGTTGTCGTAAGATTAATTGCTAAGGCAGAGTATAAGGCCATGAATTTTATGATGAGTGAATTAATTTGGTTGAAACCCATTTTACGAGAACTGAATTTTGAAACACAAAGGTTAATGAAATTCTTTCATGATAATCATACATATACCATCAAGTTTAGTTCTCCATGAAAGAACTAAACAAATAAAAGTTGATTATCATTATAATATTTGAGACAAAGTTCAAGTAAGGATTGTTGAAACTTCATATATAAGAAATTTTGATCAACAGGCAAATATCTTCACTAAAGTATTATCAAGAAAACACTTTGAATGGATATTGGAAAAAATGAGTTTCACTCACCAACTTGATGGGAAGTGTTGACAACCAAGCTTGACTAGTCATAACTTGCAAAATTCAAGAAGTTAGTGCATTATGTAATTTATGTAAAGTTCATTTTTAGTATCTTATAATATGTTACAAATAGTAGAACCACATAACCCTAAGAGCATGATTGAATAGCATTTGCTTCCATGAAGTAGGTTAAAACCAATCACATAAAATTGTATCTCTTTTTACTTTGTAAATGTTATTGTCTCAACAAAGTAGAACAATGACATTAAAATAAATGACCACGTGAACCTATCTTAGGGTAGTTGGTGTCACATGAGGCCTTAGTTACCTGACCCCGGGACTCATTTATAGTGTTCAGTAAAAAATCATTGAGCAATGTATCTGGCAAATTTTTTTTAAAAAATAGTGGCCACAATCTTCTCTTGCCAAGATTGGCACATCGTAGAAACACACCACCGATTTGCCTTGCCATTATTGTACTAGTCTACTATTATTAGTGAAGCTTCCATCTTCTTCCCCAAATCTAGTAGTCCTTATTGCTTTACTATTCATCTTTGAGGAATGATAATGCCACCATATTCCTCACCTCCAAATCTACGAGATATACCTTTCCTCCCTGAAACCGGTGTTGAACATTGTTGTTGTTAAACCTTTTACCTTCTCCCCCTATTGGCAAATGCCAACAGAAATCCCGAAGCCTCCTCTTTTCCTTGTCATTGTCTAACATCAAATCAGCTAAACCGCAACCTTAAATGCAACTGATGGTTGGAGGACAAGGAGATGGGCATGGGGAAGGAGGGCTACGGTTGGGGTCAAAAAGAAGAGAGAAATATATGTATATATATATATGTATATATATGTCTATATATATGTAGATATATATATATATATATGTAGATATATATATATAGGGATATGATCATGTACATTCCGTCTGCACGGGAACTACCGTGCAGACGGTTCATCCAGCCGTCTATTTCAGCGGGGTAAATCCAGTCCGTCGGTTCGTACGCGCGTGTTGTGTTGCGGAGGAAGCGGAACCTGCACGTACACGTGGATTCAGAATCTCGCCCTCAATCCCCAAATCCCGCCCGCACCTCCTTCTCTTCTCTCGCCCCCAATCCCCAAATCGCGCAGCAGGCCAGCATCAATGGCTTCCGATCGTCTTCCCTCCTCCTGGCCTTCTTCCATCGTCGTCCTTCCCAGCCTGGTCGTCTTCCAAGCCCGTATCAAATCGCCTCGTCCGGTTGGCGATGAACGAGATCATCTTCCCAGGCACCAGCCCGTCTTCCTTCCCAAGCGCCAACCCATCCTCCTTCCCAGGCACCAGCCTGTACTCCCATCCGCGGGGATCATCTTCTCCGAAAATCTGCAAGCGGATTTTGAATCCGCATGCGGATTATAACTGTGCAGCAAAAGGTCTTCCATATGCGCGGATCGTCTTCTCCGAAAATCCGCATGTGGATTCAGAATCCGCATGCTGATTCTAACTGCGCAGCAAGAGTACTACCATCTGCATCTCTCTGACGCGAAAATCCGCATGCAGATTCTGAATCCGCATGCGGATTTTCGCATCAGAGAGATGCAGATGGGAGGTGCGTTTGCTGCGCAGTTATAAACCGCATGCAGATTCTGAATCCGCATGCGGATTTTCGGAGAAGACGACCCGCGCATATGGAAGATCTTTTGCTCCGCAGTTATACTCCGCATGCGGATTCAGAATCCGCATGCGGATTTTCGGAGAAGACGATCAGCGCAAAATCCGTTCGGAGAAGACGACCTGCGCACAGTACCTTCTGTCGACACAGAACTTCAAAATCGATCATAGAACTTAAAATCGACGGAGAAGGAGATTTGGGAGCAGCAACGGCGGCTGCAGCAGTAGCAGCGGCAGCGGTGGGGTCTTCGTTTTCGAAATGGGAGGGATGAGCGGGTGGGTTTTCGTGGATTTTCAGTCCACCGAGCGGGAAAAGAAATTTTGCGCGCGTGTATGCGCGTCTCCATTCGGCTCGTCGTCTCTCTACACGCACAATTGAACGAACGGCGTGGATTTCCCCTGCTAAAACGAACGGACAGATGGGGTGTCTGCAGGGTATTCGGGTGCAGTCGGAATGCACCTGAATAAATCCCATATATATGTAGATATATATATATATATGTATATATATTATGTAAATATCATAAGAGTCTAGAATTGGGGCAAGTGAGAACAAGGTCGGTGACCTTCTCCCCCTATTGGCAAATGCCAACAGAAATCCGGAAGCCTCCTCTTTTCCTCGTCATTGTCTAACATCAAATCAGCTAAACCGCAACCTTAAATGCAACTGATGGTTGGAGGACAAGGAGATGGGCATGGGGAAGGAGGGCTACGGTTGGGGTCAAAAAGAAGAGAGAAATATATATGTATATATGTATATATATATATATGTATATATATATATATATGGGAGTTGTTCCGGTGCAGCGTCACTGCACCGGAACAGCCGTGCAGTGGCCCCAAAATGGGCCCACATGATCATGAAATCATGATCTACTCCACCCATTATATTTAGAATAATATATTATATTACCATACCAATTTTCATCCCAATCAGATATGTATATGGGCTCCATCTGAAAATGGTACAAATCCAACGTAATAAAACAGTTTAATGTAAATAACAACTTTAAAGTATCTGATTGGGATGAAAATTGGTATGGTTATAGAATACATTATTCTAAATACAATGGGTGGAGTAGATCATGATTTCATGATCATGTGGTGCCCATTTTAGCGACGCTGCACCGGGTCGCTGCACTTGATTATAATCCTATATATATATGTATATATATATGTATATATATAGAATTGGGGCAAGTGAGAACAAGGTCTGGTGAGAGAAAATTTAGATTTCTACCAACTGCAATGAATTTTAAAAATTATTGCAATTAGTTGTTTAATTACAACAAAATTTACAATGATAGAATTTTCATTAGAGATATAATTATAATAGCAACGAACGGGAAAACGGTTCCAATAATTCGCATGATTGCAACAAAATTGCAATTGAAATTTTTTGTGGTAGTGATGTTCGTTCGATAAGCTTAAATATCAATTATCATTCTATATCAATGGTGGAGCTAGAACCTTTGGGAGGGAAAACTCACATGGAAAGGGCATGATATTATTTCTTAGGGCAATCATATAAAAATGAATTATATTTTTAAGTGAATTGTTTGGATTTTCAAAAATTCAAAGAGGGCGCTTGCCGCCCTTGATCAATGTGGCTCCACCTGTCACTGAAACATATTAGCATGAAACATGTAAAGCTAGGTGTGTTTTGGGTATTGAAAGATTTTTTTTGAAAAAATGTGAGCACGTGAGAGTAGGATTTTGATTGCAACTGCTATATATGAGAGAGATAAAAAAGTGCATGGGAGTAGCATCTTGGATGTCAGGAGATTGGGAAGAAGAATCGTAACACCCCACCCTTGGGATGTCATAGAAGTGGTCTAGTGTGTCAAAGCTAAGAATACTATAATGAATAAAATTTTTCAGTATGGAAAAAAATACCAAGATACAAAACCATATAAATCTTAATTAATACATCTCAAGTCTACTTCTTATGGAGTCATCGTACATATTTGGTGTTCATTATTAAGTGCTCTTCGTGGATTCAACTTGCCTCACTATTATTCTACATTATTATTAGTTGTTAGTTTTAATGTGATTCGGTATAATATGAGAATGGTGATCATAAGTGCCTAATGACACACTTGTGGTTGTACACCATACCCGCAAATTTATATAAAATTACGAGTGTATCTCTTCTTTTAGGATGCTTTTTGGTTGTATTGTAAAATAATAGTAAAGCCCTTTAAGCCAATATGCTTGCAATTTTTGTAAATGTTGTAAACATATTTGAAA
Organism: Annona cherimola; assembly: GCA_030490835.1. Classification (NCBI taxonomy): domain Eukaryota; kingdom Viridiplantae; phylum Streptophyta; class Magnoliopsida; order Magnoliales; family Annonaceae; genus Annona; species Annona cherimola. Next base: position 267,367 of record CM059971.1, on the reverse strand, counting down.
AAAATCTAATATAATAATATTATGTAAAATATACAAAATAATGAAATAGCAAATATGCCTAAAATATTTGGAAACGTTGCAAGTGTATCATTTGATTTAAAGGATTTTTTTGTCATTTTATCGAAAGACCAAACAACGCCCTAATATAAGGGACACACTTGCATTTTTTTTATAAATCTTATGGGTATATTCGCAATTTTGATAAACTTAAGAATACAAATGCAATATTGGTCAAACTTTATATGCACATTTAAAATTTTCAAAAAATAAAATGGAATATGCATCTGTATGTTTTTGAATTTCGAATTCTCATCTTTATCTCATTTATTAAGAGAATACTCCTCAATTAAGAGAAATTTATAAATATTCTCAAAATCAAGGAAAAATTGCAAATTCTCTAATACATAAGAGGAGACTCGAACATAAGCCCTTGGGGCAGATATGTCACACGCTACCATCTGGGCAAGCCCCTAGTGGTTGTTTCAAGCTTTTGTTGGCATTCCTAATTATAAAATTTTTTTTATCACTTACCTTTCTATTAACAGACATACATTTTTTTATGGTATCAACAGGCATACATCTAAAAGGAAAGAAAGAGGAAAAAGGAGAACTATGTTATTGACGAACACTGATAATTAAAAAATAAAGATTTACCAAAATTTTTAAACTATCCAAAACCCAACTAATATCAACCAAAAACCATTTAAAAATTCGAGGGAATCAATAAATACCCCTCAATTAAGGAGAAATCTGTAAATATGCTCAAATCAAGGAAAAATTGCAAATTCTCTCCCACATAAGAGCAGACTCGAATAGCAGCCCTTGGGGCAGATATGTCACCATTGCTACCATCAGGCCAAGCCCCTAGGGGTTGTTTCAAGTTTTTGTTGGCGTTCCTAATTATAACATTTTTTTTCGACTTACCGTTCTATTAACGGGCATCCATTTTTTTATGGTATTAACTGAAGTACATTTAAAAGGAAAGAAAGGGAAAAAAAGGAGAACTATGAAATTGACGGACATCAATAATTAAAAAAATAAAGATTTATCAAAATTTTTAAACAACCCCGAACTTGCACCCCTAGACCCATATAGTGTGTTTTTTTTTTTTTTTTTTTGAGGTGTACAGTGATTAGTGGTGTAACTTAGTCGGTTCAATTTGGGTAGTGGTTCACCCTACTCGCACCCTATTTGCAAAAGGCTCTACCCTACACTACCCATTTGTCAATTCTGTTCCTAATGTACCCTATCCTACCCATTACCAATAAGGTCCATTTCAGTTGTTCAAAATTTATTTTTTTAATACTCAAATATAATATTTTTAAAAAATATTTTTATGTTATCTTAAAAAATATAAAGCAATACTCATTTACATTTCAAAATTGCAGGTACATATGTTGTATTTTACTTTATCATATAAAAAATATAAAGTATATATTGTCAAAACCCAATCATTAACACTATTAATATATTAATTGCAACAGTTTATTTATAAAAGATCTTCATAAGTGAATGACGTATATACAAAAAAATCAATTGGTTTCTTACTTCACAATCCACAACTCCACAGGACACAGAATTCTTTTGCATTCGAATTTGTTAAAATGGGTGTGTACACAAGATATCACAGACAAAACACAACACGTACTATATAATATATATCATATACATTTATATAATTATATCCATATGGGTTGGTTCCGGTACTCAACATATCTATTTTATCCATACCTATTTAAGGGGAAGTGTAGTAATTTTTACCTTATCCATACTCACAAGTAATATTCTGTACTCTACCTTACCCAAATTAGGGTCAAGTCGGCCGTTAGCCATGGATACCTTACCCAAGTTACACTTTAAAATTAGTGTTTAGCTTTTTAAAAAATAGTTGTCATGGCTTATCCATGCCCTTAAAAATTTTTCTTTTCAATCTCATAAGGGTAAACTCTAAGTTGACACTTGTCCTCGTCGCAAGTCACCCGTTAAAGAGAACCAGCGTACATGCCTTATTTCTCATACCATTGCCATCGTGGATTACACATCTCATCTGAATCAGAGTTCATAGATATAATTAAGGATCATAAACCACCAAACAAACACACTCATATATCAGGTGCCTCTCCTATCATAGCGTTTATTTATTTATTTATTATTATTATTGAAATATTACTGTCATAGCATTTATTAGATTCGATGACATCACATGCATGAAGAAAGATACATTCAGCTGGTAATCGTTTTCATGCCTTGATTGTACTCAGCTACAGGGACTTCTTTAGCTGGACCAAAACAGTCAATCAGGAACAACTTCTCAATGTCCAGTTTGTAGATCTGAAAGCCGTGGTCCACGGGCCAATCTGTAGAACACCTGAAGAAAAGCGGAAAGGTTAGTTGCAATGGCAGATGCATCTTCAGACAGTCCTATGTCATGCTAAATTTCCCGATCATGTAAATTTGAGTACTATACTAACCCTTCATCTTAGAATTCTTTGAAAACAAAGCATCCTTTGCAAATGTTGCCTCTTCGGATTTTGCATCAACCAACTTCAGCTGAAATATTAAATATAAAGCAATATATAATTGCTTGGCAATGGAAATGCATATATTCTAGCTAGTTTGCAGTGTTTGTTTTTTGCCGCATATCTTCCCTGAAAGAGTAAGTTTTGCCCAAGTTGGGTTCTCAGGATCTATTTGGCCACAAGTTACAAGTGCATATTCAGTGACGGTAAGTGAAGTCCTTGTATCCTTGGCGGCATTTGTTGGACTAGGATCTCGAGCAGTGAGATAGAATGATCCTGTTAGTCTGGGCTAAATAAATTTCTCATTTAGCCCTCATAAAAAATCTTATTTAAAATAATTTTTTTAAAATTTTTTTCTTCATACACTTGTTTATGTAAGTGTATTTAATATATATATATATATATATATATATATATCAAGTTTTACCATTTTTAGATATGTGTATATATTTTTTTATAGATTTTTAAAAATAAGGTTATTTTAAATACATATATCTACATAGATATTTAAAAATTTCAAAAAAATAGATAAACATATTCAAAAATGGTAAAACTTGGTTTATATGTTAAATACACTTAGATAAATAAGTGCACGAAGAAAACAGTAAAAAAAAATTTACGGTAAATAAATTTTTTAAGATGAACTAAGTGAGGCATTTACTTAGCCCCAATTCATTGGATCACTCATCACTATCTATTTCTGTGAGGAAATGATGGGAGTGCCAGAAGAGTGGAACACCTGAAGAAGAAGAATCGCAACTTCAAAATGGTTGTGACCTATTACGACATTGATGATTATTTGGAGGAAATCAGGCGCCGCACGAATCTAGCAACTGCAATATGATCACGTGAAGAAGAAAAATCAAAATTTCAAAATGGATGTGAAACAGTACGACGTCTCTCGCTCGCGATGCATACATATTCAGCGGCATATTCTAGTCGGAAATGCTATTGGTGCTCAATCAATCCTGAAATCAAAATTTAACCTCCTAATCATATTTAAAATTAATTAATTATTTATTGAACATATTAATTTTCATCTAAAAGTAGCTTCAACGTTCTAATAGATTCAGCATTTTGTGGATGCATAGTGTTAGGAGATTTTCTTAGGAGATATTTTCTGCAAATTTATAAAGCTGCTGCTCTTTAATATGTGATAATCTTTACTAAATGTAGGAGATATTTACACTTATGTTCATGTTTACCGAATATATATATATAAAGAGAGAGAACATTTTCCATGCAGAGAAGCTGCATCATAATTAACAGTGCATTTGGCCCAAAATAAGCTCCATATGTACTTTGGAGTTTGCCAAGCTTCTTGTGTATCCCACCTTGGGGCGAGGATGCCCAACCAATGTTAGATTCTTTAAAGTTATTATAGCTCTCTTTACTTCTCCCTCTGTACAAGCGCTCAACGCAGTGATAACACGCTGGGGGGAGGGGTTCCCCAACTAATGTTGGATTCTTCAGAGTTATTGTAGATCTCTTAACTTCTCCCTCAACTACTATGGGTACATGTGTACCAATGCCTAACGTAGCGATAACACGTTGCGGGGAGAGGGGGGGTTGGCTCTCTTTGCTCCTCCCTCAACTACTTTTTGTCCATGTGTACTAGCGCTTAACGTAGTGGTAACATGTTGATAGGTGTATGTGTGTACCTGAGTTTGAGTTTGAGTGAGAGCATAAGGCTTCGTTGTTACAACATACCGATCTAGAAAAGTGATTTTGAGTCGTGTATTTAATACAAATTTTCAAGATCAATAAAATAAAATACGTGTCCACTATTTGTAATACATGCTTTAAATACTTTTGAATAAAATAAAATAACCATTCTTAAATCTTTAGGTAATCCAAACTTTAGTGTCTTGATTGATTTGGTTCACTTGTAAAAATAATAGGTTAGTCCCAACATGATTAGTAAGTAAAAAATTATTTGAAAATAGATAATGATCCAATTAAAAGTTAATTAAATAATAAAATTAATCTTTTAATTCAATAACTTAAAATTTTGGCCTTATTTGCAAAATTAAACCCTTCCAATGAGTCTAAAAGCATTAAAAAAATATAAAAATGGACTATTTGATCATTAAATTTTAATTCAAAATTATCAATTAATAAAAATACGAAGTATATGGTTGCTAAATTGCGGCACCATCATCAGGTTTCCTCAGCTCATCTTTCTGAATTAGACTTCCTCCAATATTTGCCTAGCCTAATCATTAACCTAAATAGAAAGGTACAATCGCCAAGGTGTAATTTATTTTCAATATGTACTTATGTAATCAATACAATAATTGGTTATTTTCTGCAAAAATTTCTCCATAGTGGACCTGTTTGCAAAAATCCAAAACACTTGGTATGTTAGAGATGAAATACAGATCGGGAAAAAAATTTCACAATCCATCAGATCATCCAACTTGCTAAAACGTGTCATTCAAATAATCAGAATTTTATATATTCAAATAACGCCCATGCATGCTGGAACCTGGATGTTCTGAGAGAGAACATTAAATAAGTCTTTTAAAAGCAACTAATAATGGTTGCTTAAATAATGGTTGCCAACAATGACTTGGATCAAAATCAAAGCAACTTGCGCTCATTTCACATACTCGATCTAAATAATGAATTCTATTCAAAATCATGAGCATAATACTGTCCGCATATATTTCACAAAAATTAAAACAATCATAGCCACCCAATATATACCAGGAATGATTATGTTAGCCCAGATTAAGTAAATGTTATACTTAACTTACCTAAAAAAATTTATTTATTTTTTCTTTATATACTTGTTTATCTAAGTATATTTAACATATAAACCAAGTTTTCTATTTTTGTTTATATGTATATATTTTTTAAAATTTTTAGAAATATATGTATATATGTATTTAAAACACTGCATCTTTAATGTCAACACTCTAATGGTCAACACTCAAATGACTTGTAGAGGGTCAAACTTGAGTTATTTTTGGTTTGGGATGAGGTTAATCTATTTTTAATTCAAATTGAAAAGCTATAGCCAAACCAAATAATAACCTTTTTTCTAAAGCTCAAATCTAAACCAAACCAAGTTTATAAATTCAAAACTAAAATTCAATTTAAATGGATTAAATGTTTCAGTTGATAATTCGGGTTAATGCATTAGAATTTCAATTTTTTGGGTGAGTTTGGAAATTGATAAAACTTTTAATGAAAAGTTTTGGAGAGTAAAAGTTATCAAATGATGTGATACGATAGGGATAATGACAAGGAATAAAGATGATAAAATTAAAATAGATAGGTTAATTGTATGGGTGGTTGTGTAGAAATGATTAAAAAATAGGGTAGTTGTATGGAAAAATGTGAAAAAATGATTAAAAAATATGATAATGTAGAAAGTGAAAAATTTTATATTGAAAAGTTTTAAGTTGACATTTTTTCCTCATTGTCAAACATACCCTTTATAAAATATTGTTTGCTATCAAAAAATGTTATAAGTGTTATTCAATATAGTTAATTATTAAAAAAATTATTTAATATCATTAGTAATCAGTTAATATATTGAGTTATTATTTAATTAAAAGCCATATGTTTTCATACAAATATGAAAAAAGGCAATACAACTAAAAAACATTTTAAATAAGATCTAGTTTATAGTTCATTAAAAATATAATAAATTTAGTTGTATATTTAAAGTCAATATAAGATGTAAGATTATGCCTAAATATATTGAAATTATTTGAGTTATTTAATCTAAATAATTTGAATTGTTTAGCTGATGTAATTTGGTTTGGAGTACACTTAACCCAAATAAATCCTATTGGAATTCGGTTCGGGTTAAACCCAAATTCACTATCCGAAACCCAGCTAATGTCAACCGAAAGCCATTTAAAAGTTGGGCTTACTTGGGTCCTTACTCGAGTACCCGAACTTGCACCCCTAGACCCATATAGTGTTGGACTCTGATTCAGTGCACCCGGGAGCGTGCAGTGCTGCACGCTCCCGGGCGCATACATATATTTTTTTTTATTTTTTTTTGAAAAAATTTGCATAAAAATGTTACCCCAAGTGTATTTAATCAGTGTGTAAATTTTTATCATTTTTTGAGTATTTTAGATATTTATTTTTGATTTTTGAAAATCAGTGGCATTTTACGTAATTTTAAATTACTAAAATGCCACTGATTTTCAAAAATAAAAAATAAATATTTAAAAATATCCAAAAATTGTAAAAATTAATATATATGTTAAATACACTTGGGGTAACATTTTTATGCAAATTTTTTCAAAAAAAAATAAAAAAAAATATATGTATGCGCCCGGGAGCGTGCAGCACTGCACGCTCCCGGGTGCACTGAATCAGAGTCCTATAGTGTTGAGGTTTTTTTTAGGTGTATAGTGTTTAAGGTTGCAACTAGTGTCGGTTCGTTTTGGGCAGTAGTCTACCCAACTCATACTTTATTTGCAAAAAGTCATACCTTGCTTTACTCATTTGTCGGTTTGGTCCCTAGTGTACCATGTGTACCCATTACCCATAACGTTCGTTCCAGTTTCGGTTCTAAATCGGTTCATTTAATACTCAAATATAATATTTTTAAAAAATATTTCTATGTTATCTTAAAAAAATATAAAACAATACTCATTTCAATTTCAAAATTGCAGGTACGTATGTTATATTTTACATTATTATGTAGAAAATATAAAGTATAGATTGTCACAACCTAATCATTAAAATTATTAATATATTAATCGCAATTCACAAGCTTATTTATAAAAGATTTTTATAAGTGAATAACATCTACACACATAGATTAACCGTTTTCTAAAAAAAAATCTCATATCGACTGAATGAAAAATTGTTAAATATTTGGAGAGCCATGATGTTGTTAGCATTTTTTTATGAGATTAGCAATTGTTAGCTTGCGCAGAAAAACTTATTTTTTTATTTTTTGCTTTTTTTTTTTTTAGAAAACGGTTAATCTATGTTTGTATTTATGAGTGCTTGACTCTACTAGATAGCCGGTGATCTCATCCTCCCTGACTTCAGCAGCTGACGTAATTAATACGTACACAAATATATGATCTGGATTTGTTCCCATCGGCCGATAGAAATTCCAGCTGCCAACATGTTCATTGACCAGATCTGAATTTATGATCTGAATTTATTCCCATCGGCCAATAGAAATACAAGCTGCCCATATGTTCATGGACCAGATCAGCAAACCGAATTAGTCAACCACTCTAGCTTGTAAGGTTGTAACGCATGCTTCCCAACAAAATTAAAAATCAGCAACCCTTCCCTCTCCAGCACATTATCTGGGGGATTTGTTGAATTAGACCGGTTTCAAAATGGTATTGTGGAACCAGTTTGGTACGAGGCACATCAAATGGTTTTGAACCATGAGTTCCATTCATAGTGTTCAATAAAATCGATTTTGCTAATATGTAACCAGAAGTCGTTTTATGTAATTTTTTCATTTTTAATATTTTAATTATTAATTAAAAATCTAATCCGTATAATGTATTTAACATCATTTGTATAATACCAAATTTCATCAAAATCAAGTATTGGCCTTGATCCTTTCATATAAACATCACGATATAACCATACTTTATAAAATCATTTATTTATATATTAATAATATTTAAGATAATTTTGATATTGAAAATATAATTTTAAAATTAGTATTTAACATCAAACTATTTTATTACGCTGATCTTAGATATTTTTTAATGGGTTACACACAATGATACTAGAAAAAGCTTTTCAATTATTTTTAAAAAAAAAAGAAAAAGAAAAAGAAAAAGCTTTTCAATACTATAACATAAAAACCTTTAAAATAATATATGCAAACCTAAAGGTGGACGAGGAAAATTCCATTATCTATTCTTAACAGCCTAGCTCTAAGTGTTCGTTTTGTGGGGGTACTGCATGTATGTTAAATGTAAAGCGCCAAATTAGGGGCATTTTCCAGGACTACTTTTATCGGGACATTGTCCCAAGACCAAGGAAGCACCAAGTCCTATTCAATCTCATGCTTCTGGCGTACATATCATCTGCGTTAAGAGCAAATGCAATGACTCTCCTGTTACACAAAGACTAGGAACTGGGGAGTCTTCTCCGGGGTTTGAGTTCTTTACGAGGCTATGAAAATACACAAACTCAACTTAGTCAGTACATAGCCCTAATTATATAACATATGGGGTGCATAAGTGTTGATTCCGACCTTTAAGTGCAAGTAGCAGTTGTTGATCTTCATTGTAATCTAATGTAATAATAATAAAAACAAAAAGTTAACCGGTACTCCTCGTCATGATTAATGACTTAGTTGGATTAGTTGCCATATAAGTCGAATGAAATTGGAGAATGACAGCAATAGCAACCACCAAAATACTAATGCAATAAGTCGTCATGTCTGAAAATGAATGATTAATTTAGTAGCTAATAAAATAAGTCTTCATGATCACAATAAATGATTAATTTAATAGTAATCAGTGTCACCAATAAAAAAAACAGTAATGAGCGTCTTGTATATCCGTAGTTTCTGCAAGCGAGCACACGCCAGCAACATTAGAAAAAGACGCTCATTACTGTTTTTAGCATTCGAAAATACTACTTTAAAATTAATATTTTAGCATTTTTCAGAATTTACATATGAATATATATATTTTCTAATGAATGTGGCACGTAAACATACTTGATTGAGATGAAACTTCATCCTCTAGATAAATAAATTATGTTAAATACGATGAATGGATTAAATTTTTCATCAAAGATCCTTACATTTTGAAGAGGCTATATGCTCCCGCTTGGTTACATAGAAACTGAGCATATATATATATATAAGAATCTTTCATGTGCAGTGAAGCTGCACCATAATTAATGGTGCATTTAGCCCGAAATGAGCTCTACATCTACTTCAATGTATTGATAATTTATACAACTATTTATTTATATATAAATTTTATAGTGAATAATTTACATATTTAAAAAATAATTTTGAAGTTGTTATTTACATTAAACTATTTTATTATATTGAATTTGTATCATTTTTAGATGAAATCTATACATATATTCAATTGGAATGAAAATTGACATGGTAATAGAAGAAATAATTTTAAATATAATGAGTATAGTAGATTATAATTTTATGATTGTATAGGGCCCATTATGAGATAATTGCACCATAATTGTGGCGTGGTGAAACTGCATTTGAATATTTCCCGATATATTTTCCATATATATAGCAAAATATTTAGGTGCAGCACAACTACACCATAATAGCAATGCAGTTACACCAAAATGGTCCCACGTAATTATAAAATTATAATTTGCTCTATTCATTGTATTTAGAATCATGTTTTCTATTACCATACCAATTTTCATTCCAATCGGATATGTCTATGTATCCATCTGGCAACAATAAAAATTTAACGTAATACAATAGTTTAATATAAATAATAATTTTAAAATGATTTTTTCAATTTATGTACAAATAAATGATTGTATAAAGGTTGAAGCCCATTGTGGGCAAACGTACCACCGTCCCGCTACAGTTGGGCTGCACCGGAAGGACATCGTTCTGCTACACATGCGAGGGCACAGATGGAATGGGTGGAGACTGAATTCCGGAGGATGGGGTGCTTCTTAAAAGAAGCTGGGATCAGTTGAAGAGGTACTTTTTCATCTTGAACGAGGTGGCAGCAAGTCGTCAGGTGGCTTCCGTGGTGGAATGGATGAAACAAAGACTTCGTTCCATTTCAGAGAACCAACGTATTTACAGCAGCATCTCATTTAAACGCCGTAGGGGCCCGAGCGAAGAACGAAGGCTCTGGTCTCCGCAACATCAGCCACAGCATGGATCAGGAGCCGAAGATTAAGAAGACAGCAGATACAGATCAGGAGGAGCGGAGGGTTTTGTGTATTGTTGGCATGGCTGGTCTGGGAAAATCCGCCTTCGCCAATAAGCTATATAACGACGATAGCGTCAAGGGAAACTCCCCCGTGCGCGCGTGGGTGTTTGTTTCGCGGCAGTGCTCCATCGAATCCATTTGCGAGAGTCTTGGTCCTCAGTTCGGCTTAGAAGGAAGGATTGCAGGGGGGAGAGGTTGACGGAGAATCTGAAAAAGACAAGGTATCTCATCGTGTTGTACGACGTGTGGGATAACAAGGACTGGGACGAGTTGGCGAAGTTGCTCCCGATTCTAAGAATAGTAGCAGAATCATCCTCGCTACCCGTTACGCAGACGTCGGCCGTTACGCGACGGCAAGTGCGAGTAGCGAAGAAGACGGTTGGAAACTGTTCGTGAAGAAAACAAATATGGAACGGATGGACAAGTCCCGCTGTAAGAAACTGGAGCCTCTGGGACGAGAAATCGTGAAAAAATGCAAGGGCGTGCCCCTTGCGATCGTTTCCATTGGAGGGGTGTTGGCCGGAAAGGAGGAGGTTTCGGCGTGGGAGCACGCAAGCAAAAGCATCAGCTATCTGTTGACTGAGGGGGAGAAGAGAACGTCTGGTATCCTGCATGTGGGCTGCAGAGGGACTGCTGGAGGAGCAAGGGGAGGAGAGCTTGGAGGATCTGGGGGGAGATTGTTTGCTGGGGCTGGTGCAGAGAAGCCTGGTTCGGGTGGTGGAAACGATTTCCACAGGAGGAATCAAGAGCTGCCGCATTCTGTATGATATCCCATATTGGTTAGGATGAGGGGGGAACCTGGGTTATAAGTGAAAGCCGCCAGGTACCTTAGTAAGGCGCATTTTGGGGAAGGACGGGATGCACGTGAACCCAGAGGGGCCAAACTGTATGGGCTGAGGCCCAAAACGGACAATACCTTACTGTTAGGCCTGGGGCGTTACAAATGGTATCAGAGCCGACTCCTGACCTCCTGCCGATGTGTCCAGCTGGGACGCTAGAGCCCCAAGGGGGGGTGAATGTGATATTCCACATCGGTTAGGATGAGGGGGGAGCCTAGGTTATAAGTGAAAGCCGCCAGGTATCTTAGTGAGGCGCATTTTGGGGAAGGACGGGATGCGTGTGAACCCAGAGGGACAAAACCGTACGAACCGAGACCCAAAGCGGACAATACCTTACTGTCAGGCCTGGAGCATTACATTCAGTCTCCAGACCATGTTGCCCTTTCGAAAGCAAACACAAGTAACTTCCTGCAAGTCCAACATCATCCTCAGATTTCCACAGCTATTGAAAGTAGACTCTCCACTAAAGCTCGACGTTTAGCAATCCATGGCGGCGGCAGTAGCAGTAGTGGCGGCGCAAGCAAAGATGATCAGGAAGAGGATATTTCAATTTCAGGCGGCAGCAGAGGCCTTCAGTCGGTGCTTATCTACCGGAAAAGGGGAAGAATAAAGTGGGAAAGCAGCTGCTCAAGTCGGTATTTGGTGAGTACAAATTGCTGAGGGTGTTAGATCCGCAGAAAGCAGAAATCGAAGAGTTTCCAAGCCAAATAGGCATCTCGATAGAAGAAAAGGATGTGGGGACGTTAGGCAAGGTGAACAAGCTACGCATTTTGAGATTGATGGAAAAATCGTACAAGGACACCCACATGACTTGGCCTAGTGGAGAAGGGTTTCCTGCTCTCGAATACTTGCATCTGGAGAAGTTGGAGCATTTGAACAAGTTGACATTCGAGGGGGAGGCAACCCCCAAGCTTTTCCACCTAAATATCTATTTCTGTAATAGAATGACCATAGTGCCAGAAGGAGTGAGACACCTGAAGAAGAAGAATTGCAATTTCAAAATGGACGTGGCAGCTTCATGGATTTGGGAAGTTAGCCGCCTTCTCCTGGACTCTTTGAGCTGATACAAGTAACTTCTTTCCTTTATTATTTTCTTCATTTTTTTTTTCTTATGTTGCAAAATTCATTATTTCTTTCTCCGTAGTCTTGTTGATGAAGGATTGGAAGGTGAAAAGAAAACCGCTCATTATCAGATCAAGAGAAGTTTGAATCCGTCAATTCACTACGCATCAAGATTCGTATTTTGCATTACCAATCTATATGTGAAAATGTGTCAGGTCTGGCTTGCTTGCTCTCTCTCTCATTCGATAGATTTACAAAAAGAAAGGTATTGGGCTAATTTATATTAAATTCAGACTTGGGCTTGTTTGTCAGTCAAAACTAAACGATCAAGAACTAATTTTGACTTGACGGTAATTTTATAGAAAACTGCCCATGAATTTCTGAGTTTGCAAAATATAACACTAATAAAACAAAACAGGTACAACAACCAAAGCAATAATGAAAAATTATTTTGAGGGAAGCAATAATCAGATTATACTCCAAAAAAAAGTCACGGACATGGCAGCGTGGCTGCAAAATCTCATATCGATTGAATGAAAAATTGTTAAATATTAACAAAGCCATGATGTTGTTAGCATTTTTTTTATGAGATTAGCAATTGTTAGCTTGCTCTGAAAAACTTTCTTTTTTTATAAAACCGTTAGTCTATGTGTGTATTTGTGAGTGCTTGCACTAAATTTAGATATGTATAAAATGGGAAATTAGAGAAAGAAGAGACGAAAATAGGAAGGAAGAATTGAAAGAAAGAAAATGAAAGATAAATTCCAAAAAGGAACAAAAGCACAACTAAATTGCAGCTAACCATAACTGAAGATTTTCTAATTATATTTTGAAAATTACACACCCGTGGTTGTACATCATACTCATAAGGTTTATATAAAGTTACGAGTGTATCTCTTCTTTTAGGACACTTTTTGGTTGTTTTGTAAAATAACAATAAAGCCCTTTAAGCCAATACATGCTTGTAATTTTTGTAAATGTTGTAAACATATTTGAAAAAAATCTAACATAATAATATTATGTAAAATATACAAAACAATGAAATAGAAAATATGCTTAAAATATTTAGAAACATTGCAAGTGTATCATTTGGTTTAAAGGAATTTTTTTGTCATTTTTCGGAAAGATCAAATGACGTCCTAAAAGAAGGGACATACTTGCAGTTTTTTTGCAAATCTTATGGGTATATTTGCGATTTTGATAAATTTAGGAATATGGAGGCAATATTAGTCAAACTTTATATGCATATTTAAAAATTAAAAAAAAAACAAATAAAGATAGAATTTGCATCCGGGTGCGTAGGGTAACCTTTTCGAATTTCAATTGCTCATCTTTATCTCATTTATTATTCTCTCCTTAGTACCTTCAAGCCTTCAACCATCTTGTCAATAGCCAGCATATTGATCAACGCCATCGAGTCGCTCTCCAATATTACATTATCCATTCCAATTTCTTCCAACCATTTCAATCCCAAATACAGCTGCATCCTCCATTTGTAGTGACTCTAGAATCCCCTATTTTGCAGCCTCCATTTGCAGTGACTCCAGAATCTCTTGTTTTGCCCAATACTTTGCTGCCATGTGATTTCCATTCTCGCATCACGTAAAATTGGGCCATACCGATAACAGCTCCATCGATCTTCCTTCTTGTTTCAAGCTTTTTATTTTATTTTATTTTTTACTAGTATTTATATATCACGACAACTAATATTACAATCAGGCATATTTACAACCCTCACACGATGGAGGGAATCATTAAATACCCCTTGATTAAGAGAAATCTGTAAATATTCTCAAATTCTCTCCAACATAAGAGGAGACCCAAACAGGAGACCTTGGTGCAGATATGTCACCACGCTACCATCAGGGCAAGCCCCTAGTGGTTGTTTCAAGCTTTTGTTGGCATTCCTAATTATAACATTTTTGAATCACTTACCTTTTTATCAATGGACATACATTTTTTATGATATTAACCGACATACATTTAAAAGGAAAGAAAGGGGAAAAAGGAGAACTATGAAATTGACGGATAATGGTCTACCCTACCCGAACTCTACTCGTACACTATTTGCAAAAGGCCCTATCCTATTTTATCCATTTGTCAGTTCGGTCCTTAATGTACTCTATCCTACCCTACCTATTACCCATAAGGTCAATTTCAGTTTTTGTTCAAAATTAATTTTTTTAATATTCAAATATAATAATTTTTAAAAAATATTTTTATGTTATCTTAAAAAATATAAATCAATACTCATTCACATTTCAAATTCACGAGTACATATGTTGTATTTTACTTTGTCATATAAAAGATATAAAGCATAGATTGTCACGACTTAATCATTAAAACTATTAATATATTAATCACAATTCACAACGTTATTTATAAAACTCAATTGGTTTCTTACATCGCAATCCACAACTCCACTAGACACAAGATTCATTTGCATTCAAATTTGTTAAAATGGGTGTATACACAAGACATCACCAACAAAACACGATACATACTATATATATTTATATCATTATATTCATATGGGTTGGTTCTGGATACTAAACATATCTATCCTATCCATACTTATTTAAGGGAGTGTGTAGTAATTTTTATCTTACCCATACTCACGGGTATTATTTTGTACTATACCTTACTCAAATTAGGGTCAGGTCGATTGTTATCCATCAATACCCTACCCAAGTTACACCCTGAAATTAGTGTTTAGCTTTTGAAGAATAGTTGTCATGGCTTCGCCATTCCCTCAAAAATTTTTCCTTTCGAATCTCATAAGGGCAAATTCTAAGTTGATACTTGTCCTTGCTGCAAGCCCCCAGGCTAGATAGGCTGATAAAGAGAACTGGCCTGTGTGCCTTATTTCTCATGCGATTGCCACCACGAATTACATACCTCTCTTTTAGTTCACTACAAGTGAACTAATTCAATGCACCTGGTTGCATTGAATTTCATTGCATCCAGGTACAAAACTATTTTTTTTATTTTTGTGAAAATTTTTTCATGGAATTGTTAATCTAAATGTATTTAACATGTGTATCACTTTATCATTTTAGGATTGTTTTAGATTTTTAAAAACCAGTGACATTTTTAGTACTAAAAATGTCATTGATTTTTAAAAATCCTAAAAAATTTAAAAATTTTCAAATATGATAAAAATTGATACACATGTTAAATATACCTAGTTTAACAATTGTATGAAAAATTTTCAAAAAAATGTAAAAAATGGAGTTTTGCAACCAGATACATTGACACAGTTCATCTCTTACAAGGCATGTTAATACCACTCCGAATTTCAACCCTGAAAATAGATCTTATCATATCCTGAGAAATTGAAAAGGTTTCATATTTATCTTGTCCACGGCACATCTGAATCAGAGATCGCAAATATAATTAAGGGCCATAAACCACCAAACAAACACATATAGTTGGTTCAACAACTCATATCAGGTGCCTCTCCTATCATAGCATTTATTTATTTATTCACTTATTGATTATTATTACTTTTTTGAAATATTTCTGTCATAGCATTTATTAGATTCGATGACATCACATGCATGAAGAAAGATACATTCAGCTGGTAACCGTTTTCTCATTCGAAGGATTTTCACTCAACTGGGCCATAAAAAGATAGGATTAGCAATTGTTAGCTTGCCCCAAAAAAAACTATTTTTTTTATTTTTTGCTTTTTTTAAATAAAACTTTCAGTCTATGTGTGTATTTTTGAGTGCTTGCACTAAATTTAGATATGTATAAAATGGGAAATTAGAGAAAGAAGAGACGAAAATAGGGAGAAAGAATTGAAAGAAAGAAAATTAAAGATAAATTCGAGCAAGGAACAAAAGCACAACTAAATTGCAGCTGACCGTAACTCAAGATTTTCTAATTATATTCTAAAAATTACACACCTTAAGAACTTCGAAGCGTTAGAAAAAGAGAACTATTTTAACAAAGCAATACAATTACAAAGTACAAAGTAATAACTACAATTAAGAAAATTTATTTTACCTCAAGAATTGCTTGAAGAGTACTCTTGAAGAGCAATCCAGCCCTAGCTTTGGAGTTTACCAAGCTTCTTGTGTATCCCGCCCTTATGAAGGATCCGTTATTTATAGATGAACATTAAGGGGGAGAAGAGATTACCAACTGGTGTGAATTATTTGAAGTTACTGTAGCTTTCTTTGATTCTCCATCAACTACTATCGGTCCATGTATACTAGCCAGCCATTGTAGACCTGCTGCCTTCATTTGTCAAGGTTATGATGATAAAATAGAACACTAAGAAAACAAAACAGGTACAACAACCAAACTAATAATGAAAAATTTTGATTAGTACTCGAAAAAAAAAGTCACGGACATGGTAGCACTAAGTCCCATTCAATCTCATGCTTCTGGCGTATAGTTCATCCGCGTTAAGAGCAAATGAAATGTATCTTATGATGATAATAAATGATTAATTTAATAGTAATGAGCGTCACCAATAAAAAACAGTAATGAGCGTCTTATATATCCATGGTTTCTGCAAGCGTGCACACGCCAGCAACAATAGAAAAAGACCTTGCAAATTATTACATGGGAATGGAATCAGTAAGGCAACTGTATTCAGGCCAGCACACATTGCACCTGAATATTTTCCATCCTATATATATATATATCAGAAATGTTGTTCTGTTATTTCGTACATCATATACATATATATATATAAAATATATATATATATATACTATTGAGAATTCAGTATAAGGGTTCAGTATGTCATTCATAATTTTTTACAATTTTGATGGTGCATTTTTAAGTTCAAATGACATTACATTCTATTCATATTGTCCAAATGAGACTGTGAATGTTGTTTTATACTTATCATTTTCTTCAATTTGGATTTGTCAAAATCCTGATTTCATATCAAATTTTAAAAAGATTGTTGCGGTTATTATCCTTTGTAAAATATCCTTTTTATTTGGGATTGGATACCTAATCCATTTTAAGGCTTTATTTAAAGATTTATAGTTTATTACTAGTCTTGAGCTTCCTTTTTCCATTTTAGAATATATATATATATATAAGGAATAATCAGGCGCAGTGGCGCTGCACCGGAAATTCCTGTGCAGCACCACTAAAATGAGCCCCACATGATAATTGAACTATAATCTACTCCACCCATTGTATTTAGAATCATGTATTTTATTATCATACCAATTTTCATCACAATCGGATATGTGTATGGACCCCATCTGAAAATGGTATAAATTCAATGTAATAAAATAGTTTAATATAAATAACAACTGTAAAGTGATTTTTTCAACATATAAATCATTTGCTATAAAATTTATAAATGAATAAATGATTGTATAAAGTTTCATTGTATTTTAATATGTGTGAGACCCATTTTTGGGCAAATGTACCGCTGGGTTGTTCCGGTGTAGCACAACTACACCGGAATGACGGTGCAGTTGCCCAAAAAATGGGCCCAAAATACATTAAAATATAATAAAACTTTAAATACACCTAGATTAACAGTTGCACAAAAAAATAAAACTTAGTTTTTACACCTGTATGCAGCGAAACGAAGTGCACCCGAGTGCACGGTTAGATGATCCCTTTTTACGTCTATTTCCCGCTACTCCTAGTTCGTACGGAGAGGAAGCATTTAAAATCTACAAGAGGCCAGAGTCATGTGTCAACACTCAAGTCTGGACAGAAAGAAAATTTTCCCGAAATGGTCCACCAGGGATCAAATCAAACAAATAGGCCACTGGATTGATTAAGAAAGTTTTTAAAGGAAATGTCTCCACTTGAAAAAAAAAAAAGATAAGCAAAAATATTACATTTATATATATAAAGATGTAAAAATTAAATAAAAAAGAGGATAAGAAGTAGCAAAAAGGCATCGTAAACTTTTGTATTTTTTTCCTCTTCCGTAAACACGTAATTGAAAAATGAGTAGAATGCACGAATCAGGATTCACGCATTAATATAAAAGATATCTAGAAAAATAGTTGTAAAATTTTATAATATAAAATTTATATTGTTCCAAAATATTCAAAAGTCTTGAATGAAATACGATTTTACAATTCGAAGATTACTTTGTCAATCTCTAATAATCTCTGATTCTCAAATACAACCTTTTTACGTTTCAAATATTATTTTTCTATTTAGAATTTATATCATACGTTCTAATCTCATTTTCCAATCCAATTAACATTACATTCTTATCCTTTTTTTTTATTCTATTCAAGCCACTTGAATATTATAACAACTTCTTTGGAGGCTTCATTTGGCAGGATTTTGATTGCAATTGCTAAATATATAAGAGAAAAAAAGGTGAGTGGGAGTAGCATCTTAGGTGTCGGTAGATTGAAAAGAGGGAAAAGAAGAAGAAGAAGCGGTGGCAGTGGGATTTTTGGTGTTGAGAGAGTGGGAATAGGACAAGTGAGTAGCTGCTGCTGTGGTCCGGCCTCTGAAAGTGGCTATGCGAGTCTCTATACAAGTATCAAATACAATGCAGAGGGGAATCTTGGGGTGGTGCCAGAGAGGAGGGAAAATTTGAGCACGAGTGGTAAAAATGGCAGTTGCTACCTCAGCTGTTTCATTCCTTGTGGGTAAGCTCCGTGAGGAGCTTAGTGAGGACCTGCGAGGGCACAGATAGAGTGGGTGGAGACTGAATTCCGGAGGATGGGGTGCTTCTTAAAAGATGCAGACGGTATGGAGGAGGAAGAAAGTGAGGTGACGAAGAACTGGACGCATGAGGTGAGAGATCTGGCATACCACGCTGAGGATGTCATCGACATATTCTTCCTGAGAATGATGAAGGAGGCGAGGGAGGCAGAAGGATGATGGGGTCAGCTAAAGAGGTACCTTTTCATCTTGAACAAGGTGGCAGCATGCCGGGAAGTAGCTTCTGAGGTGGAATGGATGAAACAAGGTGTAATAGCCCGACTTAAATAGGTTGAATGAATTTTTAACCGTTGAATTTTTGGCTGTATGATGTGTCAATAAAATAGATGAAGTGGCTAGATCGACTTATTGATTTTGACTTATCGACTAAGGTGGGTAATTATAATTTCAAGAAAAATAAATTTATTTAAATTAATTTGTAATTTAAATTAACAAATTGTTGAAATGTTAGGATGGTTAGAAATTGTGGCAAGTAATTTGGAGTTAGTGGGTTCAAATTACATCTTAGTAGAATTAGATAATTTTTCTTTTCACAAGTAATCTATGCGGGACCTACAAAGAAATAAGATTTGATTTTTAACTTTTGAATTTTAAAATTTATTTGCTAGAGAAAATTGGAGACGTGTGAATGGAGAGAAGTTTGAGAAAATTTTATTTATTTAGGATATGGGAGAAGAGAAAATGGATGAACAGAGAAAGCGAGGAAAAGAGGAAATTTATTGTGGATTGGGAGTGGGAAGGAAAGGAATTATTTCCATGCAGAAAATCCTTCCATGGGTTCTACTAAAAGATAAGCAAAGAAATAATTAAATTCTTTTTTAAGCCACATATGTGCAGGAGAATAAAAAGACTATAGAGATAATTTAGTGGAATAAATTCATGTGTGCATTTTTTTATGAGATAATTGATGATGGAAGCGGTAGTGACATTATTTTAAATATGGAAATGAATGGATGATTTTAGTTTATTTTAATTAGTTATTTGTGTTGAAGTTTGTGGGTTTCAATTAATTTGTGCTTAATTAGTTTTGATGGAGGCTAAGCTAATTATATATATATATATATATATATATATATATATAAAATGAATCAATCCTAATGTCCGGGATCATAATTGGTGGTTCAGCACATCATATAATTTTTTTTAGGAAGTTTGAATGCCCGGGAATCAATCCATCTATTATTCATAGAATATTATATATTATAGTTATACATATATGTATTAGAGGGAAGTTTGATGCCATCAGGATTTATTGTATATAATTTCACCAACAATTACTTATTGTAGAATTGTTATGTATAATATTTTATTTAGACAAATATTTATAATTCATATGAGAATTTATTATTTTAAATCTAGCTGAATGAAAGAAAAATTTGTAGAAGATGTATGAATATTTAGTAGATTCAAAATTTGGCCGGAGGGCATAAACGATTTAAATTGTTTTTGAATTTAAATATAATTCTATTATAAGATAACAGTCCCATTTCAATGTTTATAAAATTTGCACTAAATACAATTGCAACAGAAGGACACTTTTGCTGGAGCCGTGGCGGTGTTCATCTAATACACATTATGTATGATATAAGATATATATTTATGGTTGGAAGCTGGGTTAGTCCCACGTATAATACTTATATATATAAATTAATGGGACGTTGAAATCTCTAGGTACTGGTCTCGGTTCCATTAGATATACATACATACATATATATATCGGATTTATTCCAGTGCATGCGACTGCACCGTGCAGTACATGCACTGTGGGCCCCACCTGATCATAAATGAAAAATCCACCCCACCCATTGTATTTAGAATTGTTCACTTTAATAACATACCAATTTTCATCCAAATCCAACATGTGTGCAGTCCCCATCTTAAAATGGTGCAAAATCAACGTAATAAAATAGTTTAATGTAAATATCAAGTTTAAAGTGGTTTTTTCAACATCTAAACAGTCTAAAGTATTATTTATATATGGATAAATGAGTATATAAAGTTTCAATACAATCTAATATATGTGGGGTCCATTTTACAGCGGACTGCACACGATCGGGCCTCTCTATATATATATAAACTTGAGGAAGTTAAAGCCATTGTATCGGTGCCTTTTGATATAATATGATATTATATTATTTCAACCCTTTAGAACCGTATTCTATATTATAAGTGTTAGATATATTTATATCTTTAAGAAATACCTCTAGAATGAGTTCTAAGCGATGCAATGTGTATATATACATTTTAATTGTAGCTTAAAAACATCCGTGTCGATTATGTAAATATATTATATATTTATTATATGAATGGTGACACGAATATATGGATATTCATAAATGGACCGGAAATTTCAGCCCAATGTCGTGTAGCAAGATATTATGCAATTACAATTTTATTATTGGGATGAAACAAATATATTGACTGTGCATGGAAACAAATCTCGAGCCAACCAAGGCCGTTGTACATTCGAGCCAGAATGACGTCTTTTTAATAATATCTAATACCATAAATTTATCTACCAATAAGAGAATACCCAAGCATAAATTTGAAGTTAAAAAGAATTTTATTTCCATTAAACCAATTCTGTTACGATAGCACAATTGAACTTTATATTGTAATTACATTTGAACAGGAGAGGAGTCTGTATAGCTCCATAAAGATATATATGGGAAATAATCCAGTGCATGCGACTGCAGGGTGCAGTCCATGCATTGTGAGCCCCACTTGATCATAAATAGAAAATCCACCCCATCCATTGTATTTAGAATTGTTCACTTTATTAGCATACTAATTTTCATCCAAATCCAACATGTGTGTAGTCCCCATCTTAAAATGGTGCAAAATCAACATAATAAAATAGTTTAATGTAAATATCAAGTTTAAAGTAGTTTTTTCAATATCTAAACCATCTAAAGTATGATTTATATATGGATAAATGAGTGTATAAAGTTTCATTACAATCTAATATGTGTGGGGTCCATTTTACAGTGGATTGCACAGGATCGGTTCTCTATATATATATGGAAATTTTTAGTTTTGGACGTCAGGGATGTCCATGAACGGTCCATTTTGGTCAGATAAAAATATATGTACATTTTAAAATTAAAATACGTTCGTGAATTTTGGATCTCATATAAAACGTTATATGAGATGTGGTTATTTCCAAACAAACAAAATATGTAAACTATATTTTGTGCTAGTAATTCTATAAATAATTTATATACTAATAAATTAATTATTTGATATTCTTTGTGATGACAATTATAAATTATATGGATAGACATTTTGTTTAGCTAATATTAAATAGAGTACGGTGAAGGATAAATTAAATTATGATTTATAATAGAGGATGGATTCAAGAGTTTATAATTACATTCTAATAAATTATTTTATTCTCTAAAAAAAGATTATTGGAATAAGAAGAGTGAGATTTGCTATAGCATTTGTAGATTAAACTAAAGAGCATATTCAAAATTATTGGGAGATAAATGGAAATAGCAAGTTATGCTATGTAAATTATTTGTGGTTGTTCATTTTGACATTTTGACTATTTGCTAGTTATGATGTAAGATTTTTTTGAATTTATTTAATTAAATTTAGTAAGTTGCTTCACCCAATTAAATGTGGATGATACATTAATTTAGTTGGTAAAATATTTAATTGGGTTGAGATAATTGTTTTGATGTTTAAGTGAGAATGGTGTGTGTAATGTATCATGATTATTGCCAAGTGGAACGGAATTGCATATGTGGGACGCCGAGGATATGAGTATTAGTTTATTTATTTTCTCAGTAGGTCCTATGTATGCCAGAAGACTACTTTGGAATGTCCCTTCGTGGACAGTGTGTTATTACCTTAATGGGCTATGGCATGTCCCTTTGTGGACTGTGTGTGGTGCCTTGAAAGGCCATGACTTTTCTCTATCGTGAGCTGTGTGGATAACCTTATACATTGGGTCAGTGGTTTGTGCATTTCCTACGACGCTTCCATAATATTATACACCATTATATACATGGTTTATTTCTTGCTTACTAGGCTATTTAACTCATTCCTGAATAATTTAAATTTCAGGAGAGGCGGAACTATCTGGTCAATAATGCGGGTTAATGAGCTGAGATGGTGTAGCAGCGACATTTTATTTTATTTATTTATTTTTATATTTTGGCTTGTAATAAATTAATGGGAATTATTCCAATTAACTCAGTGGATATTTGTGATTAATTTTGGATGTTATTGAATGAAGTATTAATTATTAAATTTATTAAAGCATAATCGATCCGGGTTCGTCACCCAATTAGGGTGGTCAACAACCCTAGGATTGGGTCATGACAGTTACGATATCAGAACAAGGTTATGCCTAGTAGATGAATTTAATAATTAGTTGGGATAACAAGGGTGTGCTAGATTTGAAAGTTGAGTGGGTTAAAAGTTAAAGCCTTTGCTTGTGAATGTGAGCTTGTGGGTTCAAGCTATGGTCTAAGAGAAGTTTAATTCATATTTTATTTTGCCACTTAGTGCAAGTGGGACCCACAATGAGACAAGCATGAAATTGAAATTATTGATGAGGGAGTTGAAACCAACTTAGTAACAATTGGAGGATGTTACGTAGGGAAGTTATAGTAGTTCAATAAATAAGAAGTTTGGAGAAGATATGATAGCATAATAAATAAATAAATAAGTGTGAGGGGCGAGATACAGACCCGGCGGATGGAAGAAAATGCAAAGAGAGATGACTATGGAAAATAGAGCGTGCCATAATTATAAGGCAAGTGAAGACATTTTTTATATGGTTTAAGTTGCTAGATTTAATGACTTTCAAGTAAAGACATTTTTTGTGTGGTTTAAGCTGCTGGAAAATTATGATATGTAAAAATGATTTGAATGAATGAATTGCAAGTAGAGACATTTTTGTTATGTGGTTTGGCTTGCTAGAAAAATTATTTATCATGAAATTTAGTAGATAAATTATTTGCAAATAGAATATTTTTATATGCGATTTAGATTGTTTGATAAATAATCATTTAAATTATTTATTATTCATTAGATGGAATAATTTGCAAGTAGAGTTTTGTGGTCTATATTATGGAGCTTATATTAGATTTATTTGATAGAATCTATGTGGTGCAAATTAGTTTGTGAGATGTATTTAGTGGATTATTTATTTTGGTATATTATTCATCGTGTGATTTGTTTACATTTGGGAAGAGAAGTTAGAATAAAATGCATGATTTAATTATGTAAGTAGAGTATTTTTATGCAGAGTAAAATATTGGATAAATAATTATTTATCATTAAATTTATTTGATTGAATTATTTGCAAGTGGAGGTATTGTCAATTTTATATGATTTAATTTCATTGGGGAAATTATTGCAATTATTGTAGAAAGATGGATGATGGGAAATATGTTCTTGTGAATTGAATAAATCGTGCATAATAAATTATTTAAGAGGTGAATTATGCTTAAGTTGAATTTGAATTTTTGCTATATTGGAGAGGAATGGTTGGAATGAAATATATGATGGAAATCATATATATATATATATATATTAAATGTGGTTTGATTGGAGATTTTATTTATGTGATATGACATTACTTCTGAAACATGAAACACATACATGTATATTATGGTGGGTAGATAGTTAGTATATATTGAATGTGATTTTATTTATTTAAATGAGATGTGTAAATATATATGTCCATGAGGAGGAACTTTGTGTAATATCTAATACGTTAATATTAGAATGGATTGCAGATTGAATTCAATTGACATACGTGACATAAATATGTTTTAAAATGGACTTGAATTGACATATATATATATATATAATAAGTGGAACAATTTTATATAATACAAGTATATTTACCAGCTGATCACATTAAATGATCTTGAGGTTACTATTGAAATTATTTAATTATTTTATTCATATGCTCATATTGGATGTTTTACAAATGAGGACTAATAGTGATATGGTTGCAAAATATGATGTAGTGCTTTATAAAAATTAATTAATATTTCAATGATGTATATTCTCCTAGGTATATAATTTTCTGTTAAGAAGATGCATGAATGTGTAATATGCATGTTAATATTGAGTGCACATCCCCATAAAATATATTTTGGACCAAATTGATTTATGTGGATTTATGGAACATATAAAAATATATAAAATTATATATTTTGTGGGAAGTTTATGATTAATTTATATGATACAAATTAATTAGATGGTGTTATACAATACGCCAGTACATGAAGTTAATAACAATTGAGGTTATATGTAGCGTCCCAACCTATGACATATTTATACTTCGAAGTTGTCATAGGATTTCATGCTAAGAATCTTTTAAAAAGTGGTGAAGTCCATAACCTAACTTATATTTCTACGCTAAATAAGAATAAAGGTGGTCTAATTTTTTTTATATCTATAAAAATTTTGACAGCATCCCATCTGTAACTAGGACGTTTCCTAAATACAAACATTCATCATATAATTCTTTACATCAAGAAATAACTTGTATCCATTTATCATAACCACAAACACCCCATTTTCTTCACAATTCCATCAAAATCACACCATACCACTCATACTCCAATTTTTTTCATCACATATAATACATATATCCATACAATTCACACAATATAAAGAAATTAATACTACAAGTGTCTTTCACACCATACACACAAAATATGTATGTTTATGTAATACACATACTTCACAAACCTAAAGAAAATCTAGTACTTCTAAAGTTTATCGTATTACAAAACACAGTCAATCATGCTCAAGAGTCTCACATGACTCTTCAACTCATTGCCCTTCTATCCAGTGAAGTCTTCATAGCTCTTGAAATCAGTATATTTTACAACTATTTAATAAAATCGGTAAGTTTAAAGAACTCAGTAAGCAAGCATTATTTAAAAGGGAAAAACATGAACATTTCCATAAAATATCATTTGTGCATAAGGATGAAATGCAATCACAACATACACCATTCAATGGCATAATCTTCTCTTTGGTGGGTGACACTTACCAAGTGATCACCCATACTTATATGTTAGACGCACCGACTAGGAAACATCAAGGACGAACTACATGTCCAAGTACAACTTTAATGAAAACCTTATATTCATTTTCATGCATGAATTACATTCACACAAATGGTCAAATGCATTAATGTCATAAAAAGGAGTATGTTCGGCTAACCATAAAGAAAAAGGTTATTTACAAAAACCAAGTTTGAAAGCATGCCTTAACAACATAAATATACATACAAAAAAAGAAAATAGGGTAATGGTCATTCCCAAAAATTTCTTTAATGTTTGTATAAAATTTAGTTAGAACATCTACGAGAAATTACTTGATTTGCACATATTTCTATGGAAATACATAAAAATATAACATAAACATTTATTGTAAACATCTTTTCTCAAAATAAATAAAAAATAAAAATTTTATCATAATAATTTATTGAAATTGTTAAGCTTGCTTACCTTAGAGTCTCAAGCTGTGTCTTGTACTTCCTCTTTTTCTTTTTTTTATCAAAATTAACAATTTTGGCTAAGCATTCCCTTAAATCACCATGTATTGTATGCTATTTTTAATATTTAAGGATGCATTATTTTGGAAGCTAATTTTTAGCTTTCCTTTTTTAAAGAGAGTTTCCGAGACTTCTTTGACGAGAAAAACATTCTTATTTAAACTTCTATTTTAATAAATTATTATTTACTTTGCCTCTAAAGGTACATAAACTATTTAAGGACATTCACTTAACTTGCATATATATATATATTCCATCCATTAAGTGTCTACTTATTATATATATTAGGCATATTAAAATTTATCTAATCATTCTTATATTGTGTGAATTGACTACCTACTAATTTTACATCAAATCCTGACACCCGTACTGTAGCGCCCCGACCCGCAAGCGCACCACACTGCGAGGTACCTTATTCCATGAATCTTTTTAGGTGGTGAAACTTATGAATGAAACCGAAAGTTTTATGCTTATATGAGCGGAAGCTTTTCCTAATTTGTCGGGAAACTAGCCAAAAAAATTTTCTTTTTTTTCTCTTTAGAACCTACATTGTCTTCACTTTATTAACTAAAATTCGGCAGCACAACGTCTATATTTAGAATGTTTGGGCAATACAAAACCTGATAGTCAATACAATTTCAATATTTTATAATATTTCACTCACATTTACTTCAATTCAAACTTATACATTCCTTGTACAATCATATTTCACACGAGAAACTAACTACTACATTTAACAACAACATAAAACATTTACATATAATAAATACTCACAATTATAATAATTACAATCCCATGAATCCAAATTCCTCAAAATATTAAAAATCATACCTTCATGGCTCAACTAACAGTGAAGCCTCTTCTATCAAATCTGCATCATCTGCACTCACTGATTAGTTGAAAACAATGAGTATAAAATACTCAGTAAGCAAGCATTTAGAAATAAATAGGTTCCAAATTCCGTAGCATTAACTGAAATTGTAAAACTCTTAAAATCTCATCATGCATGTGTGATAATGAGATGAATGCACACACATGCATCATTCCATGACTTATTCCTCGTTTAGCAGATGACACTTATCAAGTGATCACCCCTCATACGTCGGACGCACCGACCAGGCAACGTCAAGGACAGACTATATGTCCAATTACAACCTTGACAAAGCCTCATGCATGAGTTCCATTCACACGTGCATCATATGCATTTATTTCATGAATTGAGTTTTGCCAACTCAATATGATAACAGGGTTTGTACATGAAAATCAAGTTATAAAAATATTTCAAGTACATATTCTTTTTGTAAACTTATGCACAGGGAATGGTCATCCCTAAATAAATTTTCAATGCATGTCAATTTAAAGAAACATTTAAATAAAACAAACTCACTTGAAATAAAAAGGCAAGAATAGATTTTTCTTACCATAAAATTTTTTTGAACAAAAAAAATCTTGAAGAGCTTGCTTACCTCTTCCCTTTAGCATTTATTCATTTTTATTTTATATTTTCCTTCATCTTTCCTTTACCCTTTCCTATTATAGCCAATAAAAAATACATCTAAGCATTTATTTCACCCATCACACATACTTATTCGAACTTTCATCGTATGCTCCTGGTGCAACACCTATTTTTTTCAAAGTTTTTTCATGAAATTGTTAGCCCAAGTGTATTTAATGTACGTATAAATTTTTACTATTTTGGGAGATTTTTAGATATTTATTTCGGATTTTTAAAAATCAGTGACATTTTAGTAATTATGCATATAACTACATACTTTTTTGAGACCTTTGGACATGGAGTTCAAGTATTCATAAACTTGAAATCTTCTTATCCAAAGTTCCTAACTCCATTTTAACTTAACCACACTTTCAAATTGGATGAACCATAGTCTTACAAGTTAACTACCTTTAAAATACCCTTTACACCCAACTTAAACTGAATCCATAACCTCTTACTTTTCAAGCTATTTAAACCTTTATTTCCTCTCACATTTAACATACATTTGAATAAGCTTATAAATTTCATTAACTTTGCATTTAATACTTAACTAATAATTGCAATTCAAGTTTTAACTTTATACATAACACATAATGAACATATAAGCTTAGTATAGCTTCTACCACTATTTATACCACTTAAAAGTTAGTATATACCATTTTCATTTTGTTTCCATAAAATTTATATTTTCAAACAGTAAATTCATCTACTGCAACTTAAATCTCATTTACACATAATAGGATTACCCACGTTGACACATTCATTAGGTTTCCTATTACTTACATTTCTTTCTTTAAAATCTCAGTCATTTTAATTCAATTTAACTATCTAATAAAAACTAAGATCATTTGATATATTAACTAAAAACCTTATTTTTCCCAAAATATATCCTATTTCCTTTCTTTTTATTTAAAATTTTGATTTAGTCCTTTCAATATAACTTACACACATCAAAGAATCATCTCACACTTACGCAAACATCTTATCCTCATTTAAGACATTAATACATGAAATTCAACACAGTGACATCATGAAAATTAAGTTAATCTTAATCTTATAGATCTTTCATGCTTAGAATTTATAAATTTTAAACTATATCATATCTGAAATTTCATGTATTATAGGCTATTAAAGCCTTTTTATCTTTTTGTATTCAAAAATACACTTAGATAACTCATATGTGCATAAAATTTATATTTAATACATAAATTAAGACACATAGAATAATAGACCTTTCACTTGATGTATAAATGACAACGTGAGGCCGTTTGAACTTAAGATAGCCTTTATAGCCTTTTTTTCCACTTCTCTTCAAACCATAACCATTAAAGCTTAAACACCCATTGAAAAATAACTTAAGTAACTTGACATTTTAAATTACCCAACATGCTCTTCAATTTCACAATTCATTATATTTTACTCTTATTTACTCTCTCACTTGCTTAAAATGCATCATTTATTTCATTTCATTTCAATTTTATTTCCTTTCTACATAGAGCATATGAGTTAATCTAATAAATTTATTTTCATGGCCAAACAACCTATTAACTAGGTTATTTCACTTAAATATTCAAATCATTAAACTAATCATAATTATATAAATACAATAATTAAATGCCTAAAAATTAATATCCAAACTCATAATCTCAATTTAATAGTTGGTTTTCGCCAACTTCCCTTTATTTCCATTTATCTAACTTATAATTATCATTCCATTATCATTCATATGTATAATACTTTTTAATATAATAATTATAACCTATCATATATCATAACCAAATTCATCATATATGTTCCTATCTAAATTTAACTTTCATTTAGGCTTATTTAAAATTCTTATATATATACATATATATATAATAATTATAACTTTGCTTAACCATCACTCATTTATCACAAATAAATTATATATCATGCTTCCAAAATTAAAATTAATCATTTAGGAGCCATCTTTAAACCCAAATACATCACTCGTACACTTTCAACTTTAGTCATTTAAATGATGAGTTTTAAGCTTCAAAATTTAGGAATTTTACTCTCTTTCATGTTCACATGATTTATATACAAGTTTAATATTTTTAACCCTCCAATCATTCATATACGTGTCATACAATTGCCATTTATTCATTCATTCTTTCTTTCCATATTTATTTGACACCAAAATTATATAAAATTCACCTTGTGCACATTCAGTTAAAAGAAATCTCATACCTCTATACAAATTTCCTAACTACCCAATTTCATTTAGCATATATGCCTACATTTTGGCTTCAAAATATGCACATTTTAATCTAAATCCATGTTCATATATTATTAAATTACTAAACTTAATATTTACAAGCAACAACACATACCCGTAACATATATATCCACCTGCTCCTATTTTTTCCACTCATTTCCACAACCCAACAAGTTCAAAATTATTAATAAATCATCCCGTACATAAATAGTATAAAAGCCCTATGCCTAAGTTACGTTTTTAGGGCTTCCCCGTATTGAAGGTATGACAGAAATTTTGAATTTCCTTTCCTATCCAAGATTATACATGTAATTTTATAAATAATACATCCCAATATCATTTAAATACATTATATAGCAATTTGGGGTAAAAATATTAAAGCTTTTCAACTCTTGAAATTTTGGATTCATACATAAGATTCAATTTTCACATTCAATATATACATTATTCAGCTCCCAAAATGAAGATCTATATGAATCTAACAAAACCGCCATGATTCCTACCCATTTTAGAAAAAAATTTCAAAACCCTAAGTCATAGCCATAAATCCGAATTTCCAACCCGTTTTCTATAATTTCTCCCTTCATTCTTATAAATCTACCCACATTCAACAAAAACCCATGATTTTCTCATGCTTGGAAAGAAAATTTCAAAAATAAACAAAAACCCACATTCCTTACCTCCAGCCACCGGCGAGGGGTTGGACGGCTGCAACGTCGGTGATGGCGTGGGGGTGGACAACCGGCTCCTTTTCCTCTTCCTTCTCCCTTCTTCTTCTCCTCCTCATCTTCTCCTTCTCTTATTCTCCTCCTCTCTCCTTTTTTTCCCTCCTCTCCCTTACTCATTTTCCCCTCTCTGTTCGCGCGCGATGGGAAAGAAAGGGGTTGCCTTATGTGGCCCCACTGAAGGTAGTCCGCACGTACACACGTGTGGCTACCCATCATACTATTTTTTTCTTATATATGTCCATGTATATATTTATACGTTATGAATCATAATATTTTAAATTTTATAACTTCTACCCACCATATGCATTTAAGTCATTAAATCATGGTCATTCATTAATTTAAACAATTTAAATCAATTAATTACTTAAATTAAACCACTTAACTGAAATTCATTAATTAGTCTAAAATCAAATAATGCATTTTATTATTGTTCCATTCAACATTAACATTCTAACTCATCATTGTTTATTTATTAATTCTTCCTTTTCTTACTTTATAATTTTAGGCCATTAATAAAATTCTAATTTTATTAATTTCATGGCCCAAAATTTTCATTTATATATGACACGTACTTATGGGTTGCAATCTAAAAATTGCGGTTATTACACGTACCTTACCTACAACTTAACATAATATATCGACAATATTTTTTATAATTCTATCTCCTCAAATATCTTAAAATTTATCTATAAATAATTTTTAAGAAAAATACTCCAAAAGCCCCATGTTTAACCTACGTTTTTGGGGCCGCCCAATTTCCACGGGTTATGAAAAATTCTAAATTTTGTCCTTTTTACCTTAAATTGGGCATATTAATATATAACTAATATATCCTAATAGCATTTGTAACTATTATATCATGATTTGGAATAAGAAAATTTGAATGCACAACTCTTGAATTTTTAATTTCACACTTGGATAGATTTTAGCCTTCCATTTTTACGATTTGGGTTCCAAGTATCCTCTTATCCATGAATTTAGCAAAAGTCCCATGATTTTTCATCTAGTTTTTGTGGCAAAAATCAAAATTCAATCCATTTCAACTCTTGAATTCATAAATACCCAAATATACTACTCAAATCGGTGTAATTTACTTCCATACATGTTTATCTAAGGTATTTTAGCAAAATCTCTATGTTTATTGCATGATTTGGATAAAAATTGAGAAAAACCCAACACGAAACAACTATCTCTTCCTTACCTCTGGTGATCCGGCGGCGGCGTGGACAGTGGCGATGGTAAACTCCCTCTCCTCCCTTCCCTCTCTTTCTTCTTCATTCTCCTCCTCTTTCCTTCTTTCTTCTTCTTCTTCTCTCTCTCTTGTTTTCTTCCTTCTGTTTGCACCCAATCGTCCCTCCTTTACACCCCTTCTAATGCTTTCGGTGCTCTACATGTGCACCGAAAATGTGCACATGCAGCAGTATATATAATTTTTTTGTGGGTAGGGCCCTACATTATACAAATTACATATTTATATAAATGGATATTTTATGTGAAGTGGCTATAATAGAAGATATTAAAGTTAATAAATTAATAAATAATTTATTAATAGGAGGTTGAATTTATGAATGTGATTTAATGTTAAATAGATAAATATTAAAATTTATATATTCAAGTTAGTATTTGTATAATTAATTTATAGAATATAAATTAATTATTTGATGCAATACATTTGGTTGAAATTAATATATATTAATTATATATTTATGTTAGTAGTTGTATAATTAATTTATATAAAATATAAATTAATTATTTTGTGTTGTAAGATTTTCGTGTGATGGAAGTTGATATAAATTTTATATTTATATTAGTGGACATTTCCGGTCCAACGGGCATGATACTAGATATTAAGGTTAGTAAATAAAATTATTAACAAAAGGTTGCATGTACAGATGACATGTAATGCCAAGCTGAATGTTTGAGGATATGTAAAAATACTATAATTTTTATGTTCTTTAGAACCTATAAATAATTAATTTATTTTCTATAAATTAATTGCTTGATATTATATCATATCTTGTGTTGAAATTAATATAAAATAATTCCTATGATTTATAAGTGGATATTTTGATCTAGTGGTCATGGTATAGAATACCAAGGAAGAAAATTTAATTTATAATTTATTGATGAAGGATTGACTTGTGAACGCTTAAGTAGATCATAATTTTTTATTTTCTTAGTATGTTCAATATTTAAATGAAATTAATTATGTGAGTCTTTTTGCATTAAATTATTATAAGAGCATGGAGTATAATTTTGAGAATAATGTAGTTTTTTTTATTAGTATAAGAAATTGGTTCAAGCCGGATGAATTGCTTGAATTATTATAAGGCTTGAGAATTTATATTAATTGTGGAAAATATGTGAATTATCATATAATTCAACATGATATGTGGCATGGATTATTATTCATAATGTTATTTAACCATTAAAATTATATTTGGGGATATGTAATGATTTGGATGTAAATGTTTTACTTATGAACACATGTGAGCTAAATATTGCATTCGGCAAGAAGAGTAAGTAAATTTTTACGTGGGTTAACAACATAAATTATATTATTTGTGGATTTATAGTAAGAGTGATGCAATTATATTAAGTATGGACATATGGTGGATAAAATGAAATATATATTATTTGTAAATAACTAGTGGGCATTATACAATTATTTATGGATATGAAAGGGACATGGAAGGAGCATCTAGCATTGGTTGAGTTTGCTTACAATAATAGCTATTAGGCTAGTATTGGTATGATACCTTACGAGGCATTATATGACAGGAAGTGTCGATCTCCAGTATTTTGGGATGAAGTGGGTGAGTGAAAGTTGTTAGGCCCTAAAATAATACAGGATATGGTTGAGAAGGTCCATAAGAATAGAAGACATCTTACCACTACACAAGACAGGCAGGAGAAATATGCTAACAATGAGCGACGAGAATTTCATTTTGCAGTTGGAAATCATTTGTTTCTAAAAGTTTCCAAGGTGTAATGCCCCAACTTATGACATATTTATACACAAGTTTGTCATAGGATTTCATGCCAGGAATCTTTTGAAAAGTGGTGAAGTCCATAATTTAACTTACATTTATGCACTAAGCAAAAATAAAGTGCTCTAAATTTTTTTTTCTTATACATACCTATAAAAATTTCGACAGCATCTCGTTTGTAACTAGGATGTTTTCTAAATACAAACATTCACCATATAATCTTTTATATCAAGAATAACCTGTATTCCTCCATCATAACCGCAAACAACCCATTTTCTTCACATCATAAAACACAAACAACCCATTTCTTCACATCATAACCACAAACAAATTTCTTCACCTCATAACCACAAACACCTCCTTTTCTTCATAATTTCATCGAAATCATACCATACTTTCCATACTCCCATATTTTCATCACATACAATACATATATCCATACAATTCATACAATATAAAAGAATTAATATTACAAGTATCTTTCATACATGCAAAATATATACATATATATACAATACACATATTTCACAAACCTAAGGAAAATCTAGCACTTCTAAGGTTTGTCATATTACAAAATGAGTCAAACATCCTCAAGAGTCTCACGTGACTCTTCACTTCACTGCCCTTCTACCCTGTGAAGTCTTCATAGCTCTTGAAATCGATACATTCTGTAACTGTTTAATAAAATTAGTGAGTTCAAAGAACTCAGTAAGCAAGAATTATTTAAAAAGGAAAACGCGAACGTCTCCATAAAATATCATGTATGCATGAAGATGAAATGCAATCACAACATGCATCATTCAAATGACATAGTTTTTCTCTTTGCTAAGTGACACTTATCAAGTGATCACTCACACTCATATGTCTGGCACACCGACTAGGCAATGTCAAGGATGGACTGCCTGTCCAATTACAACCTTGGTAAAAACCTTACATTCATTCCCATGCATGAGTCGCATACACGCAAATGGTCAAGTGCATTTATGTCGTAAAAAGGTTTGCTCGGTTAATCATAAAAAGAAGGGTCGTTTCGAAAAATCAAATCTGAAACATGCCTTAATAAGATAAATATATATAAGAGAAAAATAGGATAATGGCCATTCCCAAGGATTTGTTTAATGTTTATATAAAAATTTAATTAGAATACCTATGAAAATGACTTGATTTGCACATATTTCTAGGGAAACAAATAAAAACATAACATGAACGTTTGTTGCAAACATCTTTTCTCAAAGTAAATAACAAAATAGACATTTTATCACAATAAATTATTAAATTTGAAAAGCTTGCTTACCTTACAATCTTAAGTTGTGTCTTGCACTTTCTCTTTTCCTTTTCCTATCAAAATTAGCAATTTTTGGCTAAGCATTAACTTAAATCACCATGTATTGCATTCTAATTTTAATGGCTACAAATGCATTGATTTGAAAGCTAATAATAATTTTTTTATCCATTAAGTGCCTACTTAAGATACATATGTTATGCATTTTAAAATTTATCAATCATTCTTATGCTATGCGAATTTGTTACCTACTAATTTCGCATAAATTTTCGACACCCATATGCTACCCACAACCTAGCATAATCTCTTCATAAATTTTTCTTTTGTATTTTTAACACTCCAAATATCTTAAAATTTATCCATAAATAATGTTTAAATCAAATACTCCAAAAGCCCCATGTTTTACCCAAATTTTTGGGGATGCCCAATTTCCACGGGTCATGAAAATTACAATTTTTCTCCTTTTTACCTAAAATTGGGCATATTAATTTATAACTAATACATCCTAATAGCATTTGCAACTACTATATCATGATTTGGAACAAGAAAATTGGATACACTCCCTCTTGAATTTTTGATTTCACACTTGGCTTGATTTTTAACCTTCCATTTTCATAATTTGGGTTCCAAATATCCTCCTATTCATGAGTTTATCAAAAGCCCCATGATTATCATACAATTTTCTTGAAAATAAATTTAAAATCCTATCTATCTCAACTCTTGGATCCCTAAATACCCAAATCTACTACTCAAATTGGTGTAATTTACTTCCATACATGTTTATCTAAGGTATTTTAGCAAAACTCCTATATTTATTGCATGATTTGAGATAAAAATTGAAAAAGCTCAACATAATCAATCATCTCTTCCTTACCTCCGACGACCGCGTGGACTGCGGTGTAGACGGCGCCGTGCACGGCAGGCTCCCTCTCATCTCTTCTTCCTTCTCCTTCTCTTTCTTCCTTTCTTCTTCTTCTTTCTTCTCTCCCTCCCTTCCATTTTTTTTCCTTCTACTACTTTGTTTCGAGACCTTGCCCGAGTTCTCTTACACCCCTTTTTTGGTTTGGTGCTCTGTGTGCCCCAAAAATGTGGTGCACATGCAGCAACATTAATATTTTTTTTTTGACCAGGCTTTACACAAGGTTTGGAATCTAGGGTAAGCTTCATCCTCAGTTCATTGGGCCTTTTGAGATCTTGGAGGTGATTAGTGGGGTTGCTTATCGATTGGCTTTACCACAATCATTATCGGGTGCACATAATATGTTTCATGTATCCCAGTTGAGAAGGTATGTAGCAGATCCAACATATGTGTTACGTGATGAGCAGTTCCATGTGGAGGAGGATCTTACATACCTAGAGCAACCAATACATATACTTGATCATCGAGATCGACACAAGAAAGGCAGAACAATAAGGCACATTTGTATTCAATGGAGTAATCACAACAAAGGTGAAGCTACTTGGGAACTTAAAGAAGAAATGTCGTAGCTCTATCCTGATTTCATGAGATCTGCAAGTATGTGAGTAGTTTCGAGGGCGAAACTTTCTTTTAGGTGAGGAGGATGTAATAACCCAACTTAAATATGTTGACTTCACGTGGCATACTGATGTGGCACGTTGAATTTTTTACCATTTGATGTGTCAATAAAAATAACTAAGGTGGCTGGATTGACTTTGACTAAGGTGGGTAATTATAATTTCAAGGAAAATGAGATCTAAAATAGATTTATTTAAATTAATTTGTAATTTAGATACTCAAATATAATATTTAAATTATAATTATATCAATTTTAGTTTTAGTTCGAAATCGGTTCTTTAATACTCAAACATAATATTTTTAAAAAATATTTTTATGTTATCTTAAAAAATATAAATCAATACTCATTTACATTTCAAAATCGAAGGTACATATGCTGTATTTTACTTTATCATATAAAAGATATAAAACATATATTGTCACGACCCAATCATTAAAACTATTAATATATTAATCACAATTCACAAGCTTATTTATAAAACTCAATTGATTTCTTACTTCACAATCCACAACTCCACACGACACAAGATCCATTCACATTCAAATTTGTTAAAATGGGTGTATATACAAGACATCATAGACAAAACACAATACATACTATATAAAATATGTTATATACATTTATATAATTATATCCATATGAGTTGGTTCCGGATACTCAACATATTTATCCTATCCATACCTATTTGAGGGCGTGTGTAGTAATTTTTACCTTATCCATACTCACATGTAATATTTTGTACTCTACCTTACCCAAATTAGGGTCGAGTCGGTCATTACTCATAGATACCTTACCCAAGTTACACTATGAAATTAGTGTTTAGCTTTTTAAAAATAGTTGTCATGGCTTATCCATTTCCTCCAAAATTTTTCCTTTTGAATCTCATAAGGGTAAATTCCAAGTTGATATTTATCCTCCCTGTAAGCCGTTGGGCCAGACAGGCCGTTAAAGAGAACCAGCCTACGTGCCTTATTTCTCATGCCATTGCCACCACGGATTACATACCTCTCTCTCAATTCGTTACAAGTTAGTGAACTAATTCAATGCACCCAAGTGCAAAACTTATTATTTTATTTTTGTGAATTTTTTAATGAAACTGTTAATATAAATGTATTGAACATGTGTATCAATTTATCATTTTTGGAGAGTTCCAGATATTTTTATGATTTTTAAAAACTAGTGGCATTTTAGTAATTTCAAATAGCTAAAAATGTCATTGACTTCTAAAAATTCAAAACAAAAATCTAAACATCTGCAAAAATGATAAAAATTAATAAATATGTTAAATACACCTAATTTAACAGTCGTTTGAAAAGTTTTCAAAAAAATATAGAAAATGAGGTTTTGCACCCAGATGCATTGAATCAGTTCACCTCTTACAAGGCGTGTTAATACCATTCTAAATTTCAACCCTTAAAACAGATCTTATCATTTCCTGAGAAATAGAAAAGGCTTCATATTTATCTTGTCTGCGGCGCATCTGAATCAGAGATCACAGATATAATTAAGGGTAATAAACCACCAAACAAACACACTCATATTTATATATGGAAAGAGGTCCGTACAGTTGGTTCAACAACTAATATCAGGCGCCTCTCCTATCATTATTGTCATAGCATTTATTAGATTCGATGACATCACATGCATGAAGAACGATACATTCAGCTGGTAATCGTTTTCATGCCGCGAAGTACTCAGCTACAGGTACGTCTTTAGCTGGACCAAACCAGTTAATCAGGAACAAGTTCTCAATGTCCAGTTTGTAGATCTGGAAACCGTGGTCCACGGGCCAGCCTGTAGAACACCAGAAGAAAAGCAGAAAGATTAGTTACAGTGCAAGGTGCATCTTCAGACAGTCCTATGTCATGCTAAATTTCCAGGTCATGTAAATTTGAGTACCATACTAACCCTCCATCTCAGGATGCTTTGAAAACAAAGCATCTTTTGCAAAAGTTGCCTCTTCGGATGTTGCATCAACCAACTTGAGCTGAAATATTAAATATGACATCCTATTTAATCGCTTGGCAATGAAAATGTATATAATCGAGCTAGTTTGCAGTGTTTGTTTTTGCCGCATACCTTCCCTGAAAGAGTAAGTTTGGCACACGTTGGGTTCTCAGGATCTATTGGGCCACAAGTTCCAAGGGGATATTCACTGACAGTAAGTGAAGTCCTTGGATCCTTGGCGGCATCTGTTGGACTAGGATCCCGAGGAGTGAGATAGAAGTAAGGGATTCCACGACCGCTCCCAGGCTCACCATCACTGAATGAAACTACGTTTCTGCAGGTTTTTGCGTTGTCAGGAGAAAACAAAGACAATCGTCAGTTAAGTGCTGCATTGAAAATCAGGACAGAAGCATATCTTCGAAGCTTACTGCTATTAGCTGGTGACAACAAGGAATTTAATTATTTCCGCAGAATGATTGCACAAATGTAAAACCACAAGCAAGGCCATCCCACTTATCCAAATCGACTTTCAACAGAAACAGAATCAAACTCCATCAAGTGCAGGCCAAACAGCTACATGGGCAAGGTAGGCTCAGTTCCAATACCTACAATGCATCCACTGCTCTTTTGTACAACTGGGAAATTTTCTTTTCGGTTCTAAATTACCAACGCCAAAGCTAAAAACTTAGGTACTGTACCCAAATGGAGAGCCTCCCAGATGAATCGAGATGGTGCTGCAACCACAAAAACAGAGGGACATCAGGTAGGAATATTTTCAAACTTCAAAAACAGAAATATCCAACCATGCGGCCTGGCACAGGCGTTGTGATGCTCAGATGAAATCAAGCCCAATATTCACTTATTGGGTCTGAACTAGAACTCCCAGCCCCAGAGAGTCTAGCGAGAGAGAGAGAGAGAGAGAGAGAGAGAGAGAGAGAGAGAGAGACCTCAGAACGCCCCACTTGTTCTGAGCGACGAGCCACCGGGCCATTGCAGCAGCTTGTTCCGGGGGTGGTTTGTCATGGACGGAAACAGAACCCAGGGTGGAGCTTTTGCAAGCCATTCTCCGGCCTTTCTCTCTTGACAAGCTGCTGTTCTGGTGGGCAAAACACTAAAGTGGTGTGAATGTGTTGCTCGGTTACAGTTTCCACCTTACAGAAACTACGGAAAAAACTACAGTCTCCACCAACTTTTGAGAAAAGCTGGAAAACAAAATAATTCATGATCGATTCACAACAAAGATTCTGAATAAGATGTTTAGTTATGCAAAGGGAAGGGTTTGGGCACCTTTCGCACCCCCAAAATGGGTTCTTTACTTGAACAGATTTTTCAATTTATTTGGGTTGGTTTAAAAATTTGTGGTGTGTTTGTGAGCTGTGAAAATTAATTTCCATGAATGAATGCACAGATCACTCTCAACAGGACTTTATTTCAGCAATGAATAAGCAATTTCAGCAATTCTTTTCATGAAAGCACAAACAGGATATGCATCATGCAGATCTGTCATATTTAAATTGCGAAATGAGAAAAATCTGCAACACAATGAGCACTGCTACAAATCTGAAATTATTCATTCAAATATTTCATTCCAGACATTCAAAGGATTACAACCCTTTCATTCACTGATTCGGCTATACAGATTTCATACTTCAGATTAAAAAATGAGAGAAAAAAAAATGTGACACAATGAAGATTCCAACAAACTCTGAATTGCAATACCTTCATCAGTGCAAAAATTCCATTCCAACCAATCAAAACGACACGCCATTCTAAAACATTCAGCAAATTACAATCCTTTATTTACACAAATTCTAATAGAAATTACAAAATGAAAGAGTAGCAACTAGCAAGAGACAAGGCTTACAAGTACACCGACAATGGCAGGATATATAGATTATTTACAAGATGTAATACGTCACAAATCACATGGAACTAGACGACATATGGAATAAGGAGATTATTCAAAGATAAATATGGGAATGGGTAACGGCAAATAGATGTGAATCATGAAGATGTACAAATGAGAAATATAGCTGGTGACCCTGAACAAATGATGAGGAGTGAAATACCCAAAACCATAAATGGATGCATGCAAAAATGAAAAATCATACTGTACTACCATATGCAAGAACAGGAACTCAAAATGAATATAAAATAAGGCTAGCAGAATAGCAAAACCAACCAAATCAGTTGATGTACCCGGTTCATTTTATTTGGGGTGCAACTTGGGTACGGTATCCATGGGTACCCACCGATCCGATCCTAATTTTTTTTAATTATATTCTAAAAATTACACACCATAAGAATTACAAAGCATTAGAAAAAGATAACTACATTAACAAAACAATAAAACTACAAAGTACAAAGTAAAAACTACAACTAAGAAAATTCATTTTACCTCAAGAATTGCTTGAAGACTACTCTTGAAGAGCAATCCAACCCTAGCTTTTGAGTTTGCCAAGCTTCTTGTGTATCCCACCCTTATGAAGGGCCCCTTATTTATAGATGAACATTAAAAGGAGAAGAGGTTACCAACAGGTGTGAATTCTTTGAAGTTAGTATAGCTCTCTTTGATTCTCCATCAACTACTTTCGGTCCATGTGTATTAGCCGGCCATTGTTGACTGCCTTCATTTTTCAAGGGTATGGTAATAAAATAGAACACTAATAAAACAAAACAGGCACAACAACCAAAGTAATAACGAAATTTTTTTTTAGGGAAGCAATAATCAGATTAGTACTTAAAAAAAAAAAGTCACGGACATGGTAGTGTGGCTACAAAAGTCACGGACATGTTAGCATTTTTTTTTTTTTTTTGAGATTAGCAATTGTTAGTCTATGTGTGTATTTTTGAGTGCTTGCACTAAATTTAGGTATGTATAAACATGTTTATGAGTGATTTAAATTTAGGGCGTGTTTGGGAATGAATAAAACTTTTGATAAAAAGTTGTAGAGAGTAGAAGTTGTCAAATGATGTGATATGATAGGGGTAATAATGAGGAATAAATAGGATAAAGTTGAAATAGATAGGTTAGATGCATTGTTAGTTATGTAGAAATGATTGAAAAGTAGGGTAGTTGTATAGAAAAATGTAAAGAAATGATTAAAAAATAGGATAGTTGTGGAGAGTAAAAAGTTTTAGATTGAAAAGTTTTAACTTGACAACTTTTACTTCTTACCAAACATACCCTTAAGATATATTTGGGAATGGATAAAACTTTTGATGAAAAGTTTTAGAGAGTAAAAGTTGTCAAATGATATGATATGATAAGGGTAATGATGAGGAATAAAGAGAATAAAGTTAAAATAGATATGTTAATTGTGTGGGTAGTTGTGTATAAATAATTGAAAAGTAGGGTAGTTGTATGGGAAAAGGTGAAAAAATGATTAAAAAATATTATAATTGTAAAGAGTGAAAAGTTTTAGATAGAAAAGTTTTCAGTTGACATTTTTTCCTCATTACCAAACACACCCTTTGAGAAATATTCGATGTACGTGTCGTTCACATAATCATTGCCCAATAAAAAAGTACAAATGAGAGCTTCCATAAAAAAAGTACAAATGGTCTTATTTGCACCATTCATTATCAACAAGATAACATGATGCAATTATGATAAAATGCAGTCAACATATAGTTTTTTTTCTTTAAGGAACAACCAACATATAGTTAGATGGTATAATAATATCTCATACAGCCATCATTGAAATAATTAAGGAAATAGTAGTCCAAATTAAAAATATATATATTGACTCTACTAGATAGCCGGTGATCTCATCCTCACTGACTTCAGCAGCTGACGTAAGTGATACGTACATGTTCATGGACCAGATCAGCAAACCGAATTGGTCAAGCACTCTAGCTTGTAAGGTTGTATCACATGCTTCCCAACAAAATTAAAAATTAGCAACCCTACCCTCTCTAGCACATTATTTGCTGGATTTGCTGAATTAGACCGGTTTCAAAATGATATCTCATAAAGCCACATCAAACGGTTTTGAACCATGAGTTCCATTCACAATGTTTAATAAAATGGATCTGGCTTCTATATAACCAGAAGTCGTTTTATGTAATATCTTTCATTTTTAATATCTTAATTATTGATTAAAAATTTACTCTATTTATTTATATAATATCATTTATATAACTCGGATATCAAATTTCATCAAAATCAAATATGTGCTTGGCCCACATTTACTTAAAAAAATATGTTCATATGTAAATTATGAAAAATGCTTTGATTCTTTCATACATATACATTGCAATATAACAATACTTTATAGAATCATTTACTTATGTATTGATGATATTTAAGACAATTTTGATATTGAAAATATAACTTTAAAATTCATATATAACCTCAAACTATTTTATTACGCTGATTTTAGATATTTTTAAATGGATTATGGATAATGATACTAGAAAAAGCTTTTCTAGAACTATAACGTAAATTTAAAGTAATATATGCATACCTGAAGTGGACGAGGAAAATTCTGTTGCCTATCTTTAAGAGTTTTACCAATTATATGATCGTCATTCCTTCCAATCCAACCAATACAAATGTGAATTATTTGTTAAAATCACAAGTCACTGTAATATTTTGTGTCATGCAACCTTTTCTACTTGTATATCATGCTTTTTTTA
Source organism: Annona cherimola (assembly GCA_030490835.1). Classification (NCBI taxonomy): domain Eukaryota; kingdom Viridiplantae; phylum Streptophyta; class Magnoliopsida; order Magnoliales; family Annonaceae; genus Annona; species Annona cherimola. Next base: position 223,980 of record CM059971.1, on the reverse strand, counting down.
ATTATTAATCTACAATGACATGTGATATTACAACTTTAAACCCATTCATAATTTTTCTCTTGGAGATGAAGCTCCACCCATATTCATAGAAGATAAAACCTCCCAAAGCCACACCCCTGCAATTGAGGAGAAAGTCGCACCCCTGCAATTGAGGGGAAATTAGAAACTCCCATTGAAGGCAGGACAACAACTTTGTTGCCCAATGTACCTACTAACTAGGCACCCCAGTTGCCAAATATCATACTTGTTGACTATAAGGAACCACACTGGAAAGACAGGCAAGGGTGTAATTGGGTTATGGCCAACTTGCAACCCAGTTAATTTAATCCTATTTTTAGTTTATTAGGATAGAAATTTTCAATCCACTGACATGGTTACACAACTCATGCAAGTAATTTAATTAAATGAATTGGTCATGGGTTGAGCTTGTCTAACCTAATACTCCCATCAACCTACACAATTTTTCTATAATTCATGAAGAATTAATACTTTTTAATATTTATTTTATAAGTAATCCATAGCTATTAACAATGGAATCAAATTTTCAATGAGATATATATACATATATATACATACATATATATATATATATATATATGAAAGTTGATTTTTTAAATGCAATTACATGATTAGTGTTAGAGCTCTTTATTGAATATATAGAATTATATTTTGAGTAGTTTATCATTTTACTTTTTATTATTCAACCATTGAAAACTCATTTTACTAACACATTAACAACCCGCAAGCCGATTCATTCCTATTAAATGGATTATAGTTAGAATTGAGATTTTTATAAATAGATTAGGGTTGAAGTATTTTAAAGAAGTTGGGGTTAGGGTTAGCCTCCAACCCAAATAGCCTAGCTAGATTACACCCTTAAATATGCGTGCCATCAATAACAACTACTCAATCTCTAAAATAAAGATAATATTTGTTGCCTTTTTCTATTTCGCGAGGGATATTTTTGAAGTATACATCATCAGGCTTTAATATGTTAAATGACATTTTTAATTGATTTAAGGATAGTATGATTATAAAAAAAAAGTAGCATAAAATGTCGATCGGCCATTTCTCTAGATCGTTGCAAATGCTTTTGAACTAGTCTATCTCAAACCTTTGAACTACAGTCTAAAAAATGAACATTAGAAGTCTGTATACGAAGATCATCATCCAAAATTTTGAGAACTATTGGATTTTACTTAGTTATTACATGATTTTTTGCATAATTAATTATTATTGATTAACTTACATACAATGTGATTCAGAAGAAATTATTGAAAGTAATGTATATTAAATCATACATAATTATCTCACTAATTAAGTTGACGCGTGAGTTTTGTTTTCTTTTTAGACCACTAAGTTCGTGATAATGAGGATGAGAAATATTGTTTTGTTTACTATGATAAGCGTTTACATTAGTGGACTATTGATGTTTAGAATTTTTTTAATAATGATATTGTGTGGTGAATGCTTGTAATAAAGTAGTCTGCATGTACCTTTTAAATTTTGGGTGTGTTTGGGAAGTTGTAAAACTTTTGATGAAAAGTTTTTTTTATGTAAAAGTTGTCAAATTAGTAGAAAATGATGTGATATTGTAGGGGTAATGATGATGAGTAAAAAGAATAAATTTAAAATAAATAGGTTAGTTGTATTGGTAGTTGTGTAGAAATGATTCAAAAGTAGGAATGTTGTATAGAAAGATATGTAAAAAATAATTAAAAAAGAGTAGTTATGGAGAGTGAAAATTTTTAGGTTGAAAAGTTTTAATTTGACAACTTTTTAAAATTGCCAAACACACCCTTTATTTATGAAATTTAATGCTCTTTCGTACAAACCAAAAGGCGCCAAAGTCCTGTTCAATCTCATGCTTCTAGCGTATCGTCCGCATTAAGAGCAAATGCAATGCGTCTCATGTTACACAACGACCGGGAACTAGGGAGTCTCCTTCCAGCCGTGAGTTCTTCAGGAAGCCATGAAAATTCACAAACTCAACTAAGGGTGTGTTTGGGAAGTTTTAAAACTTTTGATGAAAAGTTTTGTATGTAAAAGTTGTCAAATCAGTAGAAAATGATGTGATATTGTAGGGGTATTGATGAAGAATAAAGAGAATAAATTTAAAATAAATAGGTTAGTTGTATTGGTAGTTGTGTAGAAATGATTGAAAAGTAGGGTTGTTGTATAGAAATATGTGTAAAAAATAATTTAAAAAAAGTAGTTATAAAGAGTAAAAAGTTTTAGATTTAAAAGTTTTAACTTGACAACTTTTTCAAATTGTCAAACACACCCTTAGGGTGTGTTTTTTTCTTTTTTTGATGAAGAAGTATACCGTTAGTAATGAATATTTTTGTCAGATTTTGGCATGTGGTGGAGATATGAAAATGGAATATTTGAAAAATGTGATTGATATGAAATAATATGAGTAAAATTGAAATAAATAAGATAGTTGAAGGAAAAATGATTATATTATAAACGTGAAGTCGAAAAAATAGGATTATTATATTATTAAATGATGTATTGAAAAATAAATGGCCATAAGATTTTCCACCATTTTACCACACATGCATCACTGACGCAGTAGTAACGCCGTTGGCTCACAGGGTGTGTGCAGGCATCCCGCATGAAGAGGGTTTTTACAATTTAGTTCCCTTAAGTGGGGGTTTTTACAACTTCCCCTCGGAGGTGGGGATTTTTATAATTCCCCCTGTGGTGGGGTTTATAGGATTTTTTCCTCCATGGTGTGAGGGAGTGAATGTACTTCATTGTAATATCAAAATGTCACACTAAATAAACATATCAACCAAAAATAATTGTGAGTGAGAGCGATTGTAGTCTAATGTAATAAGACATCGTCATGACAATAAAGTCATTATGTATGACAATGAATGATTAATTTAGTAGCTAATACAATAAGTCATCATTATGATAATAAATGATTAATTTGACAGTAATGAGCGTCACCAATCGAAAAGAACATAGTAATGAGTGTCTTATATGTCCACAGAAACACAATCTTCTCTAACAAAGATCAGCACATCTTAGAAACTCACCACTGATTTGCCTTGCCATTATTGCCCTAGTCTGCTGTTGTCAGCGAAGCTTCCATCCTCTTCCCCAGATCTAGTAGTCATTGTTGCTTTACTATTCAACTTAGAGGGATGATGATGCCACCATATTCCTCACCTCCGAATCGATGAGATCTACCTTTCCTCCATGAAGTCATTGTTGAACATTATTGTTATTAAACTTTTTTCCTCCTCCCCTTTTTGGCAAATGCCAACAAAAATCCAAAAGCATCCGCTTTTCATCATCATTGTCCAACATGAAATCTGCGAAATCTCAACCTTAAATGCAATTGATGGTGGGAGGACAAGAGATGGGCGTGGGGAAGCAGGGCTATGGTTGGGATGAAAAGAAGAGAGAAGCCCTAATAGATATATTGTATAAATATTGTAAAAGTCTAGAATTGGGGCATGTGAGTGCAAGTTTGGGTGGGAGAAAAAATTACATTTCTACCAACTACAATAAATTTTAAAAATTATCGCAATAAGTTGTTCAATTACAACAAAATTTAAAATGATAAAATTTTTTGTTGGAGATGCAATCATAATTGCAACAAAATTTTTCATGATAAAATTTTCATTGCAAATATAAACATAATAGCAACAAACTGGAAAATGGTTCCAATTATTCGCACAATTGCAACAAAATACATCGCCATTGCTATTTTCTGGTTGCAATTGAAAATTTTTTGTCGTAGTGATGTTCATTTGATAAGCTTAAATCTCAATTATCACTCTATATCAATGGTGGAGTTAGGACCTTTAGGAGGGAAAACTCACGTGAAAAGGGCATAATATTATTTAATAGGGCAATCATATAAAAACGAATTATACTTTTTCAAAAAAAGAAATTAATCATCTCATAAAAATCCAAAAAAAGTGCACCTAGATCATTAATAATAGAAATAGATCCACAACACAGGTGGCAGGCCTATGCCCTCATGGTTGTTCACATATACTGATATGTAATGCAAATTTTTTAATGGGTATTGCTACAATCATCTCAAAAGTTATTTTCCAACTTAAACTTTGAGATATTCTTACAAATTTATTACCCTATTCTAGCACAAAGCTAAGAATACTTCTAATTTTATCCAGGACACTCTCATACACGTGGGGAGACTTATGCCACATGCTCCACGCCACTTCAATGCCACCATATGCTATCCTCTTCAGTCCTCACGCTACTTTTTTAGTTTTCCTGCTGCAACTAGAAACTCGGATTCCCTGGCTGCAGGAAAACCAAGCTACCACTATGCCACAATGCTCAGTGGTATATCTAGTGCAAATTTGGTTAACTGATGAGCCGTTATGTTTCCAGTTTCAAGTACAAGGGTGTAATACCCGCAATTTTTAGAATGTAACCCATAAGTACGTGGCAGATATAAATGAAAATCTTGGGCCATGAAATTTATAAATTAGAATTTTATTAATGGCCTAAAATTATAAAGTAAGAAAAGGAAAAATTAATAAATAAATAATGATGAGTTAGTGTGTTAATGTTGAATGGAATAATAATAAAATGTATTATTTAATTTTAGATTAATTAATGAATTTTGATCAAATGGTTTAATTTAAGTGATTAATTGATTTAAATTGCTTAAATTAGTGAATGGCTCTAATTTAATAGTTTAAATGCATATGGCGGGTATAAGTTATAAAATTTAAAATATTATGATTTATGACATATAGTTAATATGGATATTTATAAAAAAAATGAATAAAAAAATATATAGAGAGGGGTAGCCGCATGTGTACACATGCGGACTACCAAAAGAAAAGGTGAATGAAAGGGAGTGCACGAACAGGGAGGGAGAGAACGAGTAGGGGAGAGGAGAAGAGGAAAAAAAAGAAAGAGGAGGAGGAGAAGAAGAAGAAGAAGAGGAGAACAGAAGGGAAGGAGAGGAGGTAGAGAAGAGGAGGAGACGGTCGCCCACCCCCACGCCGCTACCACCGCCATTGCTGCCGTCCAACCCATCACCAACCGGAGATAAGGAAGATGGATTTTTGTTTATTTTTGAAATTTTCTTTCCAATCATGAAAAATACCATAGAGCTTTTATTTAATATGGGTAAATCTATAAGAATGAATGGAGAAATTATAAAAAAGGGGACGGAAATTCGAATGCATAGCTACGGTGACTTAGGTTTTTGAAATTTCTACCTAAAATGGGTAGGAATCATGGGGGTTTTCGTAGATTCATGTAGATCTTCATTTTGGGAGCTAAATAATGTATATGGAATGTGAAAATTGAATCCTATGCATGAATCTGAAATTTCAAGAGTTGAAAAGCTTTAATATTTTTGCTCCAAATTGCTATATAATGTATTCAAATGATGTTGGGATGTATTATTTGTAAAAATTACATGTATAAACTTGGATAGGAAAGAAAATTCAAAATTTCCATCATACCTTGAACGTGGGGATAACCTAAAAACGTGGGCTAAGCATAGGGCTTTTATAATATTTATGTATGGGATGATTTATAAATAATTTTGAACCCGTTCGGATGCGGAAATGGGTGTAAAAAAATGAGGGTAGGTGGATATATATATGTTACAGGTATGTGTTGTCGCTTGTAAATATTTAAGTTTAGTAATTTAATAATATATGGACATGGATTTAGATCAAAATGTGTAAATCTTGAAGCAAAAATCTAGACATATATGATAAATGAAATTGGGTAGTTAAGAAATTTATATGGAGGTATGAGATTTCTTTTAAGTAAATGTGTATGAGATGAATTTTATATAATTTTGGTATCAAATAAATATGGAAAAAAATGATGATGAGTAGTAAATTGTATGCCATATATAGGAATGGATGGAGGGTTAAACATATTAAACTTGTTGTATATAAATCATGTGAAAATGAAAGGGAGTAAAAATCCCTTAATTTTAAAGTTTAAAACTCTCTCATCTAACTGGATAAAGTTGGGCAATGTATAAGTGATGAATTTGGGTTTAAAGGTGGCTCCTAAATGATTAATTTTAATTTTAGGAGCATGATATATAATTTATTTATGATAAGCGGGTTGTGGTTAAGAAAAATTATAATTATTAAATATATATACTTAAGAATTTCAAGTAAGCCTAAATGAAGGTTCAATTTAGGCATGAACATATATGATGAATTTGGCTATAGTAAATGGGTTATAATTATTATTTTTAAAAAAGTATAATACATATGAATGTTGATGGAATGATAAATTATAAGTTAGATAAATTGAAGAAAAGGGAATTTGGGGAAAGCCCAACTATTAAATTGAGATTATGAGTTTGATATTAATTTTTAGGCATTTAATTATTGTATTTATATAATTATGATTAGTTTAATGGTTTGATGATGAAGCATTATATATTAAGCTATGAGTGTTGAAGATTTAAGTGAAATAACCTAGTTAATAGGTTGTTTGGCCATGAAAATAAATTTATTAGATTAATTCATATGCTCTATATAGAAAGGAAATAAAATTGAAATGAAATGAAATAAATGATGCAGTTTAAGCAAGCGAGAGAGTTAAATAAGAGTAAAATGGAATGAATTGTGGAATTGAGGAGCATGTTGGGTAATTTAAAATGTCAAGTTACTTAAGTTATTTTTCGATGGGTAATTAAGATTTGATGATTATGTTTTGAAGGGAAGTGGAAAAAAATGTCGTAAAGGTTATCTTAAGTTCAAATGGCCTTACAATATGAAAGTGTCATTTATATAGCGAGAAAAATGTCTATTACTACATATGTCTTAATTTATATATTAAAGGAAAAGTTTGTACATATATGAGTTATCTAAGTGTATTTTTGAATACAAAATGATGGAGAGGCTTTAATAGCCTATAATGCATAAAATTTCAGATATAATACAGTTTAAAGTTTATAAATTCTAAGTATGAAAGATCTATAAGATTAAGATTAACTTAATTTTCATGATGTCACTGTATTGAATTTCATGTATTAATGTTTTAAATGAGGATAAGATGTATATGAGTTAAGATATGGATGTAGAGATTCAAGTGGAACAGCCAAATTAATTGGGTGTTTGTCCATGTAAATTATATAAAATGGGTGGATTACAAATTACAAATGTAAAAGTTAGTGAATTTGAAGTGGAATGTAATGTTTTGACAATTGAAATCAAGGAAATAAAGTAAAATAGTTCTGTTTTATAATTCCTTTACTAAATTACTGATTTTAAAGCATAAGTAATGAATGCTAAAATTATTGCAAGTAGAATAATGAAAATCCTATGATATGATGTTAAATATAAAATAAAAGAGAGTTTAGCCGAGCAGCCATGCGGATAGGCTATGTGGACTGAATTTTGGGTTTAGGTTCAAGTGTAGTAATCACACAAATATAAGAAGTAATATATATGATATGAGTTTGAATTATTAAATTTTGGAATAAATAAATTCATAAGTCATGAGGAAAGTATTCTTATATATATGTAAAAGAATTGGAGTTGTGTTTGATTGGGATGATTTCTAATCATCTATCTTAAACGGTTAAGATTTTGTATAAATTAGTCTGTGTGATGAGATTTCTGGTAGTAAACTTGTTTTATATGTGTAAGAAAATCTCATACCTTTTATATGAGTTATTTAAAAGTAATATATACAAAATGTGTAAGACTCGTTAAGAACATTTCATTCACAGAATGATTAAAAGACTAGGATAGTCTGTAGTCTATGAGTTTCCAAATTGGTCTACGTTTATAAAAGATTATTTTTTAGCATATTGGGTTTATGAAACCCTACGAAACCTAATTTTATGATGCTATGAAATCTAATTTTATGATGAACTCAAGATGGACACCATATTGAACTTCTAGAGTGGGAATAAGAAGTTTATTCAAGTATAGGATAAAATATATTTAAATGAGATTTTCAAGCAAGGAAATGCTTGAATTTCTTATAAAAAGTCTGTAAAAACAAAGGGAGAGGGGCAAGTAGGAAATAAGTAGGCATGTAGATTGGCATGCATGATAATGAGAATGATATGTTTAGACACTGTTTCCTATTGATTATGCTAGGGAGGGGTAAAGAAAAATGAAGGAAAGTATGAAAGAAAAATGAAGGAATGCTAAAGGGAAGAGGTAAGCAAGCTTTTCAAGATTCTTTTTGTTCAAAAGAATTTTATGGTAAGAAAAATTTGTTCTTGCCTTTTTATTTCAAGCGAGTTTGTTTTATTTAAATGTTTCTTTAAATTGACATACATTGAAAAGGTACTTAGGGATGGCCATCACCCTGTGCATAAGTTTTACAACAATAATGTGTACTCGAAAGATTGTTTTCAACTTGATTTTCATGTACAAACCCTATCATCATGTTGAGTTGGTAAAACTCAATTCATGACATAAATGCAAATGATGCACGTGTGAATGAAACTCATGCATCAGGCTTTTTCAAGGTTGTAATTGGACAGGTAGTCCGTCCTTGGCGTTGCCTAGTCGGTGCATCCGACGTATGGGGCAGGTGATCACTTGATAAGTGTCATCTGCCAAACTATGAATAAGTCATGGAAGAATGCATGTGTGTGCATTCATCTCATTATCACACATGCATAATGAGATTTTAAGAGTTTTATGATTTTGGTTAATGCCGCAGGTTTCGAACAGTATGTATTTTTAAATGCTTGCTTATTGAGTATTTTATACTCATTGTTTTCAACTAATCAATGAGTGCAGATGATGCAGATTTGATGGAAGGGCCTTTACTGCTAGTTGAGAAGTAAAGGTATGATTTTTAATATTTTTGATGAATTTGGATTCATGGGATTGTAATTATTATAAATGTGAGTGTATTATATTTGAATTATTTTATGTTGATGTTAAATGTAATAATTAGCTTCCTATGTGAAGTATGATTTTATAAGTTAGAGATTAGATGAATTTAAGTAGTTGTGAATGAATTTAATAGAGAATGCTAAATTATGTAATGTCTATCGAGTTTCATAATCGCCCAAATGTCTTAACTATAGACAGCATGCTATCGGATTTTAGTTAAGAAAATAGAATCAATGTAGGTTCAGAAGAGAAGAAAATAAAAAAAATTCAGGTTGATTTATTGACAATTAGCAAAAGCTTCCGCTCATATAAGTAATGAAACTTTCAATTTCATTTATAAGTTTCACCACCTAAAAAAATCCTAGAGTAAGGTACCACAACGAGGTGTGGTGCGCCCGCGGGTCGGGGGCGCTACACAGGGAAAACACAACCCTTTCGAATTTCAAACTTCTTGTCATACGATGTGTTTTACATTCTCATAAACTTGCAATTGATAGAGCCAAACGGGTACATGTTTGCATCGTATGGGCACCAGTTTGAGGTGGCAACCCATAGCAGTTAATTTTCCTTGGCAGGTGAGAAGGGCCTTAGAGGGATCACAAGGCTGGAAAGGTACTTATTCATTGGTTTGCTTAGGTTATGTGTGACATGTGGATGACATGGAATGTAGACATTGAGCCAGAGAGAGCCAAGTATTATTCGTAACTTAGTTGTTGCATTTTCTAGGATGATCCCAAAAATACATAGACTATATTTAAGTCATGAGTCATGGTTGAGCTACAAGTTTGTCGACACAATATGCAACTCAGGTTGAGTCGAGAGTCGTACTTTTCATTTGCGGGCAAAATGAGATTTAGATGGTCAAGTTATGACCATGTTTCTTCTGTGGTAATGATGGACAAATCATATTTTGGCTTGATAGATGCCATCGAATGTATGCCGGTATCAATTTGTGGCTAGAAAAATGATACGATTAGATGTTATATATCATTAACTTAAATGAGGGCCATATTGAACCAAATATAGAAATGATCATGAGTTTCATGGATTTAGGATTGAATAGAATGGTTGGCTTTTGAGAAGCTACATTTGATGTTTCATTAAATTGTTTGATCATCACTTTAAATTTTTGGATTTTCATTAGCCATTGTTCTATTTATTGACTTTACCCTAACTTATAGTGTTTTTTGTTAACTTTTTAGCAAGACTTGATTGCAAATACCTAGTTGCGAGCTGGGTTTGTTAATCACTATTTGAATTGGATTATGGCAAATATAAGGTTATGGCATAAGATTTAATTTGGTTTGATTTGGTTTTTTATGCTTGGAAATTCAGTTTCATTATACTACGAATAATGATGTGTATTAATGTCAAAAAGTGATTTTTACATATACAACTTGTCAAGTCTTTATTTAATGTGATAGTAATTTGTACATATTTAAATTATTTTTTTAGGTAATATATCAAATTTGTGACTACTTCGATACCCAAGCAACTAAAGTAGGGTATGTGTAGATTAGTGTGAGTAAAAAATCTAGAGCTCAAATGTTGAATAGAGATAACAGCCTTGTTACCCACCTTGGAGTACATCTCGTTTAAGTATCTTGTCATCTAAGGTGAGTAACACAATTTTCATTTAAATTAAACATGTGCATAAGCCCCATTTAAAAATAATACAAAATCTTCATAATAAAATAGTTAGATTCAACTATCAGTCTTAAAGTTATATTTTCAACATTTAAACTATTTAAAATATAATTTTTACGTAGATAAATGATTATATAATATAATATTACATTTTTATATGTGTGACTAACCCCATTTTTTACTGGAATGCACCATAATGATAAGAATGCTAAAAATTAAGAATATTTAAGTAAGTGCTGCAACTTAAACAACTGTGTATATATTGCCAAATACCAAAAAAGTAGCCAGCTATGTATTATATAATTAACTACTTTACTAAATTAGACTTCCTGTAACTAATTTTTTCTTGAAAAATTTAAAGCTTGTTTCCAAGTGTAATTTGGCAGCAAATGCTTTGTTATATATACTCATTGACAGAAATTATTTACTCGGTCGGAACTGAATTCTACCTTCGAATATCATTTTATATATACTAATTGCATTTTATTTTTCAAATGCAATTAGATGATTAGTGTTAGATGATTTTTTTGCATAATTAATTATTATTTATTAACTTACATAAAATATGATTCAGAAGAAATTATTGGAAGTAATGTGTATTAAATCGTACATAATTATCTTACTAATTAAGTTGACGTATATTTTGTTTTCTTTTTAGACCACTAAGTTTGTGATGATGTGGATGAGAAATATTGTCTTGTTTATTTTAACTATGATAAGTGTTTATATTAGTGGACTATTGATGTTTAGAAATTTTTGAATCTCATGCTTTTGGCGAAACATCCACGTTAAGAGCAAATGCAATGCGTCTCATGTTACACAAAGACTAGAGTTCGTCACGAAGCATGTTCCAGTCTTGTGCACCCGAGTGCATTGAGTCTCAATGCATTTGGGCACATACATTTGTCTTTCTAATTTTTTTTGAAATTTTTTTACACAATTGTTAATTTAAGTGTATTTAACACGTGTATCAACTTTTATCTTTCAAAATATTTGTAATTTTTAAAAATCAATGGCATTTTAGCAATTTTAAATTATTAAAAGTGCCACTGATCCACAACAACAAAAATCATATATTACAACCAAAAAATGGTGACCTCGTTGCTTTTGGTTGCTACTAGGTAAGTTATTGCAACTATATTGGCATTAGTTCTTATTACTTAGAATCTAATTGTAAATTTTTTAGTTGCAATTTCCTAGTGGTATTGCAACCATTTTTGCTCCCATTAGCGCCCCTTTTATTGTTCTGCGGTACTGCATGCATAAGTGGCAAGGCCAAAGAGGCACCAAAGCCCTACTCAATCTCAATGCTTCAGGTATATCATCCGCGTTTCCTAGCAAATGCTCCATCTTCGGCGTGGCTTGCTTATAATTTTCCTGATGCGGACCATACTTCTTCTGCCCTGTCATGCGAACCTCCAAACATTTCTCTCCATAAATAGAGTAGCGCATGTATCCGTGGTATAAGTATCAAAGGCAACACGATGAGATGACCCATGAGGGGTGGAGAAGGGGTTTTCGGTGGATCTTAACAATAGAAAAAAGGTGTCTGCGCTTGAGGGTAGGATTTTGGGTGTTGAAAGATTTTTTTTTCCTTGGAAAACGTGAGCGTGAGAGTAGAATTTTGATTGCAATTGCTATACTTATGAGAGGGAAAAAAAACATGTGAGTGAGAGAGATTTTTGAGTGTCTAGAGACTTAACAAAATCTTATTCTCTGTGTGAATAGTTATATATAAATGATTGGAAAGTAGAGAAGTTATGTAGGAATATGTGAAAAAATAATTAAAAAATATAATAGTCGTATAGAGTGAAAAGTTTTAGACTAAAAAGTTTTAGTTTGGAAACATTTTTGGATTGCCAAATACTTTCTTAATTAGAATTTCTTTTCCACAACTCGATAAGAATTTTATTTGCCAACCTTGGATTCTTCTCTATATTCTTTCTTTTGAACTTTCAAAATTCTTTCATCTTTGCCTTACCCACCCAAGCCAAAAGTCCAAAGTAAATTTGAATTGTCTTTCCAACAATGCCTAACATATGTTCCATCTTCCTTTTTGAAGTTTCCTTTGTGTTTTTACTATACAAAACTATTGTTTTCTCTATATTCATTTTTTAACCCACACATTCTCCTTAGGTTTGCAATAATTTCAGTGTACAATTCACCTCGTTCTTGTTAGCTTTCAAGAAAAGAGTTGCATCATCGGTGGAAAAAAAAGTTGAGATATAGATGGACTATGCTTGTTTAATTTGATTTTACTGATGGCATGGGCATTTTCTGCATCCCACAGGAGTGAAGACAAGCCCTCTATAAAAAAAATAAGAACAAATAAGGTGATAACTGGTCTCTATGCCTCAAACTTCAGTTAGCTCTAAAAGTGGAAGATTTGAAACCATTGATAATTACCCGGAAAGAAGCAAAAGAGATACAACAATATCCACCCAATCCACTTTTCACTATAAATCATTTTCCGCATAGTTGAACTCAGAAATTCTCATTCTACTCTATCATACACCTTAACCATAACCAATTTAATTGCATTTTTCTCCTTTTTTTCAACTCTGACTCTCATTAAGGGAATGAAAAGTTCAAAAGCTATCAACATATTATCTCATACTAGGAACTAATCTTTATTTTAGTCTAGCGGTAGAATCTTGTTGATATATGATTCAAAAAAAAAATATAGGCCCCTTCATATTATGTTTATATAGTCGCAACCTCACAGTCAATTGCTATGATTATTTCTGTTCTTCTTAAATAATTCCTTGGGCTTTTTCTGTTATTATTGGCATGTCGCATTTGCTTGTGTAAAGAAACTATAGTTATTAAGGCACTTGTTACTAATAAACTAATATAACTTCTTCCATTTTTTCATATTTTAGTATTTTGATGGTCAATAGAAAATTCACTTCATCTATTGTATTTAGTATTATTTATAGTATTTTAGAAGATTTTTGTTTGTCGAATATCACTAAGCATGGGCCCACTGAAATTCAACGTAATAAAAATACAAATGAAGATTGGGCAGGATCTAGAGGATAAAAAATTAACTACGAAATACTGTACTTTTGTTGATAGAAATATCACAATGTGCAAAGTGACAAATAAATTGTTGTAGTCAAATCAATTGCTAAGGCAGAGTATAATAAGTGAATTAATTTGGTTAAAATCTGTAGTGCCTGCAATTTTAAAGTTGCAACCCTTTAGTACGTGACATATATATATATATGAAAATTTTGGGTCATGAAATTAATAAAATTAGAATTTTATTAATGGAGTAAAATTATAAAGTAAAAAATGCAGAATTAATAAATAAAAAAGGATGAGTTAAAGTGTTATTGTTGAATGAAATAATAACAAAGTGTATTATTTAATTTTAGATTAATTAATGAATTTGGGTCAAATGGTTTAATTTAAGTGATTAATTGATTTAAATTGCTTAAATTAGTGAATGGCTATGATTTAATGGTTTAAATGCATATGGCAGGTATAAGTTATAAAATTTAAAATATTATGATTTATGACATATATTTAATATGGATATTTACAAAAAATATAAAAAATATATAGAGATGGGTAGCTGCATGTGTGTACATGCGGACTACCAAAAAGGGGAATAATTAAGAAGGGGGAGCGCATGAACAAGGAGGGAGAGAACAAGCAGGGGAGAGGAGGAAAAAAACATAAAGAGAAAAGAAAGAAGGGGAAAGAGGAGAAGAAGGGAGAAGAGGAGGAAGAGAAGAGAAGAGAGGAGGAGAGAGGAGGCTGCTTGCTGTCCACCATCACCCCGTTGTCGCTGCCGCTGTCCAACCCGTTATTGGTGACCGAAGGTAAGAGACAGAGAGTTGGGTTTTTGTGGTTTTCAAAGTTTTCTTTCCAAGCTTATAAAAATCATGAGGCTTTTGTTCAATATGGGTAGATCTATAAGAATGAAGGGAGAAATTATAAGAAAGGGGATGGAAAAATCAGTTTTGTGGCTATGGTGACTTAAGGTTTTGAAATTTCTTCCTAAAATGAGTAGGAGCCATGGGGGTTTTCACGGATTCATGTAGGTCTTCATTTTAGGAGCCAAATAATGTATATGGAATATGAAAATTGAATCCTATGTATGAATTTGAAATTTCAAGAGTTGAAAGTTTTAATATTTTTGCCAAATTGTTATATAATGTATTTAAATGATGTTATGATGTATTATTTGCAAAAAAATTATATGTATAATCTTGGATAGGAAAAGAAATTCAAATTTCCATCATACCTTGAATATGGGAAAGCCCTAAAATGTGGCCTACGCATAGGGCTTTTATACTATTTATGTACGGGATGATTTATTAATAATTTTGAACCATTTGAATGTGGAAATAGGTGAAAAAAATGAGGGCAGGTGGTTATATATGTTACGGGTATGTGTTGTTGCTTGTAAATATTAAATTTAGTAATTTAATATTATATGATCATGGATTTAGATTAAAATGTGCAAATATGAAGCTAAAATTTAGACATATATGATAAATGAAATTGAGTAGTTAGGAAATTTATATGCAGGTATGAGATTTCTTTTAATTAAATGTGTACAGGGTGAATTTTATATAATTTTGATATCAAACAAATGTGAAAAAAAATAAATGAATAAGCGACAATTGTATGACAAGTATATGAATGGTTGGAGGGTTAAAAATATTAAACTTGTTATATACAAATCATGTGAAAATGAAAGGGAGTAAAATCTCTTAATTTTAAAGCTTAAAACTCTCTCATCTAATTGGCCAAAGTTGGGCAATGCATGGGTGATGAATTTAGATTTAAAAATGACTCCAAAATGATTAATTTTAATTTTAGAAACATGATATGTAATTTATTAGTGATAAATGGGTGGTTAAGCAAAGTTGTAATTATAAAAAGAATGTATATGTGTATATATAGGAATTTCAAGTGAGCCTAAATGAAGATTAAATTTAGGCTTGAGCATATTGATGAATTTGGTCATGATATATGTTGGGTTATACTTATTGTTAAAAAAAAGTATAATACATATGAATGATGATGGGATGATTTTGAAATTCTATAGCAGAAAATGCATAATTGTGGGGTAAAAATAATTTCTCAGCTTGAATGTATAATTTATAAATGTCATTTTTGATACTTTAATATAAACTTTGTGCGATATAAATTAATGAAATATGTATTTTAAATTTTAAAGGTTAAAACTAATGTTTAATGCCTATATTAGGTTGAGACTAATGTTTAAATTGCAAGTTATATACGAGAAATTTCAAGTAAATTGAATATGTTAGTTAATATATATGTTAAGCCGGGGGTAGTTAAATGTAAGCTTAAAAAGAACTTATGAAGTAGACTGTGTGGCTATATGTATCGACTAGTAATGATTGATTATTAATTTTAATTGTAAGAGTATGGCAATAGAGTGTTAATTTTCATGCTTATTAATGAAAATGCAAGGACATTGGGAAGACCCAACTGTTCAATTGAGTTTATGGGTTGCGGTTGTTAGTGATGATATTCAAACGTTATGTTTACATAAATTATAATTAATCTGATTTTTAGATGACAAGATGAATATGAGTTAAGATATGGGTGCAAAGATTCAAGTGGAACAACCAAGTTAATTGGCTATTTGTCCATGTAATTTAGATAAAATGGGTAGATTGCAAATTCCAAATGTAAAAGTTAGTGAATTTGAAGTGGAATGTAAAGTGCCAACAATTGAAATCAAGGAAATAAAGGAAATAAAGTAAAATAGTTCTGTTGTATAGTTTCTCTACTAAATTACTGATTTTAAAGCATAATTTATGAATTCTAAAATTATTGCAAGTAGTATGATGAAAATTCTATGACATGATGTTAAATATAAAGTAAAAGAGAGTTTAGCCAAGCAACCATGCAGATAGGCCGTATGGACTGAATTTTGGATTTAGGTTCAAGTTTCGTGATCACACAAATGTAAGAAGTAATATATATGATATGAGTTTGAATAATTTAATTTGGAATAAATGAATTTATAAGTTATGAAGAATTTGAGTTGTGCTTGGTGGGGATGATGTCTAATCATCTATCTTAAACAGGTTAAGAATTTGTATGAATTAGTCTGTGCGATCAGATTTTTGGTGGTAAACTTGTTTTATATGTGTAAGAAGATCTCATATCCTTTATATGAGTTATTTAAATGCAACATATACAAAATGTGTAAGATTTGTTAAGAACGTTTCATTTACAAAATGATTAAAAGACTAAGATAGCCTGCAGTCTATGATTTTCAAATTGCTCTACATTTATAAAATATTTTTTTAAGCATATTGGGCTTACGAAACCCTATGAAATCTAATCTTATGATGAACTCAAGATGAACTCCATATGATGAACTCAAGATGAACTCCATATTTGAAAGTCTAGAGGGGGAATAGAAAGTTTATTCAAGTACAAGATAAAATGTATTTAAATGATATTTTCAAGCAAGGAAATGCTTGAATTTCTTATTAAAGTGTGTAAAAAAATGGAGAGAGGGGCAAGTAGGAAGTAAATAGGCATCTAGATTGGCATGCTTGATGATGAGAATGATATGTTTAGATATTGTTTCCTATTGATTATGCTAGGGAGGGGTAAAGAAAAGTATAAAGGAAAAAAGGAAGCAGGCTCTTCAAGATTCTTTTTATTTAAAAGAATTTTATTGTAAGAAAAATCTATTCTTGCCTTTTTATTTCAAGAAAGGTTATTTGTTAATGAGTTTATTTTATTTAAATGTTTCTTTAAATTGACATGCATTGAAAAGGTACTTAGGGATGGCCATTATATTGTGCATAGGTTTTACAAAAAGAATGTATATTTGAAATATTTGTACAATTTGATTTTTATGTACAAACCTTATTATCATGTTGAGTTGACAAAACTCAATTCATACCATAAATGCATATGATGCACGTGTGAATGGAACTCATGCATAAGGCTTTGTCAAGGTTGTAATTGGACAGGTAGTCCGTCCTTGGCGTTGCCTGGTCGGTGCGTCCGACATATAGGCGGGTGATCACTTGATAAGTGTCATCTGACAATGAAGAATAAGTCATGGAATGATGCATGTGTGTGCATTCATCTCATTATCACACATGCATAATGAGATTTTAAGAATTTCATGATTTCAGTCAATGCCACGGGTTTTGGAAATGTGTATTTCTAAATGCTTGCTTACTGAGTATTTTATACTCATTGTTTTCAACTAATCAGTGAGTGTAGATGATGCAGATTTGATGGAAGGGCCTTTACTGCTAGCTGAGCAATGAATGTATGATTTTTAATGTTTTTGATGAATTTGGATTGATGGGATTGTAATTATTATAAATGTGAGTGTATTACATTTGAATTGTTTTATATTTATGTTAAATGTAATAATTTGCTTCTTATGTGAAGTATGATTGTATAAATGACAGATTAGATGAATTTAAGTAGTTGTGAATGAATTTAGTAGATTATTTAACGCTTATCAGGTTTTGTAATCGCCCAAATGTCTTAACTATAGATAGCATGCTACCGGTTTGTAGTTAAGGAAAGAGAATCAATATAGGTTCTAAAGAGAAGAAAAAAAATTTAGGCTGATTTCCAGACAAATTAGGAACAGCTTCCGCTTATGTAAGCATGAAACTTCGGTTTGATTCACTAATTTCACCACCTAAAAAGATCCTAGAGTAAGGTACCATGCGGTGTGGAGCGACCGCGTGTCGGGGCGCTACAAAATCTGTTTTACAAGAACTAAATTTTGAAACACAAAAGCTAATGAAATTGTTTTGTGATAATCAAGTAGCAATACATATACCATTGAGTTTAGTTTTTCATGAAAGATCTAAACAAATAGAAATTGATTATCATCATATTCGAGACAAAGTTCAAGTAAGGATCGTCGAAACTCCATATATAAGAAGTTTTGATCAACTTACAGATATCTTTACTAAAGCACTATCAAGAAAACACTTTGAATGGATACTAGAAAAAACGAGTTTCACTCATTAACTTGAGGGGAAGTACTGACAACCAAGCTTGACTAATCATAACTTGCAAAATTCAACAAGTTAGTGCATTATGTAATTTACGTAAAGTTTATTTTCAGTATCTTATAATATGTTATAAATAGTAGAACCAGATAACCCTAAGAGCATGATTGAATAGGGTTTGCTTCCTCGAAGTAGGTTATATCGAATTACATAAAATTGTATCTTTTTTTAACTTTGTACATTCTACAAAATAAGTGGCCATGTGAACTTTCCTTACGGTAGTTGGTGTCACATGGGCCCTTAGTTGCCGGACGCTCGGGACTCATTTACCGTGCTGAGTAAAAAATCATTGAGCAATGGATCTGGCAAAATTTTAAAAAAATTACTGGTCGCAATCTTCTTTTGCTACGATTGGCACATCACAGAGACACACCATCGATTTGCCCAGTCTACTATTGTTAGTGAAGCTTCCATCTTCTTCCCCAAATCTTGTCGTCCTTGTTGCTTTGCTATTCATATTTGAGGAATGATGATGCCACCATATTCCTCACCTCCGAATCTACGAGATCTACCTTTCCTCCATGAAATCCATTATTGAACATTGTTGTTGTTAAGCCTTTTTCCGCCTCCCCCTATTGGGAAATGCCAATAGAAATCTGGAAGCCTCCTCTTTTCCTCATCATTGTCTAACATCAAATCAGCGAAACCGCATCCTTAAATGCAATTGATGGTTGGATAACAAGGAGATGGACATGCAGAAGGAGGGCTACGGTTGTGGTCAAAAGGAAGAGAGAAACGCTAATATATATATATATATAGGGATTTATTCAGGTGCATTCCGACTGCACCCGAATACCCTGCAGACACCCCATCTGTCCGTTCGTTTTAGCGGGGAAAATTTACGCCGTTCGTTCAATTGTGCGTGTAGAGAGACGACGAGCCGAACGGAGATCGCATACACGCGCGCAAAAATTCGGATAATGCATTTTCCCGCTTGGTGGACTGAAAATCCACGAAAACCCACCCGCTCATCCCTCCCATTTCGAAAACGAAGACCCCACCGCTGCCGCTGCTACTGCTGCAGCCGCCGTTGCTGCTCCCAAATCTCCTTCTCCGTCGATTTTGAAGTTCTATGATCGATTCTGAAGTTCTGTGTCGACAGAAGGTACTGTGCGCAGGTCGTCTTCTCCGAAATTCTGCTTCAACGGATTTTGCGCTGATCGTCTTCTCCGAAAATCCGCATACGGATCCTGAATCCGCATGCGGATTATAACTGCGCAGCAAACGCGCCTCCCATCTGCATCTCTCTGACGCGAAATCCGCATGCGGATTTTCGGAGAAGATGATCCGCGTAGATGGGAGACCTTTTGCTGCGCAGTTATAATCCGCATGCGGATTTTCGGAGAAGACGATCAGCGCAAAACCCGTCGAAGCAGAACTTCGGAATTCATTCACAGAACTTCGAAATCGACGGCTTCCGTCGATGCAGAACTTCGGAATCGATTACAAAACTTCAGGGAGTGCCACGATTTAGGGATTGAGGAGGGACGAGGGAGGGACGCCAGAGAGGAGGAGGCGGGATTTCTGTTTTTCTTTTTTGCTGCACAGTTAGAATCTGCATGCGTATTCTGAATCCGCATGCGGATTTTCGGAGAAGACGATCCGCGCAGATGGGAGGCGCGTTTGCTGCGCAGTTATAATCCGCATGCGGATTTTCGGAGAAGACGACCTGCGCACAGTACCTTCTGTCGACACAGAACTTCAGAATCGATCATAGAACTTCAAAATCGACGGAGAAGGAGATTTGGGAGCAGCAATGGCGGCTGCAGCGGCAGCGGTGGGGTCTCCGTTTTCGAAATGGGAGGGATGAGCGGGTGGGTTTTCGTGGATTTCGGATTTCGGTTCTTGCGAGGAAGAGGAGTCTCCGAGCGGGATTTCGGATTTCGGTTTTTGCCTCCGGGCGGGAAAGCACCCATCCGCGTGTATTTCGAGTCTCCGCCTCCTTCGCAACACGCAGAAACAAAGAGACGGACAGGATTTTCTCCGCCGAAATCAACGGCTGGATGAGCGGTCTGCACAGTAGTTTCCGTGCAGACGGAATGCACACGATTAATTCCCATCTATATATATATTGTATAAATATTGTAAGAGTCCAGAATTGGGGCAAGTGAGAACAAGGTTTGGTGGGAGAAAATTTGGATTTCTGCCAACTGCAATGAATTTTAAAAATTATTGCAATTAGTTGTTCAATTACAGCAAAATTTACAATGATAAAATATCTTGTTGGAGATGCATTCATAATTGCAACAAAATTTGTTATGATATAATTTTTATTTAATAGCAACGAACTGGAAAACGGTTCCAATAATTTCGCACAATTGCAACAAAATACATCGCCATTGCTATTTTCTGGTTGTAATTGAAATTTTTTGTCGTAGTGATGTTCATTTGATAATCTTAAATCTCAGTTATCACTCTATATCAATGGTGAAGCTCGGACCTTTAGGAGGGAAAACTCACATGAAAAGGCATAATATTATTTCATAGGGCAATCATATAAAAAATGAATTATATTTTTTACAATTTTAAGTGGATTGTCTAGATTTTCAAAAATTCAAAGAGGTCGCTTGCCGCCCTAGGTCCATGTGGCTCCACCTATGTCACTAATGCATATTGGCATGAAGGATTGAGGCTAGCTTCTTACAAATGTAAAAATTTCCCTAATATTTATTTATTTTTCAGAAGATATTACACTTTGGTGCTTATCCGAACAGTAGGGGTGCATTTAGTCTCTCTTTTAATAATAAGAAGTCAGCAGTCCTTATTGTTTTATTCCGAGTAGAATTATTGAGCATGATTGTAATGTTCGATGAGATTTTGTACAAACTATTAAAAAACGAAAAAAGAAATCTTGATGTTGAGCGAATGAACCTCATGATTGATTCAATCAAGTAACCTTTTCTGAACATCCCAGATGGGATGAAATAGACCTCATTTTACACTGGTTGGTTTTTACCAAGAATTTAGTAGTAGATTGGACATAAAATTGTACGAATGCCCATACCAGCTAGCCCATTTATACTTTTTAAAATTCCATAAGCAGTGGAATTGAGGGTATTTTACATTTTAAATCATTTAATTTTGCCTACGGTTTGCATTTTAAATAGCGAAAATTTTGTTTCTTTGCATTTTACCTAGTAAATTACGGAAATACCACTGTATTTAAAATAAAAGAATACTTAAAAACATCAAAAAATGGTAAAACTTAGTTTATAGATTTAATATACCTAGATTTACTTGCCCATGAAAAAAGATCAAAAAAATTTTAAAAATAGGTTTTGAAGCCGGGCTGTAACGATGTTTGAAACTACCATTAAAACACGTGAAGCAAAACTATTCACACGCTTATGTTTCTAGAACAGCACAAATAACCTTCGACCAGCGAGCGGGAGAGGGAACTCAGACAACCAACTGGACAGAGAGTAGAAAAATTGTTGATACAGAGAAACACCGAAAAAAGAATGGACGGAAACCAACCAACTGGGCAGGAGGAGTTGCCGGACCATGTCGAAACACTATACCCTCCGGGCTGCAGTCCCCAAATTGATGGCTTGAAGGAGGAGCTTGCTACTGATATGAAGTATAAACTTTGTTCTTTTGTTGTTTTATTTTGAATAATATTTGCTTGTAGACTTGTAGTAGATCCCATGCTTCTTTGTTCTATCCAGGACTATGAGATATTTACATTGTTTGAGAAACTCCGAGAGGTTCTCCCTTAAATGGCTTTCTATTAGCTCTTCAGAGCTTTTTTTTTTTTTTTTTTTTTTCCCCAGCCGCATGACTTGCTTTCGGTTTGTGAATTTTCTTGACAGTTCAAATGCATTCGCCGTGATGTCTCTTACTTTTTCCGTCCGTCTGTCCCGCAGATGATTATGCACCTGTATAAGTCTCCACATGCATATTCAATCCGAGCCTTCGGTTGTGCCTGGACATGTGGGGTTATTTACAGGCAGGTGGAAAGCTATGTTTTTGTCACTGATGACTTTTCATTTCATGGACGATGGCCACTTTTAATAAAATAGAGCACCAATCAGACGAAAACGAGTGCAACAACCACATCAATTGCCATATAATTAATAACACCGGAGGAAAGAAATAATGAAACTTCAAGGCAAGAATCTTATCATTTTTTATTCGTATCTATACATTAAGAATATCCCTACACTAAAGGAGACAATCAAACACCTATTTTGTGGCAATCATGCGAAGGGTGTTACCACTAGGGTGGAAAAATCTTTTTTTTTTTTTTGAAGGGAGTGTGGGTGTGTTTCCTACGTAATAAAATTTTAAATGAAAAGATTATGGTAAAAAAGTTTTTAAAATGCGGAAGTGATGTCATATGATAATGATAAAGGGTAAGAAAAATAAAGTTAAAATAAATAGAGTGATTGTGGAAAAAGTAACAAAGAAATGATTTAAATGTAGAGTAGTTATGCATGAAGGTGGGAAGAAATGTTTAAAAATAAAGTAGTTGTAGAGAATAACCATGAGCTATTTTTTATAAATCTTCAATAATCCAAGCCGTTCATCCATCCTGCAGATGATCATACTCCTCATATAAGTCTTCATCATAATTTTTTTGGTTTCCATATAAGCCTCCATCAGGATTTTTTGGTTGTCCACAAATTAAATTCGAGCCTTCAATTGTGTCCGGACATGCGGGGTAATCTATAGGTAGGCATTAGAGAGCCTTTTTATGCATAAAGGAGTGCCTTGTTTTTGTCATTGATAACTTTTTGTTTACTGGACAACAGCTACTATTAATAAAGTAGAACACCAACCAAACAAAAATAAGTACAAAAGCCTCATAAATGATTAAATAATTTAATAACATCCGCAGAAAAACTCAAATGCAATAATGAAATGTTCTTTTAAGGCAGGTGAATACCTTGTTTCTTTTGGGTGCATTCCGGAAGTGATAGAACTTTTGTCGAAGGGTTTTTTAGTGTAAAAATTTTTTAAATGAGAGAAAATGATGTGACGCAATAGAAGTAATGATAAGAAATAATTATAATAAAAGTAAAATAAATAGGTTAGTTGTATGAATAGTTATGTAGAAATTGTTGAAAAGTATAGTAGTTTGTCTTGGAAGATGTGAAGAAATAATTAAAAATATAGTAGTTACAGAGATTAAAAATTTTTAGATTGAAAAATTTTAAGTGAAAAGTTTTATCTTTTAACAAACATACCCAACAGGGATGGTTGTTTAACACCAAAAATTTTCAAAAAATTTTCACCCTTTATAACTTTCTATTTTTCAATTTTTTTTTATATTTTCCTATACAACTAACTTACTTTTCAATTATTTCTACATAACTGCTCATACAATTAATATATTTATTTAAATTTTATTTTTTTTATTCTTCACCACTACTCTTATCACATTGCATTATTTTTTCTCAATTTCAAAAAATTTTTGATCCAAAAGTTTTATGATTTTCTAAATACACTTGAAAAGGAGAAGTAATGTAATATGATAATGATAATAATATAAAAAGTAAGGAAAATAAAGTGAAAATGAATAATTTGATTGTATAAAAAGTAATGAAGAAATGATTTAAAAGCATGATAATCATACAAAAAGGTGTGAAGAAATGATTAAAAAATAAAATACTTAGGAAAAGTAAAAAATTTTAATGAAAAAACCATGAGCAATTTTTTTTAATCTTCATTAATCCAAGCCGTTCATCCGCTCTCTCTAAAAATGATTATATTCCTGAGATAAGTCTCCATAAGAATTTTCGGTTATCCATATATTCAATCCGAGCCTTCAATTTTGTCTCCACACGTGGGGTATCCTCGTTTTTGTCATTGATAGCTCTTCATTTACTGTACAACGGCCGCTTTTAATAAAATAGAACACCAATCAAACAAAAACAGGTACAACAATCACAGAAATTATCAAATAATTAATAATATCGAAAGAAAAGCTTAAATAGAATAATGAAATTTCTTTCAAGGCAAGTGGACAGCCTCCTCGTTTCTTTATTCGGTGAAATTGTTGTATCCTTGCCTGCCATTTTAGAGCTGCCTTCATTTGTCAACAGTACGGTAATGAAATAGATCACTAATAAAACAAAACAGTTAATGATTAAAAAAAATTGATGGAAGCAATAATCAGATTAGTACTTGAAAAAAATTTGTTAAATATTTAGAGAGCCATGATGTTGTCGGCGTTTTGTTAGTTTGTGCCAAAAACTTATTTTTTTTTTCATTTTTGCATTTTTTAATATAAAACCGTTAGTTTGTGTGGGTGTATTTATGAGTGCTTGCAGTTCCAGGACTATGAGATATTTACGTTGTTTTCGTCCGTCAAGAAGGTATGCCTATAGGCTTGTTCATTACCAGGTGCGGTAATCATGTTCTATACAGGCTATACTCCATCAATCCAAGCCGTTCATCTGTCCGGTAGATGATTACACTCCTGATATAAGTCTCCACATGCATATTCAATGCGAGCCTTCGATTGTGCCTGGACATGTGAAGTTACTTACAGGCAGGCGGAAAGCTATGTTTTTGTCACTGATGACTTTTCAATTCGTGGACGATGGCCACTTTCAATAAAGTAGAACACCAATAAGACGAAAACGAGTACAACAACCGGATCAATTTCCATATAATTAATAACACCAGAGGAAAGAAATAATGAAAATTTTATCATTTTTTATTGGTATTTGTACATCAAGTTTAATATTACAATTAAGTACATTCGCAATTTTCACACCACTGAAGGAATTTTTCTATAAATTCCTTCACAACAATAGGGAGTCTCCATACAAGTATCAAATACAATACGCAGGGGGATCTTGGGTGGTGCCAGAGAGAAGGGGGAAAATCTGAGCGCGAGTGGTAAAAATGGCAGTTGCTACCTCAGCTGTTTCTAGGGGTGCAACTTGGCACCGGGTCGGTCCGAACCCGCCCAAGCCGACCCGGTATCAAAACCAAAAATGGGTTTTATTTTTAAGATTTTTTTCAAAATAAACCTGGTTTCAACCCGACCCGTAGAAACCCGAAACCAAAACTGGGTTTGCACCAACCCGATACCAAAACCCGACCCGGTCCGAACTTGGTGTAATTTATATAATTTTTCATCAATTATACATTTTTTTGTAATATTAATATATATATACATGTTTTAGGCATTACTAACTCTAATTCAGACAAATTACCTCTTTTTTCATTACCAAAGCATGCTTGAGGTAGCTTAATTTCTAGGATGATTTTTTATGATTATTATCTTCTTATTGTTAACAGTTAAATGCATTTTTTTCGTCTAGGTTGATGCATATTATTTTCAAATATGTAAATCGAGGAGGAAGAACTTGACATTAGAAATGCAGATGAAAATCGAGGGAGAAATTACTTGGAAGTCTTCGAATAGTTTTTTAGTTTTTTTGGAAACTTTAGAGATATGAATTCATTTGAAATTTGAATTTGTTTAAAAGTAGATGTAAACTTATTTAAACTTGAGATTTGTTTATATTGTCATTTTAAATTTGGATTGCACTTAAATTAGATTGGAATGTTGAATCATTATGCTTAATGTATTTAGAGTTAGTTACTTTGAATAACTGTTATGTAGATTATGTTTGAATTTGAGTCGGCATGATAAATCTATTTCATATTATGCTTTCTATTAGCATGAGAAATCTGTTAGTTTGAATTTCAAATTGTAGTAAAAATTTGATTCATATTTTAAGTTTATTGGTATGACAAGTGGTCAATTTTTACTTTAGCAATTTGTATGATAAATATTCAGTTTGAATTTAATTTCAGC
The DNA here is from genome assembly GCA_030490835.1 of Annona cherimola. NCBI lineage: Eukaryota > Viridiplantae > Streptophyta > Magnoliopsida > Magnoliales > Annonaceae > Annona > Annona cherimola. The sequence continues at coordinate 197,659 of CM059971.1, read as the reverse complement.
AATTTGTACGATAATGTTTAGTTTCGACTACAAAGTTGGTATGATATGTTTATTTTCTATTTGGTATACTTGAGTTATTTCCATTAGCTATTAAATAGAAATGACCAACTAGTCATAAAACTAACTAATTTGTCATTTATTTGTATCTATAGGGTGCTAAAAAATTACTCGCAGAGTTCATTCAAAGAATATTGCAGAATTCAGCATGATGTTGCAGAATTCTTTGAAAGTATGTTGCAGAATTCAGCGTGAGGCTTGACTTCATAAATACATGTATGTATATTTCAATAATTTTCTTTTAAATTACAACTGAATTTGAAAAAAAAATAGTTTATTGGTAACCCGAATTCTAACCCGAAACCAAACTAAAAACCGACCCCAACCCGGTCCGAACCCGAGTTACATTCTTAGGGTTTGGGTTTACTCCAACCAGGTATAACCCGACCCGAGTTGCACCCCTAGCTGTTTCATTCCTTGTGGGTAAGCTCCGTGAGGAGCTTAATGAGGACATCATTCTGCTGCGCAATGCGAGGGCACAGATAGAGTGGGTGGAGACTGAATTCCGGAGGATGGGGTGCTTCTTAAAAGATGCAGACGGTATGAAGGAGGAAGAAAGTGAGGTGACGAAGAACTGGACGCAGGAGGTGAGAGATCTGGCATACCACGCTTAGGATGTCGTCGACATCTTCTTCCTGAGAATCGCGTATGCGAGGGAGGCAGAAGGATGCTGGGGTCAGTTAAAGAGGTACCTTTTCATCTTGAACGAGGTGGCAGCATGCCGCGAAGTAGCTTCCGAGGTGGAATGGATGAAACAAAGACTCCGTTCCATTTCAGAGAGCCAAGGTATTTACAGCATCTCATTTAAACACCGCGGGGGCCCGAGTGAAGAACCAAGGCTCTCGTCTCCCCAACATCACCCGGTCCATGGATCAGGAGCCGAAGATGAAAAGCTGGTTGGTTTGGAGAAGGAACTGCCCAAATGGGTGGAACTGCTGATGAAGACGACGGCAAATGCAGGTCAGGAGGAGCGGAGGGTTTTGTGTATAGTTGGCATGGCCGGTCTGGGAAAATCCGCCGTCGCCAATAAGCTCTATAACGACGAAAGCGTCAAGGCAATCTTCCCCGTGGGCGCGTGGGTGTTTGTTTCGCGGGAGTGCTCTCAGGAATCCATTTACGAGAGTCTGGGTGCTTATTTCAGATTAAAAGAGAGGAATACAATTGACGAGGTTCTGAGAGAGAGCAGTTATCTCATAGTGGTAGACGACGTTTGGGATAACAAAGACTGGGACGAGTTGGCGAAGTTGTTCCCCGATTCTAAGAAAGGTAGCAGAATCATCCTCACAACCCGTGACGCAGACGTCGGCCGTTACGCGACGGCGGGTGCGAGGAGTGAACACCTAGTTTATCTGCAGCCTTTGAGGGAAGCAGACGGTTGGGAACTGTTCGTCAAGAAAACAAATATGGAACGGATGGACAAGTCCCGCCGAAAGAAACTGGAGCCTTTGGGACGAGAAATTGTGAAAAAATGCGAGGGCGTGCCCCTTGCGATCGTTTCCATTGCGGGCGTGTTGGCCGGAAAGGATGAGGTTTCGGCATGGAAGCACGCGAGCAAAAGCATCAGCTATCTGTTGACTGAGGGGGAGAAGAGAACGTCCGGGATCCTGCATTTGAGCTACAAGTATCTCCCCTACCAGCTCAAGCCATGCTTTCTGTACCTGGCGGGCTTTCCCGAGGAAGTCCGTGCCAAGAAGCTCATTCGCATGTGGGCTGCAGAGGGGCTGCTGGAGGAGCGAGGGGAGGAGAGCTTGGAGGATGTGGGGGAAGAATGTCTGCTGGGGCTGGTGCAGAGAAGCCTGGTTCGGGTGGTGGAAACGAGTTCCACCGGGGGAATCAAGAGTTGCCGCATTCATAGTCTCCAGCACCATGTTGCTCTCTCGGAAGCAAAGACAAATAACTTTCTGCAAGTCCATCACCATCCTCAGAATTCCACGGCTATCGTAAGTAGATTCCCCACTAAAGCTCGACGTTTAGCAATCCATGGCAGTAGCAAGAGTCGCGGCGCAAGCGCAGATCATGAGGAAGAGGAGGAAGAGGATATTCCAATTTCAGGCGGCAGCAGAGGCCTGCGGTCGGTGGTTATCTATCCAAAAAGGGGGAAGGAGAAAGTGGGAAAGCAGCTGCTCCACTCGGTATTTGGTGAGTACAAATGGCTGAATTGGGTATTTGGGGAATACAAATTGCTGAGGGTGCTAGATCTGAAGAAAGCAGAAATCGAAGAGGTTCCAAGCCAAATAGGTCATCTCGTCCACCTGCGCTACCTTGCATTGACTTTCGCCTTCGTACAAAGCAGCAACAGCGGTCTCGACCGAGATCGTCGTCCCGTCACTCTTTGTAACGCCGCGACCTATGACGTATTTATACATAAGTTTGTCATAGGATTTCATGCCCAGAATCTTTTGAAAAGTGGTGAAGTCTATACTTTAACTTACTTTTATGCACTAAGCTAAAATAAAGTGTTCTAAATTTTTTTTTTATACATACCTATAAAAATTTTGGCAGCATTCCGTCTATAACTAGGACATTTCCTAGATACAAACATTCACCATATAATCTTTTACATAAAAATAACCTGTATTACATTCATCATAATCACAAACAACTCATTTTCCTCACGCCATAACTACAAACAACCCATTTTCTTCACACCATAAACACAACCAACCCATTTCTTCACATTATAAACACAAACAACCCATTTCTTCACATCGTCATTGAAATCATACCATACTTTCCATACTCCCATGTTTTTCATCCCATACAATACATATATCCATACAATTCACACAATATAAAAGAATTAATATTACAAGTATCTTTCACACCATACATGCAAAATATATACATATATATATATATATATTTTTCAGTACGAATGTTTCACAAACCTAAGAAAAATCTAGCACTTCTATGGTTTAACATATTACAAAATGAGTCAAATATCCTGAAGAGTCTCACATGACTCCTCACTTCACTGCCCTTCTACCCAGTGAAGTCTCCATAGCTCTTGAAGTCAATACATTCTGCAACTGTTTAGTAAAATCGGTGAGTTCAAAGAACCCAGTAAGCAAGCGTATTTCTTTTTAAAAAGAAAACACGAACATCTTCACAATATATTATGTATGCATGAAGATGAAATGCAATCACGACATGCATTATTCAATGACATAATCCCCTTTTTTTTTTCTTTGGTAAGTGACACTTATCAAGTGATCACTTACACTCATACGTCAGGCACACCGACTAGGCAACGTCAAGGATGGACTGCCTGTCCGATTACAACCTTGGCGAAACCTTTCATTTATTCCCATGCATGAGTCGCATCCACACAAATGGTCAAGTGCATTTATGTCATAAAAAGGTTTACTTGGTTAATCATAAAAAAGGATTGTTTCCAAAATCAAACCTGAAACATGCCTTAATACAATCAATGTATATATAAGGGAAAAGTAGGGCAATGGCCATTCCCAAAAATTTGTTTAATGTTTGCATAAACATTTATTACAATACCTATGGAAATAACTTGGTTTGCACATATTTCTAGGGAAATAAATAAATACATGACATGAACATTTATTGCAACCATTTTTTTTTTCAAAATAATTAACAAAATAGACACTTGTTCACAATAAATCATTGAATTTGAAAAGCTTGCTTACCTTACAGTCTCAAGTTGTATCTTGCACCTTCTCTTTTCCTTTTCCTATCAAAATTAGCAATTTTGGCTAAGCATTGACTTAGTTCACAATATATTGCATTCTAATTTTAATGACTACGGATGCATTGATTTGAAGGCTAATAATAATTAATTAATTTTTTCCATTAAGTGTCTATCTAAAATACCTATGTAGGCATTAAAATTTATCAATCATTTTTATACTATGTGAATTCGTTACCCACTAACTTCACATAAATTTCCGACACCCGTACCCTACCCGCAACCTAACATAACCTCTCCATAAATTTTTCTTTTATATTTTTAACACTCCAAATATTTTAAAATTTATTCATAAATACTGTTTAAATCAAATACTCCAAAAGCCCCATGTTTTACCCACGTTTTTGGGGCTGCCCAATTTCCACGGGTCACGAAAAATTCCAATTTTTCTCCTTTTTACCTAAAATTAGGCATATTAATTTGTAACTAATACATCCTAATAGCATTTGCAACTACTATATCACGATTTGGAATAAGAAAATTGGTTACACCCCCTCTTGAATTTTTGATTTCACACTTGGCTTGATTTTTAACATTCTATTTTCATGATTTGGGTTCCAAATATCCTCCTATTCACGAATTTATCAAAAGCCCCATGATTTTCCTACTATTTTCTTGGAAAAAATCAAAATCATATCCATTTCAACTCTTGGATCCTTAAATACCCAAATCTATTACTTAAATTGATATAATTTACTTCCATACATGTTTATCTAAGGTATTTTAGCAAAACCCCTATGTTTATTGCATGATTTGGGATAAAAAATGGAAAACCCAACAAAATCGATCGTTTCTTCCTTACCTCCGGCGACCCAGCGGCGACGGCGGCGTGAACAGTGGCGTGAACGGCGGCGTGGATGCGAGCTCCCTCTCCTCTCTTCTTCCTTCTCCTTCTCTTTCTTCCTTTCTTCTTCTTCTTTCTTCCTCTTTCTCCTCTCCGTTTTTTTTTCTGGTTTTCGGCTCTGTTTAGAGAGCCTGCTCGAGCGCTCCCCTTTTCACACCCCTTTTTGTTTGGTGCTCCGCATGTGCACCAAAAATGTGGTGCACATGCAGCAGCAATTTTTTTTTTTTTTTTTTTAACAACCGGGCTCTACACTCTTCCAGGATCGATGGACAAACTCCGCAACCTGCAGACACTAGAATGCTATTGTCCTCATGGAATCCGAATACCCAGTAGCAGCTGCTCCATCCAAAAGATGCAAGCGCTGAGACATGTTCTGCTCAAGTCTCCCTACGGCGTCAAATATCCAGAGACTGGCGCCAGTCGCATTCTGGAAGATGAGCAAGCATCTGCATCGAAAGCTGTTCGGCTTCTCCTGCGTAACCTTCACACCCTCGCCAACGTATTTGCAGGTGCATGGCAAAAAAACTGCCACCGCCTTAGAAAACTTGGCATCACCATCCATCCAGATAACATTAAGTCCTGTGAATATGCTGCCAACTTGGTATCCCTCCAGTCTTTGTCCATTTCTGCTTGGGACCTCGATTAGCCAATCCCAAAGTTGCCTCCTCTTCACAAATTGTCAGATCTTTGCAAGCTTTCACTCAACGGCCGCCTCGAAAAATTGCCTGAACCACGTGAATTTTCCTCGAGTCTCATAAAGCTTACCTTCACATATTCCCGATTAGAAGAAAATAATATGGGGACGTTAGGTGTAGCGCTCCCCACCTGCGGGCGCGCCACCCCGCTTAGTCGCGGTACCTTACTCCAAGATCTTTGTGGGTGGTGAAACTCGTGAATGAAACCAAAGTTTCATTGCTTACATGAGCGAAAGCTTTTCCTAATTTGTCGAGAAATTAGCTTGAATTTTTTTTTCCTTTTTTTTTCTTTTCTTCTGAACCTACATTGATTCTATGTTCCTAACTACAATCTGGCAGCATGCCGTCTGTAGTTAAGCCATTTGGGCGATTACAAAACCTGATATATATTACATAATCTAGCATTCTCTATTAAATTCATTCACAACCACTTAAATTCATCTAATCTCACCCATATAAAATCATACTTCACATAGGAAGCTAATTATTACATTTAACATCCATATAAAACAATTCAAATATAATACACTCACATTTATAATAATTACAATCTCATGAATCGAAATTCATCAAAAAATTAAAAATCATACCTTCACTGCTCAACTAGCAGTAAAGGTCCTTCCATCAAATCTGCATCATTTGCACTCACTGATTAGTTGAAAACAATGAGTATAAAATACTCAGTAAGCAAGCATTTAAAAATACGTACCGTTCAAAACCTGTGGCATTAACCAAAATCATAAAACTCTTAAAATCTCATTATGCATGTGTGACGATGAGATGAATGCACACACATGCATCCTTTCATGACTTATCCATCGTTTGGCAGATGACACTTATTAAGTGATCACATGCCCCATACGTCGGACGCACCGACCAGGCAGCACCAAAGACGGACTACCTGTCCAATTACAACCTTGACAAAGCCTCATGCTTGAGTTTCATTCACACGTGCATCATATGCATTTATGACATGAATTGAGTTTCGCCAACTCAATATGATAACAGAGTTTGTACATGAAATCAAAATGTAAAAATATTTCAAGTACACATTCTTTTTGTAAAACCTATGCACAAAGAAATGACCATCCCTAAGTACCCTTTTCAATGCATGTCAATTTCAAGAAACATTTAAATAAAACAAACTCATTAGCAAACAACCTTTCTTGAAATAAAAAGACAAGAATAGATTTTTCTTACCATAAAATTCTTTTGAACAAAAAGAATCTTTAAGAGCTTACTTACCTCTTCCCTTTAGCATTCCTCCATTTTTATCCTTTTTTACTTTCCTTCATGTTTTCTTTACCCCTTCCTATTATAGCCAACAAATAATACATCTAAGCATTATTTCACCCATCACAAATACTTATTCCATGATTAATTATGCATTTAACTACATATTTTTTCAAGACTTTTGGACATGGAGTTCAAGTATTCATGAACTTGAAATCTCCTTATCCAAAATTTCTAACTTCCTTTTACTTTAACCACTCTTTCAATTGGATGAACCATAGCTTACAAGTTAACTACTCTTGAAATACCCTTTACACCAAAACTTGAACTGAATCGAAAATTTCTTACTTTCCAAGCTATTTAAACTTGTATACCATCTCGCATTTAACATACGTTTGAATAAGCTTATAATTGCATTAGCTTTGCATTTACTACTCAAACTAATAATTATAATTCAAGTTTTAACTTTATACATAACACATAATGAACATAGAAGCTTAATATAACTTCTGCCATTATTTATACAACTTAAAACTTAGTATATTCCATTTTTATTTTATTTTCATAAAACTCATATCATTAAACAGTAAATTCATCTACTGCAACTTAGATCCTATTTACACATAATAGGATTACCCACATTGACACATTCATTGGGTTCCCTATTACTTACATTTCTTTCTTTAAAACCTCAATCATTATTTAAAATCTTGGTTTAATCCTTTCAATATGACTTACACACATCAAAGAATCATCCCACACTTGGGCAAACATCTTATCCTCATTTAAAACATCAATCAATGAAATTCAACACAATGACGCCATAAAAATTAAGTTAATCTTAATCTTATAGATCTTTCACCCGATATAAAAATGACAACATGTGGTCATTTGAACTTAAGATAGCTTTTTTTTTCTCCACTTCTCTTCAAACCATAACCATTAAATCTTAAGCACCCATTGAAAAATAACTTAAGTAACTTGACATTTTAAATTACCCAACATGCTCCTCAATTTCACAATTCATTCCATTTTACTCTTATTTAACTCTCTCGCTTGCTTAAAATGCATCATTTATTTCATTTCATTTTAATTTTATTTCCTTTCTATATAGAGCATATGAATTTATCTAATAAATTTCTTTTCATAACCAAACAACCCATTAACTAGGTTGTTTCACTTAAATCTCAACACCCGTAGCTTAACGTATAATGTTTCATCATCAAATCATTAAACTAATCATAAATATATAAATACAATAATCAAATGCCTAAAATTTAATATCCAAGCTTATAATCTCAATTTCATAGTTGAGTTTTTCCCCAACTTCCCTTTACTTTCATTTATCTAACTTATAACTTATCATTCCATCATCATTCATATGCATTATACTTTTTTTAATATAATAAATATAACCCACCATATATCATAACCAAATTCATCATATATGCTCCCGTCTAAATTTCTCCTTCATTTAGGCTTAATTGAAATTCTTATATATATATTTAATAATTACAATTTTGCTTAACCACAACCCATTTATCATAAATAAATTATATATCATGCTCCTAAAATTAAAATTAATCATTTAGGAGCCACCTTTAAACCCAAATTCATCACCCATACATTGCCCAACTTTGGCAAATTAGATGAGAGAGTTTTAAGCTTTAAAATTAAGGGATTTTACTCCCTTTCATTTTCACATGATTTATATACAACAAGTTTAACATTTTTTTTAACCCTCCAACCATTCATGTACATGTCATATAATTGTTACCCATTCATTCATTTTTTTCCATATTTATTTGATACCAAAATTATATAAAATTCACCCCGTACACATTTATTTAAAAGAAACCTCATAAACTTATACCTCCATACAAATTTCCTGACTACTCAATTTCATTTATCATATATGTCTAGATTTTTGCTTCAAGATTTACAAATTTTGATTTAAATCCATGTTCATATATTATTAAATTACTAAACTTAAATATTTACAAGCGACAACACATACCCGTAACATATATACCCACCTACCTCTTTTTTTTCACCCATTTCCACATTCGAACGGGTTCAAAATCATTTATAAATCATCCCATACATAAATAATATAAACGCCCTATGCTTAGCCTACGTTTTTATGGCATCCCCACGTTCAAGGTATGATGGAACTTTTGAATTTCTTTTCCTATCCAAGATTATACATGTAGTTTTACAAATAATACATCCCAACATCATTTAAATACATTATATAGCAATTAGAGGCAAAAATGTTAAAGCTTTCAACTCTTGAAATTTCGAATTCATGCATGAGATTCAATTTTTCGCATTCTATATACATTATTTGGCTCCCAAGATAAATATCTACATGAATCTACGAAAACCCCCATGATTCCTACCCATTTTAAGTAAAAATTTCAAAACCCCAACTCACCGTAGCTATGGATTCGAATTTCCTCCTCCTTTCTTACAATTTCTCCATCAATTCTTATAGATCAACCCATATTAAACAAAAACCCCATGATTTTTTTCATGATTGGAAAGAAATTATGAAAATCAACAAAAACCCATCTCTCCCTCTTACCTCCGGTCACCGGCGACGGTTGGACGGCGATGACGGTGGCAACGGCGACGGGCAGCAATGGTGGCCGGCTCCTCCTCTTCTCTCCCTCCTCTCCTTCCCTTCTCCTTCTCTTCTCCTCCTCTTTCTTTTTCTTTTCTCCTCTCCTCTCCCCCGCTCGTTCTGTTCGTGTGGGGGAGAAAAGGGCTGCCTTTTCGGTGGCCCCACTTAAGGTAGTCCGCACGTACACACGTGCGGCTACCCCTCACACTATTTTTTTATTTTTTATAAATATCCATATTAAATATATATCATAAATCATAAAATTTATATTAAACATATATATCATAAATCATAATATTTTAAATTTTATAACTTCTACCCGCCATATGCATTTAAACCACTAAATCATAGCCATTCATTAATTTAAGCGATTTAAATCAATTAATCACTTAAATCAAACCACTTGACTGAAATTCATTAATTAATCTAAAACTAAATAATACATTTTATTATTATTCCATTCAACATTTACACTCATAACTCATCATTTTTTTATTATTTCTTCCTTTTCTTACTTTATAATTTTAGGCCATTAATAAAATTCTAATTTTATTAATTTCATAGCCCAAAATTTTCATTTATATCCATCACGTACTTATGGGTTACATTCTAAAAATTGTGGGTACTACATTAGGCAAGCTGAACAACCTACGCATTTTGAGATTGATGAAAAAATCGTACAAGGACACCCACATGACTTGGCCTAATGGAGGAGGATTTCCTGCTCTCGAATGCTTGCACCTGGGGAAGTTGCAGCATCTGAACAAGTTGACATTCCAGGCGGAGGCAACCCCCAAGCTTTTGCGCCTGAATATCTATTTCTGTAAGGAAATGACCAGAGTGCCAGAAGGAGTGGAATACCTAAAGAAGAATAATCAAAATTTCAAAATGGTTAAGCTCAGCTGGACTATGTTATTTCAGGAACTCATTTTCGGATTCCTCACTCCCTTCTTTGCTGGGACAACGTAGCTCCCGGCCAAAAAAAAAGAAAAGAAAAATCTGCTGCATATGCACGTTTTTGGTGCATATGCAAGGCACCAAATAAATTTAAAGGGGACAGAGAGCGCCCTCGACGGGGAGTAAAAAACAAAAAAATGTGAGGAAGGATAAGATGGAGGTGCACATGCAAGGCACCAAGTAAATTTAATGGGGACGGAGAGCGCTCTCGATGCGGAGCTCAAAAAAAAAAAAAAAAAAAAAAAAGTAAGAAAGGAGGAGAAGGAAAAGAGAAATGGGATCTCGTCACCGCCGCCGTTAATGTGTCGCTGCCATCTTTGTTTGTCGTCGGTCACCACAGGTAAGAAAGAAATGAATTCTTTTTTACTGGTTTTTATAATTTTTGCTCAAATCATACTAGAAAGTACAAGTGTTTTGCTAAAATATCTTAGACAAATATGTAGGGAAGTAAAATATATGGATTTGAGTTGTAGAGTTAAGAGTCGAAATGGGTAAGATTTTAATTTTTACCCCAAATATTGATGAAAAATAATGAGACTTTTGATAAATTCATGGATAAGATTATATTTAGAGCTTAAATTATGAAAATGGAAGGCTAAAATCAAGCCTAAGTGTGAAGTAAAAAATTTAAGAGTCGTATATCCAAATTTTTTTGGTCCAAATCATGATATAATAGTTGTGCATGATATTTGTACATGTTATTTAGAAATTAATATACCTAATTTGAAGTGGAAGGAGAGAAATTGAATTTTTTAACAACCTGTGGAAATTGGCAATCCCAAAAACGCGGTATAAACATAACGATTTTGGAATATTGGGCCTAAACATTATTTATCGGTAAATTTTAAGTTATTTGGAGAATTAAAAAAATACAACGAAAAGTTTCGGAAGTATTACACTAAGTTTTAGGTAATTTACGAGTGTTGGAATTTTATGCAAAATTGTTAAAATTTGCTATGATAAAATTTGCATTGTAGATAAAATCATAATATCAACGAACTGGAAAACGGTTCCAATAAATCGCACAATTGCAACAAAACACATTGCCACATGACTTGGCCTAATGGAGGAGGGTTTCCTGCTCTCGAATGCTTGCACCTGGAGAAGTTGCAGTATCTGAACAAGTTGACATTCCAGGCGGAGGCAACCCCCAAGCTTTTGTGCCTAAGTATCTATTTCTGTGAGGAAATGACTGGAGTGCCAGAAGGAGTGGAATACTTGAAGAAGAATAATCAAAATTTCAAAATGGATGTGAAACAGTACGACCTCGCTAGTTGCTACAAGGAATTGGAGCACTATCTGAAGCTATTAGCAGCAATATGATTATATATATGTAGCCCCAAATTCTGCACTCGCTAAGCTGAAATAAGTGACTTCTTTCCTCCGTTAATTTCTTCTTTTTTTTCTCGTTTTTGTAAGATTTGTTAGTTCTTTCTCCAGTCTTCCATCCATGCATAATATGCATACATATTAAGAGGCATATGCTAGTCGGAAATGCTATTGGTGCTCAACCAATCCTGAAATTAAAATTTAACCTCCTAATCATATTTAAAATTATTTATTTGTTTAACATATTAATTTTCATCCAAAATTAGATTCTACGTTCTAAGAGATTCGGCATTTTGTGGATGCATAGTCTAACTAATAATTCAATTCTCTAGTAGCTTGCTGAAGATTGAAAGCGAAAGGGGTATGGATGTTGCACCCTGACCCGTTGATGCGCTACCCACCCCGTCGTGGTACCTTACTCCAGGATCTTTTTAGGTGGTAAAACTTATGAATGAAACCAAAAGTTTCATTACTAATCCTAGTGAAAGCTTTTCCTAATTTGTCAAAAAATCAGCCTGAATTTTCTTCTTTGCTTTTTTTTCTGAACCTACATTAATTCTATTTTCTTAACTAAAATCCGGCAGCATGCCATCTATAGTTAAGACATTTTGGCGACTACAAAACCTGATATACATTACATAATCTAGCATTCTCTATTAAATTCATTCACAACTACTTAAATTCTTCGAATCTCTCACTTATAAAATCATAATTCACATAGGAAGCTAATTATTACATTTAACATCAACATAAAACAATTCAAATATAATACACTCACATTTATAATAATTACAATCCTATAAATCCAAATTCAACAAAAGTATTAAAAATTATACATTCACTACTCTGCTAGCAGTGAAAGTTCTTCTATCAAATCTGCATCATTTGCACTTACTGATTAGTTGAAAATAATAAGTATAAAATACTCAGTAAGCAAGCATTTAAAAATACATACTGTTCAAACCTATAACATTAACCAAAATCATAAAAATCTTAAAATCTCACTATGCATGTGTGATAATGAGATGAATGCATATACATACATCCTTCAATGACTTATTCATTGTTTGGCAGATAACACTTATCAAGTGATTACCCGCCCCATATTTCGGACGCATCGACTAGGCAGCGCCAAGGACGGACTACCTGTCTAATTACAACCTTGACAAAGCCTCATGCATGAGGTTCATTCACACATGTATCATATGCATTTATGCAATAAATTGAGTTTCTCCAACTAAACATGATAGCAGGATTTCGATATGGAAATCAAGTTATAAAACATAATTCAAATACACATTCTTTTTGTAAAATCTATGCATAGGGTAATGGTCATCCCTAAGTACCTTTTCAATGCATATCAATTTAAAGAAACATTTAAATAAAATAAGCTCATTAGCAAATAACCTTTCTTGAAATAAAAAGGCAAGAATAGATTTTTCTTACCATAAAATTCTTTTGAACAAAAAGAATCTTAAAGAGCTTGCTTACCTCTTCCCTTTAGCATTCCTTCATTTTTCCTTTATACTTTCCTTCATCTTTTCTTTACCTCTCCCTAGAATAATCAATAGGAAACAATGTCTAAGCATATTATTCTCATTATCATGCATGTCAATCTACATGCCTACTTATTTCCTACTTGCCCCTCCCACCCTTTTTTTACAAACTTTTAATAAGAAATTCAAGTGTTTCCTTGCTTGAAAATCCCATTTAAGTATATTTTATCCTACATTTGAATAAACTTCTTATTCCCACTCTAGACTTTCAAATATGGAGTCCATCTTAAGTTCATCATAAAATTAGATTTCATAGGGTTTCATAAATCCAATATGCTCAAAAATAATCTTTTATAAACGTAGACCAATTTAAAAACTCATAGACTACAAACTATCCTAGTCTTTTAATCATTCTGTAAATGAAGTATCCTTAATGAGTCTTACACATTTTGTACATATTACTTTTAAATAACTCATATAAAAGGTATGGGATCTTCCTACACATAGAAAACAAGGTTACTACCAAAAATCTCATCACACAGACTAATTCATACAAAATCTTAACCCATTTAAGATAGATTATTAGAAATCATCCCCATCAAATACAACTCAAATTCTTTTACACATATATAAGAATACTTTTCTCATGATGTATGAATTCATTTATTCCAAAATTGAATAATTTAAACTTATATCATATATACTATTCATTAATTTAAGCAATTTAAATCAATTAATCACTTAAATTAAACCATTTGACTGAAATTCATTAATTAATCTAAAATTAAATAATACATTTTATTATTATTCCATTCAACATTAACTAACTAATCATTATTTATTTATTAATTCTTCCTTTTCTTTCTTTATAATTTGAGGTCATTAATAAAATTCTAATTTTATTAATTTTCTGACCCAAAATTTTCATTTAAATATGTCACGTACTTATGGGTTGCAATCTAAAAATTGCGGGTACTACAATGGATGATGAGTTTTGAGAAATACTATTGTTTTTTGTATACCTTATCCATGTACATATGCTAGATTGTGAATTTGTTGCTCTATATTTGAAGACACCCCTCCTTAAACACAAGAGCAAAAGAAATATGTGTGTGGGCTAAAGATCCAAGCCCAACGACAAAATAATTGACAATGGGCCTTAAAACCAACAGCTCATTTGAAATGAGTCCAAAACAAAGATAACCAAGCCAGGTCTACCACTAGACGAGCCTACCTAGCCTCGATCTGCAGGAGCAAGGCTACACCAATCTACCAGAATGGGCTCCACAATAGCAACCTACCAGACATAGAAACTGGGCTCTACAACAGTATCCCACCAGATCCAGCCTCAGGCCACAGTAGTAGGCTCTTCAAACAACAATCTATCAGACATCAACAACGGCCCACTTGGAACAAAAGATCCAAGTCCAACTACAACAGGCTCCCATTCACAGCTCAGAGCCTACATGACCCACTCTACATTTATAAATAGGGAGCCAAGCCACCTCTTTGAACACACTTGAAGAAGCATCCCAAAGGGGGATGACGAGAGTCTGCAGTAAAGTCTCAGCATCTCGGTTTTTCCATTTCTCAAGCTCAAGTTTTTCTAAGCTTTCCCCTTCTTCTTCTCTCCCCCTTTTCAGATTTTTTATTTTTCCCTTTTCATACCCGTGTAGACCGCATCCGGTTGACAGATTTTGCAATATCTGTTTTAATCCGAATGTTGAAACCCAAACTCTGTATGATCGGTGCCTTTATTCATTAAAAATAGGAACTAATCTCTCTTTTAAGATTAGTGGTGACTCCATTTTCTTTATTTTGTGCTAATACTAACGCATTTGTTTGAATTGACGCCTCAGCGAGATGGGAGCGTGTGGTCCCGTAGTTTCTAGCACTACACGCTACCATTATGCTGCTAAACCCACAACTCAATCCATGTATAAACGGCCCTATCTTAGCCGAAACGCCGCCGAATCCATGGGAGGATATCCATATGCCCACACTAGCCAAAGATAGTCAATACTAACATGTTTTTTTTTATGAAAGGAAACAACCTATCTCACTACCCTAGAAATCATCTAGGGAGGAGGGATAGGAAGATCCGAGATTCATTTTCAAAAAATTGTCTATACAAATTTTTTCCAAAATGGCTTGAGGGGGCATGCCCCACTAGACCTGATGATCCACAGAAGAAACAGAAGAACGCAGAAACATTGAGCCCATGCTACTGTTTTGGAGACATTGAAGAATCAAGTCAAACCAATTCAATACAGCCTAGATTTTTCAAGGCTAGGAACGACGGCCTAGCCTGTAGTAGTGCTCGCGGCAGGTGTTACAACATTATATTTGTTCCAATGCATTTAACAAGGCCTAGATTAATGCTTAATGTGAATATAGCTAGCATTATTCAACTGGTGATAGGCATTGACTAATTGATCTTGTGAGAGTTTTTCCTATATATCCTCATAAGCATTCTATCATGAACATTCTTGCAGAAGCAGGTGTTCTTTCTCTCCTTTTTTCTTCCTTTAATTTCAGTCATTCTCCTTATTATTCTTGGGTTTGAAAAATGTTCATAATTGCAATCTTAATGGTTTAGGTCTTTGCAAGGACTAGTTAGTAAACGGCTTATGTAACACTAAGTTTTCCAGTGCACCTCAGGAAATTTTCTTAGGAGATATTTTTTGCAAATTCATGAAGCTACTGCTCTTTAATATGTGAAAATTTTTACTTGATGGAGAAGATATTTGCACTTATGTTTATGTTTACCGACTATACATATAAAGAGAGATTGAACCTTTCTTAATTAATTGTGCATTTGGTCTAAAGTAGGCTCCACATGTACTTTGGAGTTTGCCAAGCTTCTTGTGTATCCCACCTTGGGGTGAGGGTGCCCAACCAATGTTAGATTCTTCAAAGTTATTATAGCTCTCTTTGCTTCTCCCTTTGTACCAACGCTCAAGGTAGCGATAACACCTTGGGGGGAGGGGTTCTCCAACTATTGTTGGATTCTTCAGAGGTTTTGTAGATCTCTTAGCTTCTCCCTCACTACTTTTGGTACATGTGTGCAAATGTTTAACGTAACAATAACATGTTGCGGGGGGGGGGGGGGGGGGGGTGGGGGAAGGGGGGTGGTTGTCTCTCTTTGCTTCTCCCTCAACTACTTTTTGTCCAAGTGTAGTAGTGCTTAACGTAGAGGTAACACGTCGATAGGTGTATACCCAAGTTTGAGTTCCAGTGGGAGCATAAGGCTTCATTGTTACAACATATCAATCCAGAAAAGTAATCCTAAGCCATGTATTTAATGCAAATTTTTAAGATCAATCACACGTATATGACATAATCAAGACACAATAAAATAAAATAAAATACGTGTCCACTATTTGCAATACGTGCTTTTAAATATTTTTGAATAAAATAAAATAACCATTCTTAAGTCTTTAGGTAATCCAAACTTTAGTGTCTCATTTGATTTGGTTCACTTGTAAAAATAATGGGTAAGTCCTAACATGATTAGTAAGTAGAAAATTATTTAAAAATAGATAATGATCCAATTAAAAGTAAATTAAATAATAAAATTAATCGTTTAATTTAATAACTTAAAATTTTGGTCTTATTTGCAAAACTAAACCATACCAATGAGTCTAAAAGCATAAAAAAATTTAGAAATGGACTATTTGATCATTAAATTCTAATTCAACATTACCGAATAATAAAAAAATACAAAGTAGATGGTTGCTAAATTGCCGAACCATCATTAGGTTTCCTTAGCTCATCTTTCTATATTAGCCTAATCATTGACCTAAATAGAAAGGTACAATGGCCAAGGTGTAATTTATTTTCAATATGTTTTATGTAATTAACACAATAATTGGTTCTTTTCTGCAAAAATTTCTCCATAGTGAACCTGTTTGCAAAAATTCAAAACACTAGGTATGTTAGAGATGAAATACAGATCAGGAAAAAATTTTCACAATTCATCGGATCATCCAACTTGCTAAAACGTGTCATTCAAATAATCAGAATTTTATATATTCAAATAACTCTCCTGCATGCTGGAACCTGGATGTTCTGACAAGAGCATTAAATAAATCTTTTAAAAGCAACTAAATAATGGTTGCTTAAATAATGGTTGCCAATAATAGCTTGGATTCAAGTCAAAGCAACTGGCGCTCATTTCACATACTCTATTCAAAATCATGCTCATGATACTGTCCGTATATATTTCACAAAAATTAAAACAATCATAGCCACCAAATATATGCGAGGAATCTGTTAGTTCAGATTAAATAAATGCTGCACTTAGCCTACTTTAAAAAATTTATTTATAAAATTTATATTTTTTCTTTATATACTTGTTTATCTAAGTATATTCAACATATACACCAAGTTTTACTATTTTTGGATATGTGTATATATTTTTTTTAGATTTTTAAATATATGTATATATGTATTTAAAACACTCCCATCTTTGATGTCAACACTCTAATGACTTGTAGAGGGTCGAGCTAGAGTTTAAGTCGTTTTGGGATAAGGTTAATTTATTTTGAATTCAAATTGAAAAGCTATAGCCAAACCAAATAATAACCTATTTTCTAAAGCCCAATTCTAAACCAAACCAAGTTTATAAAATTGAAACTAAAATTCAATTTAAATGGATTAAATGTTTCAGTTCATAATTCGGGTTAATGCATTAAAATTTCAATTTCTTTTTATAAAATATTGTATGCTATCAAACAATGTTGTGTGTTATTCAATATAGTTAACTATTGAAAAAATTATTTAATAATATTAGTAATCAGTTAATAAATTAAGTTACTATTTAATTAAAAGCCATATGTTTTCTTAAAAATATAAAAAAAGGCAATACGACCAAAAGACATTTTAAATTAGATCTAGTTTATGGTTCATTAAAAATATAATAAATTTAGTTTATAGTTAAAGTCAATATAAGATCTAAGATTATGCCTAAATACATTGAAATTATTTGAGTTATTTGATCTAAATAATTTGAATTGTTTAGCTGATGTAATTTGGTCCGTAGTATACTTAACCCAAATTAAATCCTATTGGAATTCGGTTTGGGTTAAACCCGAATTCACTATACGAGACCTAACTAATATCAACCGAAAACCACTTAAAAATTGGGCTTACTTGGGTCCGTATTCCAGTGCCGGAACTTGCACCCCTAGACCCATATAGTATTGAGTTTTTTTTAGGTGTGTAGTGTTTAAGGTTGCAACTAGGGTCAGTTCGTTTCGGATAGTAATCTACTTGAGTTATACCTTATTTACAAAAAGTTCTACTTTAATTTACTTATTTGTCAGTTTGGTCTTTAGTATACCTCGCCTACCCATTATCCCATAACATCCGTTCAAATTTTGGTTCCAAATTGGTTTATTTAATACTCAAATATAATATTTTTAAAAAATTCTATATTATCTTAAAAAATATAAAGCAATGCTCATTTACATTTCAAAATCACAAGTAAATATGTTATATTTTACATTATTATATAGAAAATATAAAGTATAGATTGTCACAACCAAATCATTAAAACTATTAATATATTTATTGCAATTCACAAGCTTATTTATAAAAGATTTTTGTAGTCAATGACATGTATACATAAAAACTTAATTAGTTTCTTACTTTACATTCCATAACTCCATAAGGCACAAGATCCATTTGAATGAGAATTTGTTAAAATAGGAGTGTACACAAGACATTGCAAGCAAGATACAACACATACTATACAATATATATAATATACAAATGTATAATTATATCCATGCAGGTAAGTTTCGGGTACCTAATATATTTGCCCTACCCACACTCTATTTGAGAGGGTCGATAATAATTTTCACCTTATCTCTACCCATGGATAATATTTTATATTTTACCTTACTCAAATTTGGGTTGAATCTGTGGTTGCTTGTGGATACCTTTGTAAGGCCCGGTCTTTTAAAAAAAAATATGTTGCTGCATGTGAACCACATTTTTGGTGCATGTGCAGAGCACCAAACAAAAAAAAGGGGATATAAGAGAGCTCGGGCAGGATCTCGAAACAGAGCACCAAAAAGGGAAAAAACGGAAGGGAGAGAAGAAGGAAGAAGAAGAAGAAAGGAAGAAAGAGAAGGAGAAGGAAGAACAGAGGAGAGGGAGCTTGCATCTACACCGCCGTCGCCGTCAGGTTGTGCGGAGGTATGGAAGAGATGATTGATTTTGTTGAATTTTTTCAATTTTTATCCCAAATCATGCAATAAACATAGGGGTTTGCTAAAATTCCTTAGATAAATATGTATGGAAGTAAATTACACCAATTTCAGTAGTAGATTTGGGTATTTAGGGATTTAAGAGTTGAAATGGATATGATTTTGATTTTGTTTCCAAGAAAATAGTAGGATAGCCATGGATCTTTTGATAAACTCGTGAATAGGAGGATATTTGGAACCGAAATTATGAAAATGGAAGGTTAAAAATCAAGTTAAGTGTGAAATCAAAAATCAAGAGGGGGTGTATCCAATTTTCTTGTTCCAAATCATGATATAGTAGTTGCAAATAGTATTAGGATGTATTAGTTATAAATTAATATGCCCAATATTAGGTAAAAAGGAAAAAAATTAGAATTTTTCATGACCCGTGGAAATTGGGCAGCCCCAAAAACGTGAGCTAAGACATGGGGCTTTTGGAGTATTTGATTTAAACATTATTTATGGATAAATTTTAAGATATTTGGAGTGTTCAAAATATAAAAGAAAATTTTATGGAGAGGTTATGGTAGGTTGTGGATAGGGTACAAGTGTTGGAAATTTATGTGAAATTAGTAAGTAACAAATTCATATAGCATAAGAATGATTGGTAAACTTTAAAATGACTAACATATGTATCTTAAGTAGGCACTTAATGAAAAAATTAATTATTATTATTAACTTTCAAATGAATGCATCCATAGCCATTAAAATTAGAATGCAATACATGGTGATTTAAGTCAATACTTAGCCAAAATTGCTAATTTTGATAGGAAAAGGAAAAGAGAAAATGCAAGACACAACCTGAGACTGTAAGGTAAGCAAGCTTTTCAAATTCAATGATTTATTATGATCAAATGTCTATTTTGTTATTTATTTTGAGAAAAGATGTTTGCAACAAATGTTCATGTTATGTATTCATTTATTTCCCTAGAAATATGTGCAAACCTAGTCATTTCCATAGGTATTTTAATTAATTTTTGTACAAACGTTAAACAAATCCTTGGGAATGACCATTATCCTATTTTTCTCCTTATATATATTTATTTTATTAAGGCATGTTTCAGATTTGATTTTTGGAAACGACCCTTGTTTTTATGATTCACTAAGCAAACCTTTTTACGACATAAATGCACTTGACCATTTGTGTGGATGCGACTCATGCATGGGAATGAATGTAAGGTTTCGCCAAGGTTGTAATTGGACAGGCAGTCCATCCTTGATGTTGCCTAGTTGGTGTGCCCGACGTATGAGTCTGAGTGATCACTTGATAAGTGTCACTTACCAAAGAGAAAAACTATGTCATTGAATGATACATGTGGTGATTGCATTTCATCTTCATGCATACATGATATTTTACGGTGACGTTTGCATTTTTCTTTTTAAATAATGCTTGCTTACTGGGTTCTTTGAACTCACCAATTTTATTAAACAGTTGTAGAATGTATCGATTTCAAGAGCTATGGAGACTTCACTGGGTAGAAGGGCAGTGAAGTAAAGAGTTATGTGAGACTCTTAAGGATGTTTGACTCATTTTGTAATATGATACACCTTAGAAGTGCTAGATTTTTCTTAGGTCTGTGAAATATGTATATTGTATATATATATATGTATATATTTTTCATGTATGGTATGAAAGATACTTGTAATATTAATTCTCTTATATTGTTTGAATTGTATGAATATATGTGTTGTATATGATGAAAAATATAGGAGTATGGGAAGTATGGTACGCTTTCAATGAAATTATGAAGAAATGAGTTGTTTGTGGTTATGATGTAAAGAAATGGGTTATTTGTGATTATGATGTGAAGAAAATGAGTTGTATGTGGTTATGATAAAGTAATACAGGTTATTTTTGGATGTAAAGGACTATATGGTAAATGTTTGTATTTAAGAAATATCCTAGTTACAGACAAGATGCTGCCGAAATTTTTATAGGTATGCATAATGAAAAAAAATTTTAGAGCATTTTATTTTTTTCTTAGTGCATAAATGTAAGTAATTATGGACTTCACCACTTTTCAAAAGATTCCTGACATGAAATTCTATGACAAACTTGTGTATAAATACGTCATAGGTTAGGGCGTTACAACCTTACTCCAAGTTGTACATTTAAATTAGTGTTTAGCTATCTAAGAATAGTTGCATGGCTTATCCATTCCCTCCCAAAATTTTCCTTAGATTCTCATAAGGGTGAACTCCAAGTTGATAGGCCGTTAAAGAGAACTGGCCTGAGTGATTACATACCACTCTTTTAGTTTACTACAAGTGAACTGATTCAATGCACCTGGTTGCATTGAACCTAAGTGCAAAACTTATTTTTTTTATTTTTTTGAAAAATTTTCATGAAACTATTAATTTGAATTTATTTAACATGTGTATCAATTTTTATAATTTTTGAAGATTTTTAGATAGTTTTTGATTTTTAAAAACTAGTGACATTTTAGTTATTCTAAATTACTAAAAATGCTATTGATTTTTAAAAATTCGAAAAAAATCTAAAAATCTCTAAAGAAGATAAAAATCAATACATATGTTAAATTATAATAGCCGTAAATATTTAATAATATAACATCATTTAATTTATAAAAATTAACGATGAGCGTTAGCGAGCGAGCATTGGCATGCAACAACGTGCTCTTTTTAAAGAACAAAAAGAGTGTGAGTGCAAAGAGAAGGCATAAAAAGTAAGAAACGAACGTTGTTGGGTTGATATTTGGAAGAAAACTTGATTCTCAGATCTGCTCCAATAAATCCCTCTGTGGGTATGCCAATTAGGTAAGTGAAAATTTTCATGCTTTATTGTTGAAGATTCAATAAGAATTTTAAGGTTTTATGATTCATCCACTTTTTTCCAAACTTCATAGATTTGCTAGATTTATGAAAAGAAAAGTATTAGGCGAATTTATATTAAATAAGGAACCCATATATATGCCAAGAGGAAAATTCCGGGGTTCGTTTTGGGCAGTTTTCGCAACTGCCGAATGTTGAGAGAGAGCGGTGAAATCAGAGCAGAGAGAAGGAGGAAGAACTGTAGTAATTTTGACTTTTGACGAAAATTTTACAGAAAACCCCATGAGTTTATGATTTTGCAAAAAAAAATTATAGAAAAACCCAAATTTTGCTAGAAAATTTGCAGGAGATATTTTTAAAAAGATTATTATAAAATAATCTCTTGACTTGTGAAGGAATTTCATAAGAAAAATTTTAGAAAAATACGAAAAAGCCCCTTTAAATGAAATAGTTTACAAAAATGCTTTATATTAGCTAAGAATTCACGAAATAAATAGAAAAGTATAATTTTCACTAGATAAAATTTTGACATATGTTGGAGAGAACATAAATGATAATTTAAATAATATTTATAAAGAAATATATAAGGTGAAATAATGAACATGTTATGATGAAATTAGGAAGAGTGAAATTAGGAAGAGAGCTTTGAGGCTATTTCAAGAGATTAAAAAAAAGAAGTTTAAATTTCTCTTAGAGGTAAGTAAATTTTTACCAAACCATGACTTTAAATATATATATTGTGTTGAATATTATGATTTGCTATGAAATGTGATTATTCGCTAAGTTTGAAATTTTCTTTCAAGTAGGTTTATTTAAACATAATTAAGATTATTTTAAAATTTTCTTAATCATGTTAAGCAATGAATTTAAGAGGTGCATCGATCATAATGCATGAGCATGAGCAGAAGTAAAAAGTAGTATGGTAGTACCTGGGTAGCGACTTTAGGACTACCAAAGAAGATGAATTAGCTCACGAATGTGTAACACGACTGCACATGAGTACAAGTAGATGACAATACCTACAGTATGAATGCATGGTTTGAAATTTGACATATGTGAGAACATGTATCAAGATGTTTTAAATTTTTCATTAACTATAGTTTGTTGTGCATAAAAGATAATATAGATGTTGTCCTCGTTATTGAAAAATCAAAATGATTACAAAATGAATTTAGTAAAAATATATTTTTACTTACTGAGCTTTTAGCTCACATAGTTTTGTTTTCAGTGAAAACACATGGATACAATGTTAAACTAGAGCCTCTATCAACATAGAAAAAGGCGAATCTAGCAGAACAAAAGATAAAAAAAATTTAGATTTTTATTGAAATTATCTTATAGTTCTTACTTGTCTTCATTATAGATACTGAATATGTTAATAACTCCATGATGAGCAAACTTGAGATGTATTAATTAAGATTTTTTATGGTTTTGCATTATCGTATCTATTTCCATCTTGGGAGATTTTATTTGCCACGGTATTCTCAGCTTTGACACAGGAGACCGCGTCTATGACGCCCTGAGGGTGGGGTGTTACATAAATATACCTAGTTTAACAGTTGCGTGAAAAATTTTCAAAAAAAATATAAAAGGTAGGGTTTTGCACTCAGATGCATTGAATCAATTCACCTCTTACAATGCATATTAATACTATTCCGAATTTCAACCCTTAAAATAGATCTTATCATATCCTTAGAAATAGAAAAGGATTCATATTTATCTTGTTCACGGAGCCCTAATATTTATCTTGTCGCGGCGCCCTAATTTTCACTTAAAAATTGTAATTTTTAGACCCTAACAGCTCAACCAGTGGCATAGCACTTGTTAGGAGTCGATCAGTAACATATGCGGCCGAGAGAACATGTCAAATAAAATCTATCTCCGTATCTTATTATTTAATATACCCGAATCGGAGGTATGAAAGATTGCAGCAAATCCCATCTGAATCAGAGATCACAGATATAATTAAGGGTCATAAACCACCAAACATTCACACTCATATATATATATATATATATCAAAAGAGGTCCGTACAGTTGGTTCGACAACTCATATCAGATGCCTCTCATATCATAGCATTTATTTATTTGTTTATTATTATTATTATTCAAATGTTACTGTCATAACATTTATTAGATTCGATGACATCACGCGCATGAAGAAAGATACATTCAGCTGGTAATCGTTTTCATGCCTCGAGGTACTCAGCTACAGGAACTTCTTTAGCTGGACCAAACTAGTCGATCAGGAACAAGTTCTCAGTGTCCAGTTTGTAGATCTGGAAGCCGTGGTCCACGGGCCAATCTGTAGAACACGAGAAGAAAAGCAGAAAGATTAGTTGCAATGCAAGATGCATCTTCAGACAGTCCTATGTCATGCTAAATTTCCAGATCATGTAAATTCGAGTACTATACTAACCCATCATCTTAGGATGCTTTGTTTCAAAGCATCCTTTGCAAATGTTGTCTCTTCGGATTTTGCATCAACCAACTTCAGCTGAAATATTAAATATCAAGCAAAGATAGAGACAAGGCATATATATATGTCATCCTATTTAATTGCTTGGCAATGGAAATGCATATAATCTAGCTAGTTTGCAGTGTTTGTCTTTTGCCCAATACCTTCCCTGAAAGGGTAAGTTTGGCCCAGGTTGGGTTCTCGGGATCTATTTGGCCACAAGTTATAAGGGCATATTCACTGACTGTAAGTGAAGTCCTTGGATCCTTGGCGGCATCTGTTGGACTAGGATCCCGAGCAATGAGATAGAAGTAAGGGATTCCACGACTGTTCCCAGGCGCACCATCACTGAATGAAACTACGTTTCTGCAGGTTTTTGCATTGTCAGGAGAAAACAGAGACAATCGTCAGTTAAATGCTGCATTGAAAATCAGGACAGAAGCATATCTTCCAAGCTTACTGCTGTTAGATGGTGACGAATTTAATTATTTGCACAGAATGATTGCACAAATGTAAAACCACAAGGAAGGCCATCCCACTTATCCAAATCGACTTTCAACAGAAACAGAATCAAACTCCATCAAGTGCTTAGTGTGCAGGCCAAACAGCTACGTGGGCAAGGTAGGCTCAGTTACAATACCTACAATGCATCCACCGCTCTTTTCTTCAAATGGGAAATTTTCTTTTCGGTTCTAAATTACAAACACCCACGCTAAAAACTTAGGTAGTGTACCCAAATGGAGAGCCTCCCAGATGAATCGAGATGGTGCTGCAACAACAAAAACAGAGGGACATCAGGTAGAAATATTTTCAAACTTCAAAAACTGGAATTTCCAACCATGCGGCCTGGCACAGGCCCAGAGAGATGTTCCGATAAAATCAAGCCCAATATTCACTTATTGGGTCTAACTAGAACTCCCAGCCCAGAGAGTCGAGAGAGATCGATCGAGAGAGAGAGAGACCTCAGAACTCCCAGGCCCAGAGAGTCGAGAGAGAGAGAGAGAGAGAGAGCCCCACTTGCTCTGAGCGACGAGCCGCCGGGCCATTGCAGCGGCTAGTTCGGGGGGTGGTTTATCGTGGACAGAAACAGAACCCAGGTTGTAGCTTTTGCGAGCCATTCTCCGGTCTTTCTCTCTTGACAAGCTGCTGTTCTGGTGGGCCAAGCACTAAAGTGGTGTCAATGCGTTGCTTGGTTACTGTTTCCACCTTACAGAAACTTTGAGAAAAGCTGGAAAGCAAAATAATTCATGATCGATTCACGACAAAGATTCTGAATAAGATGTTTAGTTATGCAAAGGGAAGGGTTTGGGCACCTTTTGCATCCCAAAATGGGTTCTTTACTTGCACAGATTTTTCAGTTTATTTGGGTTGGTTTAAAAATTTGTGATGTGTTTGCTTTCCGTCCCTCAAAGACGGATTCTGACGGTTTCTCCCAGGTTAGAGAACTTCCCCCGCTGTCCTTCTTCCAACCGGTCCTGAGTTGTGAAAATTAATTTCTATGGATGAATGCACAGATCACTCTCAACAGGTCTTTATTCCAGCAATGAATAAGCAATTTCAGCAATCCTTTGTCATAAAAGCACAAACAGGATACGCATTACATTCCAAACATTCAAAGGATTACAACCCTTTCATTCATTGATTCGGCACTACAGATTTCCATACTTCAGATTACAAAACGAGAAAAGAAAAAAAAAATCTGCGACTCAATGATGATTCCAACAAACTCTGAACTGCAACAACTTCATTCGTTCAAAAATTCCATTCCAACCAATCAAAACGACCCTTCATTCTAAAATATTCTGCAAATTACAATCCTCTATTTACACAAATTCTAATAGAAATTACAAACCGAAAGAGTAGTAAGAAACAAGGCTTACAAGTACACCGACAATGGCAGGATATATAGATTATTTACAAGATTGTAATACGTCACAAATCACAAGGATATAGACGGCATATGGAATAAGAAGATTATTCAAAGATAAATATGGGAATGGGTAACGGCAACTAGGGGTGTGTTTGAAAATTAATAAAACATGTCAAGTTAAAATTTTTCAATCTAAAACTTTTCATTCTCCATAACTATCATATTTTTAATCATTTTTTCTCATTTTCCTATACAACTATCATACTTTTCAATAATCTGTACACAACTATCCACACAACTAACCTATTTATTTTAACTTTATCTTCTTTACTACTCATCATTATCCCTATCATATTACATCATTTGACAACTTTTACTCTTCAAAACTTTTCAACAAAAATTTTATTCATTACCAAACACACCCTAGATGTGAATCATGAAGATGCAGAACTGAAAAATATAGACGGTGACCCTAAACAAATGATAAGGAGTGAAATACCCACAACCATAAATGCATGCAAAAATGAAAAATCGTACTGTATTATTATATGCAAGAACAGGAATTCAAGATGAATATACAATAAGGCTAGCGGAATGGCAAAACCAACCAAATCAGTTGAAGTACCGGGTTCATTTGATTAAGGGTACAACTTGAGTAGGGTACCTATGAGTCCTCTATGACCTGATCCTGATTTGGGTAGGGTATAAATGGATACTCACTGACCCTATCCTAATTTAGGTAGGGTAAGATATAACATATTATCCATGGGTACGGGGATGATAAAAATTATTACCCATCTTCTCAAATAGAATATGGGTATAGTAAATACGTTGGGTACCTGGAATCAACTGGAATGAGTATAGTTACATATATATGATATATATTAGATAATATGTATTGTGCTTTATCTGTGAGGTGTTGTGTGCATACTCATTTTAATAAATTTGAATTCAAATAAATCTTGCGTCCTATAGACTTGTGGAACATGAAGTAAGAAACTAGTTGATTTTTATATCATTGACATCCGAAAGCCTTTTAGAAATATGCTCATGAATTGTGATTGTAATATATTAATAGTTTTAATTATTGTGTTGTGACAGTTTATACTTTATATTGTTATATAATAATACAAATAGTAACCTATGTACTTATGATTTTAAAATGTAAATAAATATTGTTTGATATTATTTAAAAAACATGGAAATATTTTTTAAGAAAATATTATATTTAATTATTAAAGGAACTGATTTTGAAGCAAAATCAGAACGGACCATTTGAGTAATGGGTAAGATAGGGTAGACAATAAACCGAACTGACAAATAAGTAGGGTGGGGTAGGTTTTTTGCAAATAAGGTACAAGTAGGGTTGACTACTACCCGAATCGAACATACTTGAATTGCACTTGTACATTCTATGCATGGGTTCATATAAACAAAACCAAAAACTAATTATTCAAATATCACCGAGCCTGCCATGTTGTTGGCAAACCGTTCACCATGCATATTGCTGGGACCGGTTTCAAATGGCAACAGGGGTGGTTTTATCCCTGTAATGCCCCGGCCCAACTGTTGCAGGTATTGTCTGCTTTGGGCCTTAACTTACATAGTTTTGTCTTTCTGGGTACCCTAAATGTACCTCAAAAGGGCCTCGACAGAGTTACCAGTGGCCTCCACTTATAGCCCAGGCTCCTTCCTTCATCCTAACCGATGTGGGATGTTACATTCACTCCCTTGGGGCTCCAACATCCTCACTAAATAAGTTCCCACTGGACACACTAACAGGATATTGAGAGTCTACTCTAATACCATTTGTAATGCCCTGACCTAACTGTCGCAGGTATTATTCGCTTTGGGCCTTAGCTCACACGGTTTTGTCCTCTTGGATACCCTGAATGTACCCCAAAAGATGCCTCGACAGAGTTACCAGCGGCCTCCACTTATAGCCCAGGCTCCCTCCTTCATCCTAACCGATATAAGATGTTACATCTCATTTATTAATTGGTAGTTTTAGATTTCTTAAGTGGTCTCAAGGCTTCAGTGTAATAAATAATGAGACATGTAAATATATCAGTAAAAAAAATCAAAACAAACCAAAACGTGCATGAAGTCAAATAAACTAACTAAGAATAATAATAGTAAATGAAAAAAGAAATGAATAACCCTTTACAATTTATTCGGAAGATGGTTTTTATTCCATTTATGATCTTGAATCCAACCAAAACAGTCCCCTTGGAACACAAAAAATCGGATGTGATAGAGGGAAAGGAAAGCATCTTCTCTATCTTTCAATCATAACACGATGCCACTCCAATTAAAATCTAAACCCAAAGCTCTCAAAAATAATGAAAACTAAAACTCCAAAAATAGCTCCGACTCAATCCGGTTGCAAGAAGAAAATGGTGAAAATGCAAGCTACCAATCAAGAGAAATAAGAGAAAGAGAGCTGGAAATACAGAAAGCTAATCAAGAGCTAGAGAATAGCCAATGAAAATGATTTCGAACCCGCCTTCTCAAATCCAAATTGTTAAGCATTTACAATAGTTCATTAGGGTAGAATACGTCCAAAATTAAAAATATTGGGCATAATTAGGATAGAATATGTTTGGAAGTTCAAATACACAGATGATGCGAACTAAGTGTCTGTCATTAAGAGCATTATAATTAAGAATGGGAATGTGGGGCGGGTCGACCTGTGACCTGTCCTGACTTGATCTTATTTTCTATCAGATTGAGAATTTAAGATTTTTTTTTCTAAAACTACAGGTTGAGGCAAACCAATCGGACCTCGGACTTTCTTATATCATTTTTTACCCACTAGAGCCACTGACCTATGCTACCTTGGTTCTTCAAATTGTGAACAAAATTTTGAACAATGTATCTTTCATTAACTTAATATTAATGTTTTATTTAAATAATGATGTTCTATTTTGACTAATATTAATAGATTGAAACATACAATATTTAAATTTAGCATCTATACTTTTTTATACTTACTGGGTCATAAATCCTTAAAACCATCCTACTTGACCCACATTTTTGCCTAACCCAAAATTTGTCATAGACCTACTAAAAAAAGTAAGAGTTAAACCGACCTTGTTCCGACTCGGTATAAAAATAAAGGTCAAACATCACTTTTAAAATGATATCCCAACTCACCCCATTTCCCACCCTTAACTATAATAGCTGATTTAATTAAATTAATTGAAACACGTTAAAGCTATCATATGCGAAAGGTAGTGTAGAATAATGGTAAATCAAATTGAATTCAGTTTGAATTATTTAAAATTAATGGATATTAAGAGAATAGAGAGACCAACCAAAAAAAGGGGGAGAGAGAGAGAGAGAGAGAGAGAGAGAGAGAGAGAGAGAGAGAGAGAGAGAGAGAGAAAGAGAGGAAAGAGCGAAAAGAGAAAGAAAGAAAGAAAGGAAACAGAAAAAGGAGAGATAATAAGAAAAGAAGAAGGAGAAAGAGTAAAGAAGTTACAATGAGAAAGAAGAGATAGGAGGAGAGAAGAGAGAGAAGCTAAAGAAAGAAGAGAAAAGAGGAGGGAAAAAGGAGATAAATCAGAGACAAAAGAGAAAAGAGAAAAATTAGAAAGAGGGAAGAGAGAGAAATTAGACATAGAAAGAAAAGAAAGCAAAGATAGAGAGGGATAATAATATGCAAGAATTAGAGAAAGAAAGAAAGAGAAAGGAGAAAGAAGAGAAAAAGCTAGAGATAGAAAGCAGGAAAGAGAGAGTAGAGAAATAAAAGAATAAAATGGGAAATTAGAGAAAGAAGAGACAAAAATAGGGAGAAAGAATTGAAAGAAAGAAAATTAAAGATAAATTAGAGAAAGGAACAAAAGCACAACTAAATTGCAACTAACCATAACTGAAAATTTTCTAATTATATTCTAAAAATTACACACCATAAAAACTGCGAAGCATTAAACAAAGAGAACTATTTTAACAAAACAATAAAATTACAAAGTACAAAGCAAAAACTATAATTAAGAAAATTTATTTTACCTCAAGAATTGCTGGAAGACTACTACTCTTGAAGAGCAATCCAACCCTAACTTTGGAGTTGGCCAAGCTTCTTGTGTATCCCATACTTGTGAAGGGTTCCTTATTTACAGATGAACATTAAAGGGCAGAAGAGGTTACCAACCGGTGTGAATTCTTTGAAGTTACTGTAGCTCTCTTTGATTCTCCATCAACTACGTTTGTTCCATGTATACTAGCCAGCCATTATAGATAGCCGGTGATCTCGTCCTCCCTGACGTCAGGTGCTGATGTAATGAATACGTACAAAAATATACAAAATTATGCTGATGTAATGACGTCCTCCCAGCCGCCCACATGTTCATGGACCAGATCAGCAAACCGAATTGGTCAACCACTATAGCTTGCAAGGTTGTATCACATGCTTCCCAACAAAATTAAAAATTAGCAACCCTTCCCTCTCAAGCACATTATTTGGGGGAATTGTTGAATTAGACCGGTTTCGAAATGATATTGTGGAACTAGTTTCGTACGAGGCACATGAAATGGTTTTGAACCATGAGTTCCATTCATCGTGTTTAATAAAATCGACCTGGCTCTTATATAACCAGCAGTCGTTCTAGGTAATATCCTTCATTTTAATATTCTAGCTATTAATTAGAGATCTACTCTATTCATTGTATTCAACATCATTTGTATAACTCTGCTACCAAATTTCATCAAAATTAAATATGTACTTAGCCCACACTTACTTAAAAATATATTCTTATGTAAATTATGAAAAATGTCTTGATCCACTCATATATATATATATATTGCAATAACAATACTTCATAGAATCATTTATTTATATATTAATGATCTTTAAGATGATTTTGACATTGAAAATATAACTTTAAAATTGGCATATAACGTCAAACCATTTTATTATGCTTATTTTAGATATTTTTAAATGGATTATGCACAATGATACTAGGATCAACTTTTCTAGATCTATAGCATAAAAAACTTTAAAATAATATATGCAATCAATATATGCAAACCAGAACTGGATGAGGAAAATTCCGTTGCCTATCCTTAAGAGTTTTACCAAATATATGATCATCATTCCTTCTCATCCAACCAATAAAAATGTGAAGAATATGTTAAAATCACAAGTCATTATAATATTATGTGTTGTGCAACTTTTTTATACTTGTATACTGTGCTTGTTTTATATTATTATTAATCTACAATGACATGTGATATTACAACTTTAAACCCATTTGTAATTTTTCTCTTGGAAACAAAGCTCCATCTATATTGAAAGAAGATAAAACCTCCCAAAGCCACACCCCTACAATTAAGGAGAATTAGAAACTTCCACTAGTGAGGAGAAAATGATTTAAAGGCACGACAACAACTTTGTTGCCTAATGCACCAACCAACTGGGCACCCCCTAGTCGGCAAATATCATGCTTGTTGACTATAAGGAACCATATAGGAAACTCTTATAGGGTGTAATTGGGTTAAGGCCAACTCGCAACCTAGCTAATTTAACCCTATTTTTAGTCGATTAGGGTAGAAATTTTCAATCCACCGACCTGAACTCATGCAAGCCATCTAATTAAATGGATTGTTCATGGGTTGACCTTGTCTAACCCGATACTCGCATCAACCTACATAAATTGTTTATAATTTATGAAGAATTAATAATTTTTAATATTTATTTTATATGTAATCCATCTCTATTAACAGTGGAATCAATATTTTAATGATATATATATATATATGAAAGTTGATTTTTTAAATACAATTAGATGATTAGTGTTAGAACTCATTATTGATTATATAGAATTATATTTTGAGTAGTTTATTAGTTTATTTTTTATTATTCAACCACAATAACTCATTTTACTAACATGTTAATGACCTGCAAGCCAATCTATTTATGTTAAATGGATTATAATTAGAATTGAGATTTTTATAAATGGATCATAAAATGAATTAGGGTTGAAATATTTTAAAGAAGTTAGGGTTAAGGTTAGCCTCCAACTAGTGGTGGGAATCGAGGCATGTCGAGACGGGTCAGGGTTTACCTAACTCTGACCCTACTTTTCAAAAAAAAAATTATCATTATTTTTATACCGGGTCAGGACAAGGTTGGTTTGACCGTTACTTTTTCCACTAAGTTTCGGGACAAAATTCCGGTTGGTATCGGACCGGTTTCGGAATAGCATGTTAGGTAAAAAATATGGGTCAAATAATATTCTTTTTTAGAATTTATATACCTATCAAACATAAGTATACATCTATACTCAATTCAAATACTATATGTTTGAATATTTCACTAATTATTAAAAACACATAATTAGGAAAAAAACATTTGAAAATATAGTATACATTTATTGAAATAGGTTAATATAAAATTACACATAAGGGTTATATATATACAAATTTTTTTATTGATTCTTATATTGCTTTTTTAATAAATTAATTCTTCTATTGTTGATAGAGTTGATTATAAAAAAGTGAGAAATTGGAAAGAAAATAATAATAATAATATTTAAATATAGGCTTATAATTTTTAATAAATTTATGTATGCGGGGTGGGTCGGACTTTCGGGTTGGAACATGGTCAACCCGCCCTGACCCTATTTTTGAATTCGGGTCAAAATTTCGAACCCATCTATATACAGGGTCAAAAATATATTGGGTTTACCTGGCTAAAAACGGGTCGGGTCAAAGCTAGGTCACAAGTCCATCCGCCCCAATTCTCACCCATACCTCCAACCCGAATAACCTAACTAGATTACACCCTTAAATATGCGTACCATTACTAACTCCTACATAATAATCCACAACGATACTAGAAAAAGCTTTTTCAAAATTATAACATAAAAATGTTTAAAATGTGAAGCATATGTTAAAATCATAAATCATCGTAATATTTCGTGTTGTGTAACTTTTTCTACCTATATATCATGCTTGTTGACTATAAGGAACCACGTAGGAAACACTTATAGGGGTGTAATTAGGTTGAGGCCAACCTGCAACCTAGTTAATTTAAGCTTATGTGTAATCAATGGAATCAACATATATATATATATATGAAAGTTGATTTTTAAATGCAATTAGCTGACTAGTGTTAGAACTCTTTATTGATTATATATATATATATATATATATATATTATATTTTGAGTAGTTTATCATTTTATTTTTTATTGTTCAACCATCCATAACTCATTTTATTAAGTCGTTAACAACCCACAAGTTGATCCACTTATGTTAAATGGATTATAGTCAGAATTGAGATTTTTATAAATGGATTATAAAATGAATTAAGATTGAAATATTTTAAAGAAGTTGGGGCTAGTTAGCTTCCAACCTAAATAACCTAACTAGATTATACCCTTAAATATGTGTACCATCAATAACTCCTACACAATCTATAAAATAACGATAATATTTGCTGTCATCTTCTATGTCACGAGGGATATTTTTAAACTGTACATCTTCAAGCTTTAATATGTCAAATGACATTCTTAATTGATTTAACAATAGAATGATTATAAAAAAAATAGAATAGAATAAAATGTCTATTAACCATTTCTCTGGATTGTTGCAAACGCTCTTGAACTAGTTTATCTCCAACTTTTGAATTGACTTCTAAAAAAAGACCATTAGAAGTTTGTAAATGAAGATCATCGTCCAAATTTTTGTGAACTATTCGATTTTACTTAGTTACTACATGATTTTTTGCATAATTAATTATTATTTATTAACCTACATACAATATGATTTAGAAGAAATTATTGGAAGTAATGTATATTAGATCATACATACTTATCTTACTAATTAGTTTTACCACTGACGTGTGTTTTTGTAGACCACTAAGTTTGTGATGATGAGGATAAGAAATATTGTTTTGTTTTTTTTTAACTATGATAAGTGTTTGCATTAGTGGACTATTGATGTTTAGAATTTTCCAATCTCATGCTTCTGATGAGCCATTAGTGTTAAGAGCAAATGCAATGCATCTCATGTTATATAAAGACTAGGAACACGAAAGTCTCCTTGCTGATGTAAGTTGGTCACGAAGCAAGTTCCAGTCGTATGCACCCAGGTGCATTGAGTCTCAATGCAGATGAGCACATACATTCAGTTTTTTAAATTTTTTTGAAATTTTTTTCCACAACTATTAATTGAAGTGTATTTAACATGCGTATCAATTTTTATCATTTTCTTGAAATTTTTACATATTTTTATTTTTCAAAATTATTAGTATTTTAGTAATTTTAAATTACTAAAAATATCACTAATTCACTGCAACAAGAATCGTATATTGCAACCAAAAAATCGCAACCTTGTTGCTTTTGGTTGCTACTAGGTAAGTTATTGCAACTATATTGGCTTCAGTTACTATTGTTTGGAATCTAATTATAAATTTTTTGGTTGCAATTTCTTAGTGGCCGGTCAAATTTATGGTTCGAGACCTCCCAGTTCGGTTCATTTATATAAAACCGTCGTAACTGGCGGTTGAACCGGGATATTGGGTCGAACCGTATTCAACCGGTCGGACGGTTATATACATATATATAAAACCAAATGAAGTCTGCTACGCAACCCACTTCCTGTCTCCCGCTCGCTGTCCCTCTCTCATTTCCCCCTCCTTTCGTCGTTTCTGAAATCTAAATACTAAAACGCCGTCATCGTCTCATCGCAGCAGCAGCACGCGCCATCATCGACTCCACATCCTCGGCCCTCGCAGTGCCTGCCGCCCGCACCGTGCCCGCCTGCCCCACCGCTGTCTGGGCCCGCACAGCGCCCGCAGCACCAGCCTTTTCGAACCATTGCCTATCTGTTTCTATTTCTGTGTTCTCAGATCCATCATCCGCTCATCTTCTAGCAAAAGACAGATTGCCAACCCGAAGCATGGTGGGTTTTGGCCCCAAGCAAAGGGGGCATTTCGTCTCCTCCTTCCTAGGTCCATTCTCCTCCATCAAGCAATGGATCCTTGGTGCGGTGCAACCCGTGGCAGCTACACTCGCTCATGGAGATTTAACTCCCTTGCATGGGTGTTTGTGCTATGGGGGCCATCATCCAAGATTCCAAACTCAACAATCGTCGGACCAATTCGATAATGTCATCATCAACAACATGGTACGGCTGCTATCTCGATCTCGGCTGACCCAAGTCCGTCTCCCCTGACATTGACGCGCCAAGCGGGCTGCTCAACAACACTGATCGGTATGTGTCATGGCTAGGCTCTCTGGGATTCTCGATGATCTTGGGAGAGAGGCAATTGGACAGGTGACGCAAGAGGCTTGGAAGGAGATGGAAGCCTCTAGCAGTTGTGATCCATGAAAAATTCTGCGGTTGACAACAGGGGTTCACAGATGAGGCTGGACGATGACGAGGCGCGCTTCAGTCGCTGGGCAGATGATGGAGATTGCAAATTCCAGCATTGAGACAACCCCATTAGCATGCATGCCTTCACATGAGGGAGCAATCTCCCACACAAGGTCTGCAATGGAAGCCAAGGTGGACACCACGAGGAATTCGTGTGGGGTGTGACGACCTGAAATGGGTGTTGGGCGACCATCTATTGTTCGCTTGCCATACTACGAGATTTTTGAAGGCGTGGGTGGAAGTAGCTTCCATACGAGGAGAGCTAGGAGAGGAGTGGGCAGTGCACGTGTTGGGAGGAGCTCTGAAAGCTGGGCAGCTTACATCGATGAAGTTCGTAATGCTCTGTTAAAGTTCAAGTTATGCGTGCTGCAGACTCAAATTCTCTATGTATTAGTTTTCAATCACCCCTGCTTAAGTTTTGAAATCTGTTTCCGACTAAAAACCATCCAAGCAGGTGTAATTTATTTCTATTAACATTTCCAATGCAAAATCTTATTAAAGATTCAAATTTCTCAGTTTTATCTCTTAAACTTCTAATTTAACCGAGTCCTTGTTTGGCTTTGAGGAAAATTTTAAAAAATTCCCCCTGTTTTTTACATTGCTATTCTATTTTTTAATTATTTTTTCATATTTTCCATGCAAATACGCTATTTATTTCAACTTTGTTTTTTTCCTTACCAACCTATTAAATAGGTTAAATCACGTGATACTCATCTAATTTCATCAATACACATCACACAAATCACAATATACATAAGAAATATGTCATGCCGACATCACTAGTTTGAACAGGTTTGATTAACCAGTCGAACCGGTTTGAACCAGACTAGTTCTTTC
Source organism: Annona cherimola (assembly GCA_030490835.1). Taxonomy (NCBI): domain Eukaryota; kingdom Viridiplantae; phylum Streptophyta; class Magnoliopsida; order Magnoliales; family Annonaceae; genus Annona; species Annona cherimola. Next base: position 161,113 of record CM059971.1, on the reverse strand, counting down.
ACCGGTTCGGTTCTGACAACATTGATGCATAGGTGACAAGGCCAAAGAGTTGCTTATGCTTCTGGTGTATCATCCGCATTTCCTAGCAAATGCTCCATCTTCGGTGTGACTTGCTTATAATTTTCCTGCTGTGGGCCATCCTCCTCCTCCTTTGTCATGCGTATGCAAGCAAGCTGCTAATTCTGATTTCTAAAGAGAAACGTACGCGTTACTTGCCCTCCAAACATTTCTCTCCAAAAATTTTATTTTAAAAACATTTTTAGATTGCCAAACACTTTCTTAATTAGAATTTCCTTTCCACAACTCGATAAGAATTTTATTTGCCAACCTTGGATTCTTCTCTATATTCTTTCTTTGAACTTTTGAAATTCGTTCATCTTTGCCTTGCCCACCCAAGCTGAAATTCCAAAATAAATCTGAATTGTCTTTCCAACAATGCCTAACATATGTTCCATCTCTCTTTTTGAAGTTCCTTTGTGTTTTTACTATAGAAGACTACTATTTTCTCTATACTAGTTCCTTTGCCTTAAACGCACTTGATGGTTGGAGGACAAGGAGATGGGCATGGGGAAGGAGGGCTACGGTTGGGGTCAAAAAGAAGAGAGAAACCATATGTATATATATATATATATATGTATATATATATATATGTATGTATATATATATATGTATATATATATATATGTATATATATATATATGTATATATTATAAAAATGGTAAAAGTCTAGAATTGGGGCAAGTGAGAACAAGGTCCGGTGGGAGAAAATTTAGATTTCTACCAACTGCAATAATTTTTACATATATATATATATGTATATATTATAAAAATGGTAAAAGTCTAGAATTGGGGCAAGTGAGAACAAGGTCCGGTGGGAGAAAATTTAGATTTCTACCAACTGCAATGAATTTTAAAAATTATTGCAATTAGTTGTTCAATTACAACAAAATTTACAATGATAAATTTTTTTGTTGGAGATGCAATCATAATTGCAACAAAATTTTCTATGATAAAAATTTTCATTGCAGATATAATTATAATAGCAACGAAGTGGAAAACGGTTCCAATAATCCGCATGATTGCAACAGAATACATCGCCATTGCTATTTTCTGGTTGCAATTGAAATTTTTTGTCGTAGTGATGTTAGTTTGATTAGCTTAAATGGCAATTATCACTCTATATCAATGGTGGAGCTAGAACTTTTGGGAGGGAAAACTCGCATGGAAAGGGCATGATATTATTTCTTAGGGCAATCATATAAAAATGAATTATATTTTTAAGTGGATTGTTTGGATTTTCAAAAATTCAAAGAGGGCCCTTGCAGCCCCTGGTCCTTGTGGCTCCACCTATGTCACTAACGCATATTGGCATGAAGCATTGAGGAGTGGCTTCGTACAAATGTAAAAATTTCCCGAATATTTATTTATTTTTTAGAAGATATCACGCTTGGGTGCTCATCCGAACACTAGGGGAGCATTTGGTCTCTCTTTTGATAATAAGAAGTGAGCAGTCCTTATTGTTTCCTTTGGAGTAGAATTATTGAGCATGATTGTAATATTCGATGAGATTTTGTAATGTTATTTGGTCTCTATGTTTTGTTTCTTCCTCCTTTTTTTTTCTAACAACGTAACCCATCTCCTTCCCCCCTTCTTATACTAATGCATTTGCTAAACGACTGAGATTAATGCTATTAATCTCCATCATTTTCTTTAAAAAAAGCTCTCTTCCCCTTCAAGTGCTGGCCATTGCATTTTAATCTGAGGCCTGATTTTGTTAGGACGGCTAATTAAGGCCTTAGTTAGCTCGGCCAAATATATATATATATATATATATATATATATTTGGTTTTTTCATGAACATGTAAAGCTAGGTATATTTTGGATATTGAAAGTTTTTTTTTTTTTTTGAAAAAATGTGAGCGGGTGAGAGTAGGATTTTAATTGCAACTGCTATATATGAGAGAGATAAAAAAGTGAGTGGGAGTAGCATCTTGGGTGTTAGGAGATTGGGAAGAAGAATTGTAACACCCCACCCTTGGGAGGTCATAGACATAGTCTACTGTGTCAAAGCTAAGAATACTGTGTTGTATAAAATTTTCCAATATGAAAGTAAATACTAAGATGCAAAACCATATAAATCTTAATTAATACATCTCAAGTCTACTCCTCATGGAGTCATTATACATATTTGGTGTTTATTATCAAGTCCTCTTCTTGGATTCAACCCGTCTCACTATTATTCTATATTATTATTAGTTGTTAGTTTTAATGTGATTCGATATAATATGAGATTGGTGATCATAAGTGCCTAATGACACACCCATGGTTGTACACCATACCACAAAGTTTATATAAAATTATGACTGTATCTCTTCTTTTAGGATGCTTTTTTGTTGTTTTGTAAAATAATAGTAAAGCCCTTTAAGCCAATATGCTTATAATTTTTGTAAATGTTGTAAACATATTTGAAAAAAAAATTTAATATAATAATACTATGTAAAATATACAAACTAATGAAATAGCAAATATGCCTAAAATATTTGGAAACATTGGAAGTGTATCATTTGGTTTAAAAGATTTTTTTTGTCATTTTTCTGAAAGATCAAACAACGGCTTAACAGAAGTGACACTCTTGCAGGTTTTTTTTACAAATCTTATGGGTATATTTGCAATTTAGATAAACTTAGGAATACGGATGCAATATTGGTCAAACTTTGTATGCATATTTAAAATTAAAATAAAAATAAAAGTGGAATTTGCATCCTTTTTTTTTTGAATTTCAAATTCTCATCTTTATCTCATTTATTAAGAGAATACCCCTCAATTAAGAGAAATTTATAAATATTCTCAAATCAAGGAAAAATTATAAATTCTCTACTACATACGAGGAGACTCGAACATGAGCCCTTGGGGCAGATATGTCACCACGCTACCATCTGGGCAAGCTCCTAGTGGTTGTTTCAAGCTTTTGTTGGCATTCCTAATTACAACATTTTTTTATCACTTACCTTTCTATTAATAGACATACATTTTTTTATGGTATCAACAGGCATACATTTAAAAGGAAAGAAAGGGGGAAAAGGAGAACTATGAAATTGATGGCCATCAATAATTAAGAAAATAAAGATTTATCGAAAATTTTAAACAACCATCCAAACCCAACTAACATCGATCGAAAACCATTTAAAAATTCGACTTACTTAGATCCGTACTCAGGTTACCAGAACTTGCACCCCTAGACCAATATAGTATTCAGTGTTTTTTTTTTTTTGAGGTGTACAGTGTTTAATGGTGTAACTTAGTCAGTTCGATTCGGGTAGTGGTCTACCCTACTCGCACCCTATTTGCAAAAGGCCCTACCCTACATTATCCATTTGTAAATTCGGTCCCTAATATACCCTACCCTACCCATTACCTATAAGGTCAATTCTAGTCGTTCAAAATCTATTTCTTTAATACTCAAATATAATATTTAAAAAAAATATTTTTATGTTATCTTTAAAAATATAAAGCAATACTGATTTACATTTCGAAATTGTAGGTACATATGTTGTATTTTACTTTATCATATAAAAATATGAAGTATAGATTGTCAAAACATAATCATTAAAACCATTAAGTCAATGACATATATACAAAAAAACTCAATTGGTTTCTTACTTCACAGTCCACAACTCCACAGGACATGAAATTCATTTGCATTTGAATTTGTTAAAATGAGTGTGTACACAAGACATCACAAATAAAACACAACACATACGATATAATATATATCATATACATTTATATAATTACATCCATATGGGTTGGTTCCGGGTACTCAACATATCTATTTTATCCATACCTATTTAAGGGGATGTTTAGTAATTTTTACCTTACCCATACTCACCGGTAATATTTTGTACTCTACCTTATCCAAATTAGGGTCGAGTCAATTGTTACCCATGAATACCTTACCCAAGTTACACTCTAAAATTAGTGTTTAGCTATTTAAAAATAGTTGTCATGGCTTGTCCATGCCCTTAAAAAAATTTTATTTTCAATCTAATAAGGGTAAACTCTAAGTTGACACTTGGCCTCATCGCAAGTCGCCAGGCTAGATAGGCCGTTAAAGAGAACCAACGTACATGCCTTATTTCTCATACCATTTCTAGCGTGGATTACATACCTCTCTCTCAGCTCACTACGAGTGAACAGATTCAATGCACACAGTTGCATTGAAATTTCAATGCACTTAGGTGCAAATTTTTTTTTATTTTTTTTAAAATTTTTTTATGGAACTGTTAATCTAACTGTATTTAACATGTATATTAATTTTTACTATTTTTGGAGATTTTTAGATGTTTTTCGGATTTATTAAAAACCAATGGTATTTTAGCAATTTTAAATTACTAAAAATGCTATTGATTTTTAAAAATCCAAAAAAAATCTAAAAATCTCCAAAAATGATAAAAAAAAATGATACACATGTTAAATATACCTAGTTTAACAGTTGTGTAAAAATTTTTTGAAAAATATAAAAGAAAATGAGGTTTTGCAGCTGGATGCATTCAATTAGTTCACCTCTTACAAGGCGTGTTAATTCTATTCCAAATTACAACCCTTAAAACAGATCTTATCATATCCCGAGAAATAGAAAAGGTTTCATATTTATCTTGTCTCGGTGCCCTAATTTTCACTTAAAAATTGTAATTTTTTAGATCCTAATAGCTCAAATAATGTATGCAGCTCACAGAAGATGTCGAATAAAATCTATCTTTGTATCTTAATTATTATTTAATGTACCCAAATCGGAGGTGTGAAAGATTGCAGCAAATCCCATCTGAAACAGAGATCACAGATATAATTAAGGGTCATAAACCATCAAACAAACACACTCATATATATATATATAGAGAGAGAGAGAGCTGTTCCGGTGCGGTGACAGTACAGTGGCCCAAAAATGGGCCCCACATGATCATGAAATCATGATCTACTCCACCCATTATATTTAGAATAATGTATTCTATTATCATACCAATTTTCATCCCAATCAGATACTTTAAAGTTGTTATTTTCATCAAACTATTTTATTACGTTAGATTTGTACCATTTTCAGATGGGGCCCATACACATATCTGATTTGGATGAAAATTGGTATGGTTATAGAATACATTATTCTAAATACAATGGGTGGAGTAGATCATGATTTCATGATCATGTGGGGCCCATTACAGCGATGCTGCACCGGAAATTCCGGTGTAGCATGCTGCACAGGAATATAATCCATATATATATATGTATGAGAGCTGTTCCGGTGCAGTGATGCTGCACCGGAACAGCCGTGCAGTGGCCCCAAAATGAGGCCCACATTATCATAAAATCATGATCTACTCTACCCATTGTATTTAGAATAATGTATTCTATTACCATACCAATTTTCATCCCAATCATATATGTATAGGGGCCCCATTTGAAAATGGTACAAATCCAACGTAATAAAATAGTTTGATGTAAATAACAACTTTAAAGTATCTGATTAGGATGAAAATTGGTATGGTAATAGAATACATTATTCTAAATACAATGAGTGGAGTAGATCATGATTTCATGATCATGTGGGGCCCATTTTGGGCCCACTGCAGTGGCGCTGCATCGGAACAGAATCCTATATATATATATATATATATCCTTACAGTTGGTTCGACAACTCATATCAGGTGCCTCTCCTATCATAGCATTTATTTATTATTATTATTATTGAAATATTAGTGTCATAGCATTTATTAGATTCGATGACATCCCATGCATGAAGAAAGATGCATTCAGCCGGTAATTGTTTTCATGCCTAGATGTACTCAGCTACAGGGACTTCTTTAGCTGGACCAAAACAGTCAATCGGGAACAACCTCTCAATGTGCAGTTTGTAGATCTGGAAGCCGTGGTCCACGGGCCAAGCTGTAGAACACCAGAAGAAAAGCAGAAAGATTAGTTGCAATGAAAGATGCATCTTCAGACAGTCCTATGTCATGCTAAATTTCCAGATCGTGTAAATTTGAGTATTATACTAACCCTTCATCTTAGGATGCTTTGAAAACAAAGCATCCTCTGCAAATGTTGCCTCTTTGGATTTTGCATCAACCAACTTCAGTTGAAATATTAAATATCATGAAAAGGAATAGAGCAAGCATATATATATATACACACACACACAAGGTAATATAAAAGATACAGAGAGATTATACTAATAGATATCTAGGATTACTTGTCGTTGTTTTATAGCAAATGAAACTCGATTGAAATTTGCTTTTAGTTGTTTATAGAGACCACCATAGATTTGATGGGGGAGTAACTTTCTTAGTCGGTTTTCAATTTCAATTCTTTGTTCTCTTAATGCTTTTAATTCTCTACTTATTTGATGAATTTGTTTTGTCATAAGATTAGACAGCTAATATGGATAACATCTGTTCTAGATACTGTTTATCTTCTTCTAAGATGGAGATCATAAAGCGTCTAAACCAGTGAGGGTGTTGACTTTGTCTTTCTTTTAATATTTCTTGGAATTTTGTGATAAGTTTATGTCTTTGTATTTGTCCTTGTATTAAGGGAAGATGTCTCGGGAGAACTCCCCATAAGGCTAGTTCGTCATTAATATTATCATCAAGGTTTTGGAATAAGATTTGTAGGTTTAATGCCATTTGATTATAATGTCATGCATATAAAGCAGTAAAAGAAAGGAAAATGCAGGCAAATAACGTTTCGATTAAATAACAGAGTTTACAATACAAGTTTGAAATCTATCTTTGAAAGCAACTTACAAGCTTAGAGACCAAATCAAGCTTCAGAGTTCACAACTTGTTTATTCGGGCAAGCTTTGAAATCGTCTTATAACAGAGGATTTTTAAGAATTGTTTAGAGAACGGAAGTGGTTACAGAGAGAGAGAGAGAGAGAGAGAGAGAGAGAGAGTGCGTGAGAGGAGTCTTGACAGTTGCTATGAGGGGAGGAATTCTTGAAGTATTTTTTCGATGCCTTCTCCTTTGCTCCAGGCCCGTGTTTATAGACGTTTGGAGGTGCTGTTGAATGACCGATGATGGCTTGGAATGAGCCTGACCAAAATAAAGATGTATGGGGACTCACTGAGTCCCAATATCAACTACACTTCTATACTTAAAAAAAAAGTTCCACAAACGTCGCCTGCAACCCTCATTCAAACGTTTTCTCCCGCCATTTCGTCTCCGACTGCATAACGTCAGTGGCTGCACAAGCAGACAAAGCATCTTTCAAAACGTCAAGCTCCCGTCAGGAATCTCTGGCATCAACAGTGCCCGTCAGGAATCTCTAACATCAACAGTGCCCATAAGGAATCTCTAGCAACAACAGTGCTTGTCAGAGTCAGGAATCTCTAACCATGAATGCATTATTTAGAAACTTTAGCTCTAAATCAAGCAGTAGCCGAGGTAATGTATTAAATACAGAAGAAATCAATGTAGATAATCTAGAAAAAGATTTAAATGATTGGAAAATACTTGATATCTTAGACAGTCAAATATACAAAAAGAGGTCATTCCAACTCTCTACAAACTACACAATAAAAACAGTCGAACAAACAATTTCTTTATTCAATCAACATGAAACTATTCCCCTTCTAAACAGAAGATTAATTGAGCAACATCAACAAAAATATAATTTCATACATTTAGGTCTAGTACAAGTAGCTGTTAAGCCACTTATGAGAGAGGGGTTAGATACCTCAATCTTATTATGCCTAAGAGATTGTAGGTTTAATAAATTTCAAGACTCACTTTTAGGAATGGTAGAAACAAGCTTATACAGTGGACCTATCTATTTTGACTGTTACCCAAATTTTACTATTTCCCTACAAGATCAAAATATTTTAGATAGTCTAACTTTAAATCTGAAAGTTCATAATTGTAAAATAAAACAAGGATCTTTACCCATAGCACTTGTCTATAGAATCCATTATAAAGCAATGACTACAGCCTTCAACACAAAAGCTATTAAACAATCCTTAAAAGGAAAAATAATATTGTTACAAACTGATATAAAAAAAGCAAATGTAATGGCACCCAAAACTATAAAATGGGACCAAATCACTCTTCCATCTCATTAGGAACTCCAATATGAGGTTCCACCTCCTCAAATAAAAAACTCTGAAATTAGGGAAATAAGTGAGGATGAAGAAGGAAATGTAACTATAGACATGAACTCTTTCAGAAAGTCATTCTCTTTTAACCCCAGAAGATCTGTAGATGAAACTTTAGAAAGATCTTTTAAAACAACCCAATCAAGAGCTTCATGCTCCTCAATACCCACACGCAACAAATCAGACATAAAAATGAAAGGAATAAATATTAGTCCTTCAATTCCCCAACCAATCTACTCTGCGGAGCCAAATGAAGAAAGTATTAGCCCAAGGATGTCACCTACCAAAACAGATATGGGAGACTTTGACCCATCTATAAACATTATTGAAAAGGAATTTAGAATAGACAAAGAAAAATTAAGGGGAAAACTTTTATAATAAATTCAATAGAGAAAAAAGAAAATGGTTTTACAAAAGTTATGATAAAGAAAAAAGAAAACATATTCAAGAAGAGTATTATGAATTCATGAGAACACATAAAGTTCATATGTTTTTCTTCAAATTTTCAAAAACTATAGAACCAATATGGAAAGACTCCACCGGAAAACAAATAAGAACTCCAAATAATCCTCCAGAAAATAAAATCATAATAGAATTCAAAAACAAACAAATAACATGCTCTCCATATAAAATTAGATCAGACATTGATAATCTCCAAATGGAAATGATATTAAAAAATTACATGAATGAAATAATTATACAAATCAATCTCTGATTACCATAAGAAAATAGTTAGATAAAATTCAAAACTACAATAGAAGATAAAATAATACCACCTGTTATTATTAAACCAAAAAAAGAACAAACAGATAAACCACTATTTATCCTACATGAAATTCCTTAAGCTCAATTGAAAGAAATAAGAGAAAATAGTGAGTTTATTGATAGGATAAATGAAAAATTAAAAGTTCTTGAAACTCCTGAAAGTTCAAAAGTAGGAAAAATAATTATTGAAGAGGAAGGAGAGGGATCAAACAGGACCCCAAATGCTCCAACTAAATCCATAATTTTATATATGATTGAAACCGATACTGGCGATTCTTCAAAAGATTCGAGTAAGCAAACAAATGAACTTATTTTAGAATTAAACAAAATAGACTCATGGAAAATTCCTTCAAAACCTTATTACCCTAGACACACACCACCTGATTTATTATTTGAAGAAAGAAACCAGTTTAGTCAAGCTCAATACAACGCAAATACTATTTATGAATGGAACGTAGAAGGAAAAAATGAAACTCAAATAGTTAATATACTTCAACAGATGACTATAGTTGCAATAGTCTATAAAACAAAAACGAGTCTAACAGATCATAATATAGCCCAACTCCTGGCAGCAGGTATTACTGGATCCCTAAAAGGATAGTGGGATAACTAGTTAACCCAAATACAAAAAGAAATGATCATCTACTCTTACAAAAAAGATGATACTAGAGAACTAATAGTAGTAGAAGGTAAACCTATTCAAAATGTCGTAGACTCTTTAATTTTAGCCATAGTAAGCTTCTACATAAGACCAAATAATAAACTTAGAGAAAGAGAATAAAAAATCTTAGAAACTTTAAGATGCAAGAAGATGAGTGATTTTAGATTCTATAAAGACCAATTCTTGGCAAGAGTAATGCTTAGAACAAACTGTAATCAACCATTCTGGAAGGAAAGATTTATCACAGGACTTCCATCCTATTTTGCTGAGAAAATTAGAGAAAAAATTAGAGATAACCATTCAAACTCAATCCCCGATTTTCTAACTAGAGAATTTCTTCAGGGATCAAAGTCTTCAACAACTGATGGCAATGACGCCGCAAAAGCCACCCAATAAAACAGAAGTTAAGCCCCAAACTCTTGACTCTTATTCACAGTACCAAGTAACCATGTCTCATCCTTCTATTGTTAAAACAACAAATTTGTCAAGCCCTTCGTATGCAGCAATGGGTGCAAGGACTCATACTAAACCAAGGAGCCAAACTCAAACCTCTCATTCTTAAATATATATATATATATGTCATCCTATTTAATTGCTTTTGGCAATGGAAATGTATATAATCTAGCTAGTTTGCAGTGTGTTTTTTTATTTATTTTTTTGCCGCATACCTTCCCCGAAAGAGTAAGTTTGGCCTAGGTTGGGTTCTCAGGATCTATTTGGCCACAAGTTACAAGGGCATATTCATTGGCAGAAAGTGAAGTCCTTGGATCCTTGGCAGCATTTGTTGGACTAGGATCCTGAGCAGTGAGATAGAATAGAGTGATCCTGTTAACCCAGGCTAAATAAATGTCTCACTTAGCCTTCCTCAAAAATCCTATTTAAAATAAATTTTCTTTTATTTTTTCTTCATACACTTGTTTTCTAAGCGTATTCAATATATACATCAAGTTTTACCATTTTTTAATATGTGTATATGTATATATATATATATATATTTAGATTTTTAACAATAAGGGTATTTTCGATATATACATATACATAGATGTTTAAAAATCTCAAAAAAAAATAGATAAACATATTCAAAAATAGTAAAACTTGGTCTATATGTTAAGTACACTTAGATAAACAAGTACACAGAAAAAGTAAAAAAAAAGTGATTGTAAATAAATTTTTTAAAATTGACTAAGTAGGGTATTTACTTAGCCCGAATTAACAGGATCACTCCTCAGTATCTATTTCTGTGAGGAAATGACCGGAGTGCTAGAAGGAGTGGAACACTTGAAGAAGAAGAATCGCAGTTTCAAAATGGTTGTGACCTATTACGCCAATGATGATTATTTGGAGGAAATCAGGCGCCGCATGAATCTAACAACAGCAATATGATCACGTGAAGAAGAAAAATCAAAATTTCAGAATGGATGTGAAACAGTACGACTTCTCTCGCTCGCGATGTATACATATTAAGCGGCATATGATAGTCGGAAATGCTATTGGTGCTCAATCAATCCTGAAATCAAATTTTAACCTCCTAATCATATTTAAAATTAATTATTTATTTATTTAACATATTAATTTTCATCTAAAATTAGCTTCTACGTTCTAATTGATTCAGCATTTTGTGGAGGCATAGTCTTAGGAGATTTTCTCAGGAGATATTTTCTGCAAATTCATGAAGCTGCTCTTTAATATGTGACAATCTTTACCGGATGTAGGAGATATTTAATATGTGACAATCTTTAATATATATTTATATATATATATAAAGAGAGAACATTTCCCTCGCAAAGAAGCTACACCATAATTAATAGTGTATTTGGCTATCTTTGCTTCTCCCTCAACTACTTTTTGCCCATGTCTACTAGTGCTTAACATAGTGGTAACATGTCGATAGGTGTGTGTGTACCTGAGTTTGAGTTCCAGTGGGAGCATAAGGCTTTGTTATTACAACATACTGATCCTGAAAAGTAATCTTGAGCCGTGTATTTAATGCAAATTTTCAAGATCAATCACACATATATGGCATAATCAAGACACAATAAAATAAAATACTTGTCCACTATTTGCAATACATGCTTTTAAATACTTTTGAATAAAATAAAATAACCATTCTTAAATCTTCAGTTAATCCAAACTTTAGTGTCTTGCTTGATTTGGTTCACTTGTAAAAATAATGGGTTAATCTCAACATGACTAGTAAGCAGAAAATTATTTGAAAATAGATAATAATCCAATTAAAAGTTAATTAAATAATAAAATTAATCGTTTTATTCAATAACTTAAAATTTTGGCCTTATTTGCAAAATTAAACCCTTCCAATGACTCTAAAAGCATCAAAAATATAGAAATGGAGTATTTAATCATTAAATTCTAATTCAAAATTATTAATTTATAGAAATACGAAGTATATGGTTGCTAAATTGCGGCAACATCATCAGGTTTCCTCAGCTCATCTTTCTGAATTAGACTTCCTCCAAATATTTGCCTAGCCTAATCATATATGTTCTGATGTAATTAATACAATAATTGGTTATTTTCTGCAAAAATTTCTCCATAGTGGACCTGTTTGCAAAAATCCCAAACACTAGCTATGTTAGAGATGAAATACAGATCGGGAAAAAATTTTCACAATCCATCAGATCATCCAACTTGCTAAAACGTGTCATTCAAATAATCAGAATTTTATATATTCAAATAACGCCCATGCATGCTGAATCCTGGATGTTCTGACAAGAGCATTAAATAAGTCTTTTAAAAGCAACTAAATAATGATTGCTTAAATAATGGTTGCCAATAATGACTTGCATCAAAATCAAACCAACTTGTGCTCATTTCACATACTCGATCTAAATAATGAATTCTATTCAAAATCATGCGCATAATACTGTCCGCATATATTTCATAAAAATTAAAACAATCATAGCCACCCAATATATACGAGGAATGATTATGTTAGCCCAGATTAAGTAAATACTGCATTTAGTTTACCTCAAAAAATTTATTTATAAATTTTTTTGTTTTTTCTTTATATACTTGTTTATCTAAGTATATTTAACGTATAAACTAAATTTTCTATTTTTGGATATGTGTATTTATTTTTTAAAATTTTTAAAAATATGTGTGTATATGTGTTTAAAACAATCCCATCTTTAATGTCAACACTCTAATGACTTGTAGAAGGTCGAACTTGAGTTATTTCAGTTTGGGATGAGGTTAATCTATTTTTAATTCAAATTTAAAAGGTATAGCCAAACCAAATAATAACCCATTTTCTAAAGCCCAAATCTAAACCAAACCAAGTTTATAAAATCGAAACTAAAATTCAATTTAAATGGATTAAATATTTCAGTTGATAATTCGGGTTAATGCATTAAAATTTTAATTTTTTATAAAATATTGTTTGCTATAAAAAAGTGTTGCAAGTGTTATTCAATATAGTTGGAATATTCAAAGGCCTTAAAGAACGTGTATAGAATCGAATTCAAGGATGGAAAGGTAAGTTGCTCTCGTGGGGTGGTAAAGAAGTGTTAATCAAGGCGGTTGCGCAGGCTATCCCTTCGTATGCAATAAGTACCTTTTTATTGCCAAAATCTTTTTGTAATGATATTAATGGAGTGTTAAGCAAATTTTGGTGGGGAGAGAAGGATGGTAAAAGGAAACTGAGCTAGTGGCATGGATGCATAAGTGTAAGCCAAAGCGATCGGGGTGGTATTAGATTTAGGGATTTCCATAAATTCAATTATGCTTTTCTGGCAAAGCAGGTATGGAGGTTAGTATCATGTAACACATCTTTATGTCACAAAGTTCTCAAGGCCAGATACTTCCCAAACTCAGATATTTGGACGTATAAGGCGAAGCCATCTGACTCTTACACCTAGAGAAGTGTGTTGAAGGCGCGTGATGTGATTTAAAGGGGCTGCAAATGGAGAATTAGAGATGGGATGCAAGTAAATTTTTTTGCCAATAGTTGGCTCAAATCTTTGGCTGAGAAGGTGGGACCCCTTCCGTTATCAATCTCGAAGAATGTGAGGGTTAGTCACTTTATTGATGGTGATACAAATTCATGGAACAAGGACCAGGTGGTGGCAGTAGCGGGGGAGACTACATGACAAATGGTCAATCGGATTCCCCTTCCCCATGGGAATATGGAGGACTGTATATTCTGGAAGCATGAACCAAATGGTCTCTACACGGTAAAGTCGGCATACAAATTATTGTCTTCAGATGATGACAACCCGACACTCTCTGAGAGTTATAAGGCAATATGGCGAATAAAACTCCCAAGTAAAGTCATAATTTTTGGATGGAGACTTGTCAAAAATGCCCTTCACACCTTGCTAAATCTGACTCAAAGGGGCATTGCAGTGGACCCATGTTGTGCTTTGTGCAAGAATGATTCTAAAGATGCAAATCACTTGTTCTTGAGGTGTGCAATGACTGAGGGGATTTGTAGGGAAGCTGCAAGGATGGTTGACCAGGGGGTAATAGTCGGGGAGATATTGGAAACCCTAGTGCAAGAAAATAGGTCCGAGGACCTTGTTTGTTTCAATTTGAGCTGCTAGAGGATATGGTACTTATGGAACAAGTTTAGAAAGAAGGGACTTCAACCAAAATTCACAGACACATTGGCATGGTGTTCGGAGTTCCTTACCCAGCATAGGAGTGCTAATATGCTCATTTAATCGGGTCTTTTGGACAAATCTTTGGTGCCCCATTGGTCCAAGCCGCCGGCGGGATTTGTCAAGATAAATGTCGACACTCGCAGTCATGGGGATTTGGCTTTTTCCGTTGTGCAGCTATGATTAGGAACTCCCAAGGCGAATTTGTTATATCAAAAGGGTCGAGACAAGTGGGCATGATGGAATCGTTATTTATGGAGGCTACGGCTTTTTTGTTGGGGTCGAGATGGGTGCTTCAGATTAATGCTAGACGAGCACAGGTTGAAACAGATTCACTCATATTATGCAACTACTTGTCCAATAATGAACACATTACTTCCCAGTGGGCTTTATTATTGATGAAATTAGGAATATACTCAATGTCGTTGATTCTTTTTTGGTCCATCATGTTCTTCCATAAGGAAATGCAGTTGCTCATTTCTTAGCTGAAGTGGTTTTAATATCTTCTATGAACCACCAGTGTTGGTGAGGCAACCCCCCCAAACTCTTCGTGAGAAAATCTGTACAGACAATTTTTTGGCAATGAGATGCTTGGATTACTCTAACCCTAATCCCCTTAATATTAAAGGAGAATAGGGATAGAATGATTCCTTTTATCAAAAAATATATATAGTTAATTATCAAAAAAATTATTTAATATCATTAGTAATCAGTTAATATATTGAGTTACTATTTAATTAAAAATCATACATTTTCATACAAATACCAAAAAAAAACAATACAACCACAAAACATTTTAAATAAGATCTAGTTTATAGTTCATTAAAAATATAATAAATTTAGTTGTATATTTAAAGTCAATATAAGATGTAGGATTATGCCTAAATATATTGAAATTATTTGAGTTATTTAATCTAAATAATTTGAATTGTTTCACTGATGTGATTTGGTTCAGAGTACAATTAACCCAAATAAATCGTATTGGAATTCGGTTCGAGTTAAACCCAAATTCACTATTGAAACCCAACTAATATCAACCGAAAGCCATTTAAAAGTTAGACTTACTTGGGTCCGTACTCGAGTACCCGAACTGGCACCCCTTGACCCATGTAGTGTTGAGGTTTTTTTAAGGTGTATAGTGTTTAAAGTTGCAACTAGGGTCAGTTCGTTTTGGGTAGTAGTCTACTCGACTCATACTTTATTTGCAAAAAGTTCTACCTTGATTTACTCATTTGTCGGTTTCGTCCCTAGTGTACCCTGTGTTCCCATTACCCATAACGCCCATTCTAGTTTCGGTTCTAAATCTGTTCATTTAATACTTAAACATAATATTTTTAAAAAATATTTCTATGTTATCTTAAAAAAATAAAACAATACTCATTTAAATTTCAAAATCGCAAGTACATATGTTATATTTTACATTATTATGTAGAAAATATAAAGTATAGATCGTCACAACCTAATCATTAAAATTATTAATATATTAATCGCAATTCATAAGCTTATTTATAAAAGATTTTTGTAAGTCAATAACGTCTACAAAAAAGCTCAATTGGTTTCTTACTTCATAATCCATAACTCCGCAAGGCACAATATCCATTTGAATTCGAATTGTTAAAATCAGAAAGTACACAAGACATTGTAAACAAGATACAATACATACTATATAATATATATCGCATACATATTTATAATTATATCCATGCAGGTCGGTTTCGGGTATCCAACATATTTGCCCTACCCACATTCTATTTGAGAGGCTTGATAATAATTTTTCTCTTACCTATACCCACAGGTAATATTTTATATTTTACCTTACTCAAATTAGGGTCGGATCGGTGGTTACTAATGGATACCTTACCCCAAGTTGCTCATTTAAATTAGTGTTTAGCCTTTGAAGAATAGTTTTGCATATCCATTCCCTCCCAAAATTTTCCATTAAAGAGAACCAGCCTGAGTGCCTTATTTCTCATGCCATTGCCATCGTGAATTACATACCTGATTCAATGCACTTTGTTGCATTGAAATTTCAATGCAACCAGGTGCAAAACTTATCTTTTATTTTTTTAAAATTTTTCATAAAATTGTTAATTTAAGTGTATTTAACATGTCTATTAATTTTTACCAATTTTGGAGATTTTTAGATATTTTTTGAATTTTTAATAACCAGTGGTATTTTAGTAATTTTAAATTATTGAAAATGCTATTAATTTTTAAAAATCTGAAAAAATCTAAAAATCTTCAAAAATAGATAAAAATTAATACACATGTTAAATACACTTAGTTTAACAGTTGGGTGAAAATTTTTAAAAATATATAAAAAAAAATAAGGCTTTGCACCTGGATGAATTGAATCAGTTCACCTCTTACAATGTGTGTTAATACTATTCCGAATTTCAACCCTTAAAACAGATCTTATAATATCCTGAGAAATAGAAAAGGTTTCATATTTATCTTGTCCACGATGCCCTAATTTTCACTTACACATTATAATTGTTTAGGTCCTAATAGCTAACAGTGGCTTAGCACTTGTTAGGAGTCGGTCAATAATACATGCGGCCGAAAGAACATGTCAAATAAAATCTATCTTCGAATCTTATTATTTAATATACCCGAATCGGAGGTGTGAAAGATTATAGGAAATCCCATCTGGATCAAAGATCACAGATATAATTAAGGGTCATAAACCACCAAACATTCACATGCACACACATATATATATCAAAAGAGGTCCGTACAGTTGGTTAGACAACTCATATCAGGTGCCTCTCCTATCATAGCATTTATTTATTTATTTATTTATTGTTATTATTATTATTATTATTTCTGAAATATTACTGTCATAGCATTTATTAGATTCGATGACATCACATGCATGAAGAAAGATACGTTCCGCTGGTAATCGTTTTCATGCCTTGACGTTCTTGAGGTACTCATCTACATGGACTTCTTTAGCTGGACCAACCCCGTCAATCAGGAACACCTTCTCAACGTCCAGTTTGTAGAACTGGAAGCCGTGGCCCTCGGACCGCTCTGTAGAACACCAGAAGAAAAGCAGAAAGATTAGTTACAATGCAAGGTGCATCTTCAGACGGTCCTTCATGCTAGGATGCTAAATTTCCAGGTCATTTAAAATTGAGTACTATACTAACCCTTCAAGTTAAGATGCTTTTCCAAAGCAGTCTTTGCATCTGTTGCCTCATCGGATTTTGCCTTTGCCAACTTCAGATGAAATATTAAATATCACGCAAAGGAAGAGACAAAGCTATATATACATATATTGTTGAAAAAAATAATCCAGAAAAATCTGGATACCAGCAGCAATGTGAAAATTCTACAAGTCAGATAATGATGGCATGCAAGTTGGCTAAGTCGGGAACACAAATATTTACGTATATATGAACTTTATATTAAATGGTGGACTAGTCCAGCAGTATAAAATTCAAGAAGGCTGTATGCAATTTGCACGCACAAAAATCTGTGTAAGTCGGTGATTAAATATCATAGATTGCGGTTAAATATTTTTGAATGCAACAGACTTAAGTTAGCTATAAAAAGAGGACCGCACTCTTTCATTTTGTAAAAAAGAAAAAAAAAAATCCTATGTGCATGTAACGACCGATACCTTGTGCTCGTTAAAATTTCTTCTCTTCCAAATATTTTTTAACCGTAGTTGTGTGTATCCATTCTATTTCTATCCTATTTCATAAATCCATCAGTGGTATTAGAGCTACATGATCCCGGAGCTGTGGAAGCTGTTATTTCGCTGCCACGCTACTCTTGCATGGAGATATTTTAAGGTACGCCACCAATGGCCTCCATCACCATATTTAATTACACCCAAACATCGGTCCCCATATTTGAAGGTGAAGCTAAGGATTTTTGGAGTATACAAATGAAGACCCTATTTATATCACATGGATTATGGGACTTAGTCCAATATGGCTATGAGCAACGCAAGGATGACATAGAACTTGCATCTTGAGATGAAAATAAGAAAAAAATAATATTATGAAAATCAAATGCGAGATGCAATAGCCTTGTTATATATTCAACAAGGAGTAGGCAAGACAATATATCCAAGAATTATGGCGTCTGGCATTGAAAATTTTGAAAAATGAATTTAAAGGTCATGACAGAGTAATTTTCATCAAGCTCCAATCATTATGGAAAAATTTTAATACTCTATTAATGAGAGAAGGAGAAATAGTGTAAGCATTTTTCTCCCATGTTTCTAATATTATAAATCAAATTAGAAGCTGTGAGGATACAATCAAAGGTAAAAGAATTATTTCAAAAATATTAAGAAGCTTTCCTCATAAATTCGATCATGTGGTGGCTGCTATAGAAGAATCCAAAGATTTATCTATGCTCTCCTTAGTTGAATTATGGGTTCTCTTCAAGTCCACAAAGAAAGAATGCATAGATTTTGAGAACAACCACTAGAGCAAGCTTTTCAATTAAAATTCAATATTTCAAAAAGGGATGGAGAAAAGAAAATTCAAGAAAAAGGAGAAAATAGCTAAATTTCAAAAAAAATCCACCAAATAACCATGGCAAGCGGAGAGAAAAATTCCAAAATCAAGAAAATAGGAAAATTCTAAATTTCCTTCTTATCGCAAATTATGCAATAAAAGTGGCCATAACTTAAATAATTGTCGTTATAAATGCACAAGTTGCGAGAGGGCCACTCATTTTGATAAAGACTGCTGGTACAAACAGGAGGCAAATTATTTAGAAAATAGTGGCTCAAATGATCAAGCATTCATCTCCTATTTAAATCTTCAAAAAGAGCCACATGATGTCTGGTATATTAACAGTGGTTGTTCAAACCACATGACTAGTGATAAAAATTATTTTGTCAAAATTGATAAAAATATGAAGTCCAAGGTGACTCTTAGGGATGGTAAATCCCAAAATATTGAAGGAAAAGACATTATCACCGTGAAATCAAAAAATTAAATTTCGAAATTTATTTATGATGTTATTTACATACCTGAACTAGTCCAAAATTTATTAAATGTGGGCCAACTAGTTCAAAGAGACCATTTGGTGAAATTCAAAGATGGCAAGTGCCTCATTATTGATAAGCAAAAGAGGCAATTAATTGCTACAGTAAAAATGGCTTCCAACAATGTATTTCCTCTTATTATGCCTTCGGCTCAAAAATATGAATTAAATTACAAAAATGTGGATGACTCTGCATTATGGCATCTAAGATTTGGGCACTTGAACTTTAATAGTCTGAAAGTGCTCGAATGAAAAGGTATGGTTATTGGGCTTCCATTTAACACTATTGAGAAGAAAGTATGTGAAGGCTACATTTATGGCAAAATGCAAAGATTGCTATTTTTCAAGTCATCCTAGAGAGCTAAAGCGCCTCTGGAGCTCGTTTATGCTGATATATAGGGGCCTTCTCAAAATATATCTTTAAGCGGCAAAAGGTACTTCCTTCTCTTTGTTGATGATTTTACCCGTATGATGTGGGTATATTTTCTTAAGCAGAAGTCTGAAGCTATTTCTTATTTTGTTCAATTCAAGGCCTTTGTTGAACAACAAAGTGGATATTATTTGAAAATATTAAGAACTAATCGTGGGGGAGGTTATTAACACAACCATTTATATTCTCAACAGGTCTCCAACAAAGGCAGTTCCAAATATGATACCCATGAGGCTTTGTACAAAAGAAAGCCAAAAGTTGAGCATTTTAAAATTTTTAGGTGTGTCACATATGCACACATACCAAATGAAAATAGAAAAAAAATGGATAAACAAGGAGAAACATGTATATTTCTTGGCTATAGTAATGAATCTAAGGGCTATCATTTCTATAAGCCCGATGCCAAATGATTAATTATTTCAAGGATGTCAGTTTTGGTGAGATGGAATCTTGGCCTTGGAATGAGTCTAAACAATTAGGGCCACAGTTACATCAAGAAGATGAGAAGAAAAATGATCAAAGTCTAAGTTCTCCACTAGCATCTCTAAGGGCTAATTCAAGCTCTAGTTCTTCTTCTATCTCATCTCCAGACTCATCTCCTCTACGGAAGTGGCGATCCTTGGAAGATATTTATGAGCATTATGATGTGGCAATCTTTGCTTGTAAGCCACAAAAATTTCAAGATGCTATAAAAGAAGAACATTGGATAAATGCTATGAATGAGAAGATGAGAATGATGTGGCATTCTTTGCTTGTAAGCCACACAAATTTCAAGATGCTATAAAAGAAGAACATTGGACAAATTCTATGAATGAGGAGATGAGAATGATCGGGAAAAATCAAACTTGGATGCTGGTTGACGAACCACAAGACAAGGAGATTATTGGATTGAAATGAGTTTGTAGAACCAAATATAATGAAGATTGTTCTATTTAAAAATATAAAGCTAGGCTGGTTGTCAAAGGCTATTCTTAGTTGCCTGGAATTGATTATACGAAAACATTTGCTTCGATTTGTTCGTATGGAAACTATTCAAACCATGCTTGTTCTCGTCGCACAGCTAAAATTGCAGGTCTTTCAACTAGATGTCAAATCAGCTTTTCTAAGTGGAGAAATTAAAGAAGAAATATATGTAGAGCAACCAGGACGTTATATTATAGAAGGCAAAAAAGACAAAGTATATAAATTGCACATGGCCTTATATGGTCTAAAGCCAGCTCAAAGAGCTTAGAATAGTAATATTGATAATTATCTTCTTCAACATGGCTTTACCAGAAGTCCAAGTGAGCCATCACTCTATATAAAAGCACAAAGAGCTTAAGATTTTATTATTTTATACTTATATGTGGATGATCTTATCCGTATGGGTACTAACCCACAAATGGTTGAAGATTTTAAGAAGTCTATAATGCAAAAATATGAGATGACAGATCTAGGAATTATGAAATATTTTCTCGGTATGTAAATAAGAGAATATTTAGGTATGATATTTATTTCCTGAGAAAACTACGTAGATGATATATTGAAGATATTTAATATGACAAACTACATGCCTATGTCCCCGCCAATGGCCATAAATAAAAAATTATCTAAAAATGATGGAAAAGAAAAGGTGGACGAGACAATTTACCGTAGCGTAGTTGGATCTCTCATATGTTTGACCAATACGAGGCCATATATAGTTAATGCAGTCAGTATTGTCTCAATATATATATCAAAGCTAAGTAAGCTATATTTTGCAGCTGCGAAGAGAATTTTAAGATATATCTAGGTATGAAAATCATGGTATTCTATATAAGTCAGAAAAAGACTTTATCTTGACCGGTTATACAGACAGTGATTGAGCTAGTTTTATTAATGATCAGAAAAGTACGAATGGTTATATATTTTCTCTGGGATCGAATATTATCTCTTCGTCGTCAAAGAAACAAAATATAGTGACCTTATCTACAATGGTAGCAGAATACATAGCAGAAACAAGTGCGGTATGGAAAGCAGTATGACTGAGAAGAGTTCTACGAGACCTACACTACGAAGCGAAGTCTCCTATAATAATTTATTGTGACAATATGTCATCCATTGCTGTTACCAAGAATTAGTTTTTTACAGCCGTTCGAAGTACAATGATTTTCGTTATCACTTCATTTGAGAGCTCGTAAAAAATGGTGAAATTCAACTATGATTTTGCAGAACAAATGAGCAGCTATCGGATATCTTCACCAAAGTCATTCTGTTGGAGAAATTTTTACGATTCAAAGAACAACTTGGGAGTTATAGATTTTTCTGAATTAAGTAGTGTTGAAAAAAATAATCCAGAAAAATCTGGATACCAACAGCAACGTGAAAATTCTACATGTCGGATAATGATGGCATGCAAGTTGGACAAGTCGGCAACACAAATATTTACGCATACATATACTTTACATTAAATGGTGGACTAATACAGCAGTATAATTTTCTAGAAGGCTGTATGCAATTTGCACGCACAAAAATCTGTGTAAGTCAGGTGATTAAATGTCATAGATTGAGGTTAGATTTTTATGAAGTTAACCGACTGAAGTTAGCTATCAAAAGGGGGCCGCACCATTTCATTTGTAAATAATAATAATAATAATATTATTATTAATAATAATCCTATGTGCATGTAACGACCCATACCTTTGCCAAATAAAATTCGATTCTCTTCCAAATATTTTTTTAACCGTCCTTGTATCCATTCCATTTCTATCCTATTTCATAAATCCATCATACATGTCGTCCTATTTAATTGGTTGGCAATGGAAATGTATATAATCTTGCTAGTTTGCAGTGTTTGTTTTTTGCCGCGTACCTTCCCTGAAAGAGTAAGTATGGCCCAGGATCTATTTTGCCATGGGTTCTCAGGATCTTTTTTGCCATGAGTTACAAGGGCATCTTCACAGACAGTAAGTGAAGTCCTTCCATTCTTGGCGGCATCTGTTCGACTAGGATCCTCAGCAGAGAGATAGAAGTAAGGGATTCCACGACTGCTTCTGAATGAAACTACGTTTCTGCAGGTTTTTGCGGTGTCAGGAGAAAACAGAGACAATCGTCAGTTAAATGCTGGATTGAAAATCAGGACAGAAGCATATCTTCCAAGCCTACTGCTGTTAGCTGGTGACAACAAGGAATTTAATTATTTGCACAGAATGATTGCACAAATGTAAAACCACAAGCAAGGCCATCCCACTTATCCAAATCGACTTTCAACAGAAACAGAATCAAACTCCATCAAGTGCTTAGTGTGCAGGCCAAACAGCTACATGGGCTTTCTCAAAAAAAAAAAAAAACAGCTACATGGGCAAAGCAGGCTCAGCTACCATACCTCCAATGCATCTACGGCTCTTTTGTTCAAATGGGAAATTTTCTTTTCGGTTCTAAATTACCAACACCAAAGCTAAAAACTTAGCTGAAATGAGTACTGTACCCAAATGGATAGCCCTCCAGACGACTCGAGATGGTGCTGCAACCACAAAAACACAGTGACATCATGTAGGAATATTTTCAAACTTCCAAAAAAGAAATATCAACCATACGGCCTGGTACAGGCGTTGTGATGCTCAGATAAAATCAAGCCCAATATTCTCATATCGGGTCTGAACTAGAACTCCCAGAACCACAGAGTCCAGCTAGAGAGAGAGACAGAGAGAGAGAGAGAGAGAGAGAGAGAGAGAGAGAGAGAGAGAGAGAGAGAGAGAGAGAGAGAGACCTTACAAAGCCCCTGTTGACGCCCTGCTTCGTCTGAGCGACGAGATGCAGGGCCTTTGCAGCAAGTTGTTCCGGGGTGTTGTTTTTGGAAGCCATTCTCTCTTGACAAGCTGCTGTTCTGTTGGGCAAAACGCTAAAGTCGTGTGAATGTGTTGCTTGGTAAAGCGCTGGCAGGCGTTTAAATAAACAGAAGGTCGAAGGTTATGCAGTTAAGATTTACAAGAAATCTTGGAAATTTATATATTTAATTATTGAGGAATGAATGAAAATTTTTAATTTTTGTAAATCATCAATTTTTTCCCAAACTCTATATATTCGATTAGATGTACGAAAAGAAAGGTACTCAGCAAAACTATATTAAATAAAGAAGTCAAATATGTGCTTAGAGAAAAAACCGGACTTGGACTTGTTTGTTAGAAACCATGAAAAACCAATTTGAACTTGAGGATAATTTTACAGAAAACTGCCCATAATTTATGATTTTGCAAAATAGAACACTAATAAAACAAAACAGGTACAACAACCAAAGCAATAATGAAAATTTTTTTCGACGGAAGCAATAATCAGATGAGTACTAGAAAAAAAAGTCACGGACATGGCAGCGTGGCTGCGAAATCTCATGTCGATTGAATGAAAATTTGTTAAATATTTAGAGAGCCATGATGTTGTTAGCATTTTTTTATGAGATCAGCAATTGTTAGTTTGTGCCCAAAAAACTGATTTTTTTCATTTTTTGCTTTTTTTAAAAGTATAAAACCTTTAGTCTATGCATGTATTTATGAGTGCTTGCACTGAATTTAGAGATGCATAAACATGATTATGAGTGATTTAAATTTAAAGAAATATTTGATATATTTGTCAATCACTGAATCATTGCCCAATAAAGAAGTACAAATGAGTGCTTCCATAAAAAAGTACAAATGGTTTTATTTGCATCATTCGTTATCAACCAGATAACATCATGCAATTATGATAGAATTGTAGCCAACACATAGGTTTTTTTTTTTTATGGAACAGGCAACATATAATAATATAATATCTCATAAAGCCATCATTGAAATAAATTAGAAAATAGGGTCCAAATTAAAAATATATATTGATTCTACTACATAGCCTGTGATTTCATCCTCCCTGACTTCAGTAGCTGATGTAATTAACACATAGATATATGATCTGGATTCTACTACATAGCCTGTGATTTTACCTGTATATCATGCTTTTTTTTAAATTATTAATCTACAATGACATGTGATATTACAACTTTAAACCCATTCATAATTTTTCTCTTGAAGACAAAGTTCCACCGATATTTATAGAAGATAAAACCTCCCAAAGCCACAACCCTGCAATTGAGGGGAAATTAGAAACTCCCACTGATGAAGAGAAAATGACTCAAAAGCACAACAACAACGTTATTGCCCAATGCGCCTACCAACTGGGCACCCCTAGTTGGCGAATATCATGCTTGTTGACTAGAAGGAACTACATAGAAAACACTTGTAAGAGTGTAATCATAGGAAACACTTGCAAGGGTGTAATTGGGCTAAGGCCAACCTACAACCCAGTTAATTTAACCCTATTTTTAGTCGCAGAAATTTTCATTCCACTGACCTGGTTTCACAACTCATGCAAGTCATTTAATTAAATGAATTGGTCATGAGTTGAGCTTATCTAACCCGATACTTCCATCAACCTGCATAATTTGTCTATAATTCATGAAGAATTAATATTTTTTAATATTTATTTTATAAGTAATCCATAACTATTAACAATGGAATCAATTTTTAACGATATATGTGTGTGTGTGTGTATATATATATATGAAAGTTGATTTTTTAAATGCAATTAGATGATTAATGTTAGACCTCTTTATTGATTATATAGAATTATATTTTGAGTAGTTCATCATTTGATTTTATATTATCCAACCGATTTGGCTCTTATATAACTAGAAGTCATTCTAGGTAATATCATTTATTTTTAACATTTAGTTATGAATTAGAAATCCACTCTATTTATTATATTTAACATCATTTGTATAACTCAAATACCAAATTTCATCAAAATCAAATATGTGTTTGGCCCACATTTAATTAAAATATATGTTCTTATGTAAATTATGAAAAATGCCTTGATCCATTCATATATACATTGCCATATAACAATACTTTATAGAATCATTTATTTATGTATTATTGATATCCAAGACAATTTTAATATAAGGAACCACGTAGGAAACACTCATAGGGGTGTAATTGAGTTGAAGCCAACTTGCAACCCCATTAATGTAACCCTATCTTTAGTCGATTAGGGGTTGAAATTTTCAATTGACCCACCTGGTTACACAACTCATGCAAGCCATTTAATTAAATGGATTGGTTATGGGTTGAGCTTGTCTAACCCGATGCTCCCCATCAACCTGCATAATTGGTCTATAATTCACGAAGAATTAATACTTTTTAATATTTATTTTATAAGTAATCCATAGCTATTACTAATAGAATCAACATTTTAACGAAAATATATATACATATGAAAGTTGATTTTTTAAATGCAATTAGATGATTATCGTTAGAACTCTTTATTGATTATATATAATAATATTTTGAGTAGTTTATCATTTTATTTTTTATTGTTCAACCACGATAACTCATTTTATTAAGACATTAACAACCCACAAGTTGATTCATTTATGTTAAATGGATTATAGTTAGAATTAAGATTTTTTATAAATGGATTATAAAATGAATTAGAATTGAAATACTTTAAAGAAGTTAGGGTTAGTTAGCCTCCAACCCCAATAACCTAACTGGATTATACCCTTAAATATACGTACCATCAATAACTCGTACACAATCTCTAAAATAACGATAATATTTGTTGTAATTTTCTATTTCAGGAGGGATATTTTTAAAGTGTACATCTTCAGGCTTTAATATTTCAAATGGCATTCTTAATTGATTTAAGAATAACATAATTTTCAAAAAAAAAAAAAGAATAGCATAAAATTTCTATTGATCATTTCTCTGGATCGTTGCAAACGCTCTTGAACTAGTCTATCTCCATCCTTTGAACTGCGGTAGTGGACTACAGATGTTTGGAATTTTTTCAATTTCATGCTTCTGGCGAATCATCCACGTTAAGAGCAAATGAAATGTGTCTCATGTTACACAAAGATTGGGAACTGGGAAGTCTCCTCGCTGGCGTGAGTTTGTCACGAAGCAAGTTCTAGTCCTATGCAACCAGATGCGTTGAGTCTTAATGCACTTGGGAGCATACACATATCTTTTAAAAATTTTTTAAATTTTCTTTTCCACAACTATTAATTTAAATATAAGATTTTGAGCGTTGAAAGTTTTTTTTTTAAAATGTGAGCACGTGAGAGGAGGATTTTGATTTCAATTTCTATATATGAGAGAATAAAAAAGTGAGTGAGAGTAGATTCTTGAGTGTTAAGAGATTTTTTTAAAAAAAAATCTACTCTCTGTATGGGTAATTGTGTAGAAATGATTAAAAAGTAGAGTAGTTATATAGAAAGATTTAAAAAATAATTAAAAATATAATAATTGTATAAAGTGAAAAGTTTTAGTTTGAAAACTTTTATGGGTTGCGAAACACTTCCTTAATTAGAATTTCTTTTCCACAACTCAATAAGAATTTTATTTGCTAACCTTTGGTTCTTCTCTATATTCTTTCTTTGAACTTTTGAAATTCTTTGATCTTTGCCTTACCAACCCAAGCCAAAAGTCCAAAATAAATCCAAATTGTCTTTCCAATAATGCCTAACATATGTTCCATCTCCCTTTTGGAAGTCTCCTTTGTGGTTTTAGAATAGAAAATTGTGGTTTTCTTTATATTCATTTTTTAATCCACACATTCTCCGTAGGTTTGCAATAATTTCAATTAGGGGTGGGAATCGGGGCTGGTTGTACTAGGTCAAAGTTTGCCCAACCCTGACCCTATTTTTTAAAAATTGAGTTTGACTCTCTTTTTATACCGGGTTGGGACAAGGTCGGTTTGACCATCACTTTTTTTTAATAGGTTCCGGGATAAACTCCGGTTGGTATTGGACCGGTTTTGGTATAGCGGGTTGGGACAAAAATACGGGTCAAATAAGATAATTTTAAGAATTTATATACCTATCAAACATAAGTATATATCTATACTAAATTTGAATATTATATGCTTCAATATTTCACTAATTATTAAAAACACATAATTAAAAAACAAAATATTTGAAAATATAATATAAGTTTATTAAAATAGGTTAATATACAATTACACATGAGGGTTATTTATATACAAATTCTTTTTATTGATTCTTATATTGCTTTCTGAATAAATTAATTCTTCTATTGTTGATAGAGTTGAATATAAAAAAGTGAGACTTTTGAAAGAAAATAATAATAATATCTAAACATAGACTTATTATTTTTAATAAATTAGTACATGCGGGGAGGGTCAAACTCTTCAGGTCAGCACATGGTCAACCCACACCGACCCTATTTTTGAATTCGGGTCAGAATTTCTGACTCATCCCTATACGGGTTAAAAAATATATTGGTTTTACCCGGCAAAAAACAGGTCAGGTCAAAGCCGGGTCACGGGTCAACCCACCCTAATTCCTACCCCTAATTTCAGTGCACAATTCACCTCTTCCCTGTTAGCTTTCAAGAAAAGAGTTGCATCATCGATGGAAAAAAATGACACATAGATGTACTATGCTTGCTTAATTTTATTGTGCCGATGGCATAGGCATTCTATGCATCGCACAAGAGTGAAGACAAGCCCTTTGTAGAAAATAAGAGCAAAGAAGGTGATAACGGGTCTCTATGCCTTGAACTACGGTTATCCATAAAAGTGGAAGATTTGAAACCATTGATAATTACCCGAAAAGCAGCAAATGAGATACAACAATATATCGCCTAATCCATTTTTCACTAAAACTCATTTCCCTCATACTTGAACTCAAAAATTCTTATTCTACTCTATGGTACGCCTTAGCCATAACCAATTTAATTGAAGCTTTCTCCTTTTTTCCACTCCGACTCTCACTGAGGGAATGAAGAGCTCGAAAGCTATCAACAAATTTTATGATACTAAGAATTGATCTTTATTTTAGTCTGGTGGTAGAATCACGTTGATACAGAAGTCCAAAACAAAATATAGGCCCCTTCATATTATGTTTATATAGTTGCAACCTCACAGTCAATTGTGATGACTATTTCTGTTCTCCTTTAATAATTTATTAGGTCTTTTTCTGTTATTGTTGGCATGTAGCATTTGCTTGTATAAAGAAACTGCGGTTATGTAAGACACCCATTACTGATAAACTAATTAACTTCTTCTGCTTTTTCCATATTTTAGTATTCTGATTGTTGATAAAAAAAATTCACTCAATCTATTGTATTTAGTATTATTTATAGTATTTTAGAAGCTTTTTATTTGTCTGATATCACTGGGCATAGGCCCATTGAAATTCAACAGAATAAATATACAGATGCAGATAGGGCGGGACCTAGAGGATGGAAAACTAGCTACAAAATACTTTACTTTTGTTGATAGAAATATCGTAATGTGGAGAGTGAAAAAAAAAATTGTTGCAGGAAGATCAATTGCTAAGGCAGAGTATAGGGTCATGACTTTTACGATAAGTGAATTAATTTGGTTAAAATCTGTTTTACAAGAACTGAATTTCGAAACTCAAATGCTAATGAAATTGTTTTGTGATAATCAAGTAGCAATACATATACCATCAAGTTTATTTTTTCATGAAATAACTAAACAAATAGAAGTTTACTATCATTATATTCGAGACAAAGTTCAAGTAACGATTATTGAAACTTCATATATAAGAAGTTTTGATCAACTTGCAAATATCTTCACTAAAGCACTACCAAGAAAACACTTTGAATGGATACTGAAAAAAATGAGTTTCGCTCACCAACTTGAGGGGAAGTGCTGACAACCAAGCTTGGTTAGTCATAACTTGCAACGTTCAACAAGTTAGTTCATTTTGTAATTTATGTAAAGTTTATTTTCAATATTTTATAATATGTTATAAATGGTAGAACCAGATAACCTTAAGAGCATGGTTGAATAGGGTTTTCCTCAATTCGATAATTTTTTATCTCTTTTTACTTTGTAAATGCTATTTTCTCAACATAGTAGAACAATGATATTAAAAATAAGTGGCCACATGAACCTGCCTTAGGGTAGTTGGAGTCACATAGGACCTTAGTTGCCTGACGTCCGGGACTCATTTACCATGTTCTGTAAAAACCATTGAGCAATGAATTTGGCAAAATAAAAAAAAATTAATGGCCACAATCTTGTCTTGCTAAGATTGGCACATCGTAGAAACACACCACTGATTTGCCTTACCATTATTGCACCAGTTTGCAATTGTTAGTAAAGCTTCCATCTTCTTCCCTAAATCTAGTAGTCCTTGTTGCTTTACTGTTCATCTTTGAGGAACGATGATGCCACCATATTCCTCGCCTCTGAATCTATCGAAATCTACCTTTCCTCCTTCCCCTATTGGCAAACACCAACAAAAATCTGGAAGCCTCCTCTTTTCGTCATCATTTTCTAACATCAAATCCGCGAAACTGCAACATTAAATGCAATTGATGGTAGGAGGACAATTAGATGGCCATAGGGAAGGAGGGCTCCAGTTGGGATCAAAAAGAAGAGAGAAACCTTAATAGATAGATTGTATAAATATTGTAAGAGTCTAGAATTGGGGCAAGTAAGAACAAGGTTAAGTGGGAGAAAATTTAGATTTCTACCAACTGCAATGAATTTTAAAAATTATTGCAATTAGTTGTTCAATTACAACAAAATATACAATGATAAAAAAAATTTGTTGGAGATGTAATCATAATTGCAACAAAATTTACTATGATAAGATTTCCATTGCAGATATAATCATAATCGCAACGAACTAGAAAATGGTTCCAATAATTCGCACAATTGGAACAAAATAGATTGTCATTGCTATTTTCTGGTTGCAATTGAAATTTTTTGTCATAGTGATGTTCATTTGATAAGCTTAAATCTCAGTTATCACTGCATATCATTGGTGGAGCTAGGACCTTTAGGAGGGAAAACCTACATGAAAAGGGCATAATATTATTTCATAAGGCAATCATATAGAAATGAATTATATTTTTAAGTGGATTGTTGGGATTTTCAAAAATTCAAAGAGGACGCTTGCTGCCCATGTGGCTCCACCTCTGTCACTAATACATATTGGCATGAAGCATTGAAGAGTGGCTTCTTACAAAGGTAAAAATTTCCCTAATATTTATTTATTTTTTAGAAGATATCACACTTTGGTGCTCATCCAAACACTAGGGGAGCATTTGGTCTCTCTTTTGATAATAAGAAGTGAGCAGTCCTCATTGCTTTCTTCGGAGTAGAATTATTTAGGATGATTGTAATATTTGATGAGATTTTGTACAAACTAATAAAAAACGAAAAAAGAAATCTTGATGTTAAGCAAATGAACCTCATGATTGATTCAATCACGTAACCTCATTTTACACGGGTTGCTTTCTACCAAGAATTTAGAAGTAGATTGAACATAAAATTGTACGAATGCCCATACCAGCTGATCCATTTATCTTTTTTAAATTTATTTTGAAATTCCAAAAGCAGTGGCAGTGAGGGTTTTCACATTTTAAATCATTTAATTTTGCCTGTGGTTTGCATTTTAAATACTGAAATTTTTATTTCTTTGCATTTGAAACCCTAACCTGTAAGGATGTTTGAAACTACCATTAAAACTCGCAAAGCAAAACTATTCACACTCACACGCAATATGTTTCTAAAACAATACAAAGAACCAACGACCTGCGAGCGGGAGAGGGAACTCAAACAACTCAGATCTTCAAGCATCATTGAGGAAAGCAGAGAGTGGCAAAATTGTTGATACAGAGAAACGCCCGAGAAAGCTGGACGGAAACCAAGAAAGTGGCAGGAGGACTTGCCGGACCATGTCGAAACAGGGCGGCAGAGGCAGGAGAAGCTAAACCAGAGGTATTTACGTTGTTTCCGTCCATCGAGAAGGCATGCCTACAAGCTTGTTCATTAACAGGTGCAGTAATCATGTTTTATACGGGCTATACTTCATCAATCCAAGCCCGTCATCTGTCCTGCAGATGATTAGACTCCTCATATAAGTCTCCACATGCATATTCAATGCGAGCCTTCGATTGTGCCGGGACATGTACAGGCAGGTGGAAAGCTATGTTTTTGTCACTGATGACTTTTCAATTCGTGGACGATGGCCACTTTTAATAAAGTAGAACTTCAATCAACAAAAACGAGTACAACGACCGCATCAATTGCCATATAATTAATGACACCAGAGGAAAGATATAATGAAACTTACTGGCAAAAATCTTATCATTTTTTATCGGTATTTGTACATTAAGAAGATTGATATTACAATTAAGTACATTTATAATCCTTATACCATTGGAGGAATTTTTTCTGTAAATTCCTTCACAACAAGAGAAAATTTATAAATAGCCCCCAAACTAAGGGAAAAAATATAAAAGGCCCTCACATCAAGGAAATTTTGTAAAAATATCCCTACACTAAGGAGAGAATCGAACACCCATTTTGTGGCAACCATGCCAAGGGTGTTACCACTAGGGCAATCCCCCAGCGGCAAAATCTTATTTTATATTTTTGAAGGGGGTGAGGGTGTGTTTCCTATGTGATAAAAATTTTTCAATGAAAATATTTTGGTAAAAAAGTTTTTAAAATGCAGAAGTGATGTGATATGATAAGGATAATAATAAGGGATAAGAAAAATAAAGCTAAAATAAATAGAATGATTGTGGAAATGACTTCAAAGTAGGATAATTATGAGTGAAGGTGGGAAAAATGTTTGAAAATAAAGTGCTTGTGGAGAGTAACTATGAGCTATTTTTTTAAATCTTCAATAATCCAAGCCGTTCATCCGTCCTGCAGATGATCATACTCCTCATATAAGTCTCCATCATTAATAAGAAGTGAGCAGTCCTTATTGTTTTATTTGGAGTAGAATTATTGGGCATGATTGTAATATTGGATGAGATTTTGTACAAACTAATAGAAAAACGAAAAAAGAAATCTTGATGAACCTCATGATTGATTCAATCACGTAAACTTTTCCGAACATCCCAGAAGGGATGGAATAGACCTCATTTTACACTTGTTGCTTTCTACTAAGAATTTAGTAGTAGATTGAACATAAAATTGTACGCATGCCCATACTAGATGATCCATTTATCCTTTTTAAATTTTATTTTTAAATTCCAAAAGCAGTAGAATTTAGGGTTTTTCACATTTTAAATCATTTAATTTTGCCTGTGGTTTGCATTTTAAATACTGAAAATTTTGTTTCTTTGCATTTGAAACCCTAACCTGAATGGATGTTTGGAACTACCATTAAAACTCGTGAAGCAAAACCTACGACCTGAGAGCGGGAGAAGGAACTCAAACAACTCAGATCTTGAAGCATCATTGAGGAAAGCAAAATTGATGGCTGTAGTCCTCCAAATTGATGGCTTGAAGAAGGAGCTTGCTACTAATATGAAGTATGAACTTTGTTCTTATATTGTTTTATTTTGAATAATATCTGATTGTAGACTTGTAGTAGATCCCATGCTTCTTTGTTCCTTATGTCATCCAGGACTATGAGATACTTACGTTGTTTTCGTCCATGGAGAAGGCATGCCTGCAGGCTTGTTCATTAACAGGTGCCGTAATCATGTTTTATACGGGGTATACTCCATCAATCCAAGTCGGTCATCTGTACTGCAGATGATTATACTCCTGATATAAGTCTCCACATTCATATTCAACGCGAGCCTTCGATTGTGCCCGGATATGTACAGGCAGGTGGAAAGCTATGTTTTTGTCACTGATGACTTTTCATTTTGTGGACGATGGCCACTTTTAATAAAGTCGAACACCAATCAGACGAAAACGAGTATAACAACCGCATCAATTTCCATATAATTAATAACACCAAAGGAAAGAAATAATGAAACTCTTATCAATTTTTTATTTATTGGTATTTGTACATCAAGATGATTGATATTACAATTAAGTACATTCACAATTTTTATACTGAAAGAATTTTTTATAAATTCTTCACATTAAGAGAGAATTTATAAATACCCCCCAAACCAAGGAAAAAATATAAAAGGCCCCCACATCAAGGAAATTTTGTAAAAATATCCCTACACTAAAGGAGAGAATAGAACACCCATTTTGTGGCAACCATGCCAAGGGTGTTACCACCAGGGCAATCCCCCGGTGGCAAAATCTTTTTTTTTCCTTTTTTTTTTTTTTGAAGGGAATGAGGGTGTGTTTCCTATGTGATAAATTTTTTTTAATGAAAAGATTTTGGTAAAAAAGTTTTTAAAATGTGGAAGTAATGTGACAAGATAAGGATAATAATAAGGGGTAAGAAAAATAAAGCTGAATTAAATAGAATGGTTGTGGAAATGATTTAAAAGTAGGATAATTATGCGCGAATGTGGAAAAAAATGTTTGAAAGTAAAGTAGTTGTGGAGAGTAATCATGAGCTGTTTTTTTAAATATTCAATAATCCAAGCCGTTCATCCATCCCGCAGATGATCATACTCCTCATATAAGTCTCCATCATAATTTTTGTTTATCCATATAAGTCTTTATCAGGAATTTTTGGTTATCCATAAATTAAATTTGAGCCTTTAAATCTACAAGCAGGTGTTGGAGAACCTTTTTTTTAGATAAAGGAGTGCCTTGTTTTTGTCATTGATTTACTAGACAACAGTAACTATTAATAAAATAGAACACCAACCAAACAAAAACAAGTACAACAACCTCTCAAATTATTAAATAATTTAAGAATATTTGAAGAAAAAGCACAAATGCAATAATGAAATGTTCTTTCGAGGCATGTGGACAACCTTGTTTCTTTTGGGTGCGTTCTGAAAGAATTAAAAGAAAATGATATGACATAATAGAGGTAACGATGAGAAATAATTACAATAAAATCAAAATAGATAGGTTAGTTATATGAGTAGTTATATAGAAATTATTGAAAAGTATAGTAGTTTATCAAAGAAGATGTAAATAAATAATTTAAAATAGGATAATTGTAGAGAGTGAAAATTTTTAGATTGAAAAATTTTAAGTGAAAAGTTTTATCTTTTAACAAACACATCCGAGAAGAATGTTTGTTTAACATCAAAACTTTTTGAACTAAAACATTTTAATTTAAAACTTTTCACACTTTTATAAATTTTTATTTATTATTTATTTTTTTACATTTTCCTATACAACTAACACGTTTTTCAATTATTTCTACGCAATTGCTCATACTACTACTATATTTATTTTAATTTTATTCTTTTTATTCTTCACCATTACTCTTATCACATCACATTATTTTCTCTTAGTTTAAATGCCTTAGCAACACTTTTCCATTTCTCACTACATCCGGGCTCCAATGTAGCACGTCACTTCTGAGAAAACACCCTAGCAACCCTTGCTTATTTCTCACTACAGTCAGGCTCCGCTACAGCGCGTCGTTTACCGAGGATGCCCTATCATTAACAACTTTTAATATACTTTCAGAATCCATAAGGGATGTGGCGGTGATTTTTAATTGCATCGGCTGACAGCTTTATATGCCAACCCTCGCTTTTTTCCAGGCTTGGGTCAAGCAGTAAGATAGAAATTCTTACAGGCAAGGTTAGGGAATGCATTTCAATGGTCAAGAAAATTTACACATTGCTGTATAAAATATAGGGCAATAATGTATGAATTGTCACCTAGTTGCTACCCTAGTGGTGAGACCACTTGCCAGCAACACTGCAGGCACGATTGCAAAATGGGTTGTTGGAGCTTTGTCGTTGTTCAGTTATTTAGACTTGCTTTTATATAATTGGGTTACATAGATTAGTTTTATATAGCTCCCTCAATTTTTAAAAATTTGAAGTTTTATGAAAAATCTAATCCATTCATTGTATTTGAAACTATTTGTTTAGTTAGGAGACTAAGTTTCATCCAAATCCAATATGTTCGCAGACCATATTTGCCCAAAAATATGTATATTCATGTGTAAATAAAAAATATTTAGATACATTTATATGTATATTAGAATTTAGTAATACTTTATAGAATCTTTATTCAAATATTTATAATATTTTAGATGGTTTAGATGTTGAAAATACTATTTAAGAATTGATATTTAATATAATATTATTTTATTATGTTGATTTTACACATTTTGTTGATGAGGCTCATATACATTGATGCTAGACAAATAAATTTTTTTGTAATAATATAAATAATATTAAATACAATGGAGAGAGTGAATTTTACCTCAACTATCCAAATATTAAAAATAGAAAAGATTACATTAAAAAGGGGTTTCATAGAAGTTCTAACGCATTTATTCAAGAGCTATGTCTTTTTATTTAGGAACTATGTCTCTAAGTTTAGAAGATGAACTTGTAGCTTTAAATATTTGTAAGAATGTAATAGGCATTGTTCTGAGAAATATTTTTTGATCATATTATAAGAAATATTTTTTTTGAGATAATATATTATAAGAAATATTGATATGGATGGAAATACACAAAAAATAATGTATGAATTTGATTTGCAAAATAAATAATTAATATTATAAAATGAACAATTAACATTATAAAAAATATTGGATACGCATTTAACCATTTAAATCTGATTTCTATATGCTAGTTTTGACCGATTATACATATATCCAATATATTTTAATTTGTATACAATGATTTTAACAAGAAAACATAATCAGCAAGACGACTTGGGATGTTTTATTACTCGTTAGAAAATGTTTATTTTCGAAAAGCTTCATGGAAAAAGCTCTTGCCCTTTAAAGCCCAGGTTTGGCTGAGATGATTCTGATAAAAGTTGGTGTAATTTAGAATCAATGTAATGAATTTACCTATTAACAATCAAGGTAAAAGATTTAATAAAATTACATGAAACCACTATTTAAAATTTAATAAAAATGTGACTTATTATCTCGTAGTTAATAAGTATACATGTAATAAGTTTAAAGAGTTAGTATATTTGTAATCATTTACAAATAAAGTTAATGTAGATGTAATAAATTCAACTTTTATGAACAAATAATTTTCAAAAAAAATTTTGTGAACAAATGTAGATGACATTTATGTTTTTGAATAAATATTTATAATTTAATTAGTTTACGATTACATAGAAAATTTTTTATTATAATTATAGTTAAAATGCTTAAAGTATAAACAAATATAATTATTTTAATAAATTAGTTAGAATATTGAATTCGGATAAGATGAGATTTGATACTAGGTTGATGTAAATCCAATATTGGTTTCGGGTTCTTCCAATTGGGTTGAAACTGGGTTTAATTTGAAAAGATTTCAAAAACCAAATCCAATTTTGGTTTTAATAAAATTGAGTCAGGTCGAGCAGGTTCAAACCGACCTGGTAGAGAGGTCTCTCTTTGTGTTTTTTTCTTTTGGAGGCAAACGATTTAGAGCCTAACTCAATCCCAAGAATGCCCCAAATATTGGTCTTCCTGAGATGAAGAGAGGTCTTTAGAAGAATTATTCCCTATTCCGATCCTACACAATATCATCAGCTATACAAAACAAAGTACAATCTAACCATTCCATAACGGATAACTACATTGACTTAGCATATTCCCCTAATCTATGGGCAGGAAAATTCCCTGACCACAGTACATGAGAGAAAATATAGGATTGACTTAGCATATTCCTCTAATCTATGGGCAACAAAATTCCCTGACCTATATACATGAGAGAAGTTACAGGAATGCCCTCAAAAGATATTTTGATCTTTCAACCAACTCGCCCACTCGAGATCTGATAACACCTTTCTCATTAAAGAGTTTAATGTAGGGGTGCAACTTGGGTTAGTACCCACAGGTCAACCCAATGGGTACCCTAAATAGGGTAGGTTCGGTTCCACCATAGTTACCCGTAGGGTCGGTTCCAGGTATTTGGGTAGGGTCGGTTCCAGGTAATGGGTACCCGGAATCGACCCAAATTTTGTATAATATTATTATAATATATATATTATTAGGTTAACAGGCTGTCGGCTGTCAGGCGTCGCCTCCTGTCGTGTCTCGCCTCAGTCCTCACCACTCACGCCTGCGCACGCCTGCTGGCTGTTAGAAATTAGAAGAGGCAGCGTGAGCGTCTGCCGTCCGATCGTCTCAATCGTCTCAAAGAAAGGGAGACACTGGGTAGATGGTAGTGGGTATTGCTGTATTCAACACCAGAGAAGCAACTAGAGAGTGAAGATGAACCCTGTTGGCGTTCCTCTCGTCTCGTCAGTCATCATCGACTCACTGGATCGGCGAATCCTGCAAGCCCGTGACCAATTCCGATCCCGAATCTGCTTGCCTTGCAGGCTAATAGGCTTTCTGATTGCAGTTGTAGCCCTTCCTGGCTTCCCCTTGCAATCACATGCTTCTTCTCACCTTCTCCACTACCGATAGATCAGATCCAGAAGACTCCAGGCAGGGTCGCACCTTGAGACAGAGTTCGCGGGAAATCAGAATCGCCATCTTCTCCGTCTTCTCATCAGCCATGCCTACTCCGTCTTCTCTGTCTTCTCGTCAGCCGTCTTCTTCGTCTGCTAGGCTCTCACCTGGCTTGCACGGTCGGCAGTCAAACCCCTCCAGGCTCCAGTTTAGAAGGCTTGCCCATTAACCATCCCCTTAGGCATATCCCAAATTCCCAATCAGATCTACTTTCCTAGTTTCCTTTCTATCTTTCCATTCAACTTCATGCATCCATAATTCCACATTGAGTTATGGCTGAGAATTACACCTATAGATCTATGGCATTCATCCGTTTGGGAAGGAAAACCAAGTACAAGTTTGGTTCTTGACTTCTTGTTCTCTGTTTTGTGCATTTGTTTGGCAACGTGTATTCTTGCTCATGATTTTTATCCATTTTCAATGGGTAAATGATTTCTTATTAAAAGTTTCATGCATTCATTAACTATTTTATGAATTTCTTGCAACTGTTTGGAACAGATTTGGTAAATTGTTTATACTTGGTCATGATATTCAAATTTCTAGACTTGCAAACAAATTTTGCCAGCATGCTTGAAGAATTTTTAATGGAACTAATATGGAACAGGAACCGGAACCAGAACTGGAACCGACCCGGCCTTAAAAAATAGGGTAGGGTATGCCTCGAATCGACCCGGTATAAAATAGGATAGGGTATAAGCTTTTTAAAATAGGTTAAGGGTAAGGTCGACACCTACCTAGACCTACCCAACCCAATTTGCACCCCTAGTTTAACGACAACCAGCGAGCCAAAGTTTAATGACTGTAAAGAGTCTCTTGGCGCCATCATTCTCATGTGGGCTTTTATGTTCGGTTCTCGGTGCTACTAATGTAGGGTGTGCTTGAGAATGAATAAAATTTTTAAATAAAAAATTTTTGACATAAAATTTATTAAATTGGTAAAAAATAATGTAATATGATAAGAGTAATGATAAGGTATAAAGAAAATAAGATTAATATAGGTAGATTAAGGGTCCGTTTGGCAATCGTAAAAAATTAGAATTTTTTATAAAACTCATCATCACTAGTGATGCAAGCGAAAACTAGTCATTTCAGTACATTTTTATCCCAACTTTGTTGTCGACTGTCGACTGCTAGTCAACCCGCCTTTTGCGTTTCTGATACATAAGCCATATAGCATCAAAACCTATGAGTCCCACAATTGCCTGTCACGGACATTTAATGCATGCACTTGCATTTCATTGATGCTGACATTTTTTAAAAGTTAAAAAACATCACTGCAATTTTTCAAGAATCCAAATAGCCCCTAATTGTATTTGGAATTATGTATATTTAATTAGAAAATATGATAATTATAAAAAATGTGAAGAAATACTTTTAAAATAAAATAATTATAAAGTGTAAAAAATTTTAGATTAAAAAGTTTTACTTCTACATTTCCTTTTAAATGGCAAACCACACCCGTGATAAAAAAAAAAGTTTTCGACCGTGCCTTTTGTTTTTAAGAGGAACACCCCGTAGCCTCAATGGTAGAGTCAATGCCGCCATCTTTCTCATGTAGGCTTTTATGTCGGGTTCTCGGTGCTCTTGTCGTAGGGTGTGCCTGAGAATGAATAAAATTTTGAAATGAAAAATTTTTGATATAAAAGTTGTTTAATTGATAAAAAATAATATAATATGATAAAAGTAATGATAAGGTATAAAGAGAATAAGATTAAAATTGATAGATTAAGGGTCCGTTTGGCAATCGCAAAAACTTAGAATTTTTTATAAAACTTATCATCGCTAGTGATGCAGGCGAAAACTAGTCATTTCAGTGCATTTTTATCCCAACTTTGCCATTGACTGACGGCTACCATCTACAGTCAACCCACCTTTTGTGTTGTTGATACACAAAGCCATACAGCATCAAAACCTGTGAGTCCCACAATTGCCCGTCATGGACATTTAATGCATGCACTTGTGGTTCATTGATGCTGACATTTTTTATATAAAAAAAACATCACGGCAGTTTTTCAAGAATACAAACAGCTCGTAATTGTATGAGTAATTATGTATATTTAATTAGAAAATATGATAATTATATAAAAATGTGAAGAAATACTTTTAAATAAAATAATTATAAAGTATAAAAATTTTAGATTAAAAAGTTTTACTTTTACATTTCCTTTTAAGTGGCAAACCACACCCCCACACCCACAATAAATTTTTCTTTTTTTTAAAAAAAAAAGTTTTCGACCGTACCTTTTGTTTTTAAGAGGAACAGCCCGTAGAGTCAGTGGTAGCTGAACTGACGTGTCCGAGTAATAAGCCAGCAAATTTTAAGATTTAAAGTCGCAACGACGTCGTCGTCCTTGTATTTGTCTGGCCGTCAATAAATGGGACGTTACTACTTCACCTGTTTTCGCGGTGCATGAGTGTCCCTCACAGGTGGAAATATTTATTGTTGTCTTTTTTTATTGTTATATATTTATAATATACCTCAACTTATATTATATTCAAAGTTTTGAAATAATTATTTTAATTTATTCGAAAAAACTAAAAGTTTCTGAATATCAACAGAAGAGACAACAAACTTCTAACATAATTTTAAAAAAAAATAAATACTCTCATCTAGAATTTGGTTGGAAATTTACCCGAGGGGATTCGAACACGCACGGGCACACTAGACGAAGATCCCATTTCTCATAGCTACTACACAGCATTCATAAGCATATTGGCATTCATCTTAGCGCTCGGATTACAAAATCGTTAACATATTTCACAGACTTATTTTTAGAGCGTGAAGGCGAGAATGTGGGTGTCTTGTTTTTCCTCTGTAACCTGACATGCATGATTCCAGTTGAAGGATTTTTGTTTTTCTATTTTTATTTAAGAGTCATCATTATCACCCAAGTACCCTTACCCCATATGTATATTGAGGATGGGATGTTCTGGATTCACGAACCAAATGAACACTTATTCTGTGAAATCTACCTATAGAATGTTGAATGTGGCAATGGACAATTCGTCCAACGTGGTAATTTACAAAGTTATTTGGAAGACAAAGCTGCCGAGCAAAATTATGATATTTGGGTGGAGACTTTTCAAAGATGTCCTACCAACACGGAAAAATTTATTGATAAGAGGTATTGATGTGGACCCATGTTGCCTTTTTTGTAGATCTGAGACCGAAGATGTTACTCACGTATTTACGAGGTGTCAATACACAAGAGATATTTTCCTGAAAGCTGTTAGAATCACCTATCCTTGGGAATCGATACATGATATTTTTCGAAACCTAGTTTCTACAAATAGGCAGTAAAGCCTCACTTTATTCATCCTCTACTGTTGGCGGGTGTGACACTTGCGCAACAAACTTAGGGAAGAATTTTGTCGACAAATGTAGTTGACATTTATGTTTTAGAATAAATATTTATAATTCAATTAGTTTATGATTGCATAGAAGAATTTTTATTATAATTATAGTTAAAATTCTTAAAGTATAAACAAATGTAATTGTTTTAATAAATTGGTGAGAATATCAAGTTCGGATAAGGTGAGTTTTGATACTAGGTTAATATAAATCCGATATTGGTTTCGGGTTGAACTGGGTTTAATTTGAAAAGATTTCAAAAACCAAATCCAATTTTGGTTGTAATGAAACTGAGTCAGGTCAAGGAGGTTCGAAGTACTAAATTGCACTGTTACAAAATGCATATCGTGCCAAGTTTCGAACCATAGAGAGGTCTCTCTCTCTCTGTTTTTTTTGGAGGCAAATGATTTAGAGCCTAATTCAATCTTCCTAGATAAAGAGTTTAATGACAGCCAGCAAGCCAGAGTTTAATGATCGTAAAGAGTCTCTTGGCGCCATCGTTCTCATGTAGGCTTTTATGTCCAGTTCTCGGTGCTACATTTGTATTTGTCTGGCCGTCAATAAATGGGACGTTACTACTTCACCTGTTTTCGCGGTGCATGAGTGTCCCTAACAGGTGGAAATATTTATTGTTTTCTTTTTTTATTGTTATATATTTATAATATACCTCAATTCATATTATATTTAAAGTTTTGAAATAATTGTTTTAATTTATTCAAAAAAACTATAAGTTTCTGAATATCAACAGAAGAGACAACAAACTTCTAACATAATTTTAAAAAAATAAATACTCCCATCTAGAAGTTGGTTGGAAATTTACCCGAGGGGATTCGAACACGCACGGGCACACTAGACGAAGATCCCATTTCTCATAGCTACTACACAGCATTCATAAGCATATTGGCATTCATCTTAGCGCTCGGATTACAAAATCGTTAACATATTTCACAGACTTATTTTTAGAGCGTGAAGGCGAGAATGTGGGTGTCTTGTTTTTCCTCTACAACCTGACATGCATGATTCCAGTGGAAGGATTTTTTTTTTTCTATTTTTATTTAAGAGTCATCATTATCAAAGGTTTGTCATAGTCTTTTGGGTAATTGTGCATCATTATCAAAGGTTTGCTATAGTCGAATAGGTAGTTGTTTGCAGTCTATGAATTACAAGTGAGTAATGTTGTCAAAATTGAACAGGTTAACAGACCATTCAAGCAACTTGTTCTAGTTCAAACAGTTTAATCGTTTGTAAAAACCGATTGAGCTGGAATACTAAATGTTGAAATTAATATAAATCAGAATCATAAGAAATATTTCATGACTACAAAATTTAATTTTTCTTTTTTCATTACTCATATAAAAACAAAGACCATAATAGATATAAATATTCATGAGGTTTGAAATGAACAATAAATAACAACGACATCTAGTAAAATCTGCGCAACTTACAAGATTCACATCATCAAAGCAAAATCTGCGCAACTCGAACTCACTAATGTGTTCGCAGCGTCCCAAAACATAGAAATCTATACTTGGAACACAAAATTCTGACATCAAGATTACCAGATTTGAGCCGCATGCACACAATGATTTGTACACTGTTGATGTACCATACTTGCGACCTTTCTTCTCGGAGATGAATCGTCCGGACGCCCTAACATGGCACGAACCATCTTGCAGCCGCCATTGCTACCTTAGAGCACCACCATCAGCGATCCATTTGTGCTGCCGTTCCGACCAGGAATCCGCGGGATTAGTTACTGTCCGTCCATCATTGTCTCCGTCCGTCATCTCCAGTGAATGCTAATGGAAAATCCTCGTTCTTGTTGCCGTTCTTGTTTCACCAAATAGCCAACCGATTTGATCGGCCGATCTGAAAACTGCTTAGATCGGCAGTTAAACCAGTTCTCACCGGCTATATTGGACCAAGTTGATAACTGGTTCTTGGTTCCACCGATCGTATGATTTTCCTAACATTTTACAGCATCCCATTATCAACCGATTATCAAAAGATCCCATTTCGCCGACCGTGACCAAATGAGGCGTTGCTCGTTTGGCTATTGTTTTTTCTCGACGTAGAGGTTGATGCATAGAAAAATAGTTTCTTTATGTAAGAGCTAAATATGATAGAATCTAATATCACATGTTATTGTACTGCGACACATGACTCCTGCAGCCTTTGGTTTTTCGGGACTTTTCCCTTAAAAACAAAGAGAAGAGTGATTATATTTCGGATCAAAGTAGGTGCTTTGGTGGGATTTTTTGCCGAACGCCATTTCAATTCCTGCTATCTTTGGGTCATATTTTGCGGTTTCTCCCCATTATGTGGGAGTTTTACAAATTCCTTCTTCAGTAGCGGTATTCTGTAAAAAACGTCCCTGGTCATGAAAGAAATGTCCCTCCATTTGTCAGGGTCGTGAAGATATTAGATTGTAATTTCAGATGTCACAATTGTATACTACCAATTAAAAAAAGTAGGCATACTTTTAAAAAGCGCCTG
Organism: Annona cherimola; assembly: GCA_030490835.1. Classification (NCBI taxonomy): domain Eukaryota; kingdom Viridiplantae; phylum Streptophyta; class Magnoliopsida; order Magnoliales; family Annonaceae; genus Annona; species Annona cherimola. The sequence continues at coordinate 117,329 of CM059971.1, read as the reverse complement.
TTTTATTAAAAGTGATCGTTGTCCAAGAAATGAAAATTTATCAATGATAAAAACAAGGCTGTCCACCTGCCTGTAAATACCGCACATGTCCAGACACGACCAAAAAACTCTGATGAAAATTTATATCAGAAATATGATCCACATCGGAACGGATGAGCGGCTTGGATTGATGAAGTGTGGCCCACAACATGGTTACCGCGCCGTGATGAACGAGCATTCCATGCCCTCTAGATGGACAAAAAGAGGAAGACATGGTCCATGTCTCACAGCGAAAGCATTTCAATGGTCAGGAAAATTTACAAATTGCTGTATCCGATATAGGGCAATAATGTATGAATTGCCGCCTGGTTCCCACCCTGGTGGTGACACCGCTTACAAAATGGGTTCTTGGGGCTTTGTACCCGTTCATTTATTCGAACCTGCTTTTATACAATTGGGTTACATAGATGTAGTTTAATATAACTCCCTTAATGTTTGAAAATTTAAAGTTTTATGGAAAATTTAATCAATTTATTATATTTGAAACTATCTGTTTAATTAAGAGACTAAGTTTCATCCAAAATCTAATTGTAGACAGCCAACCTTGGGACTAAAATAGTTCATCTGTCCTACAGATGATTACACTCATATAAGTCTCCACATGCATATTCAATGCGAGCCTTGGATTGTGCCCGGACATGTACAGGCAGGTGGAAAGCTATGCTTTTGTCACTGATTGGACGATGGCTTGGATTGATGAAGTGTGGCCCACAACATGGTTACAACTCTGTGATGAACGAGCATTCCGTGACCTCTAGAGGGACAAAATGCGGAAGCCATGGCCCATGTCTCACAGCGAAAGCACTTCAATAGTCGAGAAAATTTACAAATTGCTGTATACGATATAGGGCAATAATGTATGAATTGCCGCCTGGTTCCCACCCTGGTGGTGACACCGCTTGCCAGCAACGCTGCGGCCACGGTTGCAAAATGGGTTGTTGGGGCTTTGTACCCGTTCATTTATTCGAACCCGCTTTTATACAATTGGGTTACGTAGATGTAGTTTAATATAACTCCCTTAATTTTTGAAAATTTAAAGTTTTATGGAAAATTTAACTGATTCATTGTATTTGAAACTATTTGTTTAATTAAGAGACTAAGTTTCATCCAAATTCTATTGCAGACACCCCAACCTTGGGACTAAAACCATTCATCTGTCGTGCAGATGATTACACTCCTCATATAAGTCTCCACATGCATATTCAATGCGATCCTTTGATTGTGCCGGGACATGTACAGGCAGGTGGAAAGCTATGTTTTTGTCACTGATGACTTTTCAATTCGTGGACTATGGCCAGTTTTAATAATGCCAAGGGTGGCAACCATGCCAAGGCTGTTACCACTAGGGCAATCCCTGTGGCAAAAATCTCAAATTTTTTTTAAGGGAGTGAGGGTGTGTTTCCTATGTGATAAATTTTTTAAATGAAAAGATTTTGGTAAAAAAGTTTTTAAATGTGGAAGTAATGTGACAAGATGAGGATAATAATAAGGGATAAGAAAAATAAAGCTAAAATAAATAGAATGGTTGTGGAAATGATTTAAAAGTAAGATAATTATGCGTGAAGGTGGGAAAAAATGTTTGAAAATAAAGTAGTTGTGGAGAGTAACTATGAGCTATTTTTTAAAATCTTCAATAATCCAAGCTGTTCATCCATCCCACAGATGATCATACTCCTCATATAAGTCTCCAGCATAATTTTTTTAGTTATCCAAGTCTTCATTAGGAATTTTTGGTCATCCATAAATTAAATTCGAGCCTTTAATTCTACAGGCAGGTGTTGCAAGTGTTGGAGAGCTTTTTTTTTTTGAGATAGAGGAGTGCCTTGTTTTTGTCATTGATTTACTGGACCACAGTAACTATAAATAAAATAGAACACCAACCAAACAAAAAGAAGTATAACAACCCCTCAAATTATTAAATAATTTAAGAACATATGAAGAAAAAGCTCAAATGCAATAATGAAATGTTCTTTCAAGGCATGTGGATAGCCTTGTTTCTTTTGGGTGCATTCCGTAAGAAATGAAAGAAAATGATATGACATAATAGAGGTAATGATGAAAAATAATTATAATAAAGTTAAAATAGATAAGTTAGTTGTATGAGTAGCTATATACAAATTATTGAAAAGTATAATAGTTTGTCAAAGAAGATGTGAAGAAATAATTAAAAATAGAGTAATTGTAGAGAGTGAAAATTTTTAGATTGAAAAATTTTAAGTGAAAAGTTTTATCTTTTAACAAACACATCCGAGAGGTATGTTTGTTTAATATCAAAAATTTTCGAACTAAAATATTTTAATTTAAAACTTTTCACTCTTTATAACTTTCTACTTTTTAATTAATTTTTTATGTTTTCCTATACAATTAACCTTTTTTCAATTATTTCTGCACAATTGCTCATACAACTAATATATTTATTTTAATTGTATTCTTTTTATTCTTCATTATTACTCTTATCAAATCGCATTATTTTCTCTCAGTTTAAAATTTTTTTCATCCACAAGTTTTATCAATTTTCAAATACACCTGAAAAGTTTTTAATGAAAATATTTTTGAAATGTAAGAAGTAATGTAATATGATAATGATAATACTATAAAAGTAAGAAAAATAAAGTTAATAAATAGGTTAGTTGTATAAAAAGTACAGAAGAAATAATTTAAAAGCATGATAATCATATAGAAAGGTACGAATAAATGATCAAAAAATAAAATACTTACGAAAAGTGAAAAATTTTAATGAAAAAAACCATAAGAAAATTTTTTCAATCTTCATTAATCCAAGCCGTTCATTGGTTCTCTCTAAAAATGATCATATTCCTGAGATAAGTCTCCGTCAGAAGTTTTCGGTTATCCTTACATTCAATCCGAGCCTTCAATTTTGTCTCCACATGTGGGGTATCCTCGTTTTTGTCATTGATAGATTTTCGTTTACAATACAACGAACGCTTTTAATAAAATAGAACACCAATCAGATAAAAACAAGTACAATAACCACAGAAATTATCAAATAATTAATAATATCGGAATAAGAAGCTTAAATGGAATAATGAAATTTCTTTCAAGGCAAGTGGACAGCCTCATCGTTTCTTTATTTCATATTTTTGGGAAGTAACTGATATTTCTATTTTTTTCTCTATTTAAACTAACATCTAATATTAAATGTCTGTGTGGAGTATCATTTAGTAAACTATAAAAATAAGTTTTTAATATTTCTTTAATATCATCATTTTTTACTAGAACTTTTTTATTCTAACTATTAATATATCAAACATGTGTTAAATCTTTGCCTTTATTTTTCCTTAATTTAGCCAACTTAAAAATATTTTTTTCACCATGTCTAGTTCATAATCTGTCATATAAGTTGTCATAAGCTTTGTGTTTGGCATCACTAATAATCTTTTTAGTAATTTTTTTAGAATTTGTATTATTATAAGTTTGTATCGTTTTTATTTCTCCGTCATGTTTTAAACTGTTTTTATTTAGCATTTATATCTTTTTGAATATTTTCATTCCACCACCAAGTTTTCCAATGTAAGGAGCTACGATTTTTATATATACTTACAATACTTTGTCTTATTTCTTTTATGTTAGTTGTCAATTTATACCACATTGATTCTACTCCATCTTCTTATGTGTCCCATTTTTCTTTTTCTATCATTCTTTTACTAAAAGGCTCCATGTTATTTTCCTTTACATTCCACCATATAAAGAGTTCATTTTCTCCGGCATGGTGGATATACGATTGCATAAACAGGACTTCCTGAAAATGATTAGGCTTGCCGGCTGGTGCTTGCAGGATGATCACACAAGAAGGCCACATATGTCTACGGTGGGGAAGATAACGGAGAATGAGGCATCCGTTCCGTCAGGGCCGAGATGGGGCCAGATCATTCTTCGATGATAAACGAGGTTTTTAAGTCCAGGCACTTCTTTGTTCTCTAATTTTATTTTTCCCCAAAACGGAGAATTTAATACCATGATGAGAATTCTCATTCAACTGTCCACGGCAATTCACGTAAATGGTTTTCAAGTAACCACCTCCATGTCAGATCTAATAGCCTAGTGATCATATGCGGCCGGTGGGAAATGTTCATAAAACTCATTTCTTTACATTTTTTATGAAGGACATTTTATGAAACTAGCAATCTACATCTATGTAACTCATAAATCACGATTTGGACGTATATATATATATATATTAATTTTAAATAAAGGGATATTGATGTGGTCAATATACTGTATTTAAAATTCAAAAAAATATACACACATCTCCTATAAATGATAACTCTTACTTTATGGATTGTATAATTCACGGTGATCAGTTTTATAAAAAAAAAAAAAAAAATTGTAAAGAAATAGGTTTTTATGACTGCTCGTATACGATCACGACTCGAGATATTATTGCTTTTGAATGTAGACTTCAATTAAACATAAATTTTTCAGTCATTATCAATTGAACATTGTGGTTGCATTATTCTCAATCCAATCCAAACCACTAAAAATGCAATTTCCCCTAATAAAAGAGCAAACTTTCCTCTAATCTTTTTAATCATTCATTTTTATCTGCTAACCTGAACAGTTTACTTGTTTTATTTTCAATAACTGATCAATATCTTGTTTTTTGTGTCTTTCTTTATATATGTTAGTTGTTTGTTTCTTTTTCTTTCCTCGTCACTCACTTGTGCGCTACATGCACATAGCAGGAGGTAAATGGGATTTATGAAACCCATCTGTTCAAGTGCACACTGATTTGCAGTGTTCCTGTCTTTCTGAAAAATTAGATATTTTTTACAATTCAAACCTAATTTACCTTACAATTTTTAGCTTATATTTTTCCTACTTATCAACAGGGAAAGAGACCCACCCACCCTCATCAAATACTAGACAATTCTCCATACGACGTAAGCTAGGACTTTTTGTCAACCGGACGAAATTGACTAGGATTGTAACTAGGATTTTTTTTTTTTTACCTTCCTTTTTTTATGCAATTGACTAGAGTGTTTTTTTTTTTTTAATGTTTTTAGGGTATGTTTGTTTGGGGCAAAAAAATGTCTACCAAAACTTTTCACTATCCATAACTAATTTATTTTTAATTTATTTTTTATATTTTTCTATACAGACTATCCTGTTTTTTAATCATTTCTACATAATTACCCGTATAACTAACCTATATATTTTAACTTTATTATCTTTACTTCTCATCATTACTCTTATTATATCATATCATTTTTTTATCAATTTGTCAACTTCTATCCTACAAAATTTTCATTAAAAGTTTTACTCTCAACCAAACACACTCTTAAAATCTAAATCTAAGTAACTAGAATGTTTTGATTGCAGGAAATAAACTTACAAAGCGGTTGCGATGAGCCGAGCCGAGCCCAACCCCACGAAATAAATTGTGGGTGCAATACGTATGCGCTAGCCAGGTAATCGTTGGGCTTCCAACCCGCCCAAGTTCTTACTGCGTCCGGAAATTGCACTGGCTTTTTTTCGCTTGCGCATGGTTCATCACTTCATCTGACTGAAATTCGGATTTGAACGCGAAATAGGCGACGAAGGCAGGTGGATCTGCCTGTACTTTCTTAGGTTAAAATTTTCAACTGGACATGAGAAAAATGCCCTTTTCGTATTTTAATAATTGTTTTTATTAAGAATTTAAAATATTTTTCTAACAAAACAGAAAAGAAAAAATCCATCAAAAGGTGTAAATTTAAGAAACTTAAGAGACCTATATCAAATCCCACGATAATAATTCATCTATATGTTTCATGTGGCCCACCTATGGCTTTGTGTAACGTGGAGCTTGGGTCATTGACTGGAACTACTTTAGTTGCTTTAAGCTGCTTTAAATGTCTACTTTAATTGCTTGGTGGAAATGATTGATTCATGCGTCGGCTTTGGCTTTTGGTGAAGAAATGACTAAATTAAATTTCACTAGTTAAGAAAAATAAAAAAATTCACTTATTTAAAATAATTTTGACTCATGTTATGGCAAGGAAGACCGGAAAAAAAAAATCCTTCTTGACCCGCGCGGTGATCACATTTGGCCACCAGGAAATCGAAAAAAAAAATTTTGTTATTTTAAAATTTTCTAAAAATGTGTGAACCACCTAAAGTTTACTTTCTGCTATATATAACAATAGCTTGAATTTCTTTGATGTTTTTATTTTCGAAATTCAATATAGTGGACATGAATACATGTGTTGATTTTCATAAATAAAAAATTATCAAATAAATTTGAAAAATTGCTCAATTTCTGGAGGAGTAACATCTAAACATTAAAAATATATATGTTTCAGGCTCAACAATTTACTAGCGCACAGAATACTAATCCCTTCCCGCGCCTTACCCGGTGGAATCCTTCATCGTCATCGGTGGTATTGGCAATAAGATGCATGCATGCACCAACTGTATCCAAGAGGCTCAATTTCAATCTTGATATGTGGTTAGACAATCCCACATTAATTCTAGAAGTAATTAAATGTACAGTTGTAAGTGTGAGAAAAAAACTTCATCTCTTAGGTTAACATTTAACACTAAAAAATATGTAAATACTCACCTCAAGCCATGAAACTCATAGATAGTCTACGTGGATTCATTTGGGTTGGTTATGTCCGGTTTGGGATTAATTTTATTCTTACCTTATTTTTCAAAAGTTTATATCCTATTTTATTTTAGGTGTAGTCCATTCTAAGTTTATTCTACCCTACTTTTTAAAGTGAGGTTGATTTCAATTTAGGTTTCAAATCGATTATTTAAAATGCTCTTTATATTATATTTGAAAATTACAATTAAAAATCTTACTTAAAACCTATAATTCAAATTGATAGTAACATAAATTTTGAAATACATTATTTGGTCTCTATATTATATTTGAAAATTATAATTAGAAATCTTACTTAAAACCTGTATTTCAAATTGATAGTAATGTAAAATTTGAAATACATTATTAAATCTACTAAATAGTAGATAAATTAATCAAATTTTTACATATTTAAAGAATATATTTAAATCTTTCAATATAAAAGATATTTTATAAAATATATATTGAACATATATTAATAATTTAGATATTGAACATATATTAGTAATTTACATTAATTTCAAGTACCTGCACCTTAGAACTTATCATATCTTAATTGAATCAAAAAAATTTTTTTACTTGAAATCTATCTCGCCTTATGATTATAAAAATATAAACTTATTTCATTCATTTTAGGATATCTAGTCTGTCCATCTAGAAGTACCCTACTTAAGTTGTGCGTGCAACTTTTATTCTCCAGGCTGTCAACACTAGCATAGCTAATGGGCAAGTGCATAACTTTTAAACTATCGGAAACATCTTTTACATGTAGATTTAATAATTTTATAAATAATTGTAATAATCTAATATATATATATATGTGTGTGTGAACGAATCCAAATATTTTTGATAATTTTTATACAATTATATACATTTTAAACAGGTACGACTCACTCAAAAATACAATTAAAATAATTTTTAATATCATGATAAAGTATGATATTACACAACAGGACAAGTTGCATTTCTATTTCATTGTCATGGTAGGGCTCAAACGTAGAGATTTAATGTCACGATGCAACATGTAGATAGCCAGAGGGCCTAGTATGGATTGGTATACACGTAGATACAGATCATGTATACAATTATGTACATGATCTGTTTCTTTCCAATTCAATGAGATTGGTAGAGATTTCCCTCCTCGCATGGAATTGGAAAAAAAACAGATCGGACCAGCTACTAGGCTCTCCGGCGACTATCCTTTTCATAAGCCTTGCCTACTACGATCTAAAATCCCCTCCTACTGCTCACTTGGCCTACACATGCATCCATCTTCCACACACGCGAAGGTTCCATAGATCTGAGAACCATTAATTAAAGTTACAAGGACTCTTTTGCCAAAAAAGACATGTTTTGTGCTCTTTTTCGTCTCGGCTGCTTTAGCTTTACTAGCTTTTTAAAGTTGGTTTTTCAGCCACTAAATGCAAAGATTGATCCCTACATTTTAAAAAAAAAAAAAAAAACCAAAGAAAAGGCAAATTTCAGGCGCTAGCCGGCTTTTCCGGAAAAAAAAAACGGCAAATTTCACTTTCTAAGAAAATTCTCAAAGTCACGCGGTTTGTGGCAGGAAAGACTGAGAAAGCCTTTCGTTGACCCTTGCCATCCTTCCAGTAGCCGTGGCGATCATTCGTCAAGCCGCTATTAGTTTTGTCATCGGAATGTCCAACATTTCACCGGCCAATATCTATTCCAATATATATACACACACATCCATGCAGACTGCACCATACCTCACACATATTAAATTAGAATAAAACTTTATATAATCATTTATCCATATAAAAATTATATTTTAGATGGTTTACATGTTGAATATATCACTTTAACTTGATATTTATATTAAATTATTTTATTACGTTGATTTTGCACTATTTTAAAATGAAGACGACACGCATGTTGGATTTGGATGAAAATTAGAATTCTAATAAAGTGGACAATTCTAAATAGAATGGATGAGGTTGATTTCCCATTTATGATCATGTGGAGCCCACGGTGCATGGACTGCACGGTGCAGTCGCATGCATTGTAACATTTTATATATCATACATATATATATATATATGAGAGCTATTCCGGTGCAGCGTCACTGCACTGGAACAGCGTTGCAGTTGCCAAAAAATGGGCCCCACATGATCATGAAATCATGATCTACTCCACCTATTGTATTTAGAATACATTTTTCTATTATCATACCAATTTTCATCCTAATCAGTGTAGACGCTAGAGCCCCAAGGGGGGTGAATGTGATATCCCACATCGGTTAGGATTAGGGAGGGAGCCTGGGTTATAAGCGAAGGCTGCCAGGTACCTTAGTGAGGTGCCTTTTGGGGAAGGATGGGATGCGCGTGAACCCAGAAGGGCAAAACTGTGCGGGCTAAGGCCCAAAGCGGATAATACCTTACTGTTAGGCCTAGAGAGTTACAAATGGTATCAGAGCCGACTCCCGACCTCCTGCCGATTATGTCCAGCGTGGACGCTGGAGCCCCAAGGGGGGTGAATGTGATATCTCACATCAATTAAGATTAGGGGAGGGAGCCTGGGTTATAAGTGAAGGCTGCCAGGTACCTTAGTGAGGCGCATTTTGGGGAAGGACGGGATGCGCGTGAACCCAGAAGGGCAAAACCGTGGGGGCTAAGGCCCAAAGCGGACAATACCTTACTTTTGAGTTACATTTGTTCAAATATGGATATATATATATATATATATATATTCATGTGTAAATTATGAAAAATGCTTAGATTTATTTACACATGTATTATAATATAGTAATACTTTATAGAATCATTTATTCACATAGAAGTGATATTTTGGACTATTTAGATATTAAAAATATTAGTTTAAAATTGATATTTTTAGTATTCTACATAATTTACATATGAATATATTTATATTTCCAACAAATGTGAATAATAACAATACTTGATTAGGATGAAACTTGATCTCCTTAAATAAATAAATAGTGTTAAATATAATAAATAGATTAAATTTTTCATTAAGGATCAATATCTTGAAATTTGAAAAGATTACAGGGGACCTAGTTACATAGAAGCAGTCATATGTAATCCCTTCAAATTTCAAAACATTGAGCCTTAATGGAACATCCAATCCATTCATTATATTTAACATCATTTGTTTTGTTAGGAGACCAAGTTTTATATAAATCAAGTATGTGCATGAGCCACCTTTGCTAAAAAATATGCATATTCATGTGTAAATTATAAACAATACTTAGATTCATTTACGCATATATTAGAATGTAAAAATACCTTAAAGGATCATTTATTCACATATTATTGATATTTTAGATGGTTTAAATGTTGAAAAATTACTTTAAAATTAATATTTTAATATTAAACAATTTTATTAAGTTGATTTTACATCTTTAGAAATGATACCCATATCCAGTGAAATTAAAAAAATAAAGAGTTTCTAGGAAACTAAAAATAATGTTAAACACAATGTATGAAGTGGATTTTAAATCAACTATTAAGATTTTAAAAATGGAAGGGGTTACATAGAAAGGAGGTTTTATAGAAGCTGGATCAATATATATATCAGAAATTCAGGTGCAGCATCGCTGAAATGGGCTCCACATGATAATCAAATTATAATCTACTCTGTCTATTGTATTTAGAATAATGTATTCTATCACCATACCAATTTTCATCCCAATTTGATATGTATACGAGCTCCATATGAAAATGGTACAAATTCAACGTAATAAAATAGTTTGATGTAAATAACAACTTTAAAGTGATTTTTTCAACATGTAAACCATTTGCTATAAAATTTATATATGGATAAATGATTATATAAAGTTCAATTACATTTTAATATGTGTGGAGCCACTTTTGATCAAATGTACCGCTGTTCCGGAACATTTCTGTATGCATACATATATGGAGAGAGAGTCATGATACTATATAATATATTGTATATTAGCTTATCATACAATATTCAGTTTTTTATTTTATTTTTCTTCGTAAACATATTTTCTTAAGTGTATTTAATTCATATATTAAGTTTTGTCATTTTATAATACTTTTACTTATTTAAGTGTATTTAATTCATATATTAAGTTTTGTCATTTTATAATACTTTTACTTATTTATTTTTTAGTTTTAAAAATCGGGGGCATATAAGTTATTTTTTACCTCTTAAAACATGTGACTTTTTAAAAATCATCATCATCATAAGCTGTTCCTCACCTAGGTGGGGTAGGCTACATAGATTATGTAAAATAAAAATGAAAAAATGGGAAAACTTAGTATATGAATATGTAAAAGTATTATAAAATGGGAAAACTTAATATATGAATTAAATACATTTAAGAAAACATATTTATGAAAAAAATATAAAAAGTAAAAATAAAATGAAAAAATGAATATTATGTGATAAACTAATATACAATATACTGTAGAGGATGAGAGGGTGAGGTGGTTAACACACAGTAGAATATCATAGCCAAAGCAATTTCAGTTGTCAGTTGTTAGGCTGTGGTTAACACACAGTAGAATATCATAGCCGAAGCAATTTCAGTTGTCAGTTGCTAGGATGTGGTTAACACACAGTAGAATATCATCGTCAAAGCAATTTCAGTTGTAGTTGTTAGGATGTGGTTAACACACAGTAGAATATCATTGTCAAAGCAATTTCAGTTTTCAGTCGTCAGGATCTGGATCAGAAGTTCTGTCCCCACGTGAACACATGGATGGGTGGGGGCGAAAATAAGAAGAAGGTGGGCGTGGACACGTGTCATTAACAAAGGGGTCAAGTGTTCACGCCGTGGGCCAATCCACGTTCATTATTGCTGGGAAGACCAGCAAAGTCTTTGTTGACAGTGATCATGCATTGATTCCAATATCTACGGCAACGGCTGCCGTCATTCATCGGCGCCGCTGCATTCTTTCCCCACTTCACGGGTTTCGAACGGCGAGGTACTAACCAGTGCATATTTTCCCGGCGAGGAATCTTCGAGTTCCTCAGCAAACCGACAACGGGAAGAAAGACACGTCATGCTTTCCTACCCTGTCTTCTTTTTCTTTCTCGTCGCCGCCCCTTCGTGGCTTTCCTCTTCTTCTGCTCTGGATTCCTATGACGAGCCCTCCTTCGACGTCGATGAAACCCGAACATGGTCTAACAACGGTTCGATAGCACCAGCAGACACCATCTTCTTCGACGATGGCTCTTCGGCAAGGCTAATCCTGAAGACGGACGGCAATGATTCAATCCCACTTCCTCCATTCGGCTGTGGATTTATTAACCACACTGCTGCATATTTCTTTGGGGTTCTTATTCTCGGGGGGCTGAACACCAGTGTAGCCGACCAGCAAGTATGGTTGGCCAACAGAGATAAGCCCATACGAGAAAACGGGACGCTGAAATTCACGGCCGTAGGAGGTCTGGTGCTAAGAGATTCGGACGGCGCGACCGTCTGGTCCTCCAATACTCTTGGTAAGTCCCTTGTCGGCATTCAACTGGAGGAACACGGAAATCTCCAGCTTTACGGCGACAACGGCACGTTGTTTTGGCAATCTTCTGATGAGCCAACCGACGCATTGCTCCCCGGGCAATGGCTGTACGACGAGGCTAAGCTTGTCGCTGGTGCCTCACCGAGAAATTGGAGCAGCGGAGGGCAATACTACGTTCAGATGGGATCCGATGGTTTCAGTGCGTTTGTTCGAGCAGATGCACCGTTGAAATACCTGACTTTGGGGCCGGGTAGGAAATCTAGGCAGCTGTCCACAGAAACGCAAGTCGCAAAGAGTGGGGCTGCGAAGGGGGCTTTGAGGGGAGTCATATATACCAGGCGATGCACTATTAGCAACCGATGTGAGCGGTTGGCTGGACCGCCACCGACGACCTATGCAGTACACGATGGCCAAAACCTTTCCCTTACCATCGGAGGAGAAGAGACGAGCTACCGGATATCGGGTGAATCTGCTGCTGTATCCTATCAATATCTCAGGCTCGGCTTCGATGGCCATTTGAGGACTTACAGGTGGCAGAAAACGGATTCCTCGAAAGAAATTTATGATTTGGTAACTCAACAAGTGGATTCCTGCCAATATCCTGATGCATGCGGCCATTATGGGATTTGTAACAGAGGAGGCACCTGCAGCTGTCCCAAGGCACTAATAAATGGCAGCAACTACTTCAGGCAGATTGAAGAACCGTCAACAGGCCTTGGATGCTCTGAAAGTGTTGCCTTGTCGTGCCAGAGTCCCTTGGATCGACACCGCCTCGTGAACCTCGGAAACCTTTCCTACTTCAGCTTTATTGACAGCCGAGCTGCTGTTGCAAATTTGAGAAGCCTAGATGCATGCAAGAATGCCTGTTTGAAAAATTGCAGCTGCAGGGCTTCTTTCTTCAAGTATAACAAGTATAACGGCAACATCTCTGATGGAGACTGCTATCTGTTGTACAAGATCTTATCCATCCGAGCAAACCCTCTGCCTGAAGATCCTTACAACTCAGCTGCGTTCATCAAGGTGCAACTCCCTTATCCGGCGCCTGGTCTTCTTCCAAGAGGCAGCGACCCTCCTGCAAATAATCCACTTAACACTTCTACGAAAAAGAATAGTAAGGCTGGAATAGTAGCGGGGTCTATTGCCACGGCAATTGTTATATTTGTAGTTGCTCTCTGTTTGATGATTTTACAGAAAATTAAAAGGAAGAAAAAAGATAGAGATGAAGGAGAGGAATACTTTCAACATGTATTGAAAATACCCAGGAGATTCACTTATGAAGAACTGTTTGCTGCAACAGAAGACTTCAAGGATCAGCTCGGAGGTGGCGGGTTTGGAACTGTGTTCAAAGGAGAATTGAAAGATGGCACGAAAATTGCAGTGAAAAGGCTAGACAATAGGGGGCAAGGAATGAAGGAATTCTTGGCTGAGGTTGAAACAATAGGCAATGTCAGCCACTTCAACCTTGTTCGTCTAATTGGCTTTTGTGCAGATAAATCTTGCCACCTTCTTGTTTATGAGTACATGAGCAATGGATCCTTGGACAAGTGGATCTTCAACAGCCGGAAGAATATGGGTATAAATTGGCAGATGAGAAAGAAGATTATACTTGATATAGCAAGAGGGTTGGCTTATCTCCATGAAGAATGTCGCCAGCGTATTGTCCATTTGGATATCAAGCCACAAAACATACTCCTGGATGATGATTTCAATGCGAAAGTTTCTGATTTTGGGCTGTCAAAGCTGATGACTAGAGACCAAAGCCAGGTACATACCACCATGAGAGGCACTCCAGGATATCTTGCCCCAGAATGGCAACAGCTGAGAATTACACTCAAAGTCGATGTCTATAGTTTTGGAATTGTTGCTTTGGAAGTTATCTGTGGAAGAAGGAACTTGGATAGTTCCAGGTCAGAAACAAGCATGCATCTGCTCAGGCTTTTGCAAGAGAAGGCCGAGGCAGACCAATTGATTGACATCTTCCAGAACTCGAGCATGGATGCACAATTGCATAAAGATGAGGTCCTAAAGATGATTAAACTTGCCGCATGGTGCTTGCAGGATGATCATACAAGAAGGCCACAGATGTCTATGGTGGTGAAGGTATTGGAGGGAGCTATGGAGATTGACTCGAATGTCAGATACAGATTTTGCAATGCCATGGTGCGTTCTCCTGTAAATATAATTGCAGTTGATTCAGAGCCTCCACAGGCATCTGTTTTATCAGCACCGAGATGAATCCAGATCACGGTGAGACACAATAATGATTAATCCAGGTTCTTACACTGACCGTCTACTGTTTTTGTTCCTTGCAAAAAGACGCCCTCATTCAAGTCCCTGGCAAACCAATGTTAATGTTTTTAAAGTCCTGGAATTACAGTGGCAGTCCATCATCATGTTGGTTATATTTTTGTATTTGAATTGTTTAGTAAGAGTAAGATGGATAACAAAGATAGCCGATAATTCCTAGTTTTTATATTAATTTATAACTCTTCCTAGTTTTTTTTTATTAATTTATAACTCCAAAATTGTAGGTGTCTTGTTTTTCTGATCAAACCACCACTAATTTTTACATTACAGCCTGCATCTTTATGTAACCTATACCTTTCTGTAATTTCTCTGCATCCTGTTACTTCTCCACTCCAAATTTTTCTCACTGTGATTTCCTTTCACACCGTTGAAAACAAATAAATCAGATGCTGGAGAAGCATCTCGTGAAGGTGGGTTGCTTGCTTTTGGATTCGCTAGCTGCTTGGGGTTTTTGATAGGCGGCTGTTGGTGTGCAAGTGAGAAAGGAGATCAGAAGCATGAGGTCACTGCTGGATTCTGGTCTATTCTGGTCAGTCCAAGCTCGCTATGGACTACATTCTGCACTATGATGATTTTTATATATTGTGACTGTTATCAAATTGTTGCTGGAGTTTGTTTGTTTGCAAGTTGGTGTCATTTGGGGAATTGAGAGATTATAATTGTAATTAAGCAATTTTCTCCTCTTTTGTGGGGATTTCTATTCTTCTGCTTAAATCTTCTGTACTTGCAGTTGGTTGGGTTGTTAATGCTGCTTTCCTCTAATTTGCAATGTACCGCTCTGCTTTCCTGTAATTTGCTATGTACCCCCAACCGCAATTTTCTCTCTTCCTGGTATTGCACGGCGAGATGATTAGAGGTGACTAGAAAAGCAGGATAAGCTGTTCAAATTGTAATGAAAAGACAACAACCGTAATGAAAAGCACAACAGAAAGAAAATAGATAATGATGAAAGGACAACAAACAGGTATTAAATAACATAATCATCAATATTCAGAAGTAAATAATAATGGAAGGACGATAAACAGATATTAAATCACATAGTCGTCGAGATTCAGATACATCATGTCACACCACGTTATGATCCACAATATAGTTGGCTCAAAATTTACATGCCTAATATCAAAAATGGCAAAAACAAAAGTAGACAATACATGGTATTGGAAACACACACAATTCAAGTGAAAAGCCTGTAGGCTCTAGGTTAGATTCAACTTTCAACATGTACTTCACAATACATGCTCCTGTGGCTTACACTTGTTAAAACCCTCTGCATCATCCAACTGTTTCACTTGTTAAAACCCCGCATTCGTTTCTAAGGAGATGTCTGCGTTATGGAGGGTTCCAATTCCGATGGATGGTCCACTCCATCAAATTGTCACGCGGATTCCGGAACAACAATAAAAGTGCTATTAATAGTCTAATACTGCTACCATTGACTTGGAAGTCTCCACCGCCAACCATCAAATTGGCAACCTAACGCGCGTGGAAAAATACTGCAAGCAGGGGCGTGATGACCCTTGAATTGTGGCCTAAACCGTAGTCAGCCATCAAACAGTCAAACGGCCGCGTGGGTTTATAATATAAGATAATTGTCATGGCCCTATGATGAAATAGTTTCAAAAAATTGATTTGGAAGATGTCAACTATTTATATAGGCCAAAAATTCCACTACTGAAAACTCTTTTACATACGCTTTTATTTTTAATGTTAATAATTATGTATGTATTTAGTCTCAAAAGAAGTGAGAATCTTGAAACACATAAATTTCCCAACAAAGTAGTTTTTGATATTGTAAATAAATACTTATTGATGAAAATAAATAAATGGTTTAGATTTTTTTAAAAAAATTTAAATTAAAAAAGCAATGGGGTGCATAGGTAACAGAGAAGGAGTTACTCTTCCATTGCAGATTTTTCTGTTTCCTCATTGCGAATTTTTCTGTTTTCCTTATTCTAGGCTTCCGTTAGTTTATCTTCTAGTTGTTATATTCAATTGAGATATTTTCTCAGTCAGTTAAGTCTTTTGTGGTAGTAGTCAAATATAACTGTTTATATGTTCTTCTACGTATGAATAAAATTCAAGTCTTCACAATCTTTAAGAATTCTTTTATGGTATCAGAGCTACAAACGCTCCCACGAGCAAACACTCAATTTTTTCCTGCAATCAGTCAACCTGAAAACGGCCTCTCCTCCTACAGTTACCAATGCTGATAATATGGCCGCCAAAAATGCTATTGTCCAATTCAATCCAACAGCCCAACTACCCCAACAAATTAGCTGGAAGTCACAACCTCACCATTTGGAAGACTCGAATGGAAATGCTAATGCATGGCCATGATCTGATTGGTCGCCTTGATGGCTCAGCAGATGCCCCACCTAAAACAGTGACCAATGATGACAACACCATACCAAATCTAGCCTACCATCAATGGTCTCATCACGATAAGCTTATCCATACAGTTATTTCGTCATCATCTGCATCCGACACAACGCATGGGAATCATTACATACACCAGTTGCTAATAAATCCCAAACACGGATTATTAGCCTCCAAGACAAGTTGGCACGCATTACCAAAGAATCTCGCCTCGTCATCGATTACCTTCATGACATTCGCTCAACCGTTGACAAGTTCTGGTGAGCCAATGTCCAATTCTCAGCTTATTTTCAGGATCCTACAAGGACTAGGCCCTGACTATAAAAGCCATCTCTGCGGCCATCCGCTCTCGTGACACTACCATCACATACGAATCACTTTATGAAAAACCTATTGATCATAAGCTCTTTCTTAAACAAGAAGGCGCCAAGGTAACCCCATACATCTATGCAGCGGGGTTGCATAGATCAGACCCCATTATTATGACCATCTACTTATATCGAATCAAATCAAGAATTGTTAAGTTACTGTCTTTCCAAAAGCAGACAGCGTATTTGGTTATTGACATACCGGAGAAGAGAAAGACTATTTTCTCGCTACAAACACAATGTTGCTCTTCTGAACTCTGGACCCAGAACTTTCTTCGTGTAATTTTGGATAAGGATTTTTAATGAGCAGGCAATGCAGCTGAAGCAACGATGCAGTTCAATCTCAGATTCAGGGAAGCAACCCCATCCGAAAAGAAGAAACCTCCTGACCCCACAGGACGACTGACCCGCAAAAAACGCAAAGACGGCAACCTTGACTACATTGTGACTTCTGAGGCTGGCCCTCTTCCTTCGATTACCTACTGAATAGTTGGTAGCTTGAAACCGCTGTCTAAGAGGTTAACAGGCCTCCATCAGCAACACAATCACAATCACAGCATAACTGAAAGGGTTTACTGAGTCATGTTTTCTTCCATCTTCGTTTTCCTAGTTCTTGGCTCTCCTTTCTGGCCTTCCTATTCTGCTAATCTGCTCTGTATTCACTTCGCGAATCCGACTTTGAGGCCATCGAAACTCATGGCTGGTCCAACAATGCCTCCATTACTGATGTCATTGTCTATGAAGATGGGTCCTTGGCAAGGTTAATCCTGAAGACGAAAGGCAACGATTCTTCCCTGCTTCCGCCTTTCGGATGTGGATTCATCTGCAATGGCAACTGCTCTGCGTATTTCTTTGGAATTCTTATTCTCGGGGGAGCTAAAAGCAGCGCAGTGAATCAGCATGTGTGGCTTGCCAACAGAGAAAAGCCCAAAAGAGAAAATGGAAGATTTGAGTTCAGAGCCAACGGAGGCTTGGTGCTGCGAGATTCAGATGGCACATTTGTCTGGTCCACAGGCAATTCCAGCGAGTCTCTTGTGGGCATTAAACTGCCGCAACCATACAGTTGTTTGGAATTCATTTGGTGAGCCAAGTAACACATTACTCCCTGGGCAAAAGCTATACAAGGAAGCTAAGCTCATTGCCCGTGTCTCAGCTAAGAACTGGAGCGGCGGGCAGTACAATATTCAGATGATATCTTATGGGTTCACAGCTTTTTTTCAAGCAGATGTTCCCTTCAAATACCTGCAGCTGGGAATGGACATAGAGATTCATTTCATTGAACCTGCACAGAGTCCAACAAGCTATACGGTGCATGATGGCAACAACCGTCTCATCATCAATGGAGAATCCAACCATAGCTTCCCCATATCCCCCAAGCCTGATGCTCGATCCTATCGCTTTTTGAGGCTACACTTCGATGGCCATCTAAGAACTTATAGATGGCAAAAAAACAAATCCACGGAAGAAGTTTACGATTTCATAAGTCGGGAAATGGACGACTGCCAATATCCTTATGAATGTGGTAGCTATGGAGTTTGCAGCAGAGGTAGCAAATGCAGCTGTCCAAAAGCACTGGATGGCATGAGCTACTTCAAGCAAAACGAAGGAAGATATTCAGACAGAGGATGCTCTGAAAACATCCCCTTGTCATGCCGGAGTCCGTTGGATCAGCACCACATGGCTTATTTCGGAAACCTCTCCTACTTCAGCTTCGTCGACAATCAAGCCGCTGTTTCACACGTGACTGAACTAAACGGATGCAAACAGACATGCAAGAAGGATTGCAATTGCATAGCTGCTTTCTTTAAGTATGTCAGTGATACTTCTTATGGGCAATGCTACCTTCTCTCTGAGGTCTTATCCATCAGAGCAGATCCCGTACCAGGTGTTAGCCCCTACCTTTCCTCTGCATTCATCAAGGTGCAGCTCCCTTATTCACCACCACCTCAACCCCCGGTAAACTCACCTCCATCAGGGACTGCTTCACATCAGACGTCCAGAAGAAAAACCAATTTGCCTGCAATACTTTCAGGTTCTCTTGCATCAGTGTGTGCTTTGCTTTTGTTTGTGCTTGGTCTTGTGATTTCAAGTAAGAAGCGGAAGACAAAGAAGGCAAAAGCAAGGGAGACTGAGGGAGCAGACTATTTCCGTCCGCTGCTGAGAACGCCGAAGAGATTCTCATATGAAGAACTGTGTGTTGCGACAGAAGATTTCAAGGACAGGCTTGGAGGTGGAGGATTTGGAAGTGTATTTAGAGGGGCATTGGAAGATGGCACGAGGATTGTAGTCAAGAGGCTGGACAACAGAGGCCAAGGAATAAAGGAATTCTTAGCTGAGGTCGAAACAACGGGAAACATCGACCATTTCAACCTTGTGCGATTGATTGGTTTTTGTGCAGAGGAATCTTGCCATCTTCTGGTTTATGAGTTCATGAGCAATGGGTCCTTGGACACCTGGATATTCAACTGTCAAAGGAATATGGAAATTGAGTGGCAGACCCGAAAGAAGATCATATTAGGAATAGCAAAGGGGTTGGCCTATCTTCATGATGGATGTCTGCAGCGAATCATTCATCTGGATATCAGGCCTCACAACATTCTCTTGGATGACAACTTCAATGCCAAAGTTTCAGATTTTGGGTTGTCTAAGCAGATGGATAGAGACCAAAGCCAGGTGCAGATCACCATGCAAGGAACCCCAGGGTACATTGCTCCAGAATGGCGGCAGCTAAGGGTTTCATTGAAATTTGACATCTATAGTTTTGGAATTGTTGTTCTCGAGACCGTCTGTGGAAGGAGGAATTTTGACAACTCTCGTTCCGAGTCAAGTCAGCATCTTCTCAGGCTGCTGCAAGAGAAGGCTGAGGCAGACCGTCTGCTGGATATCGTTGAAGGCCCAAGTACGGATATACAACAACATGGAGATGAGGTCCTGAAGATGATCCAGCTTGCAAGTTGGTGTTTGCAGGATGATCATACAGAAAGGCCACAAATGTCTGTGGTGGTGAAAGTATTAGAGGGAGCAATGGAAGTGGAGCCCAACATCAGTTACAGATTTTGCAATGCCATGACGCATGCTGCTACTTCGGTTTCTAGTTCGGATGCACCGCAGGCTTCTGTGCTTTCAGGACCTAGATGATGTTAACTCATGATTATGCAAGGAATTGGGATATGCAAAATCCAGTTAATTAGGTTGCCCTCCATTAGTTTTTCCGTAGTAGTCTCCAAGCTACTGAAGTATTTTCACTTCACAATAGTCTACTTTTTTCCTTTTGAATTACAAGTTTTACCTCATCAGAATGCTGTGTTGGATACCCATTCTGCGAGTTTGATCGGTGTTATTGAAAACTCATCTGATTTCCTTGCTTTTAGCCTGATGTTATCGCTATAAGAGATTATTTGTGTTATTTTGCTGTTCTTATGTCTTCAAATTTTTCCATTTTGATTCCAACTCTTTTGGTGTATGCTTATAAACTAAAAATACTTTCAGTCGATTATAGAAGTAGGGGTGCAAGTCGGTTCGGGTACCCCCGGGTAGGGGTGGAACCTACCCTTACCCATTTTTTAAAAATGTCTACCCTACCCTATTTTAGACCGGGTCGGTTCGGAGGTTACCCTACCCAATTTTTTCAAATGCGGGTCGGTTCCGGTTCGGTTCCAAATCGGTTCCTAAAAACGTCATGCATCCAACTTGACTCCAAATATAGAAATACTATATTCTGAAAAGAATTTTCCAATGAAACAGAAATATCAACATATCAAGTTGGAATATATATATGTATTATATATATATAATATAATATAATATAATATATATATGAAATCCGGGTCTTTTCCGGGTACCCAGAACCGGAACCGACCCTTACCCGAAACTGACCGGGTATTTTACCCATGGAACCGAACCGACCCTACGGGTAGGTTCTATGGAACCGAACCTATCCGATTTTAGGGTACCCACGGGTCGACCCGCGGATACCCTACCCAAGTTGCACCCCTATATAGAAGATAAGAACAAACGGGGCGGTTCTATCAAACTCTTTTATGAAATCCCATCCGTTTTTAAAATCGTGATGGTTGATAGAAAATTAACTCAATTCATTATATCTAGCATCATTGATAGCATTCTACAAACCTTTTTATTTTTTTAATTTCAATGTATATGGGTCCCGTATATAAATGTGTAAAATCAACATAATAAAATTGTTCAATATTAAAATATCAATTTTGAAGTAGTTTTTTCAACATCTAAACCATCTAAAATATCAATAATATGTAGATAAATGATCCAATAAAATATTATTACATTATATTTTTCTAATTTTTTTTTTACATCTTCCCATACAACTATCTCATTTTTTAATCATTTTTACACAATTATTTATACAACTAACCTATTTATTTTAATATTATTCTCTTTACTGCACGTCGTTATACTTATCATATCACATTATTTGATATTATTTTAATTTTTTTTCATAAAAAACTTTTCTTACAAAACTTTTATCATTTTCCAAACCCGCTATTCTTATGTTATTGCATTGGATGCTTGACACATTGAATAAGGATTCAGGTCGATGGATTGCAGCAACCAAAAATTCACTGGTTTTCTGCATCTGAATTGATTGCCAAAAGCAAATTATCAGACATTTAGATCGAACAACTAACACAAGCTAGCTCCGCCGAAATGAGGCAGCCGGGTCTTGCATTCAGTCCTGCCTAGGGGTGTTAACGGATCGGGTTAAACCGGTTGGAGTCTAATCCTAATCCTAACCCATTTAATATATCTCAACCCTAATCCGTTTATTAACTCATTTAAAAAACTTCAACCCTAACCCATTTATAACCCATTTAATAAATGGGTTAACGGGTTGTTAACGGGTTGTGTTTGTTACTAATTTTCCTGCTAAAAATCTTCAATAAAATTTGTAAATTTAAATAATTCGAAGCTAACGTACCTGAATTTAATTTATTTTAGCTTGAAAACATCAGCGCCGATCTCAAGTCATCTCTTTAATGTCAATTCTTGTTATAAATATTATATATATATATATATTATAATATATTATATTAAATGAGTTATACGGGTTGGACGAGTTAAATAAACGGGTTGGACGGGTTGACGGGTTACGAAGCCTCAACCCTAATCCGTTTATTTAATTAAATGGTTGAACGGGTTGGCGGATCATAACCCATTTATTCAAAAATCCCAACCCAAACCCATTTATTAATGGGTTGAACGAGCGGGTTAACGGGTTGACCATGACCATTAACACCCCTAGTCCTGCCTACATCAGCAGACAGTAAGTAAGGGTCGCCTGGTTCGAGAAAAGGGCGAGTCCAGGCCACAACGTACGGATATAATAGAATTACTAATTACAGTACAAACAATTACTTATCTGAGAATTTATCCAAAAAAAATTTAGTTAAGAAACAAGCTGGCATATTTTATATTTTTACTAAGCTAAGAAACAACCTATATTTCTACTTAGTTAAGAAACAACCTAGTCTATTTTATACTTTAATTTTTATGTAGGACACACTTAGTTTATATGTCAAAATTTACTCTTTCTCGTAAATATATTAGGCCCTCATAAAAATGAAAAAAATAAAATTATATAATATAAAATGTTCAAGCTCGTATGACATTATTATCCATATACATAGGGTATTGATCCTAGATGCAAGTTATTGGACCCCTATTTTATTTTTCTGTAAACAAGCGGGCCCAATGAGATCGGTTATTTGCGAACTTCTATACTGTTTATTTCAAAAATAAAAAATCTATATCCTTTTTAATGTTTGAAATTCAAATATCCAAAGTATTAAAAAATTGTAAAATTCGGGCAGAGTACTAATACAACAAGGGCTCAAATGTTTATAAAAAAAATTAAATTTTTTCTAAAAATTAGTATGACAACTCGCCACAAGTAGCTGCTTATGATCGGAGCCCGTGTACAGAGATTCATTGGAACATGTGAAGTGTCCCCGTAGAGTGT
The DNA here is from genome assembly GCA_030490835.1 of Annona cherimola. Classification (NCBI taxonomy): domain Eukaryota; kingdom Viridiplantae; phylum Streptophyta; class Magnoliopsida; order Magnoliales; family Annonaceae; genus Annona; species Annona cherimola. Next base: position 94,187 of record CM059971.1, on the reverse strand, counting down.
AAGAAAGAAGATTATCACAGTTCCTTCTTGGTAATATGTGTAAGTTATTTAAAGAATGAGCATGTATTTTGATGACACTGGTATTATGCATACAAGCTCACTTAGCTTCAAATAGTGATTTTGTGCTCCCCAGAGCGTGGAGGCTACGTGCTCTCGGCGCCCAGCTGCCATTGGATGCAGTGGAATCGTTCCCAGCCGTTGGATGTGGGAGCGCAATTCAGTGCACCCGGGTGCATTCAGCCTCAACGCACCCGGGTGCACTGCACCTATTTTTTTTTATTTTTTTTGAAAATTTTTGTATACAATGGTTAATCTAGGTTTATTTAACATATGTATCAATTTTTACTATTTTTGGAGATTTTTAAATATTTTTTTTAGATTTTTTAAAATCAGTGGCATTTTTCGTAATTTTAAATTACCGAAAATGCCACTGATTTTAAAAAATCTAAAAAAAATATCTAAAAATCTCCAAAAATAGTAAAAATTGATACATATGTTAAAAAAACCTATATTAATAGCTTCATGAAAAAATTTTCAAAAAAAAATAAAAAAAATAGGTGCAGTGCATCCGGATGCATTGAGGCTGAATGCACCCGGGTGCACTAAATTGGGCTCCTTGGATGTGGGTGTCAGAGTTGACAGGGGGTTTGACAGGAGAATTTGCAAAGCAGGTGTAAATACTTATTTTATAATATTTTTTAAACTTTTTTTTACATAACTGTTAATCTAGGTGTATTTAACATATATATCAATTTTTATCATTTTGAACATTTTTAGATTTTTAAAATTTTTAAAAATCAATGGCTCTTAATAATTTTGAATTACTAAAATGCTATTGTTTTTTAAAAATTCAAAAAAAAATCTAAAAATCTCCAAAATGATAAAAATTGATACACATGTTAAATACACCTAAATTAGCGGTTGTGTGAAAAAAGTTTTAAAAAATGCAAAAAGAGTATTTACACCTAAGTGCACTGAAGTGAAGTGCATCCGAGTGCATTGAATCAAAATCCTTATTTCTATGGAATATTATTCAATGAACTCGGGTACACTTATCTTCAATAAACTCACGTGTATTTAACTCGTTTTTATTTATTATTTTTGAAAAAAAATTTACACAGCTATTAATCTAAGTGTATTTAACATGCATATCAACTTTTACCATTTTTGAAGATTTTTTTTGTTTTAATTACTAAAAAACCACTGAGTTTTTAAAAATCCAAAAAAATAAAAAAAATAGTAAAAATTGATAGACATGTTAAATACATTTAGGGTGTGTTTGGGAATGGATAAAACTTTTGATGAAAAGTTTTAGAGAGTAAAAGTTGTCAAATGATGTGATATGATAGGAGTAATGATCATTAATAAATAGGATAAAGTTAAAATAGATAAGTTAGTTGTGTAGAAATCATTGAAAAGTATGGTAGTTATATAGAAAAATGTGAATAAATTATTAAAAAATATGGTAGTTGTGGAGGGTGAAAAGTTTTAGATTGAAAAGTTTTAACTTGACAACTTTCACTTGTTACCAAACACACCCTTAGATTTAATAACTGTTTAAAATTTTTAAAATTTAAAAAAATGAGTATTTGCACCGGGGCGCATCAAAGCTAAGTACACCCGGTGCGTTGAATAATGCTTTTATTTCTATAATCTTTATTATCGTGAATTTGTATCTTTCTCCTCTAACTTTTTCCTTCTAGATCAAAAAATTTTGCACGTAAATTTTGGTGTTTTACGTGAGACCTCGTGGTCGTTTATTTGGTCCTGATTTATTCTGCATGCTTTCATAATAATTTGTATTAAATTGAATCATATTTCCTAACAAATTTAAGGATGAAATCTAATGTCGCCGTTCACATTGTCAAGAATTATTTTCTAAATCATCTAACCTAAAGTCATCTTAGTAAGAGTCTGTGGGTGGATCATGTTTACTTAAAAATATATAGTCATATGTATTTAAATATAGATATATATTCATATATAATGAGATGCTTCTATGAAACCTCATTCTATATAATTCCATATATTTTTAATTCCTAGATGCTTAATGAAAAATCCACTTTATCTATTTTGATTAGCATCATTTATATTATCATAAAGACCTTTTCATTTGTGTAGTATTATCATATACGAGTTCCATCTACAAACACATAAATTTAATGTAATAAAATAATTTAATGCTAAATATTAATTTTTTTAAATTATATTTTCAAAATCTAAATTATCTAAAATGTCACTGCTACATATGAATGGATATAAGTATTTTTTCCTAATTTATACATAAATGTATCTGTTTTTTAGCAAATTTGGCCGATATATATTAAATTTGGATAAAACTTGGCCTCCTAGCTAAAAAGATTATGTTAAATACAATGCATAGTTTGAATTTTCTATTAAGCATCAAAATTTTAAATTTTGAATAAGTAACATTGAATTGCTTTATACAAGAGAAATAATACTATTAGCCTAGGCTAAACAAATGTGTTACGCTTAGTCCGGCTAAAAAAATTCATTTATAATAATTTTTTTGCTTTTTTCTTCATTCACTCGTATATGTGTATGTACAATTTTTACCATTTTTGGATATGTATATATTGTTTTGAGATTTTTAAAAATGTGTGTATATATGTATTTAAAATACTCCTATTTTAAAAATCAAATATATATGTATATATACATATCCAAAAATGGTAAAACTCGGTGTATAAATTATATAAAGAAAAAAGCAAAAAAAGTTGTTATAAATGAGTTTTTTGAAGTGGGCTAAGTGCGACATTTACTTATCCCAGCCTAACAGGATCATTCATCTCTATATAAGTTGGTGATATAGTAGCAAGTTCACATATATAAATTATGAAAAATACTTAAATGTATACATAGTATATTAGAATATAATGTTATTTTATAAAATCATTTTTTACACATAAAAATAATGTTTTAATTAACAATTTAGATGTTAAAATTTTAAGTTTAAATTTGATATACAATTTAAATTATTTTATCATACTTATTTTACGCTATTCAATTTTTTCGAAGGCATACAATATTCAAAATTTTACATGTCATTGATTTGTATAAAACTTAGTCTTTTGAGTAAATTTATTTAACGCCATCATCAAATGCTAGCCAATGCTAAAATCGGATGAGTGTTACATGAAAAATAGATTATACGAATAAAAGTTATAAGTGTCAAGATAAATATGTTTTACAGATAAAAAAATTGAATTTGCAAGAGTTTCCCCAAATTAAAAGATGAGTCATGCAATTAAGTCCTCGTCTTGTCATGGACCATAGTTCATGCTTATAATTTGGGTCCATTCCTCGTTTGTCAACCATTAATAAATTAAAAATATAATGGGTTACATAGAAGCATTTTTCCTTATCATTTTTTATATCTTTATTATATCTTTTTATATCTTTTAGTAAGATATTTGGCTGATATATTTTTCTAGTTTATTGACATAAGCATGCATTTAAAATACATTTTTTTAGACCACTTGTAACTAGTACAAGGCTAGAAGAGATCTATCTCTTAGAGAAGTGTCGAGACTGAAACTCGACATAGGAGACAAAGCTCCTTATTAACATTTGGAAGCTTGTGATCTTCATCTTTAAATTTATAAGAATTATCTCAAAAATTGATTGTGAGATATCTTAAAATGTAATATAAAATGAGAAGTGATCATGTTAGTCTAGGTTAAGCAAATAGCTTGTTGAGCTCGCCTTAAAAAATACATTTAAAGCACTTTTCGCTTTTTTTTTTTATATTTGTCTATCTAAGTATATGTAACATATAAATTAATTTTTACCATTTTTGGATATATATTGGAGATTTTTAAACATCTGTGTCAAATATCTATATAGATGTTTAAAAATTTATAGATGTTTAAAAATTTCAAAAATATATATACAGAATTCCAAAAATGGTAAACTTAATTTATATATTAAATATACTTAGATAAACAAAATTATAAAGAAAAAGTAAAAAGTGTTTTAAATGAATTTTTGAAATAGCCTAAGTGAATCATTTACTTAGATTGGGCTAACAAGATCATTACTTAGGTAAAATATCCGAATAAAAAGTACGTTTTTCTAGAACACTCACTCTTAATCATCATTTATTATTGTATGTATGTATATACATTAAATGTTGAAAATCACATAAGAGTAGGGGTGTAAGCTGGGCAGATTTTATCCGATCCCCACATGGTACTTACGCCGGCACTATATGGTCTGGTCCAGGTCAAACCCGGTATTGAATCCTATGTCATCAATTCCGGTCCGGACTAAAACAAACTAGTATTCAAAAAAATCAAAATTTTTCCTTGTTGGGTTTTTGAATGGCCTAATAAAAAAATCAAGAAAAATAATTTTTGATATTTTTTTATGCTTTATCTTTATCATATCATATCATTTTATTATTTCAAAAATATTTACTTTTCGACTTTCCACTTTCCTTTCTACAAAAGGTGCACATCGAGCAAGTTTTACCCTGTCAGCACCTAGTATATATTTTTACCCCATGTATTTACTTCCGGGTTGAACCCGATACCAAACCTCATAATATTAAATCCGGCTCCAGTATGAGAAGGTCCGGCAGGGTTCAAAAATAGAGTTGTTTGTTAAATTAATTCAAAATATAAACCTAAAAATAATTACATGGTGGACTTTTTAAATAAATTTAAGAGTATAAATTTTAAGATAATTATATAAAAATGTTTTTACAATAAATTTAAAAACAAAATTTTAAAATAATTATGTTGAGAATGTTCCTAGAATAAATTTAAAAATACAAATTTTAAAATAATAATATAGAGAACATTTCCACAATAAATTTAAAATTTTAAAATTTTAAATAATTATATGAAGAAAATTTCTACAATTAATTTAAAAATGTAGATTTTAAATTAATTATATGAAAAATATATAATAATTTAAATTTATAAATTTTAAAATAATTACATGGAAATTTTTATGATAAATTTAAATTTATAAATTTTAACAAATTATATTGAGAACATTCTACAACAACTTTAAAAATAATTTTATACAAAGAATATTTCTATAATAAATTTAAAATAATTGTATAGAGAATATTTCTACACTAAATTTTGAAATAAGAGAAAATTTTTGCAATAAATTTAAAAATGGTGGTGGTGATAATGGTCATATCATTATTGCCACATGCATACCTAATATTAATTTTGACCTTATATATTCCAATATTTGATTGAGTTTGATATTAAATTGTCTTATTAATTTATGTCTAGGTTTGTATAGGGTTAAACATAAAGTTATTCTTATTTTATTTATTTTTTATGTGATGGATGATATAATGTGAATGCTCCAACTCTTATATATCATTTTGGCTAGAAAATGTTCTTCTAAAGCAAATGAAAAATATATCCATTTTAGTAATTTTTTAAGAAAAGATGGATGTAAATAGTAGTTGTGGGCTCCAAGAAAAAATGTATAAGTCTATTTAATTATTTTCATAAAGAAATTGAAATAAATAGCATTTAATTTTATATTTTAAAGTCTTACGTATCTACATTGCAAATATCTATATAAACTTTGAAAAAATATATATATATATATATATCCCATAAAACTTCCAATTCTTATTCCTTCGAAATCTCAAACAAGTAAAGATTGGTGAATATTATTATTCATGAAGATTTATGAAACAAATTATTTATTTTAATATGGTACTAAAAATCATTTTAATCAAAATTTCAGGTAAGTTATGATTGGTTAAAAACATATATAATTATACAAAATTGTAAAAAATGCATAAATTCATTTATAAATGCATTAGAATGTAGTAACGATAATTCGAGGAATCATTTATCCACCTAGGAATAATATTTACACAATTTAGATGTTAAATATATGAAATTGAAACTGATATATAAATCAAATTATTTTATTACAATATTTTCTTATATTTTTAAAATGGCCCATGCGTATTTTCTGTGTAGATGAAACTTGATTTCTTACTTAACTAAATAATTCTAGACAGATTAGGTAAAATTAGATTTTTTTTAAAGAAGTTTTGGCCATTTTTATTAAAATAATTTGAATTTTCATATCTTTTAAGGTTATTTGATACCCGGAAAAATAATTTTTTGTAAAAAAATTTGTCTTTAATGGTGTAAAGAAGGCGGGTTTTTAAGAGCCAGTTCGGGTCTGGGTCAACTCGGGCCCGGCACTAATAACCTCGAGACCGGGTCGAACTCGGTACTAATGGGCAAAAAATACCTTTGCAAGAAGTTCGAAATGAAGCTTTTTAAGGTGCCAGTCCCTGACGGCGCCGGGAAAACCTGTCCAGCTTGCGCCGCTGCACATGAGCCCAACTGAGAGCGAAAAACTACAACACTCCGTCACGGTTGTGCAATTTGGCAGACGCCAAATGAATTCCATGATTTTCTGCGAAATTCACAGATTCACAATACCAAATGTGCCCTTCGATTTTTTCATTAAGATTTATACAATATTACAACTAATATTATAATCAAATACGTTTATAATTTTCACATTTTTATCCATAATTTTCTGCGAATCCTCTACGCTAAGTAAAGTTTTTATAAAACTTCGGTAAAAATTATAAAACTCCCACGGCTGAAGAGGACTGTTGTAAATTACCTTCGTAAAAGAGAGATTTCGAACCCCTGGCGTTCCAAATTCCGAAGATTTGATGAATCTTCATCCGGGGTCTTCTTGCCATACGCGGCCGGTCGAAAAGAGGCTAGTTGCCCCTTTCCTTCCAAAAAAAAGAGAAAGGAAGAAAAGAAAAAAGGAAAAAAGCTAGCGGTCCTGTACTGGCAACTCGGCAGACTCAAGTGGGAAACCGGGTCAATGACAATGTTGTCAGAACCGAACCGGTGATTGAACCGGTAAAAGAACTGGTCTGGTTCGAACCGGTGACGTCAGCATGATATATTTATGATGTAATAAATATTAAATTTTTTAAAATTTTAAATAAATAATTAAATATTTTGATAAACTTAATAGTATATTCCTTATAATCAACTATTCATATTTATCATTTGTCATTTGACCTTCTATCCTCGAATCATGCAAGAGTGCATCAACCATACAGTTAATTGAAATAGTGGTTGCATATTTAGTTATTTATGTAAGATGCGATATCATTTAGTTAATTATAATATTTTATTAACTATAGTTAATTTGTTAATTTGTTAGCAATATTATTAAATTTACACCTTGAGCTAGGATTGCAATATGTAATTATGTACTTAGGTTATTTTCATAAAATTATTTAACTAAAATATATTTGATTATTTTCATGTTGTAAAACTAAAATCTGGTATTTTTAAAATATATTTGGTATTTTATATTTTTATTTTGATTTTTTGATTTTTAATTTTGTAAAACTAAGAATAGTAGAATACTAAACATTCTAAAATTAAGAATACTAAACATTTTAAAAATTAAAATATGTTAAAATTTTAAATTTGTAGATTTGAAACTAAGAATACCGTACGCAGGCAGAGAGGCAGAGACGGATGGCGAGGCAGCGAGACGGCGACGGCGAAGCAAACGGCGACCAGAGACAGACGACCGGAGACGGACGGCGACCAGAGACAGACGACCGGAGACGGATGGCGACCAGAGACGGACGGCGTGCATGGGCAGCAGCATTGCCCGGCAAGGAAGACGAGGGCCGGCGGACTGCGTGGGTGGTGGGATGCGGGATCCTACTGGCGCTGGCGCTGTGGGTGACGCACTGCGTGGGTGGTGGACTGCAGGGCCGACGGACTGCGTGGGTGGCGGGATCGTGCAAGCGACGGAGACAGGGTAGAGGGATGTGGGAGTGCCGGGAGGCGGGATCCTGCTGGCGCCGGCGAAGAGGAAGATTAACGATCGGAGATGACCGCCGAGGATTGGACCGGGCAGGCGAGCGCGGGCGCGAGGCAGCGCCAGGGTTTCGTCGAAATGGGGAAGAAGACGAAGGCGTCGGGCAAGCAGTCAGGGCACGCGTTCCGGTTTTTTTAAAAATATATATATATTTAATTATCATTATTTTATTAACCGACCGGAACATGATCGAATCGGTAAATACGGTTCGACCGCCGGTTCACCGGTTTGAGCGGTTTCTAGTAATCGAACCGAACCGTATCGGATCGAACCGGCCATGGGACCGGTTCCCAGTCCGGTTTTAATAACACTGGTCGATGGTCACCTTTTATTAACAATAATTTTTTAAAAAAAGGCTACTGATCAAAAACGTTTTGACCCCACGTCCACGTCGGCGCCTTTATTATGTCATCAAAGCGTACTCTGCATTAAATCCGGATCATCTTCCTCTCATACCCTCCGGATATTACTAAATACTAATGATGTTGGAGTGCCACAGCGAGCGCTCGCTATGGTAATTCTCCGCTGGCGTGAGTTCGAATTTGGAATGAGAGATGTATGTTGTGTGGTTTTCCTTCAGGAAAATTATAGAAAAATTGTATAAATATATTCGAGCTCGATTGTAGAGAAAATTAAAAGAAAAAATTATAAAAATATCTTCGAGCTTGATTGTAAAGAAAATTGTAAGAAAATTAAAAGAACATCTTAGAGCTTGATCATAATACACAGTGAAATATATCCCAATAGAAAAAAAAATTGATGTTGAAGTCATTGCGGATGGGTGCTTTTCTTCTTAGGTGCAGTTGAGAAGGTAGTTGTAAAATATGGCTAGAGTGTAAGATAAAGTTGAAAAAAAATATAATGGTTGAATAGTTAAATTATTCATAAAATAATATGTAAAAGAGAGAAAAAAAATCATGATTTCTCATGGAGGTTGAAAACATGCCCTAAGTGAATACCAAAGCTTTTTGCCCGTATCTGGTTTAGGGATGCAACTCAGGTTGATTCGGTATGAATAGTAATATATCCTACCTCTACCCTATTTCTAAAAAGCTCACTCTACTTTACTTGTTTAGAGGTTAGTTTCTACTATACCCTACCTTATCCATTATTCATAGGGTTGGTTCCAATTTCGATTATAAATCAGTTACTATAATAATCAATAATAAAATGTGAAAAAATATTTTGTATTATTTTAAATAATATAAACAATCTCATTTACATTTTACAATTGTTTCATTGTGTTGTTGTTTATATATATTTTTTTCCACATTCTTCATAGCCGCATTATTCATATTAATAGCCATCACAAATACAAATACCTATACAATTTATAAAAAATAATAAATAAATAAAACCAACAATAATTTATTGGTGAATGGGTGGATAAAAACTATTATGTATTTATTTATATATATTTATAATTATTTTTATATCAGGGTACCTATGTAGATACCCATCCGGGTCAGTTTCGGATATCCAATATATCTACCCTACTTTTATCCTATTTAAAGGGTGGTAATAATTTCTACTCTACCCGTGCCTATAAGTAAAATTTTCTACTATACCCTACCAGATTTAGAGTTGGATCGATGGGTACTCTATCCAAGTTGTATCCCTAAGCTTGCTAAATATGTTCGCCAATCGAAAATATCTTCAAAATCTTTGCGGATTTTTCCAAAAAAAAAAAAAAAAAACTCTACGGATCCATTTGATGCTTAGAAAAAATCCACTATTTTCTTGGCCTTTTAACATGATTTGACATTTTATTTACTTAAATATCTTACTTTATTTTTATGTTTCATATAATTATGTAATTTGTTTTATCTTTATTTTGTTTGTTCCAAATAATTATGCATATCACATCTTAATACTCTTCCGCCAGTTAAAATTTTTTTCATGTTACTAAATGAACCTCAATTTCTAGCATTATTCGTGCTTTATCGCGGGAACATGGAACTACATAGATGGTCACTTGATTAACAATCCCAATCCCTGCCATGGTATCTCCATTTATTCAGTTTTTTGAACCATTTATTTGAGTAGGAGTCTTCTTAGACATGCATGGAAATAAACTACGTGGGCTCAAGAAATTTCTACTAGACCAACGGCTCGGTTGGTCAGTGCTGCCGCCGCAGCATCCGGGACGCGCTGTGGTCGTGGGATCGATTCCCCGACACGACGAAAAAGTGCTTTAGTAGGAGCAGTGGTCTCCTGTTGGTTGGGTGTGGGAGCAGTGGTCTCCCGTTTAGTAGTTGGAAGCTGTGTCTTCCGTATTATTTGTTGGAGCTAGTGTCTCCATATTTGTAAGAATGTCTCAGGCCTTCAATGTAATATGTATTGAGATGTGTGTAAAATATATTCCAATAAAAAAAAAAGAAATTTCTACTAGGGTTAATTTCAAATATTACTTTTATTTTCAAATGCAACCGTCTCTTTATAGGAATAACAAATATGATTGCATATCCATATTGTCGTTATATTTCCAAATATGAAGACCTAGCAATTGTGCACATATGTTTTTACCGATGTATACCTTGCTAAAACCTAAATCTATCTCAGCATTCCTCATGTAGTAATATATAAATTAAATATATATAAATTAACAGATTTATAAAAAAATTAAAATAAAAATGTGTTTTATACCGGGGTCACTAAATCGGAACTCAAAAAAAAAAAAAAAATGGTTTTGGTAGTTTTGTACAGAGTAAAGGATTTCTTTGTCACCGGACTCCCGATTGATTCCTATGTTTGGCAAGTGGAGCTTCAACGCCGTCACACCATCACTGACATGTTTGGCATGAGCTTAAGATTGAAAGCATTAAGATTCAGAAAAAGGATTTAAAAAGCAGACACGGATATATCATTTCTTAAAAAAAAGTTCTCCCCCTGTAGCTCCGAAAGACGCAGAAGGCGTGCTCGGAACTGGGTGGGGATACAGGGAGAGACGGGATAACGGCGAACTGAGATTTCCTAGTGGACAGTCCAGCGAGTACCGGGGCAATGAAATGCGATAAACTGGTGGGTTTCTGGAAGGCAGATACCAGGAAATATGGACCCGAGTGTAGGAGATTTGTTGGGCGCAGAATTGCAGACGATGGTGATATCGGGTGAGGCAATCAAGAAGATAAAACCGGAGGCGGAGGCAGCAGTGCTATGCACTGTATGGGCCGCAAAAAACTATAACCGAGAATTATTCAAGGCAATGATGCGGCGTTTGTGGAGGACGAAAGGAACGTTCCAGTTCTTGGAGGTGAGGGAGAACCTATTCAGAGTATCATTCTCGTGCCTAAGTGACAGGGACAGAATTCTTGCTGGACGCCCATGGCTGTTCGAGAGGAATTTGGTCCTACTCGCCGAACTTAAGGAAGAAGTTGATCTTGCTCACCTGGTGCTCGTGAAAACGCCGCTGTGGGTTCACGTGACTGGAATACCGTATATAGTGGACAATCAAATCTTGGGACCCTGTATTGGGAATTCGTTTGACGAAGTGGAGGCAGTGGTAGCCACTGAGTCGGAATTGAAGCTTAGAGCCTTGGTGGATTGCAGGGAGCCTTTGAGAAGGGGTGTTTTTATCCAAGTTGGGGAGCAACAGAGAACGTGGGTCAGCTTCCAGTATGAGAAGCTGCCCTCATTCTGCTATTTTGTGGGGTAATGGGTCATGTGCTAAGGGACTGTCCTACGGTGCCTGATGAGAAAAAGGATTTAAGTGAAGCTGATCTTCCATATGGCAGTGGTTTGAGAGCGGGCGCAAGACCTATGCGCTTGCGTGTTGAGAGGGAGAACAGAAACCGGGTGAATCCGGTGAGATATGTCGGGGTCCAGCCTTCCTCAATTGGATTATCACCGGCGAGGGAGAGTATGCAGGGTGATGGACTGGATTCCACGCCAAGGTCTAAGGGAGCTGAGGCTGTATCACTCATGGCTATGGCAGATGGTGGTGACGTTGATGGGTGGCAGCAATCTGAACTTGCAGAACCCAACTCTCTGCAGCAACAAAGGGATGGTGATGCAGTGTGTGTTCTGACGAAGGAGGCAGATTGGGGTGGGCTAAAGGGCAGCGGAGGGGACGGTAATGGAGCTGGTAATGGAGCTGCGGGCAGCAGCACTGATGGTAGTGGTGATGCAGTGTGTGGTCTAATGAAGGAGGCAAATTGGGGTGGGCTAATGGGCAGTGGAGGGGACGGCAATGGAGCTGCAGGTTGCAGCATTGGTGGCAGTGGCAGAGGAGTGCGTAGTGCTGTTGGGGGTATGGGAGATCAGATGGGACAAATAGGGCTATGCGGCTCCATCGGGGCAGATGCTAGTTCTGAACATGATGCAGTTGGTGGGCAGATATATGATATGGTCAGTAGGGGTGGGGCGGGTTTTCCACCTGATATGTGCATGGGGCTTGCAGTGAAGGTTGGATACAGTAGGGAACCCTCACGGACAGCGGTGTATGGGCGGCAAGGGGACGGAAGTGGGGAGGTTTGTGCGATGGAAGATGTTTTGGGCACAACTTTTACAAATCCGACGTGCCCGGCTGAGGGATCTGCCCTACACGATGAGCTCATGCCATGTGGTGGGGAACCACTAGGGAGACGCAAAGGGCGGTGGAAAAGGAAAGCAAGGAGGACAGAAGGGGCGGGTTTCTTTGCTTGGAAAGCAGAAGGAGGGGGGTTAAGGTGAAGAGGAGTATGACTGCGAATCCTGAAGGTGAGTCTTTTCCACTCAAAAGGACAAAGGGGCTTGGGATGGAAGGATGTATGGAGGCGGCGACTGAGGTGAGTCCTCAGTCCCGTCTCCTCTAAAATGGCAATCATTGCTTGGAATTGCCGTGGGCTTGGGAACCCGTGTGCAATTCGGTGCCTTCTTGACTTGGTCAGGAAACAAGAGCCCAAACTAGTCTTCCTCAGTGAAACTAAGCGTAATTCAAAGGAGATGGAGGGGATTAGACGTAAGTTAAAGTTTGACAGCTGCTTTACTGTTGAATCGGAGGCGAGAAGGGGTGGTCTGGCACTCTTGTGGAACAATCTTGACTCCGCAAACATTCAAAGCTTCTCCACCCATCACATTGATGCTGTTTTTCAGGGTTGGCGATTCACGGGGTTCTATGGTCACCCGGATGCTAGTTACCGTCAACACAGTTGGAATACCCTTATCCAGTTATGTGAGCAGAGCTCCTCCCCGTGGCTTGTTATGGGTGATTTTAACGAAGTGCTGGGACCAACGGAATTTCGAAGTCAGAGAACCCGGGCGCAGAGCCAGATGGACCTTTTCTGTGGAACGATGGATAGATGCAATTTGATGGATTTGGGTTTTGTTGGCCCTTCTATGACCTGGAGCAATAATCGCCAGGGAGTTCAAAGGGTTGAGGCGAGACTAGACAGGGGACTCTCAACACCCAACTGGTTAAACCGGTTCCCCTATGCAAAGATTTTCCATATCCCGGCCTCAACCTCTGATCATTGTCCACTGCTATTGATTTTGAACTCTATGGACCGTAGGAAGTTGCCCCCAAGGGAGTTCCGATATGAGTTGTTCTGGGCAAGAGATAAGGAGGCTCATCGCATTGTGCACCACGCTTGGACAACACACTCTCACGGGATCATGTCTATTGCAGAAACGATTGGGCAGAAAATTCTAGTGTGCAGTCGAGAGCTCTCAAGGTGGAATAGATCGAAACGGGGAAACCTAAGGCACGAAATCGCTCGGAAACAGTCGGAGCTTGCATCCCTTATGCAACTCAGGCCTTCAGATAGTAGGGATGCTGCTGTGAGGAATCTAAAATGTCACATAAATCTTCTGTTGGAGGATGAAGAACAACTTTGGAGGCAACGGGCTAAGGTTCACTGGCTTCACGAGGGAGATAAGAATACGGGGTATTTTCACCGTATGGCTTCAAATCGAAGGAGAGTAAATCGCATTGATGCTCTACAGGACAACAATGGCAATTGGGTCCGGGACCATGACAAGATGTTGGATTTAGCGGCGGCTCATTTCTCTTCTTTGTTCAACTCCTCGGGGCCAACTGATGCTGCTTGGGTTACGGAACTCATATCCAGAAAGGTGTCTGATGTGCAACGGAGGGCTATGACTTTGCCTCTCCAATTTTGCGAGGTTGAGAAAGCCGTGAAAGCTATGAGCCCGACTAAGGCTCCTGGACCGGATGGGATGTCTGCGGGTTTCTTCCGTTCGCACTGGTCAACTGTGGGTCAGGATGTTTTTGGATGGTGCAAAGCTTTTATGGAGCAAAGGGACTCAACTATTCGGGCGGATCATCTGCGTGGTTTGAATGCAACCACCCTTATTTTGATCCCAAAGGTGGCAGGTGCTCAGAACCTATCCCATTACCGCCCTATTAGTCTTTGTAATGTTCTGTACAAGATTTTGGCTAAGGTTTTGGCAAACAGACTGAAATTGGTGCTTGCAAATATCATTGGGGATCAACAGAGTGCTTTCGTTCCTGGGCAGCTTATTACTGATAATATGCTAGTTGCATATGAAGCAATCCATTCTCTTAGGAGGCATAGGAGGGGAAAGAGGCAGGAGGTTGCTATTAAACTCGACATGTCAAAGGCATATGACAGAGTGGAGTGGAATTTCTTGAAGAATATCATGGTTGCAATGAATTTTAGCCCGAGATGGATTGACTGGATCATGTGTTGTCTTTCAACGGTCAAATATAGAGTTAATATAAATGGCTTCAAATCGGGGTATTTCAATCCGTCCAGGGGATTAAGGCAAGGTGATCCTCTATCCCCATATTTGTTCATTTTGTGTGCTGAGGGCCTTTCTGCGCTTTTATCTAATGCGGCAACCAATGGGGGGCTACATGGAATTCGGCTTAATCCGCGTGGGATCCAAATCACTCATCTGTTGTTTGCGGACGATGCCCTAATCTTTATTCGGGCTACGGATCATGATATTTGCAGCCTCATGAGAATTTTAAAGGTATATTCTGACTCGTCGGGCCAGGTGGTCAATGTGGACAAGACAGCGATTTTCTTCAGCGCTAATATGGATGGCACTACCAGGCGGGCTGTTACTCAGCTACTGGGGTCTAGGGGAGACGAGCTCCAACACTACCTTGGTCTCCCTGCTTGGTTGGGCAGGGCTAAGATGGGTTTGTTCAAGAGTCTTAAGGAGCGCATCTGGAGGCGTGTGCAAGGGTGGAAGGAAAGATTCCTCTCTTGGGGTGGAAAGGAGATATTGATTAAGGCAGTCGCTCAGGCCATCCCGTCATACACTATGAGTATATTCCTATTACCAAAAACTTTCTGTAATGAACTCAATGGTATGTTTAGCAAGTTTTGGTGGGGTGAACAGGGGAATAAACGTAAAATGAGTTGGATCGCGTGGAGTGAGATGTGCAAGTCGAAGCTATCGGGCGGGATGGGATTTAGGGACATCTTCTATTTCAACCTTGCGCTGCTTGCGAAGCAAGTTTGGAGGTTGACAACAAACACTGAATCCCTATGCTACAAGTTGTTTAAGGCCCGTTACTTCCCAAACTCTGACATATGGCAATGCCACGAGAGAGCTACGGATTCCTTCACCTGGTGATGTATTCTGAAAGCTAGAGATGCAATTCAAGATGGGCGCAGATGGCGGATTGGTAATGGCAGGAGTGTTCGTTTTTTTGAGGACCGATGGCTCGACTCAATGCTTACTAAGGTCGGTCCTCTCCCTTCCTCGATACCGGATGATGTGATGGTCAACTATTTTATTAATGAGGGCACAAACACGTGGAACAGGGAGCTTATTGTGACCGCTGTGGGCGAATCTGGTTGGCAGCAGATAAATCTCATCCCCCTCCCTCCCACGGGGGAGGAGGATGTTCTGTATTGGGTGCATGAACCTAGTGGAGCCTTTACCGTCAAATCTGCTTATAGGTTTCTCACCTCCTGTGCTGGTTATCCATCTAATGTAGCTATTTTCCAAGCTATATGGCGAACGTGGAACAGGGAGCTTATTGTTCCAAATAATTATGCATATCACATCTTAATACTCTTCCGCCAGTTAAAATTTTTTTCATGTTACTAAATGAACCTCAATTTCTAGCATTATTCGTGCTTTATCGCGGGAACATGGAACTACATAGATGGTCACTTGATTAACAATCCCAATCCCTGCCATGGTATCTCCATTTATTCAGTTTTTTGAACCATTAATTTGAGTAGGAGTCTTCTTAGACATGCATGGAAATAAACTACGTGGGCTCAAGAAATTTCTACTAGACCAACGGCTCGGTTGGTCAGTGCTGCCGCCGCAGCATCCGGGACGCGCTGTGGTCGTGGGATCGATTCCCCGACACGACGAAAAAGTGCTTTAGTAGGAGCAGTGGTCTCCTGTTGGTTGGGTGTGGGAGCAGTGGTCTCCCGTTTAGTAGTTGGAAGCTGTGTCTTCCGTATTATTTGTTGGAGCTAGTGTCTCCATATTTGTAAGAATGTCTCAGGCCTTCAATGTAATATGTATTGAGATGTGTGTAAAATATATTCCAATAAAAAAAAAAGAAATTTCTACTAGGGTTAATTTCAAATATTACTTTTATTTTCAAATGCAACCGTCTCTTTATAGGAATAACAAATATGATTGCATATCCATATTGTCGTTATATTTCCAAATATGAAGACCTAGCAATTGTGCACATATGTTTTTACCGATGTATACCTTGCTAAAACCTAAATCTATCTCAGCATTCCTCATGTAGTAATATATAAATTAAATATATATAAATTAACAGATTTATAAAAAAATTAAAATAAAAATGTGTTTTATACCGGGGTCACTAAATCGGAACTCAAAAAAAAAAAAAAAATGGTTTTGGTAGTTTTGTACAGAGTAAAGGATTTCTTTGTCACCGGACTCCCGATTGATTCCTATGTTTGGCAAGTGGAGCTTCAACGCCGTCACACCATCACTGACATGTTTGGCATGAGCTTAAGATTGAAAGCATTGTGCCTTGGGTGCTGACCAGGACGTTAGATTCTCATCCTGATCAGACCACCAAGTTCTATCCCTCAATCCATTGCAGAAACATTGATAATATCCATCTGGACTGTGCAAATCTTGCTGCGCATCATAAAGCCATCGTTGAAATAAACTAGGAAATTGAAGTTCACATTAAAATATATGTTGACTCTACTAGATAGCCTGTGATCTCATCCTCCCTGACATCAGCAGCTGATGTAAGTATTACCATCAGCCACTACAAATTGCAGCTTGCAACGTCTCTTGATCAACACGAGGCATATCAAATAATTTTGCATAATCAGTTCCATTCACAGCGTTCCAAAGCCGACTTTATTGACAGCATCGGGAGAGATGTATGATGGTGCAGCTGCACCGGAGGTCGTCATAGGAATTCCTACTGTTTCAGGTAATCCAGGAACCGCCACCTCTTCCTCCGCCCCCTTGCCCTATCCAAAGCCGGCTGTGCCTGAAGAAAAATCCGTGCGGAGGCCAGAAAAAGATCCGCCTGCACCGCGTCAAATACGACGTCCCGGGTTCATTAGAAAGCCGAGACGAACCCCATCCGTCGATGACCCCGCAAGTGATTCAGATAATTCTGATGTTCCACCACCAGATAGAGGATGGACAGATTTTATGAAACGAAACCTAGTTCGCAGTCAAGCAACCCGCCGGCGCCGCCGCTATTGCTGCATCTACCATATTCCCGACAACCTCCGGCAGAGATCCGAAGATGCTTACGCCCCTCTGATTGTGAAATTAGGCCCTCTCGAATACGAAGACGGATGCGGCACAATGGAGACCATCCGAGAGCAGAAATGGTGTTACTTGCAAGAGGCGCTCTCTGCCACCGGCGATGTCCATCTTGGATTGGAGAATCTTCATCAGCAAATCCGAAAATTGGAGCGACGTGCGCGCATGTGCTATTCTGAAAATTTGAGTCACATCAGCAGCAATGAGTTTGTTACTATGATGGTGCTCGACGGTTGCTTCATCCTTCAAATCCTTCTCAAGGAGACGGAGCGTCAGCCTATCTCTCTCAAGGTCAGGCGCGACCTGATGCTGCTGCCCTGCCAAATCCCCTTTTTCGTCCTCAAGCGCCTCTTCGACGTGCTTACGCCCTCAATGGGGATCACCGTCTCCCTCCACCAAGTCGTCTACGACTTCTTTAAGGATACAATCAAAGGTCCTCCCCGCAACACTGACGCCGAACCCAAGCATCTGCTGGACATCCTACATTCGAATCTCTCCCCTGATGTGGATGGGAGCAAGCAAAAGCCTTGTTCGTTCACCGATCTGAAACCATTCCCTGGAGCGGCGTATCTTCTAGAGGTAGGGGTGGAGTTAGAGAGCAGCACGACGGATCGGTTGGACATTACATTCGAAAGGTGGGGTTCTCAAGATCCCACACTTGGTCATTGAGGACGACACCAAATCCCTCTTCCTGAATCTCACGGCCTTCGAGCAGCTCCATCCTCACAGCCGCTCCCATTTAACGGCGTACACTTTCTTTATGTATTGTCTCATCAATACCGTGGAAGACGCTTCGATCTTGTGCAGGAAGGGGGTGATTGAAAATTGGTTGGGCAGCAATCAGGAGGTCGTTGATCTCTTCGTCGACCTTGGTCGAGACATCACCATCTACCCCAGCGAAGTTTACATGGCGAACGTGATTGAGGGAATACATGACCACTGCAGCAGGCGAACCAATGCTTGGAGGGGGAGCTTCATTCATAACTATGTGAGAAAACCGTGGGCCATGGTTTCCCTCACAGCTGCCATTATTCTGCTCATCCTTACATCCATTCAAGCCTTCTTCGCTATGTTTTCATATTTCAGGCCACCATCTCCTAGCTAGCCAGATATTAATTATATCTGTTGTCACCCATGTATTTATTTTGTTTTTTTTGTGCTCCTTTCAGATATATCTTTTGTGTGAAAATGATTGAATAGTTGTATAGGAAGCCAATAAATTTAGCTTATCAATAATATCAAATAATTTTGAGAATTGATTATATACCTTATGTTGAATTTTGGATGCACATATATGTAATAAGAGAAAATTCGTTACGTACCCACAATATTTATTTATCCCTTGTTCCTTCTATACCCACCACATCTCAGAAATTCGCTTCATTCGCACCACATTTCACACCTCATTCCTTTTATAACCATGGCGTCACATTCCGTCCATATGCATCTGATTTTTTGTTCTTAATGCCAAAAATGCCCATCTTCTTCCCATACAGAAAATCACCATGGTCGGCGATGGCGGTGGCGGCGGCTGCTGCTGCTCTTTTTCCTGTCTTTGCTTCTTTCACCATTTTCTCTCGCCCCTTTGCTAGCTTTCCTCTGTACACGCTCAATCAGAGAATATGATCAAGATCATAGTCCATAACAACCTGCTCATCGTCTTTGAAGAGGTAAGCTTGATATGTGGACTCAAACATCGCATCTAGTCCTTCTCCAAACCTCGAACCTAGACCCCATTTAAGCAGGGGAAACATGGCAGTGATGGTGACTAGGCCTTTGATGACCTGCCCATGTGCACAGTTTATCTGAGCACACAGATTTTCAGAGAAGATGAGACGCAAAAGCAATCTACTCCTGCAAAGGCCGTCATTGCAAGAGATGGAAATGAGAAGCAGGGGCCCATTAGCCACCATCTCATTTCCACCATCGTACCTTGTTACAACCACATACTCATTGCCCATGAACAGATAAGCTTCATGCAGACGACATTAACGAAATGCAGCAGTTATGTAGGTATTGATGTTGATCACCTCTTCGCCATACCACTCCAAGGCTTTGGATTCGCTCAACAGCTCTCCTGCGCAGCTTCTCGTTTCCTTTGCTCGAGTGGAGGAAAATTTTTAATGGTCAGCTTCCCAGCAGGGCCCCAACACCTGACAGTGGCATTCCCACAAGAGAATCCTCTCCTGGACATAATTGACCGGAACAAAAAAGACACCTCATTTGGGAACCCTTGCCTGCGCCAGTACTTTGCAATCCTCGTCGCAACCTCCATCTCGCAGACGTGATCATTGTCGACGCTCAGCTCCCGTAGCACAATGGTGCCATTGTAGTTCTGCTTGTGTAAAATGTTTAAAATAATAAGTTGACCGGTCAAAATTCACGTATAATACCCTACATGGCAAGGGTAAACTTTTTGACCAACTGGGCTAAATGAGTAATAATAGGCCTTGACAAATTATTATTTAAATATGCCACGAGTTGTATATATATTTATATTTTTGAATGTTATTTCAATAACTCGTGTAACTTTGTTGGCATACAGGAATCCAAGTGATCTTAGAGGTCTAGGTTCGAGAATTTTTGGGAAGTAGATTTGCGTTAGGAGAGAGAGCTTTTATAAAGCAAGTGAGATTTTATGCGAAAATTGATTTTAGTTCAATGTTGTAATTATATTTATACAATTGTTATATATAAAATATGTTATAATTTTTATGCAATGCTTGACATATTTAAATTTTATAATCCTAAATTTTTAAAATGTAAAATTATACAAATAAATATGTCCGAACTTAGTGCCTAAAAATATGTATTGAGATTGTTGTATTTTATTATGCATTTTATTTTTATAAATGCATTGATAAAAATTTAATATGCAATATATATATGAATATTAAAATTATATATTAATTATATCGGTTAATTACGACATATATAAGAATATATATGTAATCTGCGTAAGTCAAATCATATATGCTTTTCTCGGAGGCAGAGACGAATTTGTTATTTGCAGCGACTTTTTTTCTGCTGCTTTTCATGAGAAGGATTGCGGAAGAAAAGAAGTTGCGCCTGGAGATAATATGGTATTTGTAGCGACTTTTCTTTCGTTGCTTTTGATGTTTTAATTCATTTAATTTTTTTTGATGCTTCTGATGTCCAGGGATTTCTATAAATTGATGTGTAACCCATTACAACAAAGTACTATGTAAGAAAGGTCTTGGTGGGGCCCACCTATAGTAAAGGTCATGACAATGTGGCTTAATATGGGCCGTTCATTCTATTTTATTATGATTTATTCATTTGAACTTCAATTTGAATGATGAAATAGTCTATTTTTATGTTTTAATGTTTCCGGACTCAATAAAAAGGTTTATTTCGCATTTGAGGCCTAATTTTTAAGATATTAAATTAAATAATTATTTTATCATTTAATTAAGTTTTATTTGGGCCATTATCCATTTGACAAATTTAATATTCTAAAGCAAATCAAATAATCCTCCAACCTATCATACACATGTCATACAATTACCACCCATTCTTTCCTAATAATTTTTTTCAAATCTATTTAGCAACAAAATTATATATAAATCACCTTATATGCATTTAAAAATAAAAACTACATCTATTTAGGCCATCTACCTGACTACACAATCCATGGTCATCACAATCATCATAATTTTCATATTTAAACAACTCAAAAATCTCATACCATCATAATTTCTATATTTAAACAACTCAAAAATCCCATATCCATCAATCTTTACATGATTTTCATCATGTTGATATCTTTCATAGTTGTCCATGATCTAGGATTTGATGGAGACTTAAATCCTTTCAAAAAGGATGATTTGACATCTCCTCACCATAACCCACATGATTTACCTACTTCCAACATGAAAAATTAAAGATTATAAACATGAAAAATTAAAGATTATAAACATGAAAATAAAAAATCTAGCTACAACGGTTTGAATTTTTGCATAGGATTCAATCTCATATTCCAACTACATGATTCATCCTCTCTCATTTAATTAAGATTCATATGGATTTATCAAAACCTCCATGATTTTCACACGCTAGGGGATATCTTACCTCCATTAATGGTCGATGGCGATGGTGGTCATGGTAGTGACAATCTGCAGTGGCTGGTTGCCCCTCTTCTCTTTCTCATTTCTCTTTCCTCTTGTTCTTTCTTTCCTCCTTTTTCTCCGTTTTTCTCTCTTTTCCCTCTATTGATACTACCATTTGTTTGGGGGGGAGCATTTGTGCTTCTCTATTTGGGGTGGCCACATCTGTTGCAGCCCCTAGTACATTGCATATTTTTTTCTCATAATGTGTATATATATCTATATAAGTCATAAATTATAAAATTTTAAAGTTTATGATTTAAACTCATGATAGGTACTTAGGATTGTTCGCATTTAGCAATTCTTATATCAGCTTGAACTTGTTCTAGAAATTAGATTACAATAGCACCCTCATTGAAGAGGTGAGAAGGGCTAGCACCCAAAGAACAAATTTCTGGAGGAGGCCGGGTTGAAGTGAGGTAAGGACTTAAGAGTTCGATGGTCAACACCTGGTTAGTTTTTGAGATAATCGGTCCACCTTCTCGAGCTGCTATGCTAAATGATACATTTTTTCGATCTGCTGTACGATGAATTGCATGTTTGTGCTGAAACTAGGTTCCTTGCAGTTGCTTACTTCGTAAATACTTGCCTTCTTGTATGGTCTCGTGGTTCTCTTATAGGATGAAAGAGAGGCATGGTTAATAGAATTCTCACTGAGCTTCTCGAATAGTTTATAATTTTCATCCTCACTTCTACTCAATAATTTACCTTTGTAAACCGCGTCCACAATATGTTGATATTGATCTGTCAAGTTTTAATAAAAAGCCTAAACATTTTACCACCTCACAATTTATGATGCAGGCACTTCCTCAGCAGTTCCTTCATTCGCTCTTAGGCTTCATAAATTTGCTCTCTTGGAGTTTGATTGAAGTTTGTAATCGCCCTTCACATTGCACTTGTTTGACCAATGGGGTATAGCTTCTTTAAAAACTCTTGTTGCATTTTTGCCCATGTGGTGATAGGGTGAATTAAAGTACCTAACCAATGTTTAGCTTTATCCTTTAATGAAAAAGGAAATAATTCAGTCTTAAAGCATCATCATCAGTAAGGTTTTGAATTTTTACTGTAGCGTAAATTTCTAAAAATTCATCAATGTATCTGTATCAGTCTTTGTTGGTTTTGCCACAAAAAGATAGAAGCATTCGGATAGTACTGGATTTGATCTCATAATGAAGTACCTTGATATCCGATAGTTGGATGTAGAATGAAGGATTAGATTTACTGAGCATGAAATATTCCTTCATCTTTCTAGGATTCGGGGTGGGTTTGCGTTTTCAGCCATAGTAGCTTTTTGTGCTTTTTTTGCTTGATGGAAAAATCTTTCAATCTCAAGATTTGGTTCAACTAGTTGGGATTGAGAGATCTTCTATCACGCATGCACTAAAGAGTATATTGTTGTAAAAGATGAAAATCAAAAGTAAAAGAAATAAATAGGGTATAGCTAACAAATAATTAATAAGGTTTGGAGAAAGAATAATGAAAAATTTTAAACTATGTTAAAGAAAAATAACTCAAATTTTATGTATGCCTCCTGCCAATAGCACCAAAAATTGGTGTACAACTATGCATGTGTTGTTGGGAACTCATGATCACCCATCTCAATTTATATGGGTTTACACTGAAACTAACAAATAATTATAATGTAGAATAATAGTAAGACAGGTCGAATTCACGAAGACGCAATCAAAGTTTGAATTATTTGGAAAAGAAATTTTATTAAACTAAATATCCAAAACAAAATTACAACTAAAGTTTAAAATGCAATAAAAATAATAAAATCCAACTAAAAGCAAAGAAAATAAAAATCTAAAATTAAAAAAATATGAAATAAAAAAATATCTGCATCCATCAACAAGGAGTATTATTTCCTTGCTAAAAGTTTACTATTGGCAAGGAAATAAGATCCCTTCCAATTGTTAAATTTTATGCAACGATTTTTTGCAAAGAATATTATTTCCTTACCAAAAGTTCATTTTATAAGAAAATGAGTTCCATTTCAAATGCTGAATTTTATGCAATAATTTTTTACAGGGAAATATTATTTTCTTGCTAAAAGTTGACTATTAGCAAGTAAATAAGGTCCCTTACTAATGCTAAATTTTATGCAACAATTTTTACAAGGGAATATGATTTCCTTGCTAAAAATGTACTATTGGCAAGGAAATAAGGAACCTTGCAAATGTAGGATTTTATGCAATGATTCGTGCAAGGAAATACTATTTCCTTGCTAAAGGTTCATTATTTGCAAGGAAATAGAAGCAGGAAAATAATTTTTCTTGCCAATGTCTGCATTTTGTTCGACGTACCCCATCGGAATAGCCATGGCTTCGATTGACTGAGATCAAGATGCCTGGTTTCTTCCAGCATTTTGCAACAATACAACTTCCTTGGTCATTATTTATTAGAAGTGAGCTTCTTTATATTGCTTCCATTTTGTTCACTTCTACAATGAGATGAAAATTAGATTAGAACGAAATGGAATATCTTATTTTTCAAAAAAAACAAATTTCCCATTTCAGAAAAATAACAACTTATTTGTTTTCGTTTTCAATATATTTTTTCCAATCCCGATGCACTTTTTTTTTTCCCATTTTCAGCACAAAATAGCATCTTTTACCTCTCACATTATCATAGCATGGCATAAAATTTCCCAATAGCTCATATTAGTGTCATTTCCTTTTATATCTGTGCAAGGTCAATGAAGTGATAAACTGTAATGTGATCATGAATATTAATTGGTAGCGTTCCTGCTATGCCTATTGCTATTGAGGCCCATCTGTCCTCTGAAAAATTTGGCAGACAATTTCCGTCCTTAATCCGATTGCATAATCCTCCTCCATATGTACAAATCATTAGCCTTTGATTCACATTCGAGCACATTGCAGCGCGGAAAATATCTAACATCATCATCTTTTTTAACATTAGGAACATCATCATTAAGGTAGGCCAAAATGAATGAATTATATGAAAAAGCGATGCCCTTTAAATAGATAGCGACTATTTTAAAATAATTAAGTAGGCCGCAAAAATTTTCTTTATTTCTACAGTGTCTAAAAACCCACATGATTTTTATCGAAATGACTTTAAGATATTAATTGAGTAAGGATAATTTGCAAATATACTTACATAGTTTGACCATAATTGCAAATATACCTATGTACACTACAACAAAATGCAGCCATTGCAACCAATAATTGCAATGAAAAAATAAAATTAAAACTGTAAGATCATGAGGAAATAATTGTCTTAATCTATCTAAGTAAATGCCCCAATTTGCCCACCTCAAGAAACTTATTTTCAACAACTTTTTTTTGTTTTTCTTCATACACTTATTTATCTAAGTGTATTTAATATTCAAACGAAGTTTTAGCTTTTTTGAATATGTTTATCTATTTTTATGAGATTTTTGAACATCTATGTGTATATACATATTTAAAATATTCTTATTTTTAAAAATCTAGAAAAAATATATACACATGTCCAAAAATGGTAGAACTTGGTTTATATGTTAAATACACTTAGATAAACAAGTGTGTAAAGAAAAAAACAAAAAAAATACTGTAAATGGGTTTTTTGAAGTGGGCTAAACGGAGCATTAACTTAGTCCGGGCTAACGGGATCATTCCTCCGTCTTAGAACCTTGATTCCTTATTCCAACTGGTTTTTTGACCTTAGATTCCATTCACCTATGAACATTTGCCCATCAGTCCTTCAGTATCTAACGGCGCTCCAGCCAAAATTTCTTCACCAAAAGTTCAACTTTGGTTGGTAAAGAAAATTTTTATTGTCAATAATTAGTGGTATATGTCATTCAACAACCACTAAAAAGAAATTTAGTTGCTAATAATTTAATCAATCATATTCATGCGTTCATATATAAGTTCAGACACCAAACCAAACCCCATCTATTATTGACCCATCTTGAAGATTGACACAGCCGACGAAATGCAGTTCATCCACTGTACCTGGCGTTATTTATTTAATCAAGGAAACTTCTTCATTTGTAAAATGTGGTTGTGCATAGGCCTCAATTAACTTATATGCAAAATTAACTTAATAAAAACATGATTTGGTGCTAAATATCAATTTTAAAATTATATTTTTAATATTTGAAAAGTCTAAATATGTGAATAAATGATTCTATGAAAGATATTATTATATTATAATGCATATATGAATGAATATAAGCATTTTTATAATTCACGTTTGAATATATAATTTTCTAAGTAAATGCGTCCATGCATGTTTTGATCAAAGGCAATATTGTCTCCTAAGCTAAATAAATAATGCTAAATATAATTGACATAGCAAGAAAATTGTCATGAGACTGCTTCTATGTGAGACATATATATATATATATATATATATATATATATATATATATATATATATATGAGTTGTATCCAAGTCATGATAGAAGGATGGGAATTGAGATTAACTGTTTGAAATTTAAGACAATTTGTAAATATACCCACAGTTTGGTTATAATTACAAATATATATTTATATAATTTCAAAACTTACAAATAACTCCATATAATTTGATCATAATTGCAAATATATCTATATCATAATAGATCCACTACTAAGTCATTATAGCATAGATATATTTGTAATTGTTTTGCAAATTATGTTGGTATATTTATAATTTTATAAGCTGAATGAGTATATTTAATTTTGCAAATATACCAATATAATTTACATATATTTTCAAATATACCCACAATGTGAATGCACAAGGATGGCAAATGAAGGCATGGGTATATTTACAATTACGGTCAAACTCTACGAAAATTATTTTTAATTTCTAAAATTATATAAGTATACTTGTAATTATAGTTCAACAATGCAAACGTATTTACAAATTATGGTAAAATTTGCTAGTGATGGCCGGATTGGGAGGCCCTAGGTCAACATGATAAATTATAGCTATACATAAACCTAGCCAGTTGTACTCGCCCTTATTTTTTTAATATCCTCCCAGCTATACATATACCAATATAATTTACATATATTTTCAAATATACCCACAATGTGAATGCGCATGGATGGCCAATGAAGGCATGGGTATATTTACAATTACCGTCAAACTCTACGAAAATTATTTTTAATTTCTAAAATTATATAAGTATACTTGTAATTATAGTTCAACAATGCAAACGTATTTACAAATTATAGTAAAATTTGCTAGTGATGGCCGGATTGGGAGGCCCTAGGTCAACATGATAAATTATAGCTATACATAAACCTAGCCAGTTGTACTCGCCCTTATTTTTTTAATATCCTCCCAGCTGGCTTGAGAGGTCCGAGACTAATTGTAACGATTCCGGTCTGTTTGGCACGCATGTAATTCTTGTTATTAATTACATTTGTGTTTGGGAATATGTAAAAAAATGCAAAATTTTTTTTAAAAAATGAGAAAACGATGTGATTTGAAAAAGTACTAATTAAAACTAAAGAAAATAAAGTTGAAATAAATAAGATAATTGTACAGAAAAATAGAAAAATGATTAAAATAATAAAAAATTAAAATAGTTGAGTAATTAAAATATCGAATCGTGTTAAAAGAAATGTAGTATGGAAGTGGAAACAACCCGCCACCTCCCATGTTCCCAAATGACCTCTTTTTGTTGACATTTTTAATTACATCATTTTAACCTACTTTTTATTAACTAACATCCATTTAAAAGAAAAGAGAGGCAATAAAGAGAACTGCCTAATCGGTTGACGTTGATAATTAATAATTAAAAATAAAGATTAACTAGATATTTGTTAACGTAAAAACAGTAATTAAAAATAAAAAATAAAAAACATTGTTGGAAAGGTGGAAAATTTTTGTTGAGGCTAGATAATGCTTTTCCTCATCAATTAGCTTAGATTATATGCGGGTGTCTTTTGGAACAGGTAAAAGTTAAAAGACAAAATACTCTCTGCTAGACACCTTTTGAGTTGATTAGAAATTTTAATGTCTGATAATCATACTTTTTCTATTATTATTTTCACATTTCAATTATTTTTCCACATTTTTTCCAATTAAACTATCGGTTTTAACCTTTTTCTCTTTACTCTTTTTTATTATATTTTTTGTCCTCACTTTTGATTATTAATATTACCCTTATCCTAACACATCATCCTCTTAATTTTTGAAATATTTTCCATTTATTCTTTCAAAATTTTAAATACTTTTACATTTTCCGACGTGGACAAATGTTTTGGAAACGAGGATTTGTCTTGGTGGAATCAAATTGATCCGAAGTCCAAAAACACAATATCGGCTCTTGAACACATGCTTATATAATTGCAACCTCAGAGTTTAGTTGTGTTCATTGATTCCATTCTCGTCAAATATAATATAATTTGCCAGGTCTTTTTCTATTATTTTAATATTTTTGGCATGTGCTTGCTTGAAGAAACTGCTACTAACTAATACACGATGACTTATTTTATTAGTATTGTGGTTGTTCCTGTTGTTGTTGTTGTTATTATTAGGGTTTTTATTCCATGTAACTAGAAGTGTTTTCATGCAATTTCTTCGATTTTTAATATCAATTTTAATGTTTCATGGAAGATTCACATCATTATATTTAATAGTACTTATTTAACTAGAAAGCTAAGTTTTATCCAAATCAGATATAAGTCATCACCAGTGACTAGCAGAGGTGTCAGAGGTAGTACTCACTTAGGTGTAATATCTTGGGTTCGAATTGGGTATGAAAGCTCTCCATTAGTATCCGAAAGTCTTTGATCTTCGGGTTGATATTCGAGAGTTTGTAGCCTCTTATATTGATATTTAAGAGTATTTGGCTTTTTTTTTCAAATTATAAGAATTGTTTTAAAGCTAGATTATAAGATAAGTCAAGATATGATATAAAATATACCAATCAAAAAAATGTACATAGGTCATATTTGTTGAATACTATA
The DNA here is from genome assembly GCA_030490835.1 of Annona cherimola. Classification (NCBI taxonomy): domain Eukaryota; kingdom Viridiplantae; phylum Streptophyta; class Magnoliopsida; order Magnoliales; family Annonaceae; genus Annona; species Annona cherimola. The sequence goes on along the minus strand of CM059971.1, from coordinate 65,548 downwards.
TATTTATGTGTAAATTATGAAGAATGCTTAGATCTATTTATATGTGGAAGTATACTTGTAATTATAGTTAAACTATGCAAATATATTTACAAATTGAGGAATGATCCTATTAGTCCGGACTAAGTAAATATCTCACTTAACCCACCTCAAAAATTCTATTTAAAACAATTTTTTTTTACTTTTTTCTTCATACACTTGTTTATCTAAGTGTATTTAATATATAAATCAAGTTTTACCATTTTTGGATATGTATATAGATTTTTTAGATTTTTAAAAATAAGGATACTTTAAATACATATATACATGTAGATATTTAAAAATCTCAAAAAAATGAAGTTTTTGGATATTTATGTGATTTTGCTAATTACTGCAATTAGGGTTAAGGATTAGCAATAATGATGTGATTAATCATTTTGAGCTAAAATGAGACAATGGGATTAGAGCACATTATTGTTGATTTAAATATGCAAATACATCATGGAAAATCATTTTAATTCATTTAAAATGAATTATGAGCATTTGAATCATAATTGACAAGTTTAACGGAAAAACATTAGAAAATTCATAACTCAACGCCCGTAAGGCGGATTCAAGTGAAATTTGAGATGATAGTTGATGATGTTGGGCTTAATATTATGGAATTATTAGGTTATGAAAATTATTGATGAAATGAGTGTTATGATTTATTGATCATATTTCAATTTCAACTGTTAACTTTAAACGGCTATAACGAGTGCTAGAAAAATCGGATTGAGATGAAATTTGAAACGGTTGAATGAAATTATAAGATGTTTATTTTGGATGGATTATATTAAGCTTGAAATTTTAGAAAAATACCTGCAATGAAAAAGGTGAGCATGGTTGACTAATGCACCTCAGAAGTACCTTTCCATTAATGTTAGAGTACAATGCATAATGGCTTGGTTTTAATGGGAGATGAGGTGTCAAATGCAGCCCATTTCTAAGGTATTTTATGTATTTATTTGAAATTCAAAAATATGAGAATTATCCAGCCATTAAATGCATATCATGATGGAGCTACAAAGCAAATAACTTATGCATGGAGGAGGCGGCAACAAGGGCCGTCCAAGGGGCTGCCATGTTGCTTCTTTTTGAATTTTTAATTTTTTAAGATATGAATTTATATAGCTGACATGTTGGGATACATAGATGAGCATTCAATTATGTGGAAAAAATTCAAGAAAAATCGTGAATTGCAGCTGCCATGAAAAGGTGAAAAAGTGGACAGCTTGTTGCATGCAATTGACATGCAATGCTAAGTGTGATTTCTGCAATTTTTGGTAATTTTTTTAATACCAAATTAATGCATGAATTAAGGGGTAATTAATTATATAAATTACCCACATTTTGGAATTTTAAAAATAGAGAAAAATTGCTAGAAACATGGATAGCAAATGACGTGCTAGGTGGAGCAACTTGGACGGTCATGGATTAAAGTGATTTTCTAATTTTTCAAAAATGGTAAAATCCCATTTTACTTGGCCGGGAATGTGCCAACACATGAAGGGGGATATGCATGCATTAATGGTGTGAAAAATGGCCCAAGAATTGGGGCCCACAGCCGGAAAATCCAGCACCTATGTAAGGCCATGCACGTTCATATGATGGAGCTCTAGAAAATTGGCTAAGTGCTGAATTTTTTATCCCGAGCAACCAGCAGCTCTCACATCCCATTTTTCCCAGCAAGGAAGAAGGAAAAACAAGAAAAAAGGAGGAGAATTTGAGGAGAAAATCATCTCAAAGGATTAGGGTTTGAGTTAGCTCAAAACCAAGTAAGTGTACGTGTTGTTGAGTTGATTATTTTTAGTTTTTAAAACTCCAAAATGGGAATATGGAATGGATGCTTAAAGAATCTGTAAAATAATGATTTAGCATGCTTTTGATTGGATATGGAATGGGTATTAAGTTTCATATATGAATTTTCAAGTTTAAGTTGATGAAAGTGAAGTTTTGCATGAGTATTGAGTGGAAAATCCAAGTTGGTAAACCCTAAATCTCCAAGACAAGTTTCTGTTTTGGTTTGATGATATGATTAGGTTATGAATCATGTATTCATGCAAAATATATGATGGTTTATGCTTAAATGACGAATTTTCGAAGTTATGAAATGCAAAGTGATGATTTTGACCTAATTTTCATGTTTCTATGCTAAAAATGCTATGAAAATGTGTTTGCATGTTTTATGAATAATATTTAGGGTAAAATACCCTAGTTTTAAGGTATTATGGATGCCCAAAAATATTTGGGAAAATAAGTCCTAAAACTGATTTTTATAGATTTTATGAAAATATGTCTAACCGATGTGAAACGGGACTCAAAATGTGTAAGAAACTTACTGCTTTGAGAAATGATAATTCATGGATGTTATATATGTATTAAATCTCTAAATATGGATTAAGAAAAGTAGGATTACATGCTGAAATTTCAAAATTATATAACTGCATAAGGTTATGTGTCAAAAGATATGTTAAATGGGTGAAAAACGGGTTCCAAACTTGCTGTTTTGGAAACCTATGGAAAGTGGATTTAAATCCCATAAAAATATACTAAATGGAGTGGTAATTAAGGGTCATTAACACTCTGAAACATGGATCATATTGCTGATGTAGAAAATTTTATAAAATGCATGATGTATATGTAGCCAAATGAGCATATGGGAAGGAATAGACATGCAAGGATGATGAATGACTTGTAAAATGTGATTTTGTGCAAAAATGCATAAGAATATGATGAATTTCATGATTACATAACTGTTTTGAATTATATGATATTAATTTCCAATTTTGGAATTATGTCGTACAGCTTAAGGTGATAACGGGTGCTTAGAACGAGCACCGATGTATGAATTTTGTAAAAAACGTGAAAAATGATAAATGGAGGTTAATGGACCTATAATTGATAACCATTGAATGAATTTTATGTGATTTAAATGATTGCCCAACTTATGGGGTTGGATATGTTATAAGTGAACCAATGAAATATGCGAGCATATGCTATATGAAAGCCTAATGACTTGAGAAGCCAAATGAATAATACATGTTAATGAAAATGGGTTAGAAAACTAAATGAGATGCAAGGAAAATAAATATATGAAAAATCATATTATTCTCATGTAGGTAAAGGAAAAGAAAAAGCTGAGACAGAAAGCTAAGGAACACAAGTAAGCAAATAAATTTTCTAAAGGATTTTTGCTTTTCTAAATTATTTACATCAATGCAATGTTTGGCTTTAACTTGTTGATAAAATTGTGGAAATTATTTCTAATATGTTTAAGGATGACCATCCCTTAGCAAAATGGTATTGAAATGATGTTTTACTTCAAATGCAATATTATAAAATTTTCTTTGATAAATGCTATGGAAAAATGATATGAGTCTATGTTTCTGATTGAAAAATCATGCTAGCATGTTAAAGATGGATTTATGAAAAAGTTCATATGCACAAGGTATTAGGTCCACTTGAAGGGTATAAGCGGATCGATTGTCCTCCCTTGGTGTGACCAAGTCGCTTAAAACAGGCACAAGGCCGGCGGCGCCCTCTCTGAAATGGGAGTTAACGTGATGGATGGTCGTCTGACTAGCTTCCATCCTAAGGAAAAAATGATATATATGTTCATGTTTTATATGACATTATGCATATGGTACTCGTGATGAGTACAAGAGTTCATGTTTTCAAGAGATACCTTAGATAAGGTATATGTTGCTTTCCAATATGATTTTAAATGTAAAATGTTGCCTTAAATGATTTTCCTGTAAAATGAAAATAGATTTCTCATTAAGTTTCGACTCACGATTTTATTTTTCAAACCCAAAAACAGGTGAAAGACAGGTTATGGCGAAGGAGCAAGTGCAAGCCGAATAAAGAAATGGAAAAATTTAGAATTCTTATGTTATGAGCAAAACACTTGTGGAATGGTTGTAACCATTTGAATGTTTATATTGATGACTATGGTTAATACATGCTGTGACATTTAATTTATGTAGATGATGAAATATTTTTGAACAGCATGCTTTGTATGTGATAATGGGTCGGAAATGATCTAGATATGTTTGAGATGAAAACATGAGAAATTAAACTCTTATGAGAATGAAAATTAAGTGGATAAATATCCGTTAAAACCCGCCATATGACAGGACAATAATTCTGATCACGTTTACCAATCAATACGATCCCGAGGTAAGAGCTAAGTTGTGACGCTCGGTTTGGGGCGCCACATTTGATAAGAGTGCTAATCAAAACTAAAGAAAACAAAGTTGAAATAAATAAGATAATTATATAGAAAGATGAAGAAAAGGTTAAAGTAATAAAAAATTGAAGTAGTTGAGTAATTAAGATATCGAATCATCTTCAAAGAAATGTAGTAGACATTGAATCATTTAGTCTTACCATAATGATATTTTAGATGGAGTAGATGTTGAAAATGTAATTTCAAAATTTGATATTTAATATTAAATTACTTTATTGTATTGATTTTACACATTTGTAAATATGACTATTAAAAGTGAAACTAGACAAATAGAATGATTTCTATAATGATATTGATAGTTCTCAAAATTTTCATATAATTTTATGATAAATTCACACTATTAAGTATAAAAATATTAATTAAATACAAGTTTTACGTAAAATTTGGTGAAAAATATATTTTCATAAAATCTCCATATTTGTTGTTAACAAGTCATTTTGCAATATTTTTGAAAATGTAAAAATATGAAGAGAATTACATATGCTAAGATAAAATTAAATAGGCAAAAAAATTGTGACATTGAAATATGTATTATCCCATTAATATAATTTGGGCAAAATTTTAAAATCATTTTATTAGGAAAATCATACATGACTAAAACTATTTTTTGATGAGTAACAAAATAGATTATCATATAATTTTTAGATAAAAAAGTAATTGATAAAATTAATTCAAAAGAAGCTAGAAATTAAATTAAGATGATATATGATGTCATTGAAATTATTTATCTAAGAATTAATATTTAAATTTGTATTTAAATGCACAGCAAGTAACCAATTCGCATACACCACAAGAGCACCAATTCAGTGCTCCACCATCTTTCCCAAATTGATTTCCATGGCTGCCTTCTCCTTCTCCAAATCCGGCTGAAGCAGTGCACGACCAACCAGTCAGGGAAAAATTCAGAACAAAGCACTCACTTTGCCGGCAGCCATTGCCGATCGACAAACTAGCACCCAATCGCAGGAGCAGGTGAACCCAGCAATAATGCAACCCTCTCTTCTGATTCGAGCAGCATGTATAGCAGCCGTGTTTCGGCACCCTCTTAAAGCCAACCACAAAACAACGGCAACGAGTAGAACCGGCTCTCCTATCAGCAACCCTACCCACCTTCAATCACCGACGAGAAATCACCCACCGCCCTCTTCTTAGTTTCAAAAATCAGCCGGCCACAAAATCGCTTCTAAGCAGTAGATCTCACTAATTTAGTTATTGTTGATTAATTGTAATTTCTTTCTTTTAGCTTCTCTCCTATCCTTTTTTCCTCTCATTTCTTTCTCTTTTCTCTCTCTTCCCCTTCTCTTTTACTTCTTTCTATCTTCTCTCTACCTTGTTTTTCTGTTCTCCCTAATTTCTTTCTCTCTCCGTTCTCTCCTTTCTATCTCTCTTATCTCTTTTCTCCATATTAATCTTAAACAATTCAAAACCTTATTGCTGATATATGGATTCAACCAGACTCACCATTATTTTATGCTATCTTTCATATAATGTTACTTTTAAAGTATTTTAGTTAATTTTAATTAAATTGATGATCATAGTACTCTTAATTATAATTAGAAAAGAAGAGAGAAGAAAAAACAAGAGAAGGGGTACAACAATATGTTCACAGGCCATATTTGCATAAAAATATGTACATGTATGTGTAAATTAAGAAAATGTTTAGATTCATTCATATACATATTAGAATTTAGTAATATTTTATGGAATCTTTTATCCAAATATTTATGATATTTTAGATGGTTTAAATGTTGAAAATACTACTTAAAAATTGATATTTAATATTAAATTATTTTATTATATTGATTTTACACATTTTGTAGATAGAGCCCATTTACAGTGATTCTAGACAAATAATTTTTTTAAAAGTAATATAAATAATGTTAAATACAATTGATGGAGTAGATTTTACATCAGCCAACTAGATATTTAAAATGAAAGGAATTACATTGAAGGGGGGGTTTCATAGAAGTACTACCGCATTTATTTAGGAGCTATATCTTTCCAATTTATAGGTGAAGCTGTTTCTCTAAGTTTTATAGATGAAGCTGTATCTTTAAATATTTGTAAGAATGTATCACGACGTTATTACAAGAAATATTTTTTGATCATATTATAAGAAATATTTTTTTGAAACAACATATTATAAGAAATATTGATATGGGCGGAAATGTACAAAAAAAACATAATGTATGAATTTGGTTTGAAAAATAAATAACTAATATTATAAAATAAACAATTAACATTATAAAAAATATTGGATACGAATTTAACCATTTAAATCTGGTTTCTATATGCTAGTTTTGACCGATTATACATATAGCCAATCTATTTAAATTTTTATACAATGATTTTAACAAATGAGTGCTTCGACAAGAAAAAGTACAAATGGTTTTAATTGCACCATTCATTATCAACAAGATAATATAATGCAATTATGATAAAATGCAGCCAACATATAAATTTTTTTTTTAGTGGAACAACCAACATGTAGTTAGACGGTATAATAATATCTCATAAAGCCATCATTGAAATAATTTAGGAAATAGAAGTCCAAGGTAAAAATATATATTGACTCTATTAGAAAGCCGATGATCTCATCCTCCCTGACTTCAGCACCTGATGCAATTAATACGTACACAAATATATGATCTGGATTTGTTCCCATCGGCCAATAGAAATTCCAGCTGCACACATGTTCATGGACCAGATCAGCAAACCGAATTGGTCAACCACTCTAGCTTGTAAGGTTGTATCACATGCTTCACTGCGAAATTAAAAATTAGCAACCCTACCATCTCAAGCACATTATTCGCGGGATTTGTTGAATTAGACCGGTTTCAAAATGGCATTGTGGAACCAGTTTCGTACGAGGCACATCAAATGGTTTTGAACCATCAGTTCCCATTCATAGTGTTTAATAAAATCGATTTTGCTAATATGTAACCAGAAGTCGTTTTATGTAATATTTTCATTTTTAATATTTTAATTATCGATTAGAAATCTAATCTGTTCAATGTATTTAACATCATTTGTATAACTCAAATACCAAATTTCATCAAAATCAAATATCTGCTTGGCCCACATTTAATTAAAAATATAGGTTCATATGTAAATTATAAAAAATGCCTTGATCCATTCATATATACATTGCGATATAAAAATACTTTATAGAATCATTTATTTATGTATTAATGATATTTAAGATGATTTTGATATTGAAAATATAATTTTAAAATTGATGTATAACATCAAACCATTTTATTATGCTTATTTTAGATTTTAAATGAATTATGCACAAACATAAAAACCTTTAAAATAATATATGCAAACCAGAAGTGGATGAAGAAAATTACGTTACCTATCTTTAAGAGTTTCACCAAATATATGATCATCATTCCTTCCCCTCAGACCAATGCAAATGTGAAGCATATGTTAAAATCAGAAGTCATTGTAATATTTTGTGTTGTGCAACCTTTTCTACCTATATATCATGTTTTTTTTAATTATTATTCTACAATGACATGTGATATTACAACTTTAAACCCAATCATAGTTTTCTCTTGGAGACAAAGCTCCACCCATATTCATAGAAGATAAAAACTCTCAAAGCCACACCCCTGCAATTGAGCGAAAATTTGAAACTCCCACTGATGGTGAGAAAACGACTCGAAGGCACAACAGCAGCTTTGTTGCCCAATGCACTTACCAACTCGGGACCCACAGTTGGTGAATATCATGCTTGTTGACTATAAAAAACCACATAGGAAACACTTGTAAGGGTGTAATCGGGTTAAGGCCAACCTGCAACCCAGTTAATTTAACCCTATTTTTAGTTGATTAAGGTAGAAATTTTCAACCCACTGACCTGGATACACCACTCATGCTAGTCATTTAATTAAATGAATTGGTCATGGGTTGATCTTGTCTAAGCTGATACTCCCATCAACCTGCATAATTTGTCTATAATTTATGAAGAATTCATACTTTTTAATATTTATTTTAAAAGTAATCTATAACTATTAACAATGGAATCAATTTTAGTGATGCTAGACAAACAAATTTTTTTATAATAATATAAATAATGTTAAATACGATGGATGGAGTGGATTTTATATCAACTATCTCGATGTTAAAAATGGAAAAGATTATATTGAAGAGGGGTTTTATAGAAGTACTACCGCATTTATTTAGGAGCTATATCTTTCCAATTTATAGGTGGAGCTATTTCTCTAAGTTTTATATATGAAGTTGTATCTTTAAATATTTGTAAGAATGTATCAGGGCGTTATTATAAGAAATATTTTTTGATCATATTATAAGAAATATTTTTTGAGGAAACATATTATAAGAAACATTGATATGGATGGAAATATACAAAAAAAAAAACATAATGTATGAATTTGGTTTGAAAAATAAATAATTAATATTATAAAATAAACAATTAACATTATAAAAATATTGGATACACATTTAACCATTTAAATCTGATTTCTGTATGCTAGTTTTGACTGATTATACATATATCCCGATTATACATATATCCAATCTATTTAAATTTTTATACAATGATTTTAACAAATGAGTGCTTCGACAAGAAAAAGTACAAATGGTTTTATTTGCACCATTCATTATCAACAAGATAATATAATGCAATTATGATAAAATGCAGCCAACATATAATTTTTTTTTAATGGAACAACCAACATATAGTTAGACGGTATAATAATATCTCATAAAGCCATCATTGAAATAATTTAGGAAATAAAAGTCCAAATTAAAAATATGTATTGACTCTATTAGAAAGCCGATGATCTCATCCTCCCTGACTTCAGCAGCTGATGTAATTAATACGTACGCAAATATATGACCTGGATTTGTTCCCATCGGCCAATAGAAATTCCAGCTGCCCACATGTTCATGGACCAGATCAGCAAACCGAATTGGTCAACCACTCTAGCTTGTAAGGTTTTATCACATGCTTCACGACAAAATTAAAAATTAGCAACCCTACCATCTCAAGCACATTATTTGCGGGATTTGTTGAATTAGACCGGTTTCAGTGGAACCAGTTTCGTACAGGCACGTTAAATGGTTTTGAACCATCAGTTCCATTGATAGTGTTTAACAAATAAGATTTTGTATAACTCAAATACCAAATTTCATCAAAATCAAATATTTGCTTGGCCTACATTTAATTAAAAATATATGTTCATCTGTAAATTATAAAAAATGCCTTGATACATTCCAATATACATTGCGATATACCAATATTTTATAGAATCATTTGTTTATGTATTAATGATGTTTAAGACGAATTTGATATTGAAAATATAATTCTAACATTGTTATATAACATCAAATCATTTTTATGCTTATTTTAGATTTTTTAAATGAATTATGCACAAACATAAAAACATTTAAAATAATTTATGCAATCAATATATGCAAACCTGAAGTGGATGAGGAAAATTAGTTGCCTATCTTTAAAAGTTTCACCAAATATATGATCATCATTCCTTCTCATCCTACATACATCCAATGTATTTAAATCTGATTTCTGTATGCTAGTTTTGACCGATTGTACATATATCCAATATATTTAAATTTTTATACAGTAATTATACATATATCCAATATTAGAAAATGTTTATTTCTGAGAAGCTTCATAGAAAAAGCTCTCGCCCTTTAACGCCTGGGTTCGGCTGAGGGAGGGAAGACAACATAAAAGAGAGCTCTTTGGCAAAGCTCTTAAACTCGATTACTGCATCTACTCGCTATTCACATATAATCACTTTTTTTTCTTTAAAATTAAAATATATGAATTAATTGTATAGAAATAATTAATTAAAAAGTAAGTAGTTGTATAAAAAATATTAAAAAATAATTAAAAAATAAGATAGTTATGGAGAGTAAAAAATTTTAAATTAAAAAGTTTTAATTTCACAATTTTTGCACATTGCTAAACAAACCCGCAAATGTTTATGGAGAGATGTTTATAGAAAATATTTTCTTTGTGTGAGGGTTAAATATGATTGAGTATGATATCAAACTGTACAATGTGTAATACTAGAAACTTTCATCTACTTTTAAAAACATTTTATAACGTACACTTCTTGTATTACGGCACATCACTCAAAATAAATATATACACATATTCAAAAATAGTAAAAATTAGTTTATAGATTAAATATAACTAAATTAACATATTTATAAAAATATTTTCAAAAAAATATATATTTCGTCTGAAAGATCACCGACCTTATAAGAAATATTTTTTTAATCATAGTATAAGAAATATGGATATGGATGTAAATGTACAAAATAACTTAATATATGAATTTGATTTGAAAAATAAATAACTAATATTATAAAATAAACATTTAACATTATGACAAAGTATTAGATACGCATTTAGCCGTTTAAATATCATTTCTGCGTGCTAGTTTTGACCGATTATACACATATCCAATATATTTAAATTTTTATACAGTGATTTTAACAAGAAAACGTAATCAGCAAGACGGCTTCGGATGTTTTATTACGCATTAGAAAATGTTTATTTCCGAGAAGCTGCATGGAAAAAGCTCTCGCCCTTTAAAGCCCGGGTTCGGCTGAGGGAGGGAAGACAACGTAAGAGAGAGTCTTTCCTCTGCACCGCTTGACAGTTACCTCCCTTCACCTTCATCACTTTCCCTTAAAAAGGTGATAAAAACACGTAAGAACCGACATTCTTTGGCAAAGCTCTCAAACTCGATTACTGCATCTACTCGCTATTCACATATTTTGATAAAATCACTTCTTCTTTTTTCTTTTTTTTTTTTTTTTTGGTTTTTATTGCTTTCACGACAGACCAGTTTGATTCCATGGATGATCATGATTCTCCTGCACGAGGCGAAGTGGAGACGAGCGGCGAGGGGCAGCCAAAGCTGACAGCGACAGTATCGGGAGAGATGGATGATTTAGGTAATCCAGGTGCCGCAACCGCTTCCTCCGACCCCGTCGAGAAGGACGATCCAAAGCCGGCGCCGCCTTTAAAATCTGTGTTGCGGCCTATGTCTCCACAATCCTCGTCGATAGCACCAGCGAATTTTCGGAGAGTGCCTATAAAAGCACCCTCATCCACCACTGACTCCAATGATTCAGATAATTCTGATATTCTAGCGCCAATGTCGCCGCCCCCGCCACCAACAATAGCAAAGACAGCACAAGCCTATTTTGGGAGAGAGCCTAGAAAAATACCCTCATCGACCACTGGCTCCCGTGATTCGTATAATTCTAATGTTCTAGCTCCAACGCCTCCGCCGCCGCCACCACCACCACCAATAGCAAAAGCAGGACGAGCGTATTTTGAGAGAGAGCTTAGAAAAGCACCCTTATCCACCACTGTCTCCCGTGATTCATATAATTCTGATGTTCTAGCCCCAATGCCAATACCACAGCCGCCGCCGCCAATAGCAAAAGCAGGACGAGCGTATTTTGAGAGAGAGCTAAGAAAAACACCCTCGTCCACCACCGGCTCCCGTGATTCATATAATTCTGATGTTCTAGCCCCAATGCCAACACCGCCGCCGCCACCACCGCCACCACCAATACCAAAAGCAGGACGAGCGAATTTTGAGAGAGAGCTTAGAAAAACACCCTCGTCCACCACCGACTCCCGTGATTCATATAATTCTGATGTTCTAGCCCCAATGCCAACACCGCCGCCGCCACCACCGCCACCACCAATACCAAAAGCAGGACGAGCGTATTTTGAGAGAGAGATTAGAAAAACACCCTCGTCCACCACCGACTCCCGTGAGTCATATAATTCTGATGTTCTAGCATCGACGCCGCCACCGTCACCGCCGCCACCACCACTAATAGCAGAAGCGGGACGAGCGTATTTTGAGAGAGGGCTTAGAAAAACACCCTTATCCGCCACTGACTCTCGTGTTTCAAATAATTTTGGTGTATTTCCAACGCCGCTGCCGCGAATAGCAAAAGAATATGGAGCGTATTTTGAGAGAGTGCCTGGAAAAACACCCTCATCCACCACTGACTCCAGTGATTCAGATAATTCTGATGTTCTAGCACCAACGCCGCCGCCGCCGCCGCCGCCATTGCTACATAGGTTATGCGATCAAGCTGCCCGCCGCCGCCGCTATTGGTGCATCTACGACATTCCCTACAACATCCGGCAAAGAGCCAAAGATGCTTACGGCCCTCTGGTTGTCAAATTAGGCCCTCTCGAATACGGACACGGACACGACTACAAATATGAATGCGGCACAATGGAGACCATCCGAGAGCAGAAATGTTGTTACCTGCAAGAGGCGCTCTCTGCCACCGGCGATGTTCATCGTGGATTCCAGAATCTTCATCAGCAAATCCAAAAATTGGAGCGACGCGCGCGCAAGTGCTATTCTAAAAATTTGAGTCACATCGACAGCAATGAGTTTGTTACTATGATGGTGCTCGACGGTTGCTTCATCCTTCAAATCCTTCTCAAGGAGAGGGAGCGTCGCCGTATCAGCTCCGGCGATCCCATCTTCGAACAAAGATGGCTCTTTCTCAAGGTCAAGCGTGACCTGATGCTGCTGCGCTGCCAAATCCCCTTCTTTGTCCTCGAGCGCCTCTTCGACCAGCTTAAGCCCTCAATGAGCATCGACGCCTCGCTCCGCGAAGTCGTCTACGACTTCTTCAAGGATAGAATCAAAGGTCCTCCCCGCAACATCAACGCAAAACACAAGCATCTGCTGGACATCCTACATTCGAATCTCTTCCCTGACGTGGATGGGAGCAAGCACAAGTCTTCGTCCACCAATCTGAAACCTTTCCCTGGAGCGACGTATCTTCTAGAGGCAGGGGTGGAGTTTGAGAGCAGCAGGACAGATCGATTGGACATTACATTCGAAGGTGGGGTCCTCAAAATCCCACACTTCGTCATTGAGGACGATACCAAGTCCCTCTTCCTGAATCTCACGGCCTTCGAGCAGCTCCATCCTAGCAGCCTCCCCCATGTCACGGCCTACACTTTCTTTATGCATTGTCTCATCAATACCGCGGAAGACGTTTCTATCTTGTGCAGGAAGGGGGTTATAGAAAATTGGTTGGGCAGCAATCAGGAGGTCGCTGATCTCTTCGCCGACCTTGGCCGTGACATAACCATCTACCCCAACGAAGTTTATGTGGCGAACGTGATTGAGGGAATACATAACCACTGCAACAAGCGAATCAATGCTTGGAGGGGGAGCTTCGTTCATAACTATGTTCGAAAACCGTGGGCCATGGTTTCCCTCACAGCTGCCATTATTCTGCTCATCCTTACTTCCATACAAGCCTTCTTCGCTATGTTTTCATATTTTTGGCCACCATCTCCAAGCTAGTCCGATACCTGTTGATCGATTTGTTGAAGGTGGAATTATATCTGTCGTCACCCATGTATTTTTTTTGTGTTCCTTTTGGATATAAGCTTGCAGTAGTGAAGAAGAGACTCTGTTTGCAATAATCGTTCACGGACTGTCACGCCGCGTCCGTAAATAACCGTGTTTGTTTTTTGGCAAAATATCAATATTATTTGGTTGAAAGATGCTTTAATAATACTTTGGTTTGGATGATTCTCCGACTCTTTTATTTTTGAAAGTGGATTCTAGATGATTCTCTGACTCTTTCATTTTTAAAAGTGTATTTTAAATATCATCAATTACTTGTGTTGCTACTATGTTAGAGGATGATTTGGTTAATTAATTTGTAATTTCATCATTATTTTCTGTTTGGTAATCATGGGAAAATCGAACCAGAGGAAAAATAATTTTTCACTTGAAAAAAAAATCAATGAAATGGCTGATCAGGAAATTAATTAACTCAAGTTTCATTGTGGATACCTTCAAAAAAAATTTTAATTGGGGATCAAGCATGGTTTGGGGTTGCAATGAGCCAAACTAAGTTGAAGTTTGGTTGAACTTCATCTTAAATTGAAAGTCTAACAAACTAATTTATACTTGATATAACATGGATCTAAGGTGTGTTTGAAATGTTACAAAATTTTAAATGAAAAAATTTGATGTGAAACTTTTTAAATTGATAGAAATGATGCGATACGATAGTGGTAATAATAAAGAGTAAAGAATAAAATAAAAATAAATAAGTAATTTATATGCCTATCGTGTGAAAATGATTGAATAGTTGTATAATAAGTTATGCAAAAATAATTTAAAAATAAGATAGCTAGAGAGATCGAAAAAATTTTAGTTGAAAATTTTTTTTGTTCTAAACAAACATGCTTCTAATTATTAGGAAATTCTTGCTTAACATGTAGTCCAACTTAGAATTTCTAGTTACTACCAGTTTATAATTAGATTTACTTTGAGCTTTGTTTCAATATATTTCAAGCTAAGATTAGCCAATAAATTTAGCTTATCAATCATATCAAATAATTTTGAGAATTGATTATATACCTTATGTTGAATTTTATACACACATATATATAATATATAACAGGAGAAATATAACCATAACATTTAACCCTTATTTCTTTTATACCTACGCCATTTCAGAAAGTCCCTTCGTTCCCACCACATTTCATACCTCATTCCTTTTATAACCATGGTGCCACGTTCCGTCTATCTGCATCTGTTTTTTTGTTCTTAATGCCAAAAGTGCCCATCTTCTTCCCAAACAGAAAATCACCATGTTCGGTGATGGCGGCGGCAGGGGCTGCTGCTGCTCTTTTTCCTGTCTTTGCTTCTTTCACCATTATCTCTCTCCCCTCTGCCAGCTTTTGTAACGCCTCGACCTATGACGTATTTATACATAAGTTTGTCATAGGATTTCGTGCCTAGAATCTTTTGAAAAGTGGTGAAGTCTATACTTTAACTTACATTTATGCACTAAGCTAAAATAAAGTGTTCTAAAAATTTTTTTTTATACATACCTATAAAAATTTCAGCAGCATTCCGTCTGTAACTAGGACATTTCCTAAATACAAACATTCACCATATAATCTTTTACATCAAAAATAACCTGTATTACATTCATCATAACCACAAACAACCCATTTTCTTCACACCATAAATACAAACAATCCATTTCTTCACATCATAAACACAAACAACCCATTTCTTCACATCACAAACACAAACAACCCATTTCTTCACATCATCATTGAAATCATACCATACTTTCCATACTCCCATGTTTTTCATCCCATACAATACATATATCCATACAATTCACACAATATAAAAGAATTAATATTACAAGTATCTTTCACACCATACATGCAAAAATATATACATATATATATATATATATTTTTCAATACACATGTTTCACAAACCTAAGAAAAATCTAGCACTTCTATGGTTTAACATATTACAAAATGAGTCAAATATCCTGAAGAGTCTCACATGACTCCTCACTTCACTGCCCTTCTACCCAGTGAAGTCTCCATAGCTCTTGAAGTCAATACATTCTGCAACTATTTAGTAAAATCGGTGAGTTCAAAGAACCCAGTAAGCAAGCGTATTTCTTTTTAAAAAGAAAACACGAACATCTTCACAAGATATCATGTATGCATGAAGATGAAATGCAATCATGACATGCATTATTCAATGACATAATCCCCCTTTTTTTTTCTTTGGTAAGTGACACTTATCAAGTGATCACTTACACTCATACGTCGGGCACACCGACTAGGCAACGTCAAGGATGGACTGCCTGTCCGATTACAACCTTGGCGAAACCTTTCATTTATTCCCATGCATGAGTCGCATCCACACAAATGGTCAAGTGCATTTATGTCATAAAAAGGTTTACTTGGTTAATCATAAAAAAAGGATTGTTTCCAAAATCAAACCTGAAACATGCCTTAATACGATCAATGTATATATAAGGGAAAAACTAGGGCAATGGCCATTCCCAAAGATTTGTTTAATGTTTGCATAAACATTTATTACAATACCTATGAAAATAACTTGGTTTGCACATATTTCTAGGGAAATAAATAAATACATGACATGAACATTTATTGCAATCATTTTTTTCAAAATAATTAACAAAATAGGCACTTGTTCACAATAAATCATTGAATTTGAAAATATTTCTCACCTTATAGTCTCAAGTTGTATCTTGCACCTTCTCTTTTCCTTTTCCTCCGGCGACCCAGCGGCGACGACGGCGTGAACAATGGCGTGAACGGCGGCGTGGATGCGAGCTCCCTCTCCTCTCTTCTTCCTTCTCCTTCTCTTTCTTCCTTTCTTCTTCTTCTTTCTTCCTCTTTCTCCTCTCCGTTTTCTTTTTGTTTCGGCTCTGTTTCGAGAGCCTGCTCGAGCTCTCTCCTTTTCACACCCCTTTTTTTTTCTTTGACCGGGCTCTACATTCTTCCCCCCTTAAAAAGGGTTTCGTCCCGAAACCATTTGATCATCCAAAATTAATTGGGGATATTTTCTTTCCACCTCTTCTCGCAATTCCCATGTTGCTTCATTGTCTGGATATCGGTTCCACTGAACTTTAACATATTCAATTACTCTGTTCCTCAATTTCTGCTGCTTATGATCTACAATCTTCAATGGTCTCTCTTCATAGTTCAAATAATCTTGAATTGGAAGTGATTCAACGGCAAAAATATGACTGAGGTCAGCTACATATTTCCGAAGCATTGATATATGAAACACATTATGTACTGCGGCCAAAGCTGGTGGCAGTGCTATTCTATAGGCCAAATTTTCAATCCTTTCTAACACTTCAAAAGGACCAATATACCGGGGATGATCTCCTACTTGAATATTCAGATCTTTCCTTTTGCAGTCTACATAACTTTTCTGTCTACTTTGCGCTGTCCTCATACATTGGCGAATTACTTAGATTTTCTCTGCCATTCTCTGAGATAAGTCAGGGGCTAAACTTCTTACACCCACTTCATCCCAATTTAGAGGTGTTCTACACCTTCTTCCATATAGCGCTTCAAATGGAGCCATTTGAATACTTGCTTGATAGCTATTATTATATGCAAATTCTGCAATAGATAAATATTCATCCCATGCTCCTCCAAATTCCAATGTACACATTCTTAACATATCTTCTAAAATTTGATTGACTCTTTCTGTCTGTCCGTCCGTTTGTGGATGAAACGCAGTGCTAAACTTTAGTTGTGTACCCATTGTCTTGTGTAAACTCTTCCAAAATTTAGAAGTAAAAGTGGAATCTCTATCCGACACAATGGTCTTAGGTACCCCATGCAATCGCACAATTTCTCTATAGTAAATTCGAGCCAATCTTTCAGCTGTAAAACTTGATTTAATGGGAAGGAATGTGCCACCTTTGATAATCGATTGACAATTACCCATATAGAATTATGTCCGCCTTGAGTCCTTGGCAATCCTTCTATAAAGTCCATGGTAATATCATCCCACTTCCACTCGGGTACTTCTAAAGACTGCAATTTTCCGGACATTTTTTGATGATCCACTTTAACTTTTTGACAAGTTAAACACTTTGAAACATATTCTGCAATTTCCTTCTTCATATTATTCCACCAATATCCTTGCTTAATATCTCTATACATTTTTGTGCTGCCTGGATGCATCGAAAAAGGGGAAAAATGAGCTTCTTTCAATAATAAATCTTTTACTTCCCTTGAATTTGGAATACAAAGGCGACTCTTATACCTATAAATTCCTTGCTTATCAGCAGTATAATCTGGATTTCTCTTACTTTTCATACGATTCATCAATTCTTGCAATTTTGTATCTTTTTGTTGTTCACTTTTAATTTGTTCAAATAAAGTTGACTGCAGCTGCAATTGACATACTCGCACTGACAAACTTGGCATACTGACAATTAAATCCATTTGCCTCATTTCACGAAGTATTCCTTCTTCTTATGTAAGTAAATGAGCAAGGCTCACATTCCGACTTAAGGAATCCGCAACCACATTAGCCTTTCCGGGATGATAGTGAATGGTTAAATCATAAT
This sequence comes from Annona cherimola, assembly GCA_030490835.1. NCBI lineage: Eukaryota > Viridiplantae > Streptophyta > Magnoliopsida > Magnoliales > Annonaceae > Annona > Annona cherimola. The sequence continues at coordinate 47,325 of CM059971.1, read as the reverse complement.
CCTTCAATAGTTCCAACCATCTTCTCTGTCTCATATTTAACTCCTTTTGTATGAAAATGTATTTGAGACTCTTGTGGTCTGTATATATTTCACATTTCTCACCATATAAGTAATGTCTCCAAATTTTGAGAGCAAATACTACAGCTGCTAATTCCAGATCATGTATTGGATAGTTTAGTTCATTGGGTTTTAATTACCTGGAAGCATACGCAATCACCCTACCTTTCTGCATTAACACACACCCCAACCCTTGATGAGATGCATCACTATAAATCACAAAATTTGCACTACTATCCGGAATTGTTAACACTGGTGCTTGAATCAACCTTTGTTTAAGTTCTAGAAAACTTGACTCGCAATCATCGGTCCATTTATATTTAACTCCTTTTCGAGTTAACTTAGTGAGTGGTACGGATAATTTAGAAAATCCCTCAACAAATCTCCAATAGTAACCAGCTAATCCCAGAAAACTCCGTACTTCAGTTGCTGTGGTTGGCCTTGGCCATTTCATTACGGCTTCTGTTTTCTGTGGGTCCACTCTGATTCCTTCAGCAGAGATAATATGCCCCAGAAATGTAACTTGCGTTAGCCAAAAATCACACTTCTTTAGTTTAGCATACAACTTTTCTGTCCTTAGCTGATTTAATACGATCCGCAGATGCTCACAGTGTTCTTCTTTTGACTTAGAATAAATTAATATATCATCAATGAACACCACCACAAATTTGTCCAAATATTCTCGAAATACTCTGTTCATGAGATCCATAAATACTGCAGGGGCATTTGTTAACCCAAAAGGCATCACCAAAAATTCATAATGTCCGTATCTTGTCCTGAACGCTGTCTTTGAGATGTCTTGCGGGCTCACTCTAAGCTGATGATAACCTGATTGCAAGTCAATTTTAGAAAACACCACGGCCCCATTAAGCTGATCGAACAAATCATCTATTCTTGGCAATAGATACTTATTCTTGATGGTTACCTTATTCAATTCCCGATAATCGATACATAACCGAAAACTGCCGTCTTTCTTCCGTACAGATAATACAGGTGCACCCCATGGAGACACACTTGGGCGTATAAACCCTTTATCTAATAATTCTTGCAATTGTACTTTCAACTCAGCCATCTCCGCAGGCGCCATACGATAGGGTACCTTAGAAATCGGTGCGGTGCCCGGTAAAATTTCAATAGTCATATCAACTTCCCTTTTTGGAGGCAACCCCGGTAACTCTTCCGGAAATACATCTGGAAATTCGCAAACCACAGGAATTTTTCCCAACATAGACTGATTCCCCTCAACTAATTGCATCGAGACCAAGAAAGCCGTACATTGTTGACGTACTAACTTAGCGGCCGTCATTGCAGAAATCAGTATTGTAGGCTCCTTCAATTTCTTCAATTTCTCAATAGAAATTTCTTCCCCTGGTATTGTGGAAAAAGAAACTTTTCGTTGTTTGCAATTTATAGTAGCGCCCCATCGACTTAACCAATTCATTCCTAATATGACATCAAATTCAGTCATGGGAAGCAATATCAAGTCTGCTTCAAAAATGCATGATCCTATCCTAATAGGACAAGATTTACATTCTTGATTAACACTGGCTAGTCTATATACAGGGGATTCTACATGTACAACGGTATCAGTTTCATGTACAATTAAGTTGTGTGTAGCTACAAATTGACATGATATAAATGAATGGGTTGCACCTGAATCAAACAACGCCATTGCAGGGAATTCAAAAATAAAAATTGTACCTGTCACCACTTTTTCCTCTTGTTCTTTTGATTCATTTTGAGTAAGCGCATGCACCTGAGCCTGGATTCCTTGCCGACTCGAGGTTGATGTCGGTTTCTGCTGACTAGTCTTTCCTCGAATATTTGGGTTGCCTTGACTTAAGTTTGGACATTCGGCCATCCTGTGACCAGGTTTGCTACACCAAAAACACCTGGGACTGAATTCTTAAATGGGACGTTTTACTTCTTGAGTAGCACCACAATTCTTAGCTTGATGACCAGTTTGTCCACATTTATAACATTGAAAGGTCCCTTTTAAACACTCCCCTTTATGCTTCTTTTGACATTTAGGGCATTCCTTTCTCTCCTTTTTCTCTTTCTTACCCTTTTCAAGCATCATCTGCTTAAATTTCTGTCTCCGATTATCTTTCTCCTTTAAATTTGGATCTGTTCGCTTCCGATTTTGCTGAATCTCGCAAGTTCTTTGCTCTGCAGCTTCTAAGGCTCTTGCTCGTTCCAATGCGGTAGCATAATCGACCAATAAAAAGGGAGCCAAACTCTCCCTTAAATGAGTCCTCAATCCATCCTGAAAGCGACGTGCTTTTTGTGCAGGAGAATTCGCAATCCATGGCACATATCTCACCAAGGCATTAAATTTAGTAGCATACTCCGTCACGCTCATCTTGCCTTTATATAACCTCTCAAATTCAAATATTTTCTTATCCATTAAGGTACTTAAAAATATTCCTTTTTGAATTCTTCCACAAACTGCATCCATATTACCTCATTAGAATTCTCCATCGTACTTGATAAAGTTGTCCACCATTCCTCAGCTTCATCAGTTAATAAGTGGACAGCGCAATCTACCTTCTGTGTATCTGTACATGGTGATATCCTAAATAATTTTTCCATCTCTTTCAACCATCGTTCTGCTAGTGCTGGATTCGGCGCACCTGCAAATTTGGGGGGATGATGTGCTAAAAATGCTGAAATAGCTCTACGATTAGCCTCCATCTGTTCCTCCTCAGCTATTCTCGTCTTACCCAATCCTGTACCAGCTCTATTGAAATCTACATTTACTGGGTTCACCCTTCCTTGACTTGGTTCAAGGATACTTTGAAAATTTTCTCTACCTATTGTCCCCAAACCCGTGTTTATCAAACCCTCTGGTTGCGTAGATCCAACGCCAGTATTTATGTTTATGCGCATTTGTTCTTCCCTATCCCTTTGATAGTGCATAAAGTTCTCCATCATGTCTGCTTGTCGGGCCGCCCATCGTTGATTTATAGCATCCATGGCTTGAGCTATTGCTTCATGTACTATCTCATGTATTCTTTTATCGACAATTTGCATAGGATTTTCTGACGATGATGACATCGACTCTGCTATCGTAGATGAGTTGGAGACTCCCTCCTCTGGTGGCCTGGTCTCTTGTTGGTTCTGCTCTTGCATTTGAATTTCGGCAACTTTTCGTTTCTTAGGACGTCCAGGTTTTCGTCCTTCCACCATCTCTACTTGCTAATATAAGAAGATTTAAATTTTTAAACACACATATCATAATTATGATATCCAAATCAGCTAATAAAATTTCATGTCAATATACTGAGCCAACAAAGAATATATATATTTCATTATCTTAATAATGTACATCGTTTACATTCATGTATACATGTATGACACATGTCTGATCCTCATCTATTAAAAAAATCATACATGTATAACATTCAAAAAAAATATATATATATATTACTTTTTTTTCACTTTGATAAATATTTACACTTCCAAAAAGAAACGTGCAATAATAATTTTAAAACACCTATTATTGCACCAAAACGAATTGTATAGATCATTTTGTCCTAGAGCTCCTTTTTTCTTTAGCTAACACTAAAATTCTTCAGAATCACTAGCAAGTGGAGCCTCCTCCCCAACATCAATAACTTCGGCCTGTTCCTCGGCATCTTCCTCCTCATCTAGCTCGGGCTCCTCAAAACCATCAAAATCTTCCTCCTCCATCTCTTCCTCATGGGGCTCTTCATAGTCCCCCGCTTCAGGCTCTTCAGGGTCACTTTCATCATTATGCTCAATTGGATCATTTTCATCATCATACTCAATCGGATCATTTTCATCATCTGAAGGAGGGTGATCCGGTTCATGTCCATTTGCAATGTCATTTTCATCATTATTCACCTCTTGAACCGGTCCGTCAACCAAAATGAATTTCAGTATCCCCATCCTCATCTTGTAATTCAACTTCTTCGCCCCTCGCTTGCCTTTCCGCTAATTGCTGCGCCAATCTTCCTTCATTAAATGAGATTTTCGCCACGGTCGCTCCATGGCCAAACCTATAGAGCCCGTGCTCTAATTTATACCTAGGCCCTTGCTCGGGATCCTCAGGATTTGGAATTCCTTCCCAATATTCTGCCAGTTGCCTTTCCTGTAGCCTATTTAGTATCATAGGAGGGTTCCTTATAGGAGGCATTATATTCTGGGCTAAAAACATAAAGTCTTCACCGTGTCCCACTTCTAGTGGAGGGGCAGGTTGTTCAGGTTGCACTAGTTCCTCTTGGCCACGAAACCAGCGTTTTATCCTTTCGTCTTGCAATCGACGTCTTTCTGTCGCCTCCTGTTCCACTTGCCTTGCCATCGGGAACACTGGCTCTGGGTCTTGTCCCGCCATCTTATCTATTTATAAAAATGTCAAAACATAGGACAAGAAATGTAATATTATATTCCTTAACCCGCAAATCTTAAAATTAAGCTTAAAAATTAAATCATAATCTATAATTAAAAGAAAATTTAAAAATTTTACCACTTCACCACTCTGGCTCTGATACCACTTCTGTAACGCCTCGACCTATGACGTATTTATACATAAGTTTGTCATAGGATTTCGTGCCTAGAATCTTTTGGAAAGTGGTGAAGTCTATACTTTAACTTACATTTATGCACTAAGCTAAAATAAAGTGTTCTAAAATTTTTTTTTTATACATACCTATAAAAATTTTGGCAGCATTCCGTCTGTAACTAGGACATTTCCTAAATACAAACATTCACCATATAATCTTTTACATCAAAATTAACCTGTATTACATTCATCATAACCACAAACAACCCATTTTCTTCACACCATAAATACAAACAATCCATTTCTTCACATCATAAACACAAACAACCCATTTCTTCACATCATAAACACAAACAACCCATTTCTTCACATCGTCATTGAAATCATACCATACTTTCCATACTCCCATGTTTTTCATCCCATACAATACATATATCCATACAATTCACACAATATAAAAGAATTAATATTACAAGTATCTTTCACAACATACATGCAAAAATATATACATATATATATATATATATTTTTCAATACACATGTTTCACAAACCTAAGAAAAATCTAGCACTTCTATGGTTTAACATATTACAAAATGAGTCAAATATCCTGAAGAGTCTCACATGACTCCTCACTTCACTGCCCTTATACCCAGTGAAGTCTCCATAGCTCTTGAAGTCAATACATTCTGCAACTGTTTAGTAAAATCGGTGAGTTCAAAGAACCCAGTAAGCAAGCGTATTTCTTTTTAAAAAGAAAACACGAACATCTTCACAAGATATCATGTATGCATGAAGATGAAATGCAATCAAGACATGCATTATTCAATGACATAATCCCCCTTTTTTTTTCTTTGGTAAGTGACACTTATCAAGTGATCACTTACACTCATACGTTGGGCACACCGACTAGGCAACGTCAAGGATGGACTGCCTGTCCGATTACAACCTTGGCGAAACCTTTCATTTATTCCCATGCATGAGTCGCATCCACACAAATGGTCAAGTGCATTTATGTCATAAAAAGGTTTACTTGGTTAATCATAAAAAAAGGATTGTTTCCAAAATCAAACCTGAAACATGCCTTAATACGATCAATGTATATATAAGGGAAAAACTAGGGCAATGGCCATTCCCAAAGATTTGTTTAATGTTTGCATAAACATTTATTACAATACCTATGAAAATAACTTGGTTTGCACATATTTCTAGGGAAATAAATAAATACATGACATGAACATTTATTGCAATCATTTTTTTCAAAATAATTAACAAAATAGGCACTTGTTCACAATAAATCATTGAATTTGAAAAGCTTTCTCACCTTATAGTCTCAAGTTGTATCTTGCACCTTCTCTTTTCCTTTTCCTCCGGCGACCCAGCGGCGACGGCGGCGTGAACAGTGGCGTGAACGGCGGTGTGGATGCGAGCTCCCTCTCCTCTCTTCTTCCTTCTCCTTCTCTTTCTTCCTTTCTTCTTCTTCTTTCTTCCTCTTTCTCCTCTCCGTTTTTTTTTTTGTTTCGGCTCTGTTTCGAGAGCCTGCTCGAGCTCTCTCCTTTTCACACCCCTTTTTTTTTCTTTGACCGGGCTCTACAGCTTTCCTCCGTACACCGTACCCAAGCTGCCAGCGCTGACTTTAACTCATTATTATTTATATATTAATTACCTATTTTTTCACTTTATAATTTTAGGCTATTAATTTAGGGTGCGTTTGGCAATTTGCAAAGTTGTCAAGTTAAAACTTTTCAATCTAAAACTTTTCGCTCTCCATAACTACTCTTTTTTTAAATTTTTTACGCATCTTTCTATACAATAACTCTACTTTTCAGTTATTTGTTTACAATTGCCAATATAACTAACCTATTTATTTTAAATTTATTTTTTTACTCCTCATTATTACCCTTACAATATCACATTATTTGACAACTTTTATTCTTCAAAAGTTTTCATCAAAAATTTTATTCATTACCAAACACACTCTTATTTTCAATTTCACTAATTTTATGGTCTAAAATTTTTACTTATATATACTGCATGCTTAAGGTTGCAATTTAAAATTTGCGGGTTCCACATTATTTCCTAGTATTATTCATAATAACCAATACCTAAATATCACTATGATTTTCATCATTCTTAAAATATAGCATTTGAATCTTTTAATTTACGAACTTCATACACATATTCACTAAACATTTTCTATACTTATTTATATATGTCTATGCAAAAAAACATGTGCTCAAACACACATACATGCAGTTATGTCATGAATACATTTACATATATATATATTTCATATTAATTTTATCTTAAAAAATTTTGTTTTATGTTAATTATTTGGATAGGCCCTTGGTCACTCACACAAACAACAGTCGTCAAGTCTCTTCTCTTTCAGTTAACCACTCACTTCCTAGCATTATTCTTTGACCTATAACACTTTTTTCTTAGAACAATGATCGTGTACGCACGGGCGTGAATGCGTAGGTCTTCGGCCAGCATCAGATGCCGTCCAAGTAGTGTTGCTATAGTCTCAGCCATTCAAATTTATATGAGAAAATCAGCTGCCACCAGGTAATAAAAGATGAGGAAATATTGCACACATGCCCTTTTGCCATACCTACCGAAGGAATTTTTCAGCAATGGTTGCTTTTTGTTCTCTTTTGCTTGATGGAAAAATCTGTTGATGTCAAGGTTTTGTTCAACTAATTGGAATTGAGAGATCTTCTACCATGTATTGATGTAAAAGATAATAATTAAAAGTAAAAGAAATAAACAGGGTATAGCTAACGAATAATTATTAAAGGTTTGGAGAAAGAATGATGAAAATTTTAAAATATGTTAAAAGCAAAAAATAATTAATCTAGATGGTTTGCACGATGAAGATCTCCTCTCCCTTAAAGTTTATCCGGACCTATTGCAGAGTGACCCGCCTAGAAAATTGGATGCGAGAACCGGATGATTGGAGAGCTTGCACTGGCCCTCTTTATAAGGGTGGGATTATTTGTATGAAAGAGAGGTTGACTACCAGCACAATCTGGTCTGTGCAAATCTTGCTGGGCATCTTGGACCGCCTGGATTCGTTTGCGCAATCTCATGGATACGTCGGAAGGTTGTTTTGTTGCACACGCAATGAAAATTGAGCAGTAAAAAATTTTAGGTTGAAGAGTTTTTAAGGTAAATAAACAACACCCTATGGATGTGTAGCAATCTGTTGCTGGAGCAAAATAACTGGACTCCCGAGAGATGGTTGTGAGTGCTTGGAAGGCATGGCTGGCCTAGGGCTAGATCTGAGCTGCGGATTTTTGGTCCATTGAAAAAAACATGGTTGCTGTTTTGCTGGAGGTGGGTAGATCATGCATGTTGCTGTTTACATCTTAAATTTCCAAATCTCAACATCATATAGAGATTAAAGCTTGTGCGCATCGTCCATCCGAATTACGTGAAGAGGATTGAACTGCTGTGCGAATTAAAGTCCTGATGGAAGCCGGATATTGGTTCGGAGATTCGCTGGAAAACTCACCGTTGGAATTATCAAGAGGCTATCAAAGTATTTTGGTTTAGAATAAATAGGAGGCATCTAGGGAATGAGTTATTTTATGTATATTTATCTCTCTTCTATAATTTTCTCTTTATAGATTGAAAAGTTTTCTACATAAGTGCGTGTTTGGCAATTTACAAAAGTTGTAAAGTTAAAACTTTTCAATCTAAAACTTTTCACTCTCCATAACTACTCCTTTTTAATTATTTTTTTACACATCTTTCTATACAATAATCCTACTTTCAATCTTTTCTACACAACTACCAACACAACTAACCTATTTATTTTAAATTTATTCTCTTTACTCTTCATCATTACCCTACCGATATCACATCATTTTCTACTAATTTAACAACTTCTGCATAAAAAACTTTTTATCAAAAGTTTTAGAACTTTACAAACACACCCTAAATCATTATATCTTATTTATTTGTAAGTGCGATTTTCAAACCGTCTTATTCTCATAAAAGCCATCGTTGAAATAAATTAGGAAATTGAAGTTCACATTAAAAATATATGTTGACTCTACTAGATGGCCTGTGATCTCATCCTCCCTGACATCAGCAGCTGATGTAAGTATTACCATCAGCCACTACAAATTGCAGCTGGCAACGCGTCTAGATCAACATGCCAAATTCGTCAACCACACTTTACTGGTTGTTGTATACTATCACCTGCGTCACAACAAAATTAAAAACCGATCCACCCACCCAAGCATATTATTTGTGGGATTTGTTGACTTACAACCGTTTTCAAATTAAGATATTGCTAATATGAGGCATATCAAATAATTTTGCACAATCGGTTCCATTCACAGTATTTAATAATAAATTTTGCTTAGTTAAAACGGGTTATTTTTCTATATAATTGGGCTATTGATCAGTAGTTGTCACTATAACCACATTCATTGTGGCTTACCTCGATGATGATGCAAAAACTATTTCATTTGTTGAATTTAGCGTGACTTATTTTTGGTTAGGAGATAACTTTCGTCCAAATAAAAAAAAGCGACTTGATTGTATGCACGTGAATGAGTGTTTTGTATAAATGATCGAATATTTGTATAGGAAGATGTGAGAAAATAATTAAGAAATAAAATAGTTATGGAGATCGAGAAAGTTCTAGTTGGAAAATTTTTTATTGTAAATAAACATGCTTCTATTATTAAATTATGTTTGCTCAGCATGTAGTTCACCTTAGAATTGCTAGTTACTAACAGTTTTTAATTAGATTGACTTTGAGCTTTGCTTTATAATATTTCAAGCTGAAACTAGCTAATAAATTTAGCTTATTGACCGTATGAAATAATTTTCAGAAATCCTTATATACCTTATATTGGATTTTGTACACACACATATGTAATAATTATATATTCTACTCTAAAGAGTAACTCAATTTTAAAGTGATCTTATAAGATTTATAAGCCTAAATCATTTAATAGAGTATAGGTCTTCCATGGATAGAAATCCTATGTAATGCCCCAATCCACTAAGCACATCATAATGTATAAACCTTACTTTATGGATCATTTTAAGTGGTGAAACTTTTGAATAAAACTAAAGTTTCATCTTTATTGAAGTGGAAGCTTATCCAATGCATTTGAAAATTAGTCTAGATTTTTTTTTATCATTTTTAACCTATCTTAGGTTCAATCAGAACTTGTTTTGGTTCTACTTTCTTATTTAAAATCAGGCAACATGTCGTTTGTATTTAAGATGTTTGGATAAGGTAAAACTTAATAGTCAATACATAGACTAATATTTTCTACTAAAGTTATTCACATCTACTTAAATTTGTCTAATCCCTCACTTATACAATCATGCCTCACATGAGAAAGTAATGACTATACCATCTAATATCAACACAACATATTTAAACTTAATATACACTCAAAATTTTAATTTTAGTAACTACAACTGAAGGACCCAAAATACTTCAAAAACATTAAAAGTCATATCTTCACTACTTTAGGAGCATCGAAGGCTCTTTTTATCAAATCTGCATCATCTATATTCACTAATTAGTTAACAAAATAATAAATATAAAATACTCAATAAGCAAACATTAGTTGAAAATGTAAAATTGTTAAATTCTTATTATACATTTATGATAATGAAATGAGTACACGCACATGCATCATTCGATGAAATATTCTCCATTTAGTAGACAACACTTACCATGTAATCATGCACTCATAAAAAGTTTTGTATTAAAAGCCGTTGGGTGCATCAACTAAGCTACATTAAGGATGACAAATTTGTCCAACTTACCACCTTGACAAGCCACTTTAATTCACTTTCCATGCATAAATTTCATTTGCACATGCATCATATGTATTGCATGACATGAAATAAATTCTTCCATCTCATGAATGATCATAAGCTTGATACACAAAAAAGACAATTCCCAAACATAACAGTAAAACATAATTGAAGGTCAATATCACAAAAGACATTTTAGATTAAAAAAACATTTCATGTTGAAATCTTGTTTCTTATAACAAAAGTTCATAAATAAATATCTTACCACCAAATTTTTGAAGAGAAATCCTTGGAAACTTTGCTTACCATTTTCCTTTACCTTTCCTCCATCTTTTCTTTACCCTTTCCTACCATGTGAGACAAAGAACACATTTAAGCATTTGTTTAGACCATTATGCAAATTTATTTTATGCCTAGTCATGCATCTAAGTACATACTTTTCTACAATAAAAAAGTACATGCTTTTTAATATTAAACCTTTGAATATGGAGTTCAAGCATTCATTAACTAGATAGGTTTTTATACAAATTCTCTAATTTCCTCTAACTTAGTCACACCTTCGAACAAGGTGAACCATAGCCTTATAAGCTAGCTACTCTTGAAATACCCTTATTTGGGCTTGTTATAGATTTGATTTTTTAGGTTATGATTACTAGACCTTAAGAAAATCTACTTCACATTGTAAAACCCCAATATATATTTATTTATAAATCTTTTACATAAAGGGACTTTTTTAAAATTTTAAAAAATCTCTTATAACCTTAAAACATTCCAGCGATTATTGAGAGGAAAAAAGGTGAAAAAATGGCAAAGAAGACGAAAAATAACGAAGATGGATGGAGAGAGAGAGAGAGTGAGAGAGAGAACTCTAGGGTTGGTAGATTTAGATTTTTGGGGGCTTGAATTTGAAGTTGGAGGATTTAAGGAAAAGTGGGTGGAAATTTAGCTAAGTAATTTTTTAAAATTTTTCTAAATTTTTCTTATTTATTGCTTTTATTTAATATATTACGATGATGTAGAAAAAATTAGTATGAAATTGAGATATTATGGTTAGAAATTTTAAATCCTAACAGGGTAGATAAAAAGAAAATCTTCCATTGAGATGAAATATGAGTATGAAATCAAGATGGATGATTTTAGAATTACATTTTATCATAAAAGATAATAATTATTTTAGAAAATTTGAGATAATATGAAAGATGAGTGTCTTAAGATATTTTTTGAAATTAGAGAAATAAAAAAAATTAGGGTATTTGAGGATGGAATTAAATAAAATTATTTATGAAATATTATTTAAGAATATTTTTTTATTTTGATGTATTTTAAAGTGAAAAGATATTGAAAGCTCAAAGTTAGAGATTTAAAAAATTTGCGAAAAAGGTAAATATGAATTTTTTTTACTTTTATTTTGATGCTTATCGACATTGGTGGATGTTTATTTTTTAGGCATAAATATTTTGTGATAATTTGGATATTTTATTTGAAATTTCTTTATGCAAATTTCTTCTTGAGGTGTATATTTTGATGGCTTAAATTATCAACTTGAGTTGAATAGTTTGAGGAATTAAATTGAGACAATGATTTTAAATTATCAAAATTATCTAAATTTGATTAATATATTTAGAATAAGCACATGAGCATGATGTATGAATATATTGCGCATGTTGAGCATGATATATGATAATTCTTTGGACAAACCAGATAATAAGAAGAGTGATTGTATACTGTAGTATAGCTGTATAAGATGTTTGTTAATGAAGAGTCCACTCGAAGCACTGGGAAGACATGGATGTGATGTTAAGAATAAGCATTTGCATTGCATGAACATTTGAAGCATGGTTACCTATATGAGGATGGTACAGATGAGTATATGAAGTTAGAGATATTAATGTTTGAACTATTTTGTAAAAATGATGTTTATTTGCTTTAATAATTGAGTTTTATCCTAATTCTACTTAACCGAGTTGGTTCGAACTCATGTTTTCTTCTGTTGATGTTTTTAAATGACAGGACTGTAGTACGAGCCCAACATAGGGTTGCTACTCAACAAGAATGAGAAAAGAACTCAGTTTTTTGACGTATATATGAATTATTAACTTAATTAGTAGGAAAAATTAAATTTGACATTTTTCTACGTAAATGAGTTGTGTGGTGATGACTTTTTGTAAAGCTTATTTTATTATGGAGATGATATGTGGTTGTTTATATGGATAAATTAGAAGAGATTTAGATAAACTTATTTTGTTTAGCTTCTATATTTTATCTTATGTATTATAATGAATATTATGATGTGAGAATGCTTATATAGGGTGATTCCATCTAACCTCTCAATATCATGATTCTGGGTAGACACTGCTAGATTTTTCAATGAAATCTAATGACTATCAGCTAAGGGTGGAAGTTAGCCGGTGAGGCTTTATAGAATGGTATTAGAGCAAAGTTGAGAATTGTTGGATGGAACCATAGTGATGAAACTGTACAAGTGAAGTTATAATGGAAGCTTGAGCAAAAGTTGAGATGAATTGAATTTATGTAGAGTATTTTATGAATACATATCAAAAATGGTAGGATGATTTATGAGGTTGAAGAGAATTTGTTTAGTTGATTATGTGCACTTATTAGATATGGATGATAGGTTGAATCGTCTAGGGAAAAGATAATTCCCTAGAGAGATGATAATGAATGTTATTAATGTGGACATGAAATGATAAATATGGTTGATTCTACTTAATTCATTGACTTTTGTTTTGTTTTATGTGTTTAGAGTTCAGAAAATCTGTTTTGTTGTTTTATTTTGGGAGTTGTGGCAACTTCCCTTGTTGATTTAGTATCAAAATTGATATTTTGTAGTTTTAAGATTTGGTTTCTAATGTTAGTTTTGGGATATGAGATGGAAAAGTTATTCTAATATTGCCTTTGGATATGATTTAGTTGGGGAGAAGCTCATCCTAATATTAGCTTTGGATATGATTTAGATGAAACTTATCCCTTCACTGAACAATATAATGCTAAATATAGTGAATGGATTAAATTTTATATCAATCATAGACCTCTTAAAAATGGAGGAGATTAAGTGAAATTACTTCTACCTAAAGCTTCTATTGGTTTGCACAGTCTCCGATCGCACAAAACAGAACACCTTGCTGCTGTTGGCTCCTTATGAGTTGGCAAATTTGATGGAGCACGATTCTCCTCTTGGCAGTTGGCAATGTGGTATAAATGATCCCCAGGTAATCTCGATTGCCTAAGACATCCTTCTCTGCAGTGGGTTTGTTGTTCCAGTAAAGGAGTTCTGCATGGATCAGATGACTTGGTATTTATCCGAATGTTATGCAGTATTAGGTTGTAAGCTGTAACGCCCCGACCTATGACATATTTATACATAAGTTTGTCATAGAATTTCGTGCCAGGAATCTTTTGAAAAGTGGTGAAGTTCATACCTTAACTTACATTTATGCACTAAGCAAAAATAAAGTACTCTAAATTTTTTTTTTTATATACATATCTATAAAAATTTCAGCAGCATCCCGTCTGTAACTAGGACATTTTCTAAATACAAACATTCACCGTATAATCCTTTACATAAAAAATAACCAGTATTACATTCATCATAACCACAAACAACCCATTTTCTTCACATCATAAATACAAATAACCCATTTCTTCATATCATAAATACAAACACCTCATTTTCTTCACAACTTCATTGAAATTATACCAAACTTCCCATACTCCCATATTTTTCATCCCATACAATACATATATCCATACAATTCACACAATATAAAAGAATTAATATTACAAGTATCTTTTACACGATACATGCAAAATATATATTCAATACACATATTTCACAAACCTAAGGAAAATCTAGCATTTCTATGTTTTAACATATTACAAAATGAGTCAAACATCCTCAAGAGTGTCACATGACTCTTCACTTCACTGCCCTTCTACCCAGTGAAGTCTCCATAACTCTTGAAATCAATACATTCTGCAACCGTTTAGTAAAATCGGTGAGTTCAAAGAACCCAGTAAGCAAGGATTATTTAAAAAGGAAAACACGAACGTCTCCATAAAATATCATGTATTCATGAAGATGAAATGCAATCACAACATGCATCATTCAATGACATAGTTTTTTTTTTCTCTTTGGTAAGTGACACTTATCAAGTGATCACTCATACTCATACGTCAGGCACACCGACTAGGCAACGTCAAGGATGGATTGCTTGTCCAATTACAACCTTGGCGAAACCTTATATTTATTCCCATGCATGAGTCGCATCCACACAAATGGTCAAGTGCATTCATGTCGTAAAAAGATTTGCTTGGTTAATCATAAAAAGAAGGGTCGTTTCCAAAAATCAAACCTGAAACATGTCTTAATACGATAAACATATATATAAGGGAAAAATAGGGTAATAGCCATTCCCAAGGATTTGTTTAATATTTGTATAAAAATTAATTAAAATACCTATGGAAATGACTTGGTTTGCACATATTTTTAGGGAAATAAATAAATACATAACATGAACATTTGTTGCTAACATCTTTTCTCAAAATAAATAACAAAATAGACACTTTATCACATTAAATCATTGAATTTGAAAAGCTTGCTTACCTTACAGTCTCAGGTTGTGTCTTGCACTTTCTCTTTTCCTTTTCTTATCAAAATTAGCAATTTTGGCTAAACATTGACTTAAATCACCATATATTGTATTCTAATTTTAATGATTATGGATGCATTGATTTGAAAGCTAATAATAATTAATTCATTTTTTTATTAAGTGTCTACTTAAAATACATATGTTAGGCATTTTAAAATTTATCAATTATTCTTATGCTATGTGAATTTGTTATCCACTAATTTCACATAAATTTCCGACACCCGTACCCTATCCACAACCTAACATAACCTCTCAATAAATTTTTCTTTTATATTTTTAATACTCCAAATATCTTAAAATTTATCCACAAATATTGTTTAAATCAAATACTCCAAAAGCCCCATGTTTTACCTACGTTTTTGGGGCTACCCAATTTTCACGGGTCACGAAAAATTTCAATTTTTCTCCTTTTAATCTAAAATTGGGTATATTAATTTGTAACTAACACATCCTAATAGCATTTGCAATTACTATATCATGATTTGGAATAAGAAAATTGGATACACCCCCTCTTGAATTTTTGATTTCACACTTGGCTTGATTTTTAACCTTCCATTTTCATGATTTGGGTTCCAAATATCCTCCTATTTACAAGTTTATCAAAAGCTCCATAATTTTCCTACTATTTTCTTGGAAATAAAATCAAAATCCTATCCATTTCAACTCTTGGATCCCTAAATACCCAAATCTACTACTCAAATTGGTATAATTTACTTCCATACATGTTTATCTAAGATATTTTAGCAAAACCCCTATGTTTATTGCATGATTTGGGATAAAAATTGAAAAATCCAACAAAATCAATCATCTCTTCCTTACCTCCGGCGACCCAGCGGCGACGGCGGCGTAGACGGCGGTGTGGATGCAAGCTCCCTCTCCTCTCTTCTTCCTTCTCCTTCTCTTTCTTCCTTTGTTCTTCCTCTTTCTTCCTCTCTCCCTTCCGGTTTTTTCCCCTTTTTCAGCTCTATTTCGAGAGCCTACCCGAGCTCTCTTACACCTAGGGGTGGGAATCGGGGCGGGTCGACTCGTGACCCGCCCCACCCGACCCTGTTTAATACCGGGGCGGGTCGGGTCGGGATTTTGACAATTTCAAAGAAATGGGGGGGCGGGCGGGTCGGGTCAGGGCAAAATCCGGGTTTTTATAGGGTGGCGGGGCGGGTCGAGGTGGACCTACATGCTGACCCATTTTCTGATATTTGACATTAAAAAAAATCTCGTTCAATGCTAATTTTCATGTTTTATTTAATTATTTATATTTACTTTGACTGATTAATAATAGATTCAAGTATATAGTAGTTAAATTTAATATAAATTTGTCTTTATACTTGATAGTTTTATAAATTTTTAAAAATTTCTTACTTGACCTGTAGTTTTTTACCCGACCCGTTGACCCGATACTGACCCGAATTTTGTCCTGAGACCTTGTAGAAAAAAGTAAGGGTCAAACCGACCTTGTCCCGACCCGGTATAAAATAAGGGTCAAACAAGATTTTTGAAAAGGAGGGTCAGGGTTGGGCACACCCTGACCCGCCCCGACCTGCCCCGATTCCCACCCCTACTTACACCCCTTTTTTTTGGTTTGGTGCACGTGCAGCAGCATAATTAATTTTAATTTTTTTTTTTAAAGACCGGGCCCTACACAAGCTTACTGGGATATATATATGGATGGTTCTGTCCGATCAAGGTCGTTAATCAAATTGGCGATGCCCTATGGATGTCCGTTGTCAGGATGATTTAAATCATTCACAGCTACTCTGTCTTGGCAAATTGTTTCTGTTTCCGAGGATATTTCTCACCGGCGATTGTTGTTGAGGATAATTAGCCAGCTCTACAATCATGTCACGTTCGGCCTCTTTCTAAACTTCATGGGACTCCTCCTTGGCCATAGATTGTTGGCCAACCCTTCTCCCATCCTGGTCAGTTTGCATTAACTCCCAAAGCCGAGACCGGCCAAGTATTATTTGGGGAGCATCCCAACTGTTTCCATCACCTCCAAATCGAGCTCCAGCCATTCTGCATCCTACCCTGAGATAGCTGTCGTACGCGAACTCTGCTTCACCTTTGGTTTTCTCTTCCTCAGGTATATACATGCAGAATGAATGTAGACATATGTTTCTCCGTGAATTGGCTTGGTATGTGTAGAATATAATTCAAGGTAGAGGTTGTTAGGATTTACGTCTTGTATTCTGTGTATAGATTATTTGCGTAAAGGTTTAGCACGAGAGAATGTGTGCTGAATAGGTATGATAGTGCATATTAGTTTTGCGTAAATACCTATGAGGGTTCTATTTATACGAGTATCTATTACGGATTTAATGGAGACCTATGAAGCTTCGGGTCGTGGAGTAAGAGAGAGGTTATCAAAGTATTCTTATTTGAAATATGTGTAAGGCATCCAACGAATGTGTTAAAAGCATTTTGGTGTATATCTCTACAACTTATTTATCATAGTAATTTTTATCTCTCCTATGATTTTTTCCTTCTATCTTGAATGATTTTCTACGTAAATTTTAATGTGTTATGTGCGTGATTTTATTGTTGTTTATTCGATCATAATTTATTGTATATATTTCTGCTACAATCTATATGAACTCGAATCACATTTTTTAGGTGTAAGTTTCGATCTAGGTCAGGGGATCATCGTCTCCCTTTTTTGACTTTGGATCATTGTGAATCCACCACCAAATTTTAAAATTGTACGCAGTGTTTTGAGAATCACATTTACGCTTCCAAAACTTTAATTACCTTTTAATTTTCCAAGTAGACTAAGGTTTTGAAAACTAGGATTTGTCTTGCACTATGGTGGCAGCAAATTGATCCGAAGTCCAAAACAACAATATAGATTCTTGAATGTATGCTTGTACAGTTGCAAACTCACAGTTCAGTTGAGTTGACTGATTCCATTATCGTCTAATATAATATAATTTGCTGGGTCTTTTTCAATTATTTTAATATTTTTTTGTATGTGCTTGCTTGAAGAAACCGCAAATAAATGAGACAGCCATTCCTGCTAAATTAGCTATTCATGGTTATTGTGGGTTATTCCGCATGTGCGTCCTAGCCTATAGTATATAAAAGATTGTTTACATGAGGATTGTGTTGAAATCTAGACTATAACGAATTTAATTAGCTTAGACAAGAGAAAATAAGAGATAAAACCTATTATTAGTCTATGAGAAGTGAAAATAATAATAATCTAAAAATGTAACATGATTTAGGAATAAGGGATATTGGAGATATAGGAATTTAGGGTCTCACAAGTTATGTATCTGTGATGGATAATTAGTTTGCTTATTTAATCTAAATAACTTGTATCAAAGGAGAATAAACTCTAAGTTGATCTTACATCCTCTCTTGAGGTATGATAAACTTACTCTAACCTTCATAATCACTTATTCTTACGTGATTATGTGGATTAAAATCTATTAAGTTACGTGGTAGTTTATGGAATTCCTAAGGTCGTCATGCCTATTTTCATGGTCTAAACTTTCAGTTTTTAATATCTTGATTATCATATATTAGACTTTCATCTTTTGGTTCTCTTATCTAATATATGAAATTATGCCAAAATGTAGGCTTTAACACTAAGCAAACATTAAATCTACAAGATACTAAATTAACACAAACATCCTTCATAAATAAGTAAAAACCAATCACCAAAGTATAATGTCATATTCTACATCCTAAACCCTACAATCTAAACTTAGTCAAACATAGTTTTAATAAATTCAAACAACAATGCAAGATTATTGAAAGAATCCAATAATCCCAAGACAATATAACTAAAGAAAACAAGAGAAGAAAGTTTCTTGGTGCTTATATACCTCTTGCCAATGCGCTTCTTCCTTCTGTCCTTAGCTCTCCTCTTTCTTCAAACCCTAGCTCTCAAAATATTTTAAAAGATCACATTCTAACTCTCTAAGACACTCACTTTATGCCTTAAACATCCTTAAATATGTTTCCATTGAAAACTACACAAAACTCCACCAAAATTGCATACAAATCAATGAAAATCAAAGAGTCCATCCCTTGACATGGTTTACCAGGTTTAAATCATGTGGGGACAAGATCCACATGGTTTAAACCGTGTGCCTTGTTGGACATGCAACCTCATTTCTTCTCAATTTTTGGCCCAACATAATTTGAACCGTGTTAGAACTTCTTGTACACATCTTAGATCTTGTTGATCACTATGTTTGCTTCTTTAAACTCTCCAAAATATCATCTTTGGATGCTTTTTATCCTTTGCACTTATGACACCAAAACATGAACACTTGCACTTAACTAAGAAAATTTTGATAACAAATCTCTTAAAATTATAATTTAGACATTATTTAGAGCATGAAAACACTTGATATGTGAGGTATAAAATTGATACAACGATTGTCGCACCTGATGACTTATTTTATTAGCTACTAAATTTAATCATTCATTGTCATACATAATGACTTAGGGCTCATTTGGTAATGGGCAAGGGTAGGAAACTGTTGGAAACTATGGGATTCCATTTCCCAATGCTAATAATTGTTTCATCACTCGCACTATTTTTTTCTCTTTTATCCCTATATTCTAATCATTTTCTTTACCAAATACATACAACAAATCTATTTATTCCAACTATACTCCTATCATGTCCCATAAATTACACATTTTTCAAAATATTCTCTTTTCTATTTCTCGCTATTTTCCACAATTCCACAATTTTACGCATTACCAAACTTCTCCTTATTTTATTAGTATTGTGGTGGTGACGGCGGTGGTTGTTGTTGTTATTATTAAGGTTTTGCTTCTATGTAATTTCTTTCATTTTTCAATATTTTGTAATGTTTCCATGTAATTTCTTTTATTTTTATTTAATATTT
The DNA here is from genome assembly GCA_030490835.1 of Annona cherimola. NCBI lineage: Eukaryota > Viridiplantae > Streptophyta > Magnoliopsida > Magnoliales > Annonaceae > Annona > Annona cherimola. Next base: position 27,417 of record CM059971.1, on the reverse strand, counting down.
GGTGTAAAATTTACTCTACCATTTACTATACTTAGCATCATTTATTTAAGTTAGCGATTAAGTTTCATCCAAATAAATATATAAATTGGTCGCATTTGCTAAATAATATGTATTTATTTATAAATGCTTATATCCATTAACATATATATTTACAAAATTATTTATTCACACGATAATCATATTTTTTTTGAAGGAATGACCCACTTAGCCTAGGGTAAGCAAACGTCCTGCTTAGCTTATCTTAAAAATCTCATTTATAATAACTTTTTTATTTTTTCTACATATACTTGTTTATCCAAGTGTATTTAACATATTAATCAAGTTTTACCATTTTTGGATGTGTATATATTTTTTTAGAATTTTAAAGATAAAGATATTATATATATACACACACACACACAGAAATGTTTAAACTTTGTTCCAAAGAGAGGTGGACTACCAGCGTAACCTGGACTTTGCAAATCTTGCTACGCATCTTGGACGGCCTGGATTAATTTGCACTATCTTATGGATATGTCAGACGATTGTTTTGTTGCACATGCACTGAAGATTTCACAGTAAAAAATTTTAGATTGAAAAGTTTTTGAAGTAAATAAACAAACACCCTATAAATGTGTAATAATCTGTTGCCACTAAGGCAGTACCTCAGTGGTGCGTGCCTAGAAAAAAAACATAAACGAGTAGATGAGAATAATTAAGGAAAATTTGTAAGAACACTGTAAAGGGCCTGATTGTAAGAAAAAATTGTTTGAAATGATTGTAATATAATAACTAATAAAAAATAGCCTGCTGTTTGCTCAAATTTCTAAAAATTCACCAATGCATTTGTATGAGTCTTTATTGTTTTTGTCATAAAAAAGATGGGACTATTTGGATAGTACTAGATTTGATCTCATAATGAAGTACCTTAGTGTCCGATAGTTGGATGCAGGATGAAGGATTACATTTAATGGGCATGAAATATTCCTTCATCTTTCTTGGACTTGGGGTGGGGTTTGGGTTATCAGCCATGGTTGCTTTTGTGCTTTTTTTGCTTGATGTAAAAATTATTCAATCTCGGAGTTTGGTTCAACTAATTAGGATTGAGAGATCTTCTACCACTCATACGCTAAAGTGTGTATGGATGTAAAAGATAAAAATTAAAAGTAAAAGAAATAAATAAGGTATAGTTAACAAATAATTAATAAAGGTTTGGAGAAAGAACAGTGAAAATTTTAAAATACATTAAAAGAAAAATAACTCAAAATTTATGTATACATTCCAGCAATAGTGCTAAAAACTAGTGGGCAACTATGTACGTGTCGTTGGGAACTCATGATCACCAAACTTAATGTATATTGAATTACACTAAAACTAACAAATACTTATAGTTACAATGCAAAGAAAAAACAAATAATTATAGCTTAGAATAATAGCAAGAATTGTTGAATCCACGGAGAGGCAATCAAATTTTGAATTACTTGGGAAAGAAATTTTTTATTAAACTAAATATCGAAACCAAAATTACAAATAAAATGAAAATAATAAAATCCAACTAAAAGAAAAGAAAAAAAAATATAAAACTAATAAATCAAAAAATAATTAATCTAGATGGTTTGCACGATGAAGATCTCCTTTCCCTTAAAGTTTATCAGGAGGATCTATTGCAGAGTGACCCGCCTAGAAAATTAGATGCGAGAACCGGATGATTGGGGAGCTGATTATTTGTATGAAAGAGAGGTGGACTACCAGCATAATCTGGACTGTGCAAATCTTGCTGCGCATCATAAAGCCATCGTTGAAATAAATTAGGAAATTGAAGTTCACATTAAAAATATATGTTGACTCTAATAGATAGACTGTGATCTCATCCTCCCTGACATCAGCAGCTGATGTAAGTATTACCATCAGCCACTATAAATTGCAGCTGGCATCGTGTCTAGATCAACACGAGGCATATCAAATAATTTTGCATAATCAGTTCCATTCATAGCGTTCCAAAGCCGACATTATTGACAGCATCGAGAGAGATGGACGATGGTGCAGCTGCACCGGAGGTTGTCATAGGAATTCCTACTGTTTCAGGTAATCCAGGAGCCGCCACCTCTTCCTCCGCCCCCTTGCCCTATCCAAAGGCGGCTGTGCCTGAAGAAAAATCCGTGCGGAGGCCAGAAAAAGATCCGCCTGCACCGCGTCAAATACGACGTCCCGGGTTCAATAGAAAGCCGAGAAGAACCCCATCCGTCGATGACCCCGCAAGTGATTCAGATAATTCTGATGTTCCACCACCAGATAGAGGATGGACGGATTTTATGAAACGAAACCTAGTTCGCAGTCAAGCAACCCGCCGCCGCTGCCGCTATTGCTGCATCTACCATATTCCCGACAACCTCCGGCAGAGATCGGAAGATGCTTACGCCCCTCTGATTGTCAAATTAGGCCCTCTCGAATACGGACACGAATACAAATACGAATACGAATACGAATACGGATGAGGCACAATGGAGACCATCCGAGAGCAGAAATGGTGTTACCTGCAAGAGGCGCTCTCTTCCACCGGCGATGTCCATCATGGATTGGAGAATCTTCATCAGCATATCCAAATATTGGAGCGACGTGCGCGCATGTGCTATTCTGAAAATTTGAGTCACATCAGCAGCCATGAGTTTGTTACTATGATGGTGCTCGACGGTTGCTTCATCCTTCAAATCCTTCTCAAGGAGACGGAGCGTCAGCCTATCTCTCTCAAGGTCAGGCGCGACCTGATGCTGCTGCCCTGCCAAATCCCCTTTTTCGTCCTCAAGCGCCTCTTCGACGTGCTTACGCCCTCAATGGGGATCACCGTCTCCCTCCACCAAGTCGTCTACGACTTCTTCAAGGATAGAATCAAAGGTCCTCCCCGCAACACCGACGCCGAACCCAAGCATCTGCTGGACATCCTACATTCGAATCTCTCCCCTGATTTGGATGGGAGCAAGCAAAAGCCTTGTTCGTTCACCGATCTGAAACCATTCCCTGGAGCGGCGTATCTTCTAGAGGCAGGGGTGGAGTTAGAGAGCAGCACGACGGATCGGTTGGACATTACATTCGAAGGTGGGGTTCTCAAGATCCCACACTTGGTCATTGAGGACGACACCAAATCCCTCTTCCTGAATCTCACGGCCTTCGAGCAGCTCCATCCTCACAGCCTCTCCCATGTTGCGGCGTACACTTTCTTTATGTATTGTCTCATCAATACCGTGGAAGACGCTTCGATCTTGTGCAGGAAGGGGGTGATTGAAAATTGGTTGGGCAGCAATCAGGAGGTCGTTGATCTCTTCGTCGACCTTGGTCGAGACATTACCATCTACCCCAACGAAGTTTATATGGCGAACGTGATTGAAGGAATACATGACCACTGCAGCAGGCAAACCAATGCTTGGAGGGGGAGCTTCATCCATAACTATGTGAGAAAACCGTGGGCCATGGTTTCCCTCACAGCTGCCATTATTCTGCTCATCCTTACATCCATACAAGCCTTCTTTGCTATGTTTTCATATTTTCGGCCACCATCTCCTAGCTAGCCAGATACCTGTCGATCGATTTGTTGAAGATGGAATTATATCTGTTGTCGCCCATGTATTTATTTTGTTTTTTGTGTTCCTTTCGGATATGGGCTTGCAGTAGTGAAGAAGAGCCAAATTTTGAATTACGCTGGATTTTTTTTTGTTTGGCAAAATATCAATATTATTTGGCTGAAAGATGCTTTAATAATACTTTGGTTTGGATGATTCTTCGACTCTTTCATTTTTGAAAGTGGATTTTAGATGATTCTCTGACTCTTTCATTTTTAAAAGCGTATTTTAAATATCATCAATTATTTGTGTTGCTACTATGTTAGAGGACGATTTGGTTAATTAATTTGTAATTTCATCATTATTTTCTGTCTAGTAATCACGGGAAAATCGAAGCAGAGGAAAAATAATATTTTTCTTGAAAAAAATCGATGAAATGGCTGATGGGGAAATTAATTAACTCAAGTTTCATTGTGGATACCTTCAAAAAAAAAACTTCGTTGAGGATCAAGCATACTTTTGGGGTTACAATGAGCCAAACTGAGTTGAAGTTCAGTTGAACATCATCTTAAAATTGATAATCGAAAAAACTAATTTAAACTTGATATGGATCTAGGGTATGTTGGAAAAGCTATAAAATTTTGAATGAAAAAATTTAGTGTGTAAGTTTTTAAATAAAAAAAATGATGCAATGCGATAAGAGTAATAATGAAAAGTAAAGAGAATAAAATTAAAATAAATAAATTATTTTTATGTCTATTGTGTGAAAATGATTGAATAGTTATACAGGAAAATATGCAGAAATAATTTTGAAACAAGATAGTTACGAAGATCGAAAAAGTTTTAGTTAAAAAAAATTTTTTGTTCTAAATGAACATGCTTCTAATTATTAGGATATTCCTGCTTAGCATGTAGTCCAACTTAGAATTTCTAGTTACTATTAGTTTATAATTAGATTTACTTTGAGCTTTGTTTCAATATACTTCAAGCTAAAATTAGCCAATAAATTTAGCTTATCAATTATAACAAATAATTTTGAGGATTGATTATATATATTATGTTGAATTTTGGACACACATGTATATGATAAGAGAAAATTCCTTACATACCCACAACATTTATTTATCCCTTGTTCCTTCTATACCCACCACATTTCAAAAATTCCCTTAATTCCCACCACATTTCACTCCTCATTCCTTTTATAACCAGGGCATCATGTTCCGTCCATATGCATCTGATTTTTTGTTCTTAATGCCAAAAATGCCTATGCCATTTTTGCTAATATGAATATGAGAATTGTCTAGTTCATAAACCTACATTAATTGTCTAGTTCCAGCATCTTTATTCTTAAATGATACAATAATTATATTTTCTTTCATTCTACCATATTTAGCTTAATTCTTAGAATTTTCATTAAATCTTTAACAACAAAACATAAAAATCTTCACTTACCTAATTGAAGTAAGCAGAGAGAAATTTGCTAATATGAATATGAGAATTTGTGCTTTTTTTGCTTCAATTCTCTGTCAACAGTGTTCCTTCTTCTCCTATGAACTTCTTGTAATCTTGTTTGCCCCACGTCCGTTCAATTTAATGATTTGGCTGCACAGCTTCCCATGCCATGCACTGAAGGTGCCACACATGCGTGCTATGCTCTAACGGCGCTCGTGCTATGGATTAATGGCACCGAATGCCTATGCCATTTTTTAAAATCATGATTATCACATAAATAGAGCTATGATCTGCATTCTTTCAATCTATAATGGTTGCTGTGTGAATTGCACATTTGTTATTCAATTGATAGCCACAAATCTTTTCCATCATATAGTCAAGTGATTTGAAATCATTTCGTCCGGTAGTAAAGTTCTGATTTCAATTCTAGGCTTAAGTGATCATCTTCATTCCCATAAAAAATAGGTAATTTGCAAATATGCCCCTGTAGTTTGACGCTGATTTCATATATGCCTTTATTATTTCACAAATTGCATATTACCCTTAAAAAATTTTACAAAAATTGCATGCATATCTCTGTTAACGCCTAAATTTAACGGCTGTCAAATAAAAATGTAATTTGCAAATACGCCCTCATAGTTTGACGCTAGTTGTAGATATGCCCTCATAGTTTGATGCTAATTGTTGATATACCTACATTGTTTCATGAATTGCATATTATCTCAAAAAAGTTTCACCAAAATTTTTTTGAGAAAGAAAGTTTCACCAAAATTGCTCGTGTACCCGTGACACTTTTTTATCGCCAAACGCGCATTAAAATTTTGGATAATGACAAAAATGACTTAGTTGTGTAGGCGTGAAGAGATAACATGTTAGCAATTAACATGAGTATGTGCTAAACCTCTTCCACCTACACAATTGAGTGTTTTATAAACTATGAGATTCTAAAATAGCTTTAAAAGGGGTTACTTTTGGTCAGTATCCAAAATTTTAAAGTGCATTTAGTGACAAAAATTGTCACATGTAATTTGCGAAATAATAGGGGCATATCTGCGATTACCATTAAACTATGCAGGTATATTTGTAAATTATATTTTTATTTAATGGCCTCAATAACAGGGGTACGCATGCAATTTATGTAAAACTTTGCAGGATAATGTACAATTCGTGAGACAATAGGAGCATGTCTCCACTTAGCGTCAACCAGAGCATATTTGCAAATTAACTAAAAAAAAGAACTACGTTAGCTTGCTTTCCATACAATCCTTGTCCTATCGCCATCGGCAGCCCCTCCCCGTCCCATCTAAATTGTCAGAGAAGAATTTTTTTTTTTTTAATTGCAAAAGTCATGGAATAGGATTGGGGTAAATTTAAAACAATAGCGTCGTTGCGTGAAAAATAGTTCAAATATATGGATAAAAATAGGAAAAGTAGTGTAGTTAAGTATTTAAGATTTCAAATTATTTTTTGTGAAGTGCATAAAGAAAAGAGAAGGTGGTGTCCCAATATAAACTGCCAAACGAACGCTGTGATGTATTTGGTAAACAAAAAAGAATTACGCAAACTTTTCTATACATCTATCCCGTTTTTTTAATTATTTTTCTGTATTTTTATATACAATTATCTTACTTTTTAATTATTTATACACATTATTCCATGCAATCATCCTATTTATATCTTATCACGTTCCTCTTCTACTTTTTGCAAACTTTTTGACCCAGCGGCTTTCACACTTGTTTTGTTTTACCAGATTATTGAAGAAGGGCTGCATTATTGTTACGATGGTTTAAAACAAGGAAGAGTCACTTTAGATTTTGATATTGTTGTGCCGACTCCTCCATGTTTGTAAGGGAAAGAAGTTCCAAAAATCCAAATGTGGCTGGAGTGATATGTCGGACGAATAAATCAGAAATTTTTAATAGAGAGAATTTTGAGAACAGCCTATTGATAAATAGAGCTGTGATCTGCATTCTTTCCATTTACACCAGTCACTGTGTGAATCGCATATTTTTATTTAATTAACAGCCTCCAATCTTTTCCATCTTGTAGTCAACTTGTTTGAAATCAGTTCGTGCATGAGTAAGATCATCATTCGCATAAAAGAAAAGGAATGAAATGATAATCTTCATTCGCATAAAAGAAAAGGAACCCTGCCCGCATGCTTTCCATCCAATCCTCGTCCTATTACCATCGGCAGCCCATCCTTATCTTCCCATCCAAATTGTGAGAAAAAAAATATATTTTTCAAAATTGTAAAAGTATTCTTCATTCACTTAAAAACAAAGAACCCTGTCCGTATGCTCTCCATCCAATCCCCGTCATATTACCATCCGCAGCCCATCCTTGTCCGTTCCAAATTGTGAGAAAAAACATTTTTCAAAATTGTAAAAGTCATGTAATAGGATTTAGGCAAAGTTAAAGTAATAGGGTACATACAAGAAAAATGACATTTAGCATAACGGATTTTGTTGCTGTTTATTAAAATAATGTTGCTAAAAGTTTTTAGCAACGATAAAAAATTTTCGTGAGTATGATGCGTATACCCTGTTGCAAAAAGTATTTCCCCAAAAGGAAATGAGAGAGGACGAAAGAGTCCGTTTCAAAAATGATCTTGCAGTAGTTAAGCATTTTTATCGTTTCAAAAATGATCTTGCAGTAGTTAAGCATTTTTATCTTTTCAAAACTTTTTTCATAATAACCTTTTTTTTTTTCCTAAGATTATCAAACACACCCTTTAATGACACGGGGTAAAATTCTGATGGTGCTTCTTCTATGTGAGATTTCACGGTGATGTCCGTCCGTTTGTTAATAGGAAGAAGGGAGAAGTGGAAATTGAGGATGTTATTATCTTTGAGATGTAGGGTATGTTTGGTTACACACAAAACATGTCAATAGAAACTTTTCACTTCCCCTAACTATCTTATTTTTTAATTATTTTTTCACATTTTCCTATATAAATAACCCTACTTTTCAATCATTTCCATACAAATACCCATACAACTACCCTATCTATTTTTACTTTATTCTCTTTACACATCATTATTACCCCTATCATATCACATCATTTTCTATCAACTTGACAACTTTTACTCTGAAAAGTTTTCATCAAAAAGTTTTACCTCCAACCAAACGCACCCGTAATAAAATGATATGATACTGGGAAAAGTACAACGGAAAGTGGGAATTAAGGATGTCAATGTTTTTGAAACACAAAATTTTTATTTATTTATTACAAAACAGAAAGGTGTTAAGTATGAGTATATATATTTTTTGGTGAACTTCTTATATACCCACTAATTTGCATCCTAATTCCATTTATACCTACATTGTTAGGGGTGGGCTGTTAACCCTCTTTGAAATGACGAATATATCCATCCCTAATTATGCTTTTATATCTACAAATTCATATTATAATATTTTGTAGTAATTTTACAACCATAAAATCATATATTATTTGAATATGAATTTTAACTTGAAGCAAAACAACCTTAAATTATATTAGGGATTTGGCATATTCATCATTTTTTAATAGGATAAATAGCCCATTTAACGAATCCCTAACGTCATAGATATAAGTAAAATTATGACAAAAATTCATGTGTACGAGAGAAATTTTTAAAAGTTCATGGATATAAGTAGAATTAAGGGTAAAAATTTGTATGTATATAATGAATTTAACTTATATTTTTTAGAGTGCCCATAGGCCACAAGAACATATAAAAAATTTTAACTAAGATTGAAAAAACTTTCTCTAGTCCCTTTAAGAAATGATAAGCTTGTACTAAGAATAATAAGTTTACATGTATCATTTTTCTCATTAGTAAAATTATTTTGGATAATATCTAATTGACATAAATTGTTTCTAAAAATTTGTAATGATTAACATATTTTCGAAAATTTGGTATTAGCCAGTTGAATATTTTATTTGAAGAATTCTAACATTAAAAAATAAAAATAGTGTTGAAAATATAATATATAAATAGCTGAGGGATACATCAACTTTGTAGTATCATTGGATCAGCAGCGCCGGACAGTGCAAGGTGTCGAAAAATAGCAGTGTTGCTGGGTCTCTCTTAGGAAGGTATATTTGCATTATTATTCAGCTGAATTATTTGCGGGACATTGACAAAACTAAAAACAACAGTATTTGCAGTACTGTTGAGCTGAATTATTTGTGGGGCATTGACAAAAACGCTTCATGTCTACCTTTCCACTGTCCTCTTCCTCAAATTTCTAAGGGAACATACATCGGGGAAAAAAACACTAAGGGAACAGTCCCACAGAGTCAGTGGTGGCTGGAGTGATGTGTCGGAGTAATAAACGAGGAAGATTTAATGGTGAGATAAACTTTGCCTAAAATGGCCTAGCACAGGTGAAATAGAAAAGGGCTACTATATCAATCAAGAAAATTTGTTAAATGACAACCGAAATCTTAAACAGAGAGCATAGAAACAGATTAATTTTTTTCATTTTTAATATTTTGATGATTGATAGAAAATTCACTTCATATATTATATTTAGCATCATTTATATCATTATTAAAAACTTTTTATTTATTTTGTATCATTGTGTATAGGTTCTATCTGCCAATGTGTAAAATTAACGTAATAAAATAGTTTAATACTAAGTATTAATTTTAAAATTATGTTTTTAACATCTAAACCATCTAAGACTCCATTACTATGTGGATAAATGATTCCATAAATTATAATTATATTCTAATATATGTATAAATGGAATAAAGAATTTTCATAATTTACGCATGAATATACATATATATATGTATAAGAGTGATCTTGTTACCCGAGCTAAGCAAATGTCTCACTTAGCCGATTTTAAAAATTTATTTACAACAATTTTTTTTAGTTTTTTCTTTATACACTTATTTATCTAATTGTATTTAATATATAAACCAAGTTTTACCATGTTTACATATGTGCGCATATATTTTTTAGATTTTTAAAAATGTGGGTATTTTAAATACATATATACACATGTATATTTAAAATTTTCAAAAAATATATATACACATATCCAAAAATGGTAAATCTTAATTTATATATTACATACACATATATAAACAGGTGTGTAAAGAAAAAAATCAAAAAAATTGTTATAAATGAGTTTTTTAAGATGGGTTAAGTAGGATATTTGTTAGCCTGGGTTAACAGGATCATTCCTTATATATATATATACATATAAGACTCCATTGCTATGTGGATAAATGATTCCATAAAATATAATTATATTCTAATATATGTATAAATGGAATAAAGAATTTTCATAATTTACGCATGAATATATATATAAGAGTGATCTTGTTACCCGAGCTAACAAAATGCCTCACTTAGCCGATTTTAAAAATTTATTTACAATAATTTTTTTTAGTTTTTTCTTTATACACTTATTTATCTAATTGTATTTAATATATAAACCAAGTTTTACCATGTTTACATATGTGCGCATATATTTTTTAGATTTTTAAAAATGTGGGTATTTTAAATACATATATACACATGTATATTTAAAAATTTCAAAAAATATATACACACATATCCAAAAATGGTAAATCTTAATTTATATGTTACATACACATATATAAACAGGTGTGTAAAGAAAAAAATCAAAAAAATTGTTATAAATGAGTTTTTTAAGATGGGTTAAGTAGGATATTTGTTAGCCTGGGTTAACAGGATCATTCCTTATATATATATATACATATAAGACTCCATTGCTATGTGGATAAATGATTCCATAAAATATAATTATATTCTAATATATGTATAAATGGAATAAAGAATTTTCATAATTTACGCATGAATATATATATATAAGAGTGATTTTGTTACCCGAGCAAAGCAAATGCCTCACTTAGCCGATTTTAAAAATTTATTTACAACAATTTTTTTTTGTTTTTTTCTTTATACACTTATTTATCTAATTGTATTTAATATATATACCAAGTTTTACCATGTTTACATATGTGCGCATATATTTTTTAGATTTTTAAAAATGTGGGTATTTTAAATACATATATACACATGTATATTTAAAATTTTCAAAAAATATATACACACATATCCAAAAATAGTAAATCTTAATTTATATGTTACATACACATATATAAACAAGTGTGTAAAGAAAAAAGTCAAAAAAATTGTTATAAATGAGTTTTTTAAGATGGGTTAAGTAGGATATTTGTTAGCCTGGGTTAACAGGATCATTCTATATATATATATATATTTGAACAAATGTGAACCATATGCATACTTTATATGGATATTTATAATTATCACAGTTGGTATTATAATCAGGCTCTGAGACATTCTTAAAATTTCTATATAGCATTATGATACACATCTAATAATATTTCTAAATTTCCTATTCGGTGTATGCTCTCAAGAAAATTAAGGGAGACCGCTGCCATTTGAACTTGTGTTAAATGAATTTTGTTAAATGAAAACCAATATCTCAAAAAGAGAGTAGCATAAATGGATTATGTTTCTATGAAACCCATCTTTTATATAACCTTTTTTATTTTTAATATCTTGATAATTGATTAAAATAATCTATACTGTCTATTACATTGCACATCTATATTATTGTGGAAACCATTTTTTTGTCTAGTATTATTGTGCATAGGCCTCATCTACATATTTGTAAATTTAATATAATAAAATAATTTAATGATAAATATTAATTTTAAATATTTAAACCATCTAAGATATTATCGCTATGTGGATAAATGATTGTATAAATTATAATTACATTCCAATAAATGCATAAATTGATGTAAGCAGTTTTCATAATTTACTTATGAATATACATTTTCAACAAATGTGGCCTAAACACATACTTACTTTAGTTGAAACTTGGTATCTTAACTAAACAATGGATTAAATTTTTCATCAAACATCTAAAATCATAAAATTCGACTGGGTTACATGAAGCTTCTATGTTACCTACTGGAGCCCAGAAAAAATACGATATTTATGCAAAGATGCGGAAGAAATGATTAGAAAAAATGTTATTATGTATACAAAATGTTACATTTTAAAGAAAAGAGAGGAAAAAATGATGAAAGTATTTATGCACGCTGATGCGCACCAAGTGCTTGTCGTTAAGAGCACTATGATCACTAGTTTAATTAAAATTAACCGAAACACATTAAAGCTACCACTATGCGGGTGATAGTGTAGAATAACGGTGAATCGGGTCGAATCCACAGGGAGACGATGTAGTTTTGAATTGCTTTTAAGAGGAATAGAGGGTTTAGAGAAGAGAGAGAAAGAAATTAAAGAAAAATGAAAGAAATTAGAGGGAAAGGAGAAGAAATTAGAGAGATAAGAAAGAATAGAAGAAATTGGAGAGAAAAAGAAGAAAGAGAAACAGACGTTAGAGAGAGAAGAAAAGAGAAAATAGAAAAAATTAGAGAGAGAAAGAGAAGAGAAAGACGTTAGAGAGAGAAATGAAATGAAAATAGAAGAAATTGGAGAGAAAAAGACGTTAGAGAGAGAGAGAAGAAAAAAGAAAAATAGAAGAAATTAGAGAGAGAAAGAGAGAGGGAAAGAAATTAGAAAAAGAGAGAAAGAAGAAAGAAATGGAGACAAGAAGCTAAAAGAAATTATAATTAACTAACAACTTAATTAACATTATTCTAAGAAAGCAATAAAAGCTATGAAATTCAACTATTAAAGCAGGAAAGAAAATTATATTAAATTCAATCTAAAAATTACAAAGCAGAAAATAAAGCAATAAATCTAATCTAAAAATTAAAACTACAAATTAAAAATCACCAACTACAAAGCGCTACAAACCATAAAGCAATAAAATAAAATTTACATCACCCAAATATGAAGAGCAAATCTCCACTTGCCAGGGTCTCACAAAATGGGTCCCCCCTAAGGGAAAGAGAGGATTCGTTTTTTCCTCTTGGGACGAGTGGAGGGCCTTTTATAGATGTGTGAGGGGCCTCCTTCCCTCGTGAATCTGATGTGGGATTCATTTCAAGCCTGCCTTTTGCCTACCCCTCTCCTCTCTGTCTCTCTCTCTCTGCCACGAGTAGTTTAGGAGGAGGATAAAAATGGCGGAACTACTTTCTCTCGCCTCTCGGAAGACGTCCTCCTCAACATCTTCCTTAAGCTCGAAGAAGACCCCCGCAACTGGGCCTGTCTCGCCTGCGTCTGTACCAATTTCTCATCCCTCATCTGCGACTTCTGCTGGAAGAAGAAATGCGCAGAAAACATTCCTTCCATCGTCTCCGATCTCCTCTCCTCTGCCTCCGACGCCTCCACCGGTCCTCCCGGCGGCTGGGCCTCCCTCCACAAGCTCGCCATCTGCTGCCTGGGCTTCCTCCACGCCGGCGTCCTCCTGGAGAATTCCGACTTCGGGCTCGAGCGCGACATCGGCCCCGACGAGAATTACTTTCGGATTCAGCAGCGAACGGCGCCTGTCACTTTACCTTCCTCCTCGCGCGCCTCTGCCCAGTCCGTTGCCATAGTCCCATCTCCCGACTCCGGCTGGTCGCTCGAGGATTGGGTTCTCGGAGATGCAAGGGCTGATGACGATGGAAGAAATTGGGGCCGGTCCAAGCTTGGTGCGGCAGATTTCTGGTTTGTGGATGGGTCGCGGCTGGTTGGTGAGTTACACTGCAATTGCAAGCTTTGATTGGAGCTGGTACCTGCCAGTGGGTTCAGTTGGTGCGATTGATTCGCAGGAGATGGACTGCCAGAAAATTGGGGATTGTCGTGGACGCGGGCAACGGGTGGTGGGATGGCGGGAGGAAAGGGGTTGTCGGAAATAAGGATGGCTTCATGCTTAGCCAGTTGCTGGTTGAATTTGGTGAGTGCAATTTCGATTTTTGGGCGTGGCTTGTTGGAGATGACGGAAACGACAGCCATGGGTTTGGGTGAAAATGCGGGTTGAAGAAGAGGGTTGGTTTGGGGTTTTTCGGTGCTGCGGAATTTAGATGAGGTGCGAAAAAAAATGGGAGCAGCTCTATGGCTGGAATCGGTGGACCAGGGTGGATTGACTAGATTGTAATGGCTGCATCGTTTTGGATTTTGATGCAACCGATCATTGCTGATTTCTTCAGCAAAAATTTATGTGGGTTGATGATGTCATCGGTGGTAACGATGAGGTGACCTTCATGGCTTCGGCGGAGAAGAAAATAAGAGGGGCGGTTGGATGCTAAATCGTGGCCGGAATTGCTGGATGTGTCGCCGCTGCTGGTTCGTGTGGACGCGCCGCCACAATTTGGGGAAGATGGAGCACCAGAATATGGTGCTCCGGTGGCGCACAATCGCGTGTACTCATGCAGCGGGCAAAAACGTAGATTTTAATATTTAACTTTTGTCAAAATAAGCTTGCTGAGATTCTTAATTTACTTTTTAGCCCTTTTTGAATTTATTTATTATTATTATTATTTTATCTTAAAAATTTTTGACAGTTTGCTTTATAACAATAGTTTAAATTATATTTATAATTTTATGTATGATTTTTCAAATTAGATGGTCTTATAATTTTGCCCAAATAACATTAATATGCTAATACAAATTTTAACATTAAAATTTTCTAGGGGACTGTGTCATAGTTTTATATTTTCAAGAACGTTGCAAAATAGCTTCTTTTATAGCAAAATTAAAAATTCTATTAAAAATATGATTTTCATGAAATTTCACTTAAAACATGAATTTAATTAATGTTTTAATATTTAACGGTGTGAATTTAATATGAAATTAAATGAAAAATTTTGGACTTATCACACGCTTTGTTTTAAAATCTTCCTTAGCATTATTGAAAATGGGTTTTATCTTACAATTCAATTTTCCTCATCTATCATTCATGCCTCCGCCGGTTTTCAGGACATCTCACTTCAAAACACGGCACGAGAATATAGGAATCCACAGTAACTCTTTTTCAATGCTCGGTGTAAGCATGTAAGAATTAAATGAGTTGAGATTATCCTTCTAAGCGTATCAAGGGTGTGTTTACCATTTCACTATACTTGTTAATCTAAAATTTTTTATTCTCGCAAACTATCTTATTTTTTAAAAATTGAAGTTTTATGAAAAATCCAATCCATTCATTGTATTTAAAATTATTTGTTTAGTTAGGAGACTAAGTTTCATCCAAATACAATATGTGCATAGGCCATATTTGTTAAAAAATATGTACATTCATGTGTAAATTAAAAAAATATTTAAATTCATTCATATGTATAGTAGAATTCAGTAATACTTTATATAATCTTTTATCAAAATATTTATAATATTTTAGATGGTTTAGATGTTGAAAATACTACTTAAAAATTAATATTTAAGATTTAATTATTTTATTACGTTTATTTTACACATTTTGTAGATGGGGCCCATATACAGTGATGCTAGACAAATAAATTTTTTTATAATAATATAAATAATATTAAATACAATGGATAAAATAAATTTTATATCAATCATCTAGATATTAAAAATAAAAAAGATTACATTAAAGAGAGGTTTCATAGAAGTATTATTGCATTTATTCAGGAGCTATGTCTTTTTATTTAGGAGCTATGTCTCTAAATTTTATAAATGAAGTTGTGTCTTTAAATATTTGTAAGAATGTAACAGGCGTTGTTATAAGAAATATTTTTTGATCATATTACAAGAAATATTTTTTTGAGATAATACATTATAAGAAATATTGATATGGACGGAAATATAAAAAAACATAATGTATGAATTTGATTTGAAAAATAAATAGTGAATATTATAAAATAAACAATTAACATTATAAAAAAATATTGGATACGCATTTAACCATTTAAATCTGATTTCTGTTATGCTAGTTTGGACCGATTATACATATATCCAATATATTTAAATTTTTATACAGTGATTTTAACAAGAAAACATAATCAGAAAGACGGCTTCGGATGTTTTATTACTCGTTAGAAAATGTTTATTTCCGAGAAGCTTCATGGAAAAGGCTCTCGCCCTTTAAAGCCCGGGTTCGGCTGAGATAATTTTGATAAACGTTGGTGTAATTTAGAGTCAATGTAATGAATTTACCCATTGATTAAGCAGAGGAACGACTGAGAGACGACTAGGAAACTGTATAGAAAATTCAGCTATTTCCGAGAAGCTTCATGGAAAAAGCTCTCGCCCATTAAAGCCCGGGTTCGGCTGAGGGAAGGAAGACAACATAAAAGACTGTCTTTTCTCTGCACCGCTTGACACTTGCCTACCTTCACCTTCATCACTTTCCTCCGCCCCCGTCGAGAAGGACGATCCAAAGCGGGCTGCGCCTGAAAAATCTGTGTGGCGGCGTACCAGAACCACCAATAGCAAGAGGAACAGAGTATTTTGAAAGAGAGCTTAGAAAAACACCCTTATCCACCACTGACCCCAGTGATTCAGATAATTCTGATGTTCTAGCACCAACGCCGCCGCCACCGCTGCCTTCTCTGCCATTGCTACATAGGGTTTGCGATCAAGATGCCCGCCGCCGCCGCTATTGGTGCATCTACGAGATTCCCTACAACCTCCGGCAAAGAGCCAAAGATGCTTACGCCCCTCTGGTTGTCAAATTAGGCCCTCTCGAATACACACACGGAAACGAATACAAATACGAATGCCGCACAAAGGAGACCATGCGAGAGCAGAAATTGTGTTACCTGCAAGAGGCGCTCTCTGCCACCGGCGATGTCCAACGTGGATTGCAGAATCTTCATCAGCAAATCCAAAAATTGGAGCGACGCGCGCGCAAATGCTATTCTAAAAATTTGAGTCACATAAACAGCAATGACTTTGTTACTATGATGGTGCTCGATGGTTGCTTCATCCTTCAAATCCTTCTCAAGGAGAGGGAGGGTCACCGTATCAGCTCCGGCGATCTCATCTTCGAACAAAGATGGCTCTTTCACAAGGTCAAGCGCGACCTGATGCTGCTGCCCTGCCAAATCCCCTTTTTTGTCCTCGAGCACCTCTTCGACCAGCTTAAGTCCTCAATGAGCATCAACGCCTCTCTCCACGAAGTCTTCTACGACTTCTTCAAGGATAGAATCAAAGGTCCTCCCCGCAACACCGACGCCGAACCCAAGCATCTGCTGGACATCCTACATTCGAATCTCTCCCCTGTTGTGGATGGGAGCAAGCACAAGCCTTGTTCGGTCACCAATCTGAAACCATTCCCTGGAGCGGCGTATCTTCTAGAGGCAGGTGTGGAGTTAGAGAGCAGCACGACGGATCGGTTGGACATTACATTCAAAGGTGGGGTTCTCAAGATCCCACAATTGGTCATTGCGGACGACACCAAATCCCTCTTGCTGAATCTCACGGCCTTCGAGCAGCTCCATCCTCACAGCCACTCCCATGTCACAGCGTACACTTTCCTTATGTGTTGTCTCATCAATAGCGTGGAAGACGCTTCGATCTTGTGCAGGAAGGGGGTGATCGAAAATTGGTTGGGCAGCAATCAGGAGGTCGTTGATCTCTTCGTCGACCTTGGTCGAGACATCACCATCTACACCAACGAAGTTTATATGGCGAACGTGATTGAGGGAATACATGACCACTGCAACAAGCGAATCAATGCTTGGAGGGGGATCTTCTTTCATAACTATGTGAGAAAACCGTGGGGCATGGTTTCCCTCACAGCTGCCATTATTCTACTCATCCTTACATCCATACAAGCCTTCTTCGCTATGTTTTCATATCTTCGGCCACCATCTCCTAGCTAGCCAGATACCTGTTGATCGATTTGTTGAAGGTGGAATTATATCTGTCGTCACCCATGTATTTATTTTGCTTTTTTGTTTTTTTGCTTTTTTTTTGGTGCTCCTTTCGGATATGTATGTTGTGTTAGAATGATTGAATAGTTGTACAGAAAGATATACAAAAATAATTTAAAAACAAGATAGTGACAAAGATGGAAAAAGTTCTAATTGAAAAAAAAAATTTGTTCTGAACAACCCTGCTTCTAATTATTAGGATATCCTTGTTTAGCATGTAGTCCAACTTAAAATTTCTAGTACTATTAGTTTATAATTAAAATTACTTTGAGCTTTGTTTCAATATATTTCAAGCTAAAATTAGCCAATAAATTTAGCTTATCAATCATATCAAATAATTTTGAAAATTGATTATATATCTTATGTTGAATTTTGGACGCACATATATGTGATAAGAGAAAAATCCTTATTTTAGATGATTCTTTGACTCTTTCATTTTTAAAAGTGTATTTTAAATATCAATTATTTGTGTTGCTACTATGTTAGAGGATGATTTGGTTAATTAATTTGTAATTTCATCATTATTTTGCTGTCTAATAATCCTAGGAAAATTGAACCAGAGGAAAAATAATTTTTCACTTGAAAAAAAATCGATGAAATGGCTGATCAGGAAATTAATTAACTTAAGTTTTATGTGGATACCTTCAAACAAAAATTTAATTGGGGATCAAGCATAGTTTGGGGTTGCAATGAGCCAAACTAAGTTGAAGTTTAGTTGAACTTCACATTGAAAGTCTAACAAACTAATTTAAACTCGATATCACATGGATCTAGGGTGTGTTTGGAAAGTTATAAAATTTTAAATGAAAAAATTTAATGCAAAAATTTTTAAATTGATAGAAATGGTGTGGTACGATAGTGGTAATAATGAAGAGTAAAAAAATAAAAATAAAATAAATAAGTTACTTATATGTCTATCCTGTGAAAATGATTGAACAGTTGTATAGGAAGATATACAAAAATAATTTAAAAACAAGATAGTTATGGAGACCGAAGAAGTTTTCGTTGAAAATTTTTTGTTCTAAACAAATATGCTTCTAATTATTAGGATATTCTTGCTTAGCGTGTAGTCCAACTTAGAATTTCTAATTACTATTAGTTTACAATTAGATTTACTTTGAGCTTTTTCAAGCTAAAATTAGCCAATAAATTTAGCTTATCAATCATATCAAATCATTTTGATAATTGATTATATATCTTATGTTGAATTATGGACATACATAAATATATGAAGAGAAAATTCCTTATGCACCCACAACATTTAACCCTTATTCTCTCTGTGCCCACGAAATTTCAGAAATTCACCTCATTCCTTTTATTACCATGGTGTCACGTTCCATCCTTATGCATCTGATTTTTTGTTCTTAATGCCAAAAATGCCCATCTTCTTCCCATACAGAAAATCACCATGTTTGGCGATGGCGACAGCGGTGGCGTTGGCTGCTGCTCTTTTTCCTGTCTTTGCTTCTTTCACCATTATCTCTCGCCCCTCTGCCAGCTTTCCTCTGTACACTGTACCCAAGCTATCAGAGCCGATTTTGTTCACCCAGGAGAAATTGTCCGTGGCCATAGCCATCTCTGCCAGCTTGAATTCTCAGGCCGTTAATGCAGAAGCCAACCATGAAGTACTGACTTTTCCTCATCATGACATGGCCATTTACGACTTCAGGAATAAAATTTATGCACACGTAGGAGTCGAGTCCCCCTTGAATAGATACGCCTCATTAGTGCTGCGAGAAGCAAGAGCCGCATCGATTCATTGCAACCGAAAATGATGGAAGTGACGCTCGGTCATAGAATATGATCAAGATCATAGTCCATAACAGCCTGTTCATCGTCTTTGAAGACGTAAGCTTGATATGTCGACTCAAACACCGCATCTAGTCCATCTCCAAACCTTTAAGCAGGAGAAACATGGCAGTGATGGTGACTGGGCCTTTGATGACCTGCCCATGAGCATAATTTATCTGAGCACACAGATTTTCAGAGAAGATGAACACTTCATTCTCATCAGGAGACACAAAAGCAGTCTACTCCTGCAAAGTTTGTCATTGCAAGAGATGCAAATCCATCGAAAATGAGAAGCGGGGGCCCATTCACAACCATCTCATTTCCACCATCGTACCCTGTTACCACCACATACTCATTGCCATGAACAGATAAGCTTCATGCGGATGACATTAACGAAATGCAGCAGTTATGTAGGTATTCATGTTGATCACCTCTTTGCCATACCACTCCAAGGCTTTGGATTCGCTCAACAGCTCTCATGCAGCAGCTTCTTGTTTCCTTCACTCGAGTAGAGGAAAATGTTTAATGGTCAGCTTCCCAGCAGGGCCCCAACACCTGACAGTGGCATTCCCTGGATCCCACAAGAGAATCCTCTCCTGGGCATAATCGACCGAAATAAAAAAGACACCTCATGTAGGAACCCTTGCCTGCGCCAGCACCTTACAATCCTCGTCACAACCTCCATCTCGCAGACGTGATCATTGCCGACGCTCAACTCTTGCCATTGTAGATCTGCTTGGGTTGGAAATATAAACATATCTAAAAATAATAAAACTTGACTTATATGCTAAATACACTCAGATAAATAAGTGCACGAAGAAAAAAGCAAAAAAAAGTCGTTGAAAATATGTTTTTTTAGGTGAGCTAAGTAGAACATTTACTTAGTCTGGGTCAATAGGATCATTCCTCTTTTACATAGCTTAGTTAAGTCGACTCAAACTTGCAGACAATGCAACTTTGTTATCATTTTAAAAATTTGTACGACAATTGTTGACGATTTTTCATTCGTCTACTAACGCGCATTAACGATAGGGTTTAACATACAGAGGCAAGCTTACAGAGTTTAAAAAGTAAATACGAGAAACTCTTATATTAAAAAGCAAATTGTAGAGTTAAAAGAACCAAAATGCAATCATTGTAATCCTTAATTATTCTCTATTTGTTCTATGGTCCAAGACCGGTTTGTTTTTCGATTCAATTGTTTCCATACATCCAACCTTTTAGGCTATATAGGCCCAAATTTTTAATTCTTTTATAAGTTAATTTTAAATATATCTATTATGTTTGCTCTTAATTATAGATATACCTATTAAGTTTGAAAACTTTCACATATACCTAATAAGTATGAGTAAAATTTCATTCATCTATTAAGTACAATTAAAAATCACTTTTATTCATCGTAAGAAATATCCAAAATGCCCTTTATTACTCAAGAATTATAATCGTTCATCTATGGCAAAAGTTGAACAATGTGATGGAAACTCATCCTACTTGAGAGAGAAGCTTGACAAGATGAGTTTTAATAGTCTGGATATGACACCAATGACAATAGATGCTAGATCAGTCATGGTTATTTTAGGATTTTAAAATATTAAACGTTTCTACGTGTTATACTGTGTATATTTGAAGTTAATAAACTATTAAAGTGTATATGTGAAAGTTTTCAAACTTAATAAGTAAATTTGTAATAAAAGACAAATACAGTAGATATATCTGAAATTAATTAATAATATCCAAAACTTTTATATTTTTATAAAACTTTTCAAACGGAGGGCTCGTTCTAAAAAACATGTCATATCGCAATGGTCTTCTACTAGTCGTATATGTTGTTTCATACTGTTCTCTGACCAGCTTCATTTACTTCCAATGCAATAAAAAAAAAAGCTCCAACATGCCACATTTCTTGGTTAGATTACAATCAATAATGACAGCTTTTACCAACCAAAAAAACATCACCAAGTTTTAGGTGTTGCCAAACAGACACTAAGTGAGACAACAACTCCAAGTACCAACTGCCCTGCTTTGAACCCGAGTGGCATACTTTTCGGCCAATGCCCCAACTAACTGCCATGCAAGTAGTTGGTTAATTGGAGGTGGGAGTAAGTTGCCTATTTTTCATGAGTACTCGTATATTACAATTATCTCAATTGATATTACAAACAAGTTTGGAGACATTTTTAAAATTTTCCTAACAACAATCTTACCAATAGCTCAAACGTCTAAACTGGTAAACAATGGCAGATGCTCCCACAAATAGGGGAGAAATAACATTACCACTGTAGCACCTCCATCTTTGACATCTCTATATGCTGAGCTAGTCATAGAATTCCATGCTAGGAATTTTTTAAAAGTAGTGAAGTCCATAACCTAGCTTGCATTTATACACCAAATAATGAGTAAAATGGTTTAAATTTTTTCTAATATCTATATAAATTTCGGCAGCATTCCGTTTGTAACTAGGAGGTTTCTTGAATACAAACATTCACCACACCATCCTTTACATCAAGAAATTACCTGTTTCACTTCTTCACAACACAATCATTCAATTTCTTCCCAATGCAGCATATCTGTACACTAACACGCATACTCCAAATATTCCTCTATCATACATAGCATATATGTTCATACAATTTACACAAGTATAAAAAGAAAGAAACAATATTTCAAAATTTTCAAATAGAATTCTCGCACTTCTAGGGTCTAGTTTATTACATCACACTTCAAACATATAAGAGCTCTTAGAATTCTCCATTTCACTGCCTACCTTTCCAGTGAAGTCTCTATAGCTCTTGGCTAATATCAAAAATTTGAAAATATCGTAATTATTAAAAAAATTTAGAAATAAATTATAAATAATTTATATTGATTAGATATTATCCAAAATAATTTTAATGATGAAAAAATGATGATAATAAATTTTTTCTTAGGACAAGCTTATCATTTCTTAAAGGGACTAAAGAAAAAATTTTTATATGTTCTTGTGTCTTATGTAGACTAAAACAATTATACTCACACCTGAAGAAGGACTTGAAGTCAACTGAGCCACATCTCAATTGGTAACAATTAAGGCTCATTATCAAAAAGTCAGGTGTTCGAATAGAAGTGGTTGCAGCAGTTCCTTAAGTTTTGTTGAAATGTCCACCGTCTGCATAAATTTGAGATATTCTTAGCTGTGAGTTCGAATATTGTAAGGAATTTGTAAGAATTTTTCAAAGCTTAATTTAAATACCAATGGAGATGATTATAAATACCCATAAAAAAGACTTAAAAAACTTTTCTGTTTTGTAATAAAATATTTTTATCTTTTAAGAATATTTACATCCTCAATTTTCACTTTTCCACTGTACTTTTACCACGTGTTGTAAACGGTAAGTCTAATAACCAAAGTTAATCTTTATTTCTAAGATGCTAATTGTTATTCAACACTCTTGGAGTTTACGTGGTATGGGTTAAAACTTTTGAATTAAAAATTTCCAATGCAAAATTTTTTAAAATGAGAGAAGCCATGAAATATAATAAGAATCGTAATGATGAGGAAGAAAAATAAAGTTAAAATAGATGAATAATTATATGGATAGTTATGAAAAATAATTTAAAAGTAAGGTAACTACATGACAAGATGTAAAGAAATGATTAGAAAATATAATAATTATATAAATTAAAAAATTTGAAGGCGAAAAGTCTTTCAAAATAAAGAACACATCTTTAACATGCTTATAAGGACCTCTAAATTCTGACATAAAGAAAGACCATCCAAACTCATTTAATCGTTCCATGCTTAGATGGGGCGTTGAAAAAGAGTCACTTTTTTTTTTTTTTTTTTTTTTTTTACTATTTTGCTTTGAATCTCACTTTATAATATCTCATTTTTCTCAAAAAATCTCATTTTTCCATCTAATTTTTAGTAATCAAGCTCATGAATACTTGCAAATTTTGGATTTTCGTATTTTTCATGCTTACTTTTCCACTATACTCTTTATTTGCAAGGGGAAAAAAACTAATGGAGACTGCAGTGGTTTGTACTAGTAATAAATGAGAAAAATTGAAGGTGATAGAAAACCCTTTTTCCAATAGCGCTGAGCAAGATTAAAAAGAAAAGTTTGCATAAACACTTTTGTCATTTTTTACTCTTTTTTCTCTTTGACGCAACGTCTTGTATACGTCATAGCAAATATCCAAGCCATTTTGTCCCCATCTTTGTAATAATGTTATATTCATTTTTTTTATTGGTACGTTTACGTCTATCTTAAATATCAATTACAAGGAAGCCTTTGAGGCATTCTTAAAAATTTTAAGGAGATAATATGCTTTCATCTAGACATCTGGAAATACAATTCTGCTAAAGAAACTTGGAGCTACAGTTCGACTAAAAAACCAAAAAGACACAACTTACAAATAAATCCGTCGACAAAATGCCTCCGGCACCATTCAAACCCCTCTCTACTATTTTAGAGCCAATAATGCTACCAACTGGCGAACACGGGCTGACAATAATGTCATCTTCCTGCTGCTCTCTTTTTGAGACATTGGCTGTCATTTAATAAATTTTCTCATTTGGAGTGTGTTTGTGAATGGATAAAACTTTTGATGAAAAGTTTTAGAGAAAAAAAGTTATCAAATGATGTGATATGATAGGGGTAATAATAATGAGTAAAGATGATAAAGTTAAAATAGATAGGTTAATTGTACGAGTAGTTATATACAAATGATTGAAAAGTAGAATTGTTGTATGAGAAAATATGAAAAAATGATTAAAGAATATTATAATTATAAATAGTGAAAAGTTTTAGATTGACATTTTTTACTCATTGTTAAACACACCCTTGATTGATTCAATAGGCTATTTGTATTTCATCAGTGCTGGGCTATCTTAGGCCTGGCTTATTGATCAGACATCAATTCATAAGCCACTGACTCTTGCGTGACTGTTTCCTTGAAAACGAAGGGTAACAGTCAAGTCATGTCTGCGAAGCTGCCAGCAAACCTCACCGACGTCGCTGATACGTCCGGTTGATGTTTTCTTAACCAAAAAACACGTCCAAAATTTGTGGTAAATGCCAGACCTTCAATTTAAATTCTCCGAACCGTGTCTGAGGGCAACTATGGCCACGTCAGCAACCATTGTTCAGCTGAATTAGTCGCTGGGGATCGACGAAAACGTGCCGGACCGAAGTTGCATGCGCTCGGGAGCACACACAGTGCAGGTGCATACACTTATTTTTTTTATTTTTTTAAATTTTTCCATAAACTTGTTAGCTCAAGTGTATTTAATTTATATATTAATTTTTATTATTTTTGAAAAATTTTAAATATTTATTTTTTATTTTTGAAAATCAGTAGCATGTTAAATTACTAGAATGCCACTAATTTTTAAAAAAATAAATAAATATTTAAAATACCCTAAAAATCTTGAGTTAATAAGTTTATGAAATTTTCTTTTTTTTTAAAAAATAGGTATATAAGCCTAGAAGCACGTAGCATACGATCCAAACGTGTCATGCCAACAACTTTGCGACTGTTACCCTTCGTTTTCAAGGAAACACTGACGCAAGAGTCGGTGACTGATGAAGTGATGTGTCTGATCAATAAGCCAGGAAAATTCAACGGTGAGAAGAACTTTGCCTAGATAGCCCAGCACTGATGAAATACAAAAAGGCTATAGAATCAATCAAATGAGAAAATTTATTAAATGACAGCTAAACATCTCTCTCCGTAAATGGAGCCACATCGATGTGGTAAAACTATCAAAGGCAATACGATGAGATGAGTCATGAGGGGTTAAAGAGGGATTCAGGGAATCTAGAGAGAGAAAAAGTGTCTGAGATCGAGGCTGGGATTTTGGGGGTTGAAATTTTTTTTTTTATTATTATAAAAAAAAGTGAGCGAGTGATGGTAGGATTTTGGTTGCTATTGCTATCTATGAAAGAAAGAAAAGGTTAGAGGGAGTAGCATTTTGGGTGAGAGATTGAAAGGAAAAAAAACAAAAAAGAAAAAAGAATCGGGTGCATGACAATGGGATTTTGGGTGTTGAGAGGGGGGCCATCTGAGCCTCCGTAAGAGTACCGGGGGGGGGGGGGGGGGGGGGGGGGGCGTTCTAGCATAATTTGAAGAAATATGCACTAGAGTAGTATGCATCACTTAATTGTAGATTGATCAAGAAATGGGAACAACTTCACTAGCCTTTATGGATCGCTTTTCCTATAAATTAAATACTGCACCGAAAAAGGTCAACTTGGAAGCATTAAAGCAAAATGGTGATGAAATATTTTCAGAATATGTGGCTAGATGGCGAGCATTGGCAACAAAAATGAAGAATCCTCTACCTTTAAATGATCAAATCTTCATCATCATCAACTCAATACACTCGAATATCTTTGGATACTTAGTCTTGCATCTCTTTGCCAGCTTTACACAGCTATTAAAAGTGGCGGAGCAAGTTCAAGATGGCCTAAGGCAGGAAAAGATTTCTCCATGGCCAAAATAGGGGGATTTCATTTATCTTGAACAAACATGGCTCAAGTGGCGGATATTGATATAGAAGTCAATTTGTCAAAGGTAATGCCGAAAATTTTGATCCTTCTATTTTTACAACAAAAGTCCGGTCTCATAATGATCCTGTTATTTTGTAAGGCCGAAATATCAACTCTATTGTCCTTTAAAGAAAATGTGTTAAACCTATCATTTTATTAAGAAAACCCGCCAAGCCTATGCAAGAGAATCCTATTTTACATAAATTCTCTACTATTTGAAAAAAATCCTCTAATATTTTTTTTGAATTTTTTTCGTGAAACTATTATTCTAAGTATATTTAGCATATATATCAATTTTTACTTTTTTGAAAATTTTTAAATTTTTTTTCCATTTTTAAAAATTAGTAGTTACCAATGATTTTTCAAAATCCGAAAAAATATCTAAAAGTCTTCAAAATCATAAAAATTAATATAGATGTTAAATATACTTAGATTAATAGTTTTATGAAATTTTTTTTTTTTAAAAAAGGTGAAGTACAATCGAGTGCGTGCAATGAAAACCCGTTAGAAGCACAGGCCTAAAAATAACTGTGGTGCTGTCTCTATTGAGAAAGGTATTTGCCTTATTATTGAGCTCAACTTTTTGCAGGGCATCGACAAAAGCGGTTATCTGTATTATTGTTCAGCTCAATTATTTGTGGGGCATCCACAAAAACGTATCATGCCAACTTTCCACTGTACTCTGTGGCTTAACTTTCCCGCAGTTCTTTTTTCTTTTTTTTTTTGCTTTTTTGCTTTTTTATTCTGATAAAGCACAGTTCTCTTGTTTTTCAGGGAAATGGAAATTTTTGTGTGCTCTCTCTCTTTGCATATATATGATGTAGTACATATAAAATATAAATGTAGCATAGGTGCAGTTGACTTAAAATGAGCCTTATATGATCATAAAAGTATAATTTGCTGTATCAATTGTATTTTAAAATGGGCCTTATATGATCATAAAAGTATAAATGTAGCATAGGTGTAGTTGACTTAAAATGGGCCTTATATGATCATAAAAGTATAATTTACTGTATCAATTGTATTTAAAATTATTTATTTAATTGACCAATCAATTTTCATCCAACTTGAATGCATAAAGGCCCATCTAAAAATAGTACGAAATCAAAAATAATCAAATAATTTAATATAAATAACAACTTTAAAATTATTTATTAACATGTAAACTATTTCAAATATAATTTATATGCGAATAAATAATTACATAAAAAATTAATAAATTTATGTGAATACCTACAGCCAATAGCTAAGAATAGTGATTTTCAGGATAACTTTTTTTTATGTTTATATATACACTCATCTCAAACGTGTATTACAACAAACCCCTTAAGACATT